>CM062297.1:442287530-442887530 GCA_031216915.1 Pictodentalium vernedei | reverse complement strand
GTTGCCCATTTTAGATAACCTCCACCCCAGCCAATGGTTAAAAGGTCCAATTTTATCAGTAAAACAGGTGTTTACTGCAGTAAACAAGCACTGCTTCACTTTGTGGGGTTCCCATGGGGCAGTAAAACATGGGGGCTTGGATTGGTAAAAGTTTCTGAAAAGGATTACTAATATGGCATGCAGGAGACACCCCACAAAGGATAACACATTGATTTTGTGGGAAAGGTGTTAAGTGTCTTCTGCTGGTGAGCAGTCTCATAAAAATCGGACATAAACAATGGTATATCTGGATCTATCCTGGGTTTGTTTTTGTTTTAACTCACAATGGATTTATGCACTTTGGAAATTCCTAGTGTTGTCAATAATGGTGAAATGGTTAGCCGGATAACCGGTTTGCAATTGGTTATCAGCATAACCGGTTGGAAACGCTGTCAACTGGATAACCGCTATACCTATAGTTTATGGGATAGTATCGGGAAAATAAATAGTATTTGATTCAAGACGTTAGAATTCTTTTGCTGACACAAGCATTGTTAAAGCTGCCAAACATTTGTTGATTCACAATGATGTGCGCTCGATGTAACATGAAAGGGTTAAGGTGTTAGAATGTTCAATGAAGAGTTATTTTGGTTGCTTGGGCTGTCAAGTCGCAGATAAATGTCTGTTACTCTGTATCAAACTGCCAACAGTGGAGTGCACTGCAGGTTGTTTTTTGTGTGGGCAGAAGAGAGCATGTGCCTGTCAATGTAACATAATCTTCTACAGACAAATTTGACATTATTCTCTTTGATGAGGTGTTGTAAATTGCAGATTATAATGCTGAAAAAATCCCTCAGTGCAAGTAATGGTGCTTCCAAAATTAATTGACTGTTTGGCTATTTACTAATGTGTTTCAAAAAATACATGTTTTGATTTTATTGAACTGTTTAAAAGTATGAACGTATGTCATTAAAAAACCCATTTTAAAAACTTGCATTTTAAAATTTGTTTTTCAATGGTCAATGTCACACAACTAGAGGCTCTGACAGATTAGTGTTGTTTCGTTCACAGGCATTTCATACACTGACTGTTTCGTATACAAAAGAAGATGTTTCATACATATATCAAAGGACATTTCGTACACATCCAAATTTTATAAGGTTTTTAAGTATTTTTTATATGAAATAACAGACTACTTACTCTTGTAAGGTAGACTATTAAAAAAAAGCAGGGGATATCCAAACTGATGTTGATATTTTTGGAAAATGGTATTGGATACGTGTGATTGAACACATCAATATGTTACCAAGTATAGTGTGTATCATGAACGTCACAGGCCCACAAAAACTTTGTGCAGGTTTTTTACATGAACGCTGCGTTAATGTCTGTGGGGTACGTTTTGAAATTTTCATTTGTACTGGACAGGCTTTTTCAGAGGTCTCATCGTTCTTTTCTTGGTATAAACTCGTTCATCAATAGTTTCTGGTCGAAGCGTAACTTTTGAGGTTTGCAAAGGCTGACACGTGATGGACGCTTACGTGCCGTTGGCTTGTTGGAAGCTGGCAACAGAGAGACTGCAGCGGCTCAAATTCTCAACATTACTCAATCGGTGATTAGCAGGTTGTGGTCACGCTACCATGAGACAGGCAATGTTGACGACAGACGTTGGTCAGGTCGTCCAAGTTTGACAACTGTTAACCAGGATCGTTTCATCCGAACCACAGCATTATGTAACCACCATCAAAGTGCTTACAAAATTGGACAGCAGCTGCACCGAGTGACAGTGAAATCACCTACACAGCTGAAATTTGTACACTCGAATAATTCCATGTTTGACTGAACGTCACATTGCAGCAAGGCATAATTGGTGTGGAGCACAACAGCACTGCGGCAATCGTCGCTGGAGCAACGTCATGTTTTCCGATGAATCGAGGTTCACTCTCGACTTCCATGACAGGCGAAACAGAGTGTGGCGGTGGCGGAACGAATGATACCATGATGTAACCATAAGGCAGCACAATCGTTTTGGTGGTGGATCGGTTATGGTGTGGGCAGTATTACCGTGACAACATGTTAGCAGCTTATGTGGTGCCATTTGCGCGATGTGACGGCCATCGATTCTTTTTCCAAGATGACAATGCAAGAGCACACAGGGCCCGAGTTCCTCCAGGAGCAGAACATCACTACACTGCCTTGCCCAGCACTATAGTCCAGACCTTTCATCAATCGAGTATGTCTGGGATATGCTTGGCAGGCGCCTACGACAACGCCAAGAGTCCCCTACCAATGTCCAGGAACTCACTGCAGCACTGCAGGAAGAATGGAATAACATTTGTCAAGCTGATATTGAACGTTTGGTGAGGAGTATGCCACGTCGGATCTGCGCTCGTCTCGCAAACCGAGAAGGATTTACAAGGTATTGAGCTCTTGGACTGAATGTTATAAATTCTCTGACTGACCGTCCAGGTCTTCTACAGCTCAGTGCATGGCATGTGTGCTTGTCAAGACACCCAACTATCGCTGAAATCATTCACCAGATGTCACGGGCCAATGCCTCAACTGTCTTTTTGATGAAAATATAAATATATTTCTTCAGATATCTCACTTTTATCAAATATCCTCTACTTTTTTGAATAGTCAGGCCTGGCCGTTTGAGGGGAGCTGTTGCTCCGGCTTTCCTTGGCTCTCCTAAAGGCAAATTGAGGAGAGCCATAATTGCTCTCCTTAAACTGTAATGGCTCTCCTCAATTTTCATATTAACAACCTTGTATAATTGATATTAGTGTAGAATAGCTTCCCTGAAACAGATTTAGGAGGGCCATAGTGGCTCCCCTGGATTTTTCAAAAGGCCAGGCCTGAATAGTACATTATAATCCAAAATAAAAAAAATCCACATTTGAAATATCACTGAACAGAATTTAATATGTCCAACACCACCACATCGTACATTTGAAAATATTGCCAGGAAATTAAAATTTTTTAGTAAATTTTGTTTCTTAACATACCTACCACAATTGTTTACAATTGGCTGTAACATAAGTGCAAGCCCTACTTCGGAACTAACTCAAGCTTTTAGAATCTTTTCCAAACGAGTTGGAAAAGTACTAGAGTGCAAAAGCACGAAAAAGATCGAAAAAAGGGTCGAGCGAGACCAGCGCTCGAAATTACAGGTACTCTCTCTGCACACCTCTTGCGTTTACCGAGCGCATGCACAACAACCGTGACGTCAATTCCGTATTTCCGCCAACGACAAGTTTGTGATTTAGTGGGGAGGCATCGATATCAAAGATATTCCCAAGGAGGGTGGGCCTCCGGTAAACAATTGTGGTAGGTATGTTAAGAAACAAAATTTACTAAAAAAATTTAATTTCCTTTCAACCTACTCACAATTGTTTACAATTGGCTGAATAAACAATAGGAGGAGGTGAATCACATAACCTATACCAACAAGAGTAGCAGAACGAAAGCAAGGATGGCAGAGAACAATAACAAAACCTGTAATGAAGATAGAGAGAAGGCACCTGAAAAGAACAAGGCTGAGCGAAGCACAACCTCGACAAAAACAATTTTAACGAGGGTGCACAACAGCCTGAGCAGCAACGAGAGGACCTAAAGAATAAAGGTCCTCAGATTGCTGCTGAAGGTGGCGGAGATAAAAGGAGGAGAAGGTAGAAGCATTCCTCCAGTAAGCCGCATTCATAACATCACGGAGCGAAACAGAATTGGAGAACGCCCAGGACGTAGAAATGGCACGAACCTCGTGAGCATTAAGCCGGTTTGAAACAAGATCCGATGCAGACAAGTGAGAATAAGCCAGCTTGATTGCAAGACAGATCCACCTGGAAATAGAATGGGAAGAGATAGACTGCCTCTTAGGAATGAGAGACAGAAAGAATCTCTTCCGACCCCTCCTAATGAACTGAGTGCGAGTAATGTAAGTCTTGACCGCACGAACAGGACAAAGAAGAGGCCTCCGTCCATCTACAGCAGGGAGAGCCCGAATGCAGATGGGAAGAGGTACCGAATCAGGGAGTTGATTCTTAGCCAGAAAAGAGCAATCAGTAGTGAATGTGACACTGTTAGCCTCATTTCGGAAGAAGGCAGAATCAACAGATAGCGCATGAAGCTCACTGACTCGACGAGCAGAAGCAAACGCTAGAAGAAAAGCCGTCTTATAGGTGAGAAAACGCATGTCGGTCTCAGATAAAGGCTCGAATGGTGCCCCCTCCAAACAGTGCAACACCCATGCCAAGTTCCACTTGGGTGAAGAGGCAAAACTCGAGGCCTCTTCAAAGAAAAGTGCCGAATAAGTTTGGAGAGGAAAAGATTACGACCGATACATCGCTTTCCCACATAAGAGAAAGTATCAGACAGCATAGACCGATAGCCCTTAATCGTAATAGGCTGGAGGCCCTTGGAGTAAAAAGAAAAACCAGAAAATCCACAAATTGAGCGATTGACGGATCACGGTAATTCACATTGTGATCTGAACACCAGCGGCAGAAAACCTTCCACTTCGCAGCATAAGTCATTCCAGTGGAAGGTCGCCGCGATGCAGAAATGCACTCCACTGATCGTCTCAAAAAACCTCTACGTCGGAGACTGGACCTGATAAAAGACAGACGTGAAGGGACAGGCTCGCCAGGTTGTTGTGATACTTCCTGGGATGACCCTGTGAAAGAAGATCGCGACGTAGAGGTAGACGAATCGGTCGATCGGCCAATAGAGGCCGCAGCAGATTGATACACACCCTCTGTGGAGATAGGGGTGTGATCAGAATGATCCTGCAACTGCAAGCACGAATCTTCGCTAAAACTTGAGGAAGAATCGGTGCAGGAGGAAAGGCATAGCCGACCCAACCTGTCCAGTCCAGAGACAGAGCGTCTACTGCAAATGCCAGAGGATCTGGACAAGGGGAGACAAAAGTCTCTACCTGATGATTCCAGCGAGTAGCGAAAAGGTCGACCTGAGGACGACCCCACTGCTCGCAAATCGCCTGAAACACCGACCGATGTAGCATCCATTCGGTTGGAAGGACACTGTCGCGTCGGGACAGGGAGTCTGCTAGGACGTTGAGACGCCCGGGAATGTGTCGAATGGACACCCGAGCGTTCACATCCCGTGCCAACAGAAGATCCCGAGACAGCCGATACATGGGAATCGAATGTGTGCCTCCCTGATTCCGTATGTAGGCCACTACTGTCGAATTGTCCGAAAGAAGTAGGACAACATGGTCCGACAGATGAGGGATCCAAAGCCGAAAACTCAACAGAAGAGCAAGGAGCTCCTTCTGGTTGATATGAAGGCCCACCTGCTCGCTGTCCCACTCTCCGTGAGTAGACAGACCGAGAGGATCCAACGTCGCACCCCAGCCCCGATCGCTGGCATCCGCAGCAAGGATGCGATCGGCCAAAGGAAGATCCAATGGAACACCCTGTGTCAGCCAGGGAATATCTGCCCAAGGGCGGAGGTGACAAAGCAGAGACCGAGGAATAGTGAGTTCCAGGTCCAGCGGATCTACATTCGGACGCCAATGATCCAACAGGAAGTGTTGGAGAGGTCGGACAAACAAGCGACCGAGCGGAATGAGATCTGTCACCGAACCGCAAAGGCCCAGCATCCGAAGGAAAGTCCTGGCCGAGACCGAGGAAGATTGAAGCAGGTCCCGAGTCAAGGCAGAAAGAATCGCCGCCCGAGCCTGGGGGACCGACACTACATTTTGAAGAGTGTCGAAATCCATCCCCAAATGACGGAATCGCTGAGAAGGAAGAAGATCCGACTTCTCGCGATTGACTCTGAAACCCAGCGACGCTAGCAGGCAAAGAAACTGCCGGACATCGAACTCCAGAACAGCAGCATTGTGGTGCCGTTGGAGGATGTCGTCTAGATAGGCTGACGAAGTCACTGCCGACTGAGTGTGGTGGAAAGCTAGCACATGTGACATCAGTCGGGTGAAGGCCCAAGGAGCCAGGTTCAAACCGAACGGGAGAGCTCTGAATTGAAAAACTCGATCCCGAAACGAGAACCGAAGGTATTTCCGTGACGCCAGATGAATGGGTACATGGAAGTAGGCATCCTTCAGGTCGATACTGGCCGCAAAATCGCCCTGATGAACTGAACGTCGAACCAACCGGAAAGTCTCCATACTGAAACGAGGAGCAATTATGTACTCGTTCAGGGTACTCAGATCGATGACAGGACGATATTGACCGTTTTTCTTCGGCACCAAGAAAAGTCTCGAGTAAAACCCCGGTGAAAGGGTTTCCTGACCACCTCGATCGCCCCTATGGTGAGGAGATTGTCGATCTCCTGCACCAAAAGGTCCCAACGCAGAGAATCTGAAGGGACCTGAGTCGGAAGGGGCACCCGAGATAAACTGGGGTGCTGATGGAAGGACAGTCGCAGACCAGATTGAATGACGTCGAGGACCCAAGAGTCCGACGTTATCTCTGTCCAACGGTCGTAAAACAGCGACAGCCTTCCCCCGACTGGAGGCGAATCGAGGTGAGAACCTTCACTTGCGGCCTCCACGAGGCCCCCGAGAGGAGAAACCACCTCGGGAAGTGACAGAGTCCTGAGACTTTCCAGCTTGAGGCTGCCAGCGGGCCTGGCCACGTCAGCGCTTCTTATGAGCAGAAGGAGCAGACAGAGCCGAAGGCGTAGCCGACGTCGCCGACGCAGCAGCACGCTTGGCGGGCCTGGAACGACCCCCACCCGCAGCAGCAGGTGGGTCAAGCTGTCTCAGCAAAAGCTGGTCCTTCGAATGACGAAGAACTTCGCCACAAACAGCTTCCACGGAACCATGGAACAACTGAGGTCCCACCAAAGAGGCAGACCTCAGAACAGCACGTTGCTCAGAAGGAAAGGAAGGGATGGTAAAGAATCCAAAACCGCATCCCGGCAGCTCCAAATTAGCCGTGTTACAGGCGTGAGCGTGAGTCAAGTTCATAAGAGCCTGTGACAAAACGCGAAAAGGCGCCTGAGCATCATCAAACTCCCCTGGTGGAAAATATTCAGCCAGAGCAGCGACGACATGGTCCGCGAGAGATAACATACCAAGCATCTCTCGGGACAGGCCCACCATAGACTCAACTACCGACATCGGGAGAACTGCCGACTTAGGCTTAGTTAACCCGAGGGAAGAAGAATCCTCATCCACAGTAGTCATCCCTTGGAAGACTGGTGGAGAGACGGAATCGTACACACGAAACCGCGATGGAGGCAGAAAGGCATCAGCTCTAGAAAAGAAGGAACCCTTGAGGGCCTTAGAACGCATTTTGGCGTCTAAGCCCTGGAAGGACTCAACCACCTGAGCCTATTGCAGAGGACGCAAAGCCCCAGAGCTAGAAGGCTCAACAGGGTTACGGCGCTCCACAGTGGACCTCGGCCGGACGGTCATAGAAGGCTGGTCAGAAGGTTGAACGTCCGGCAATAAGCCAAAGACGAAATCCAAAGCCTGCCCCAAGACTGACGAGAGGGCCCATCACCTTCAAGAAACTCGTCATCCTCCGTAGCAGAGGAGACGTAGCCCAACTCGGGCTGACCAGCAGAAACCTCCTGTGAATACTGTGCAGTATCCAAGAGGCCAGGCGAGACATCTCGGCGACCGACCAAAGGAGGTTGTGCCTCAGGAGGCACAGGGAGGCCAACTTGAGGGTTGCCAGAAAGCAACCGGGTGAGCGCCAAAACGGCCTGGCGCAGGTAACCCTGAGAATCCGTCGCAGCAGAATCGCCCGACAGAGTGTCCTCCCAATGGACTCTTCTGGTAGAAGAACCCAAATCCTCAGAAGAGACCGACGGCGAACGTCGATCGGCAGACAGAATAGGAGCACGGTGAGAAGACACTGGAGGATAGTCCCGATTGTGACGCCCAGGAGCCATCACTGACCTCTGCGAAACAGAAGGCCCTGCCTGCAAATCCTCTAAAGAGACCGACGGCGCACGTCGATCGGTAGCTGGACCTAGGACACGCTGAGAAGACACCGGAGGATTGTCCCAAGAATGACAGGAACCTGTCATTGGCCTCTGCGCAGCAGACGGCCCCAACTGCCTATCCTCTGAGACCGACGGCAAGCATCGATCGACACCCAGACTCGGAACACAGTGAGGAATCACCGGAGGAAGGTTCCGAGAGTGACAGCTAACAGGGGCTGTCACTGACCGCTGCCGAACAGCAGGCCCTGGGTGCCAACATCCCAATACCATCTCGCTAGACGGCACACTAGCAGGCGAAGGTGGAACAATAAACGATTCACTCGAGGGACGAGGAATCGCTGCCGAAGCGACCGGCCGGCTCAACCGACTAGGAGCAAACCTAGCGAGATGAGACGGAGCAGACAGCAAACCCGCACAGCCCCGCCGCGAGGCTGGGGGAGGCTGAGAACACACAGACACACCAGCAGATACAGCATCGGTCCCCCCAGACTGTAGACCATCCCCAGAGGAGATGGAAGAGCCACCATCAGACAGAATAGGATCTGGAGTAGCAACCTCCTCAACAACGGTCGACGGTGTAGGAGGCAGATCGGAGAGGGTTACCAAGCTGACCTCGGAAAAGCTCTCAACGAAAACAGACGCCTCAATAGTGCTATCAGAAGACAAAGAGACCACGGTCTCCTCGTCAGGTATCACTGAACTAACACCGCCAACAGTTGCAGAGGAACTCGCCACAGAAGTCAGATCCGAATCCTGTGTGACAGAGTCACCACGTGCACCAGCAGAAAAGTCTGCTACAGCACGGCTACCCTTACCCCCGAGAACGAGGGGTTCTAGCTCTGGAAAGAACCACCTTGTTCACAGAAGCCCAAAATTTAGAGGACCAAACCCCACAGATACCACATGATTGGGCCTGAGTGCAATTGTTGCAAGTGACACATGTGGCATGAGAATCGTCCACATGTTTCACCTGCAAACAAGAGGTACAAGGAATAGTCTTAGGCATGATATCAACACAATAATCAAGCTTCCCGCAGACGGAAAACAGTACTAAGGTCGTGTTCACACGTGGGGGAAAGACAAGATAAAGTGTGAAGAGAACAGCAATAAAAATACAAATTAACATTAAATAATAATAATAATTTGGTAGCTTGATAAAAGGATACAATCCAGTAGCACACTAAATATGAAGAATAAGTTGTTCACGAAGAAAACATAGCATAATCAGCACGAGTCACAAAAATTTCCGACCATGTACAATGGCGGAAAATAAAGGAATTGACGTCACGGTTGTTGCGCATGCGCTCGGTAAATGCAAGAGGTGTGCAGAGAGAGTACCTGTAATTTCGAGCGCTGGTCTCGCTCGACCCTTTTTTCGATCTTTTTCGTGCTTTTGCACTCTAGTACTTTTCCAACTCGTTTGGAAAAGATTCTAAAAGCTTGAGTTAGTTCCGAAGTAGGGCTTGCACTTATGTTACAGCCAAATGTAAACAATTGTGAGTAGGTTGAAAAGAAATAAAATGAACCGCAGACTGTAAAAACATCTTTCTTTGATGAAAAATCAAAACATTATGATGTGAGCTCATTGATGATTAATCAGCTTTGATCAGTTCTTATGATATGTAATCACAGCATTGTTATTACACTGGAGACATAATTAGCACATGAACACATTAAAATGATTAATTTTCAGTACATGTACAACACTTTTTTTATTACTGCAATGTTAAATACCCAGTATATCATCATGTGGGGGACCCCCCCCCCCCCCCCCGCCCCCGCCCCCCCCCCCCCCCCCCCCCCCCCCCCCCGCCTTACCTCTAGTTTAAGTCAGACAATTTACTGAGACGTCATGTGAGGATTACACCACCTATGCTAAGTCCTAAGCCCCATCCTTATAATTATAATAAATATTTTCCAGTATGTTCTCTTTGTATACTGCACAAAGTTAGACTTATTTTTGTAGAACTTTATATTTGTATCATTCCAGTATGTTTTGTATTTATATAAATATGTTATTGCAATAAATTTGTTATTTTTACTTACGGGTTTTTATCTTTACTTGGCTCAAGACAGTCATAACCCTGTGTACGAAAGTCCTAGCCTGTGTTTGAAACGTCCTGAACGGTTTGTGTACGAAACATCCTAAATTGCCATGTGCGAAAAGCCCATGTATGAAACATCCAGCTTCCCATTTGGACAATGGGACATATAATAATTTCTCATTGTGAGGGATAGGTAAATGTAAACATGTAACTGTTTGTGACATTTGTCTTAGCAGAGAAAAGAAAAGGATACTCAAAAAATTAGGAGTACATATTCACCCTATGATCACATCAAATTCAAGTCACTCAAGGTAAGAGACTCTTAGCTAATACAGTGAACTAGGCCTAACTACAATTTACAAACTGGTTGGAAAATTCAAACCTAATATCAACAACAATCATCCCTGTTACGGTGTGGAATTATTAATGATATTGGTAACAGAAAGAAATCTGAGAATCAGCAACAAAACTATGAATTTAACTATTCTGAAATTTAATTAAAAAAAATTGATATAAAAAGAAAATGATACAAAGATCTTTTACACTAATTGGGTTACAGAAAATAAAAAAAACAATGGTACTTATCAATTATAGAATTAGTCCAAAGTACAGTTTGACAGAATCCAGTAATCCAGTGGCGAAGTATCTTCTGAAGAAAGTTACCAGCTGGTAGATGTAGTATTAAATCCAAGAATGTCTCTTCAGAAACAGTATCCCGTAGATTTATAATAAAATTTTCACTTAGAAATTTCAGCAATCTCCAATAAAATATAATAAAACGCTCTGCAAAATTCAAATGGAGTAAAAATCCAAGAAGTATTGGCGCCACAGGTAATTTCCAAATAATCCAGTAGAATCCTGGCTTTTCACAAAATAATATTATTCTGTTTCACAGAAAGTATAAATTCTCTTTTCCAAGACGAATAGATTCTCTTCAAAATTCTCTTTTGGAATCAATCTTCCAAAATCACAAAGAAGCACTGCTTCTATAATAAATGCACTGCTCTGAAACAATAATAATCTCCAAAGGAAACAATTGAAGTTAGTCTTTCTGAAATGGTTTTCTAAAATGAGTTTTTTTAATTCTGTTGACAAACCTTTATATAGTAACCAGATAGAATGTCCTAGAAGATGAAAATTCTTCAATGTTCTAACAGTTTCTAGGTGATTCTGTTAAAGTTCAAGTAAACAAGGTCATTGACCTATTTAAACAATTAAACAATCAACAGCTATATGTACAATATATCAGTGTAACAAAGATGTAAACAAGGTCACTGAGTGCAAAAGAGTTAGACCAGTCAGAAAATACAGAAATAAAAAAAAAATCTCTCTCACACAATTATCAACTTAAGGATATATCAATCTCAATATAATATGGGGGCTATAACAATCCCTCACCTCAAATGCATGCCCATGGGAACAAATGGCACATGCAAACTTTGTTTCAGGTACGCGGTAAGCCATGTGCCTGTGATTTTCAAATGGCAAGGCCTGGTTTTGTGACCGAGCAATGCAGGGTGACCACAGTTACGATTTATCATCACTATCATGTGGGACCATTGCAGTCATATAAATGCAGTCATATAAATTGTTAATGATTGTTTGCACATCAGCGATTTCTGTTGGCACTCGGTGTTCATTTGTTTATGTTTTGCAGAAATCAAGTGGCAGTGTTTTTAACTGTTTTCTCTCCTTTCTTTACCGATTTTGCTTCGTAGACATTGCAATAATACCAGCAGTTGAA
Source organism: Pictodentalium vernedei (assembly GCA_031216915.1). NCBI lineage: Eukaryota > Metazoa > Mollusca > Scaphopoda > Dentaliida > Dentaliidae > Pictodentalium > Pictodentalium vernedei. Next base: position 442,875,827 of record CM062297.1, on the reverse strand, counting down.
ATTAATGGATATCCATTTGAAATCCAGTTATGCACGATGGTTAGCCCGTTACAAAAATGGGCCAACCGTTTCAGCACTAGTTGTCAAGCTACAGCAGCCATTTATTATTTATTTATTTATTAGGGTTTAATGACACATTAACAGACAGGGTCATATCATGTCGGTGACAGTTTTACGGGTGGAGGAAGCTGGAGTACCCGGAGAGAACCACCGAGCAACAATGAGCAGCTGTCAGCTCTCCAACATCATAACTCTGAACCACGGCACAGGCAAGGTTAGATTGGTTGAACACATGCGCATCATCGACGTGCAGTACGCCTTAGTACAAGGGTCATTGTGCCCCCATGTAGGCAATCGGGGTGCAATGCCTTGCCCAAGGACACAACGTGGGAGCTCGAATCAGTCGCTGAAATGGTCACCCATCCAACTACTAACCATACTCGATGTTGCTTAACTTCGGTGATCTGACAAGAACCGGTTACCGTGATGCCACCACGCCCCCACAGCAGCCATTGAAATATGTTCGGGTGAGAGGTTCCAAAAAAGCAGGATCAGGGTTTGAAATTATCAACATAGGTAAAGGGGATAAAATTCTCTTGTGGTATTCGTACAATTTATTTCACCTGATAATTTCCTGACAGATGAGTTGGATGGTGGGGGAAGTCATCAATTTCCCTTATTTATTTATTGGTGTTTAAGGTCACATACTTCTGCACAATAGCTAATCATGACCACAACATGGAGATAAAGTGAAAATCAGTCAATCATTTATGCCCCATGTTGCCTATTTTAGAGGACATGCACCCCAAGTATTAGTGACTGGGTCCTATTTTACCAGTAAAACAGTGCCTGTTTACCAGTCAAAAAGCACCGGGGGAAGACATCTGCCCACTCACCCCTCCAGCCACTGGTCACAACCATCTTCTTGCCTGATCTATGTTATTTGCACATTATTGTTAAACAATAACAGGCATTTAAATTCATTTATTTTGGGCACATTCTTTTGCCCTAATTTGGGCACATTAAAACCAGAAATAACTGGGTTACGTTTTATTGCCATGCCTTTCTTTGTGTTTCTCTATAGTCATATTATGATGGAAGTTATTCTCAAACGTGAGAAAAAAAATTAATGGTTTTGCATGCCAAAGGCTCACACACATGCCCCTTCCGACCCTCTTTAACGGTAGGATAAAGTTTCCCACAGCATGTCTTGGCGAGTCAAAGGAGGAGAAAGGATGGTACTCAGCAGGTGTCTGGGATCTTGGCATTCTTAGTTGTTAGTCGGGTTGAAGTGACATTTCTCGGATGTTCTTAGATACTTTCCCTCAACTGAGGATCAGTGTGAGAGGAGGTCCTCTCGACACAGGTGCTACCCCTCCCTGAGGGTGATGTGCTGGCGTTTTCAGGCAAGTATAGTCTGCCAGTTGTGAAGTTATTTTGTTGTGGTCTCAAATGTAGAAGAGGCAGAGATAATTTATATATTTTTCTTGATGTCTTCTGCAACGTTTGGTTCAAGTCGGCTCAGTAGTTCCAGAGAAGATGAAAATGTGATTTCCCATAGAGTTTCTATAGTAACTATAAGCTGCAATTGGGACCAAGTTTGCACCACAATCAACATTAAATAAGAATCGTTGGTAGAGGGTGTCCCAGTCATCAACCATGCAAAGTTTCAAAACATTTGACCCTGTGATTTCAGAGGAGAAGACTTTTCAAAATCCACCAATCAGAATCAAAGAATGCCTCTGGATGCCATGTTTTTCATCCAACAGAAGCAAAATGAAAAACAGTTATAGAGGACCTCCCATAGATCATTCCTGCCATGGTTAGTTCACATCGGCTCAGTAGTTCCAGAGAAGATGAAAATGTGATTTCCCATAGGGTTTCTATAGTAACTACAAGCCGCAATTGCAGTCATGTTTGCAACCCGATCAACATTAAATGAGGATCGTTGGTAGAGGGTGTCCCAGTCATCAAGCATGTGAAGTTTCAAAACATTTGGCCTTGTAGTTTCAGAGGAGAATATTTTTCAAAATCCACCAATCAGAATCAAAGAATGCCTCTGGTGGCCATGTTTTCAAACCCATGAGAAATGACCTTGTACAGTGGAAACAACCTTGTACAAGCCAGCGGCTTACTGTCGAATCCGAATCCTCAAACATCTTCATGTTGTATACTGTACTCACTGAGGTTGGAAATAAATATTGTTTAAACTAAAGAATGCCTCTGGTGGCCATGTTTTCAAACCCATGGGAACAAAATGAGGATCGTTTTTAGAGGACCTCCCATAGACCATTCCTGCCAAGTTTGGTTCACGTTGGCTCCGCAGTTCCAGAGAAGAAAATTAAAATGTGATTTCCCATAGGGTTTCTATAGAAACTATAAGCCACAATTGTGGCCATGTTTACAATCCAATCAACATTAAATGAGGATCGTTGGTAGAGGGGGTCCCAGTCATCAACCATGCAAAGTTTCAAAACATTTGGCCCTGTGGTTTCAGAGAAGATTTTCAAAATTCACCAATCAGAATCAAAGAATGCCTCTGGTGGCCATGTTTTCAAACCCATGAGAAACGACCTTGTACAGTGGAAACGACCTTGTACAAGCCAACGGCTTACTGTCGAATCCTCAAACATCTTCATGTTGTATACTGTACTCACTGAGGTTGGAAACAAATATTGTTTAAACTAAACCCATGGGAACAAAAATAAGGACTGTTTGTAGAGGACCTCCAATAGACTATGCCTGCCAGATTTGTTTTCATGTCGGCTCAGTAGTTCCAGAGAAGAAGATGAAAATGTGATTTCCGTAAGGGTTTATATGGTAACTATAAGCTGCAATTGTGCCCATGTTTACAACCCGATCAACATTAAATGAGGATCGTTGGTAGAGGGGGTCCCAATCATCATTTATGTGAAGTATCAAAACATTTGGCCTGGTAGTTTGAGAGGAAATTTTTGAAAATCCACCAACAAGAATCAAAGAATTCCTCTGCAGGCCATGTTTTTCAACCACAGAACAATATGAGGATCGTTTGTAGAGGACCTCCCATAGACCATTCCTGCCATGTTTGGTTCACGTTGACTCAGTAGTTCCAGAGAAGAAGATGAAAATGTGATTTCCCATAGGGTTTTTATAGTAACTATAAGCTGCAATTGTGGCCATGTTTACAACCCGATCAACATTAAATGAGGACCATTGGTAGAAGGGGTCCCAGTCATCATATATGTGAAATATCAAAACATTTGGCCTGGCAGTTTCCTCTATGAGAAGATTTTTGAAAATCCACCAACCAGAATCAAAGAATGTCTCTGGTGGCCACGTTTTTCAACCCACAGGAACAAAATGAGGATTGTTTGTAGAGGACCTCCCATAGACCATTCCTGTCATAAAATGACCTTGATCTGTGACCTTGACTGCCATCAAACAAAAAAAATTGATCTGCGACACACTGTCTCCCCATAAGCAACACGTATGCCCAGTTTCAACAAAATCCAACAAAGCATCTCAAGAGTAATGGAGCGGACACGAAAATCTTTCTGACGGACAGACACACAGATGGATGGACAGAACAATCTTCCTGACAGACAGACAGACAGACAGACAGATGGATGGACAGAAATGACAAACATTCTATGCCTCCAAAAAAATGTTTCGGAGGCATAAACGTTTCCATCATCCAGTATAAGAATTTCTATCAGTTCCTTGAATCCTGCACCCAATATAACATGTAACCAACCAATCCTGTGAATTTTTATAGCTTTAGTCAGTGTATACTTTCATGCCGTGTGTAATTTGGCAGTCTATCAACTAGTCCTGTGCAATGCCAATGGTCAGCCAGAGTATGTTTGCTTAACAACTAAGTCTGTGCAATACACAGGGTAAGTCACCGTTTTCTTTCTGGTTTAAATGAGACTATCTCTATTATAATACTAAACCCCTGTACAATTCACAGCCTTAGTGAGTGTACATTTTCATGCAGTGTGTGATATACAGAGTAATCGCTTGACTTGTTTTACAATATAGTCCCTCGCCTCAAATGAATTATTTCACGTAACCAGTCCAGTCAAGTGATTATTCTGTTTATTACTTTTCATTATTAACGATAATTATGTTATTTAACCCTTTACCTAACGTAACAGCAAAAAAAGGCCAGCGCTATTCTAAAAAATCGCCAATTAATTTTCATTATTTTTTCATTTTTTGTCTCTAAAACATAGGTTATGACCCCTCATTGGAATGAGCTCGTTGAGCTCGTTTCAATGAGGGGTCATAACCTATGTTTTTGAGACAAAAAATGAAAATAATAGTTATTCAAGAATTTTTTTTGGAAGTATCGTCTGCTTTTCATGTTAGGTAAAGGGCTAAAAAAAGCAACAAAAAAAGCCCCAACGAAGTCCCCATTACACCCACGGCAAAGTGTCTTTGTTCGCACGCACGGATACATGACAAAATTGTTGATTGCATAATTCACTTGTGAAGTTACCGTTTATAATCAAACCCGGAAATTCCAGTAAATCACACTTTGGAAAGTACTAAAATAATAATAATGAAAGTGTCAATGACACTGTACCTTAACTGGACTGTGTACAGTGTTTGATGAAAGGATAATGTTCAATGTTTGTGAAAGGATTATGAAATAAGACAAGAATTGTGATAATTGAGAATATGTTAATTTCTGTTCCCTGTAGGTTATGTTTTGAATAAGCATAATTTGAGTGTAGACTGTACTCAAGAATAAAGACCTGGGTTGATGTGGTCCTAACAGTTAACGTATGTCAACCAAAGTTAACAAGTTACAGTAAAATCATTCCAAAACGAGTCATCCTACCAAGTTACAATGAAATCCCTTCATAAATATAACTCGTAGACATTGCTACAGGAATCTAGGTCTCGGTTCGGTGATCACGGTTGACCAATCATGACCAAAATACGAGAGTCTCATCTAGATATCATACCAAGTTAGCCTACATTACAATGAAATCCCTTCATGAAAACAACCTGTAAGCAGTGCTAAAGGAATGTAGGTCAAGTGACCAGGTGACGGTAATGGCTGACCGATTGTGACCAAAATATGACAATCTCGTCTAGACATCATACCAAGTTATCCTTCCAAGTTACAATGAAACTGCTTCACAAATATAAACTGTAGACTGTGCTAAACAAATCTAGGTCACATGCCTGTGCGGCTGTCAAGGTTAACAGATCATGGCCAAAATAGGGCTTTCTCATCTCAACATTATACAGAGTCATCCTACCAAGTTGCAATAAATTCCCTTCATAAATACAACAACCTGTAGACTATACTAAAGGTTTTTGGGCTTTGGGCCCGGGTAGCCATCACAGTTGACTGATCGCGACCAAAAGGGGACGTTCTCATTAGACGGAGTCATCCTACCTGGTTACAATGAAATCCCTCCATAAATACGACCTGTACACTGTGCTAAAGGTTTTCGGCTCTCGCAGACGTCACGGTTGACCGATCACGACCAAAAGGAGACGCTCTCATCTAGACATTATACGGAGTCAGCTTACCATGTTACAATGAAATTCCTCCATAAATACGACCTGTGGACTGTGCTAATGGTTTTTGGCTCTCGCAGCCGTCACTGTTGACCGATTGTGACCAAAAGGAGACATTCTCATCTAGACATTGTACAGAGTCATCCTACCAGGTTATAATGAAATCCCTCCATGAATACGACCTGCAGACTGTGCTAAAGGTTTTCGATTTTGGGCTCTCGCAGCTGTCACGGTTCATCGATCAAGACCAAAAGGGGATGTTCTCATCTAGAAATTATACCGAGTCATCCTACCAGGTTACAATGAAATCCCTCCATGAATACGACCTGTAGACTGTGCTAAAGGTTTTGGGTTTTCGCATCCTTCACGGCTGACCGCTCGCGACCAAAAGGGGACGCTCTCATCTAGACATTATACGGAGTCATCCTACCAAGTTACAATGAAATCCCTTCATAAAAACGACCTGTGGATTGTGCTAAAGGTTTTGGGCTCTCGCAACTGTCATGGTTGACCAATCGCAACCAAGAAAAGGACGTTCTCATCTACACATTATATGAAGTCATCCCACCAAGTTACAATGAAATCCCTTCATAAATACGATGACCTGTAGACTGCGTAAAGGTTTTAGGGTTTTGGGCTCTCGTAGCCATCAAGGTCAAGTGAAGTTAATAATAACTAGAGGGGTGTCATTTGTGTGCAAAGCACACTATAGTATATCCCTGCATTTGCATTTGTGATTATTGTCGGGGCCAAAGCAAAAATCCCAAACCTTTATGCACATCTACAGATGCTATTGATTAACATGAACACACTTTTAGTGTTTTGAATTGAAACACCTAGGAGTTTTTGTCTGGAAACCATTCCTCTAACGACAAAAATGGTGTCCCTTGCACCCCTCGGGGCCAAATAAAAAATCCAAAACCTTTATGCACATCTACAGACCCTATTGATTAACATGAACACACTTTCAGTGTTTCAAATTGAAACCCCTTGGAGTTTTTCTCTGGAAACCATTCCTCTAACGACAAAAATGGTGCCCCTTGCACCCCTCGGGGACCGAATCAAAAATCCAAAACATTTATGCACATCTACAGACCCTATTGATTAACATGAACACACTTTTAGTGTTTCGAATTGAAAACCCTAGGAGTTTTTGTCTGGAAACCATTCCTCTAACGACAAAAATGGTGCCCCTTGCGCCCCTCGGGCCCGAATCAAAAATCCAAAACGTTTATGCACATCTACAGACCCTACTAATAAACATGAACACACTTTCAGTGTTTTGAATTGAAACTCCTAGCAGTTTTTTGCCGGAAATCATTCCTCTAGCGACAAAAATGGTGCCCCTATACCCTCGGGGCCGAATCAAAAATCCAAAACCTTTATGCACATCTACAGACCCTATGAATGAACATGAACACACTTTCAATGTTTCGAATTGAAACCCCTAATTTGACCTTGATGTCAAAGGTCAATGTCATATGTCGGGTCATGATGGTACATCGTCTCATGGTGATACACCCACATGCCTAATATCATAAGCCAAGGTGAAAAGGTAAATAAGTTCTTGCCCGGACAATCTTACTTGCCAAAAAAATCAGTAATTTGACCTTGAGGTCAAAGGTCAATGTTATATGTTGGTCATGATGGTACGCGACACATCGCCTCATGGTGATACACCAACATGCCAAATATCACAACACAAAAATCATATGCCTAGGTCAAAAGATTTTTTTAAAAAGTCAATAATGTGACCTTGAGGTCAAAGGTCAAGGTCATATGTGGATCATGCTGGTACGTGACACATCATCTCATGGTGATACACCCCCATGCCTACTATCATAAACCGAGGTGAAAAGGTAAAAAAGTTGTGGCCCGGACAAGCTTACTTGCCAAAAATAGGTAATTTGACCTTCAGGTCAAAGGTCAATGTCATATATGGGTCATGAAGGTACGCGACACATCGTCTTATGGTGATACACTTACATGTCAAATATCATAAGCCAAGGTGAAAAGGTAAATAAGTTCTTGCCCAGACAAGCTTACTTGTCAAAAAATCAGTAATTTGACCTTGAGGTCAAAGGTCAATGTCAAATATGGGTCATGATGGTACATCATCTCATGGTGATACACCCACATGCCTAATATCATAAGCCTAGGTCAAAAGATAAAAAAAATCAATAATTTGACCTTGAGGTCAAAGGTCAAGGTCAAATGTGGGTCATGATAGTATGTGACACATCGTCTCAAGGTGATGCACCCACATGCCTAATATCGGCTAGGAGGCTGAGACGCCAGAGGATGTGCCGAACGGCCACCCAAGCGTGTATATCCTGCACTGACAGTAGAAGGTCCAAAGACAGCCAATACATGGGAATGAAATGCATGCCCCTTAGATTCCGGATGTAGGCCACCACTGTTGAATTGTCCGAAAGAAGCCGGACCCTGTGATTCGACAGGTGAGAGATCCATTGCTGAAAACTCAGCAGAAGAGCAAGGAGCTCCTTCTGGATGATATGAAGGGCCACCTGCTCTCGGTCCCATTCACCGTGAGCAGAGAGACCAAGAGAATGTAATGTCGCACCCCAACCCCGATCACTGGCATCTGCTGTGAGGATGCGATCAGTCTGAGGAAGATCCAATGGAACACCATGAGACAACCAGGGAACATTGGTCCAAGGGCGGAGATGACAATGCAAGGACTGAGGAATCATGAGTTTCAGGTCCAAAGGATTCACATTTGGACGCCAATGATCCAACAGGAAGTGTTGGAGAGGTCTGACAAACAAGCGACCCAGCGGAATGAGATCTGTCAAGGACCGCAAAGGCCCAGCAACTGAAGGAAAGTGCAGGCCGCTACCAAGGAGGATCTGAGCAGGTCCAGAATCAAGGCAGAAAGGATCAACGCCCAAGCCTTGGGAACAGACACCACATTGTGAAAAGTGTCAAAATCCATACCCAAATGACAAATAGCCGAGAAGGAATCAGATCTGACTTCTCACAGTTAACTCTGAAGGCCAAGCAGCCACCAGACTCCAGAACAGCAGCATTGGGGTGCCGTTGGAGGATGTCGTCCAGGTAGGCCGACGAAGTCACAGCCGTCTAAGTGCGGTGAAAAGTGAGCATGTGACATCAGTCATGTGAAGGCCCAAGGAGCCAGGTTCAATCCGAATGGGAGAGCTTTGAACTGAAAGACACAACCCCGAAACGAGAACCAAAGGTATTTCCGTGACGCCAGGTAAATGGGCACATGTAAATGGGCATCCTTCAGGCCAATACTGGCTGCAAAATCACCCTGATGAATCGATCATCAAATCAACTGGAAAATCTCTATGCTGAAATGAGGTGCTATGATGGACTCATTCAGTATACTCAGATCCATGACAGAATGAAGCTGGCCATTTTTCTTTGGCACTAAGAAAAGTCTCAAGTTGTCAACGTCTGCACCAGGTCCCGATGCTGAGGATTGGAAGGGACCCAAGACTGGAAAGTCTCCATGCTGAAATGAGGTGCTATGATGGACTCGTTCAGGATACTCAGATCAATGACAGGACAAAGCTGGCCGTTTTTCTTTGGCATTAAGAAAAGTCTCAAGTAGAACACTGGAGAAAGGGTGTTTCTGACCATCTTGATCACCCCTTTGGAGAGGAGATTGTCAATCGCCTGCACCAGAAGGTCCCGACGCTGAGGATCAGAAGGGACCCAAGTTGCCATAACACCCACCCACCCCCACCCCCTCCCCCACCCCAGAGATAAACAGGGGTGCCGACGGAAGGACAGTCGCAGTGGAGGACCTAAGGATCCGATGTTATCTCTGTCCAATGGTTGAAAAATAGTGACAGCCTTTCCCCAACCAGAGGCGAATTGAGGTGAGGACCTTTGTTTGTGGCCTCGACGAGGCCCCTGAGAGGAGAAACCACCCCCTTGGGAAGTAACAGAATCCTGAGACTTTCCTCCCTGAGGCTGCCAGTGAGCCTGGCTGCGTCAAAGTTTCTTCTGAGCAGAAGGAGAGGACATAGCCAATGATGCAGCCTGCGTGTCCAATGAGGCCGACGTGGCCAACCGAAGCTGTGGCAGCAAGTTGGTCCAGTTGCAATAACAAAATGATTCGAATGATGAAGAACCTCGTCACAAACAGCACCCATGGAACAGCTGAGATCTGACCAAGGAAGCATACCTCAGAACAGCACGCTGCTGAGATGGAAGGGATGGAGAGGTTCCAACACTGCATCCCGGCGTGCAGGCTCCAAATTGGCCATGTTGCAGGCGTGAGCATGCATAAGGTCCATAAGAGCCTGAGACAAAACACACAACAGCACCTGTGCATCATCAAACTCCCCTGGCGGGAGACAGGAATCCAGGGCAGCGACGACATGATCCACGAAAGACAACATGCCTAGCATCTCTTGGGAAAAGGCCCACCATGGATTCTAACACCGACATCGGAAGAACTGCCGACTTTGGTTTAGCAAACCCGAGGGAAGAAGAATCCTCATCCACAGTAGTCAACCCTTGGAAGACTGGTGGACAGGTGGATTCGTATACACGAAACTGCGCTGGAGGCAGAAAGGCATCAGATCGAGAAAAGAAAGAACCCTTCAGGGCCTTGGAATGCATTTTGGCATCCATGCCTTGTTGGAAGGACTCAACAACCTGAACCGATTGCAGAAGGCACAACATCCTGGAGCTAGAAGACTTTACAGGATTGCCGTGCTCCACAGACGACCGCAGCTAGGCAGTCACTGATAGCTGGTTTGCAGGCTAAACATCTGGCAAGAAGCCAAAAACAAAATCTAAAGCCTGCCCCAAGACTGAAGAGGGGGGCCTGTCGCCTTCAAGCAAATCGTTATCCTCTGTAGCAGAAGAGACATAGCCCAACTCAGGCTGACCAGCAAGAACCTCCTGTAAATGAGAAGCAGCATCCAAAGGGCCAGGAAAGAAATCTCTGTGATCGACCAAAGGAGGCTGTGCCTCAGGGGGCACAGGGAAGCCAACTTGCTGGTTGCTAGAAAGCAAACAGGTGAGTGCCAGAACAGACTGCCTCAGCTCACCCTGACAATCTGTCGGAGCAGCCGCGCCCGACGGAGTGTCTTCCCAGTGAACCCTTCTGGTAGAAAAGCCCAAATCCTAAGAAAGGACTGACGACGGACGTTGATTGGCAGGCAGGGTAGGGAGACGGTAAGAAGACACCAGAGGATAGTCCCAAGAGTGACGTTCGGGCCCTGATTGTAACTAGAGGTACTGTGAGCAAGCTCACAAAGTGATTTCCCCCCCTCCCCCCCCCCCCCCCCCCCCCCCCCCCGCGCCTGTCAATACGGAATTATATTGCTTCATGCACATCTTCATATGGAGTTCTTCCATTGTGTAAAGTTTCATGAAAATTCTTCAAATGGTTTAGGAGGAGTTGCGCTTATAAGGATGGACAGATGGACAGATGGATGGACTACTCAGTTATTTTTCAGACTATTATATTACTATTACTATTGTAATAAAAACAAATCTCTATTACTTATTACTTTATATTACTTTCAAAATATTATAATATATTACTTATTATATTACCCCAGCCCTGGCTCAGGGACCATCACTGGCCTCTGCAAAGCAGAAGGCTCTGTTTGCAAATCCTCTAGAGAGACTGACAGCGGACGTTGATCGGCAGCTGGACCTTGGACATGAAGAGGAAACACAGGAGGATTGACCAAAGAGTGACAGGAAACAGCCACTGGCCTCTAAGCAACAGATGGCCCCGACTGCCTATCCTCTGAGACCGACGAGAAGTGTCGAACAATAGCCAAACTTGGGACATGGTGAGAAATCACCGGAGGAAGATCCCAAGAGTAACAGGTGCTGTCACTGGCCTCTGTGGAACAGAAGGCCCTGGTTGCCAATGTCTCAGCCCCAACCTGCTGGTTGGCTCACCAGCAGGGTAAGGCTGAACAACAAACGATTTGCGCGATGAGGGTCGAGGAATCGCTGCCGAAATGACAAAGCATCCCAACCGGCCAGGAGTAAACCTAGCCAGATGAGACGGGGCAGCCAACAAACCCATACAGCTTCGCTGAGAAGCTAGGGAAGGCTGGGAGTCCTGCAAAACCACAATAGATACAGCCTTGGGCCCCCTCAGCAGCTGTAGATGATGCTGGCAGAAAATCAGAGAGAGCACCCGAGTGGACCTCGGAAGAACTCGTCTCGACGAAAACCGTCACCTCAAGGGTGACCACTGGAGCCAAAGGAAGGGAGACCGCAGTCCCCACTTCAGATGTCCCATCACCAGCACCACCAACAGCTGCGGAGCAAGCCTGAAAATAAACAATCTGTCATTTGCAGAATGAGGCCCCCCAGAGGGTGAATTTGCTGATGCTATCCCATACAGTGTGCCAATTTATCCTCTGGGTACCTCTTGCTGTTTAGGCTTGAGACATCGATTCAGAATAAGATTCACAGAGGGTAAATTTAGTGATGCTACCCTGCTGTGCAGGGTACCATCACCAAATTCACCCTCTGGGGTCCTCATTCTGCTGATGACAGTCTGCTTATTTTCAGGCTTGCTGTGGAGGAATCTGTTACCGTAAAATTCTAGATGTTCATGAAATGAATTAATTGCAGGGCTTATATTTCAACAAGAATAATACAAGGCTAACATGACCTGAAATATCCAAATATTTTGTTAATAAAATTGTACAGGTATGGCTGTCATTGCAACCTGCTCAATGAGCCGGTTCTAATGACAGCCATATTTGTAAGGGTTTATGGTTTTATTGGTAAATATTGTTTATTTTGTTTTAAAAATATCAACTTTAGTTTATGTTTTAAAAATTAAAAAGCTGTGTTGTCAGGTTAACATGTGTTATCTGTGTACAACATGGGTTCAACCATGGGATTCTGAGACACTCATAGCTGGTATGGATTCTCGCAACCATTTCCCCAAGAATCCAAATTTAGGTGAAATATAAGCCCTGAATTGTCTCACAACTGAAGTTACAAATATACGACATATGAATGATATGATGTAATGTTCAAGGTAAACAATTCTGTGGCAAATCCAGAAGGTTCTGTTGGAGCTCAACTACAGGGAGACTCATCATATAAAAGTGCCAGAGTGAGAAACAATAACTGCTAGTGACAAAAAGTGCAAACTATATGCCAGAAACCTGTGGAGAGATAGATATGCTCTGAAACTTTTAAATGACAATTATTTTCCATCGAAACAAATGGTGTCAGCCTAGGCCATAACATTTTATGACTGACTTCTGAATGGATGACGATTTCTGAGATAGCTTGACAAAATCTGAGTGCCCTTCGAGTGTCTTGGGCAGTAGGCTGGATCTGCCACTGGTAATGAGGGTGAACCTGCTAAATATTATCTTGCATTTCTAATAAAAATCATGTCATCACTGCTGTAAATAGTTATGACTTGATTGTAAGAAAAATGCAATTCAGTAATGCGTAAAATATTGCGAAGTGGACTATCGTATTTATTGAGGAATATTTTGTTATAAAATTCTATTAAACTTTGGGGGGAACATGTCCTATGTAAAATTTGAGAGGAAATGGCCAGGGGGGAATACGTCCTATTTGGTATTTTAAAAACAATTTTTTTTTTTTTTTTTTTTTTTGGGGAGGGAGGAGGGGGAGAAGGGGAGAGCAGGGGATGTCTAATGGAAAATTTATTATATTCATTTATTTATGTATTTATTTATTTATTGGAGTTTAGTGACACTTTGGACAGCCAGGGTCACCTCGTGTCGGAGTCTAGTGGGAATATTATGATCCCCCATGAGTCTGGAGGTGGGATGGGGAAATCTCACCCGAAGGGCAAGATATTTGAACCTGGTTCAAATATCTTGCCCCGAGGGGGAGATTTCCCCATTCCCACCTTCAGACTCATCGAGGATGATTTTTCTCCGCACACACGAGGATTACGTCATTATAGATAATTGGCGGTCACGTGCTGACATACCCAATTTATCAAGTTGTAGTCCTTTCGAAAAACGAACAATTGCATCGGAAAGATCGTACAAAAGTTAGGTATATACCATAGGTATATACTAAAAAATTGATTTGTAACACTATCCGTTAAGGGGTTAATGAAATTGCGCATGTCAAACTCTAATGTAAAGGGCATTGTGAGATTATTGATCGATTGATAAATTTGCACAGTGATATTATTAAATCTGCAGAGAAACATGGGGTTGAAACAAATCAACATTGTTGATTTTGAATGGCACGTGGATTACATGTGGGAAATCGTGAAGCCATTTTGTTTATTTACAATTGTGCAGACGATGATGAAATAGTTCTGGCGACCTAATAAAATATGCAAATGAGTATGTCACGTGGAGTGGGTGGGATAGAAATATTCCACCCTGCTGCCTCACCCGGGACATGCATATGTTTCACGTATAGTGGGGGGAGAATATATCATACCTAACATTTTGTGTGGGGAAGACTGAAAGTGTCCGGGGGAAAATGTCTGTACCCCATTTTGTTAATAAGAGCTAAGATTATACCTCTATTGGATAACAAAGTACTTTTGTTTTATGTAAGACAATTTGCCTGCAGCAGGCAAATAGTTCATTTCACAAACAAGTTTCTTTTTAAAAATCTTCACAGTACTTTAAAGAATAAGAAGATAATAAACTTTTATGCCATTTTTAACTTCAATCTAAAGTACAGCCTTCTTTTAACGTTTTTGAGTTTGTACTTAAGACACATCAAGTTACCAGGAACTGCTCCATCAAATTATGTGTCACACTGACCTGAGGACACAACACAAATTACCAGTTCATTGAAGACTGATTAGTTCACACAAGATCCACAACCGAACATTTCAGGCATGTACTACTGCAATCAGAAGAGCTTGGGCAATGCCCACTTGAAATCAAGTTTATGATGATGACTGCCCCACCCCCCCCCCCTCCTCCACACCTATTTCAGCAGTAATTTTACTTGCTGTAATTATGACCTCATACCAAACACCTTTTTCTAACCCTTCACTCAATGTAGCATAAAAATCACCATTCAATATTCATTATTTTTTTCATTTTTTTTGTCTTGAAAACATAGCTTATATGTGTCCTCATTGAAACAAGCTCAACTCCAGCTCATTACAAAGAGGGGGGGGGGGATAAGCTACGTTTTTGCTGAAAAAAAGAAGAAGTTATTTAAGAAATTTGTTTGCAGTGTCATCGGCCTCTTGCATCACATAAAGGGCTAATGCCTCATGGTAGGAGCTATTAATTCTTTACCTAACTTGACTAGAAGACAACGCCTGTGGAAATATTTCTTCAATAGCTTAGCAATTTCAATGTTTGCTACAAAAACAGACATGTAGCTTAATTTTCAAACCTCACTGGAATGAGCTCAACAAACTCCTTTTAATGAGGGGTAATAAGTTATACATGCTTCATAAGCAAATACAGAAAAAGTAAAATGTGAGTGGTGATTTTTGCATATTGAGGTGGTAGATTTGCTGAAATGTTTAGTACAGGATTAAAAGAAAATCTCTCTGTGACCATTGCAGTGGACCCTGTTAATTGAACAGCTACTTTATCAGCAACATTTAATCAATTAACAGGAGTATTCAGTTAACAGGGATATGATCATTTTCCCTTAATCTAGAGATAAAGTCATCGTTTATTCCATAGAGGTCTGGCAAATAAAATATAACAGATTAACACTTGACCTGCCGAGTATTTTCAAAATATTTTTCACCAAATCTAGTCATGGCTGCTGTTGAATATAGGTTATAGAGTAAACTCCTGTTAACTGAATAAAAAATCTTGTAATCTGTCGGGAAATTACCCTGGCTCTCCCCAGTTTTCCTTTGTTTATAGACCTATTTGGCCTCAGTACATCCAATACAGGCATTTAATCTATTATATCTTGTTTGACAGAGCTCATGGGACTCTATCAAACAAGATATAATAGAATAAATGCAAAGTTTATCGCTAGAAAACAAGAAAGTGACACAATCCCTGTTAATTGAATACTCCTGTTAATTTTCATTGGCAATGTGGCTATTCAATTTGCCTGAAATGCCTGAGCTCCTATACTGAGCCCAAATATAAACCCAGGGGGCCGATTTGAACAAACTTGAATCAGATCCACCCCACAATGTTGCATACCAGATATCAAAAGATTCTGCCTGCTGGATCTGGAGAAGATTTTTTAAGAAATTTGCCTGAAATGCACTAAGTTCAAATTCGGGCTTCTATAGTGAGCCCAAATATGAATCCAGGGGGCCGATTTGAACAAACTTGAATCAGATCCACCCCACAATGTTGCATACCAAATATTAAAAGATTCTGCCTGCTGGATCTGGAGAAGAGGATTTTTGAAGAAATTTGCCTGAAATGCACTAAGTTCGAATTCGAGCTTCTATAGTGAGCCCAAATATGAAATTAGGGAGCCGATTTGAACAAACTTGAATCAGATCCACCCCACAATGATGCATACCAAATATCAAAAGATTCTGCCTGCTGGATCGGGAGAAGAAGATTTTTTAAGAAATTTGCCTGAAATGCACTATGTTCGAAATTGGGCTCCTATACTGAGCCCAAATATGAACCCAGAGGGCCAATTTGAACAAACTTGAATCAGATCCACCCTACAATGTTGCATACCAAATATCAAAAGATTCTGCCTGCTGGATTTGGAGAAGATTTTTTAATGTTTTTCCCATTGCCTACAGTGTTAAAAAGTGCTGACTCAGCACTTTTTCAAAGTCCTGAAAAAAGTACCTTGTGATCGAACAGATAGAGATTTTTTTAACCATTCTATTCTACTGGATAAAAGTAAGCTTTAAACAAAATAAGAATTCTCTGTGCCATGTAGTTTTGGAGATATGGCAGTTTTAAGGTTTTTTCCTATTTTTATCTCTCGAGGTTCCCACGGGGCAATGAGAAAAAATTTTTTTCAATCAACTACTTATGACCCATTATCATCTCATATCAAATTTAGTTCAAATCGTCCTCACGGGTCTGAAAATAGAAATTTAAGGCGTGGCCAAAATTTTTGCCACTCCCATAACGAAGGCAAATAATGCCCGACAAACTTCTCTTGAACAAATTTGATTCTAAACCTCAAAAGGACTCTGCATACCACATATCAAGTCTCTGCTACTGGTGGTTCATTCGAAGAAGATTTTCAAAAAATTTGGCCATTTTTTCCCCACCCCTCTGCTCAATATGAGCAGAAACCTAATTTGTATAAAAATCAAAATGCCCCTATATAACCACTACTTACATGAAGTTTAATTAAAATGTGGCCTGAGGTTTAGGAGAAAGAGGCTCAAACACCACCTTCACGCAGGACAACGGACGACAGACAGACGAAGAGTGATCAGAAAAGCTCACCCTGACTTTCAGTCAGGTGAGCTAAAAATGCCACAAACTGTGAACATTACAGCCAACCCCACCTGAAGCAGAACATCCCAAGGGGAGAAAGATGTGCTGGCAGTGCTTTCACCCAGCATAACAGTGAAATTTACACCATTACAATTTATGAAGGCAGACGATTCTGAAGCCAATGAAATCAGGAATTTTTTCCAGGGCAACCATGACTTTTTTCAAGAATGTTCCATTTTCAAGTGCTTTCAAGAGTCTTGAATTTCAGCTTTAAACTGAAGCAATTTTAACCTATGTACACTGATATAGACATATTGCAACATCAAACCTGCAATTTTTTCTTCCACAATGCAAATAGGAGTTTAACCGATTCAATTTTGTTTGACAGAGCTCAATGAGCTCTGTGAAACAAGAATGAATTGGTCAACTTCCATGTTGCTGCGTGGCAAAACTTTGCTACTTGAAATTTTGGTATTTCGACATAACTATGCTGAGGGAGTTAAGTGCTTTTAAGTCCCCATACAAACCCCAACAGAGGCTTCCAGTCAGGGTGACAGAGCCATGGGAAGTGGGGAGGCTCAGCTTTAGCCCTCTCCCTTTTTGGGCCAACAAAGCTCAAATTTTTTAACCCTTTACCCAACGTAACGGCCAAAACCGGCCAGCGCTATTCACAAAAATCGTCAATTAATTTTCAATATATTTTCATTTTTTGTCTCAAAAACATAGGTTATGACCCCTCGTTGGAACGAGCCCGTCGAGCTCGTTCCAACGAGGTGTCATAACCTATGTTTTTGAGACAAAAAATGAAAAAAATTAGTTATTCAAGAATTATTTTTGCACTTGTCGTCTGCTTTTCATGTTAGGTAAAGGGTTAAAAGAGTAAAACAAAATGACACTCACTGCTTATTATTTTACTGGACTTACTTAACCTTTTGAACCCCAGAGACCGCTTTTCCAGCCCAGTAACATGATACTTCATAATTTCATTAAGTAGGTTGACTTTTGAGTGAAGGTGTGGTGTAGACCAATCAATATTTTCAATGTGCAGCCCCAATGTTGCACGTTGAAAATATTAATTGGTCTACCCCCAAATAAAGAATATGGACTCTTCCCATTGCTGCCATTGAACTGATATGGAAGATGCAACTAGGGTTCAAGGATTAATATAAAGAACTTACTTTTGAGTCAGCGATTGTCTGTGTCTGAGTCAAAGGCAGAGTAATTAGTGACTACCCCAAAAAGCATGTCAGGATACACAATATAGGACTATTGTGCAATCTGGGTGATTTTAGGGATTTAGTTCACAACTGGCACTGGCAGTCATCCCCTAATCCCCTAAAATCACCCAGATTGCTTTTTAGGTCACATTTTGTTTGGGATTTTTACATGTTTTTTGTAAGAGGTGCTCACAGAACCCCCACTTACACTTCAACCCCATTTCAAAATTTCTCTACAGACCCAGCTTCCAGCACTACAAGAAAGTAGAAACATTCTATGTTACCAATTAATAGGGCTCAATTGAAACCTGCAATGGATGTAAAAAACATATGCATTACCAATATATGTCTCGGTACACAAAACCAGAACATATACGGTACTTGTTGGAGTAGGTTATTTTAATGTTATTTATAGGGTTCAATATTTCATGGATTTCATAAAGGACAGTAAACAACCTACTCTTGAATGGACAGCAGGTCAGCAAGTCCGGAAGACAATGAATAACTTGGTTGCTTTTTCCTCTGAGGCAACACCAACAAGTACCTTACTGTTATAGCACAAAACTAGAGACATTTGTCAATAAAAAGAACCTCAGACATACAATGTCACCCACTGTTGGGCAATTCCTATCAAATCTAGCATTGACACTTGGATAGGTAAATACAATAAAAAAAATTGAAAGTTCCGATCATTTTATAGATGACCTTACATGTATATTGATCCTAACAGTACATCCTGTCTATAAGAAGAAAGGAAATGACAGTTTTATTGATTGCCCAAGACAGAATTAATAGATCAATCTATGAGATGTCGACACCAGCAAGAGATGGGGACAGTGTAGCATGATATCAAGAGATAATGCCATCCCTGCATGTTAGCAAACAAAAGATAATGATGGAGACATTTGTGCTTCTTCCATTCCAAAAGTACAGTCATCATGAACCTGTTGTAATCCAAGCGTGGGCAGTGATGTCCACACATGCGTTTACCAGGAAATAAAATTCATCATGAGTAAAATTTTAATTGCAGAAGCACCGGGTTAAATTTTTGATGATTATTCCTATTAGTGTTTGGAATCTAATATTATTGTGTCAGTGGAAATATTGCCCCCATGGAAAGTGACCTTTCCACTGCAGCCGTACTGTAATATCCTACTACTTTATTTACTGCATCAATATTTCTAATACCCTCTAGTCAGGGTATGTTAACAACTGCTAACAATGCTTAACTCTTAACCTGCTAAGTAATTTTAAAATATTTTTCATCAAATCTAGTCACGGCTGTTGTGAAGCAGCCATGACCAGATTTGATAAAAAATTCATTTTGATTTAACTCAAGAAATCATTGGTCAAAAAGATGATCCAATGTACAAGGGACAATTTGAATAAAGGTGCTCAAATTCTTCTTATATCATTGGCATTTCTTGTCCTGGGCAGGAATATCCGCCAGCAGCATAAGGAGTTAATAAAAACATACATCTTGTCAGAAAAAAAAATTCCACAACTTTCCGTAACTTTCAAAGATCCTTTTATTAGTCTTTACAGGGTTCATAAAATCAAACTTGGTTGAAATTCTTGTACTTTTCCAGTATATTTCCGGTGTCCATTGAGAATTTTCCAGTATTGTATTCAAAGTTCTTGACCATAAAATTACTTAAAACATAATGGCCAAATTCGGACAGCACTATTCTAAAAAATCGCCAATTAATTTTCATTTTTTGTCTCAAAAACATAGGCTATGACCCCTCATTGGAACGAGCTCGTTCCAATGAGGGGTCATAACCTATGTTTTTGAGACAAAAAATGAAAAAAATTAGTTATTCAAGAATTTTTTTGGCAAGTGTCGTCTACTTGTCATGTTGGGTAAAGGGTTAAACGTGTGATAACAAATGCATATACCATATTTCAGAAGATGTAGAAGTAATGAACAGGTCTTCAAAATTCACCGAGAGATTGAAGCTACTTGTGCGACGGCTAGTACTAAGCATTATCTATGCCAAACAGCTTCAATTTATCATATTGGCAAGAGTTTATTTCAGGTGGTAAATTAGGGTAGGGGTAACGAAAATTACAATTCAAGTATATTTCCAATATTTACCAACTTGAGGATCATTTCTCCAGTATTTTTCCAGGACAGGAAAATGCAAATCCATTTTTCCGGTATTTTCCAGTTTTCCAGTATGGCATACAAACCCTGTTTCAAACTGGTCAACTGGTACAGTGCTAGAAGCCTTTATCAAGGCTTTCAAAATGAAAGTGTCAATGACACTGTAGCTTAACTTGTGTGTTGTGTTTGATGAAAAGGATAATGTTCAATGTTTATGAAAGGATTATGAAATAAGACAAGAATTGTGATAATGGGGAATATGTTCATTTCTGTTCCCTGTATGCTATGTTTTTGATAAAAATAATATGAGGTGTACACTGTAAAAAAGAGTACTATGTGGCCCTCACAGTTAATGTATATCAACGAAAATAACCAAGTTATAGTGAAATTATTCCAAAACAAGTCAACCTATCAAGTTACATTGAAATCCCTTCATAAATATGACCTGTAGACTGTGCTAAAGGTATTCGGGCTTCGGGCTCGGGCAGCCACAATGGTTGAATGATCGCAACCAAAAGGGGACATTCTCATCTGGGCATCATCTGGAGTGATCCTACAAAGTTACAATGAAATCCCTTCATAAATATGACCTGTAGACTGTGCTCAAGACTTTTGGGCTTCGGGCATCTGCAGCCATCACAGCTGACCAATCACGACCAAAAGGGGATGTTATCATCTAGGCATTATATGGAGTCAACCTCACAAGTTACAATGAAACCCTTCCATAAATACAACCTATAGACTATGCTAAAGGTCTTTGGGCTCAGGCAGCCATAAAGGCTGAATGATCACGACCAAAAGGGGATGTTCTCATCTAGACATTATTTGGAGTCATTCTACCAAGCTACAATGAAATCCCTTCATAAATATGACCTGTAGACTGTTCTAAAGGTTTTCGGGCTTCGGGCTCAGGCAGCCATCATGGTTGAATGATCGCAACCAAAGGGGACAATCTCATCTGGGCATCATCTGGAGTGATCCTACGAAGTTACAATGAAATCCCTTCATAAATATGACCTGTAGACTGTGCTCAAGGTTTTCGGGCACCTGCAGCCATCACAGTTGATCAATCATGACCGAAAGGGGATGTCATCATCTAGGCATTATATGGAGTCAACCTAACAGGTTACAATGAAATCCTTCCATAAATATGACCTTTTGCCTATGCTAAAGGTTTTGGGGCTTGGCACCCATCAAGGCAGAATGATCACAATCAAAATGGGACGTTCTCATCTAGACATTATTTGGAGTCATTCTACCAAGTTATAATGGAATCCCTTCACAAATATGACCTGTAGACTGTGCTAAAGGTTTTTGGGCTTCGGGCCCCTGTAGCCATCACAGTTGCCCAATCACGTCCAAAAGGGGACTTTCTTTCTCATCTAGACATTATATGAAGTCAACCCACCAAGTTACAATGAAATTCCTCAAAAAAATATGACATGTAGACTGTGCTAAAGGTTTTCGGGTTTTGGGCTTGAGCAGTTGTCAAGGTTGGCAGATCACGCCTAAATGGAGAAATTCTCATCTAGACATCATAAGGAGTCATTGTACCAAGTTACAATGAAATCCCTCCATATTAAACATGACCTGCAGACTGTGCTAAAAGTTCTTGGGTTTCGAACTTGGGCAGCCATCACGGTTGACAGATCATGCCCAAAAGGGGACGTTCTCATCTAGGCATTATACAGAGGCATCCTACCAAGTTACAATGAAATCCCTTCATAAATACGACCTGTAGACTGTGCTAATGGTTTTCGGGTTTTGGGCTCGGGCAGCGATACCAGTTGAACGATCGCGAGCAAAAGGGGATGTTCTCATCTAGACATGACCCCAAACCTGCATATGAAATTTCGTGACGATCAGACTAGAGCTGCGGGGTGTAGCCCATGCTAAAGGAAAATGTGAACAGACTCACAGACTAACAGATTTCCGCACGCATGATGGCAATAGCTTATCTTGACTTTGTCAAGTTAAGCTAAAAATGAGGGTACCAGATCAAAGCCAACATTTTCTGTTTTCATGTTTAATTTTCAGTCACATACAAATAATATTTTGTTCATACATGTATAAATTTCTCTTATTACAACTTATTGGAGAGTGCCTGTGGGCATTTTCCAATTATTTGTAATTGAACAAATTTTAAATAACAAATTCAGATCACCAAAAAAAATCTAGCTCTCAACCAGTTAAGAACTATATTATTTTTGGTCTGAATTTGTTATTCAAAACTTGTTTTATTACAAATTATTGGAGAGTGCCCAGATGCACTCTCCAATAATTTGAAATAAAACAACTTATATAAACAAAACATTATTTGTGTTTGTGTGAATGTGAAACATGAGTAAGGAAAATGTTGGCTTTTGCTGTGGTACCCTCATTTTTTTGAAATCCATGATAGAAGCTTCTAACAGTTGATCAGTTAATAACTTTCCATGAGTATTTGTTTATTTATTTATTATTTATTTATTAGTGTTTAAGCTCATATATTTCTGCACAATGGCTAATCGTGACTGCAACCTGGATATTTATTTATTTATTGGTGTTTAAGGTCACATAATTATGCACAATGGCTAATCATGACCGTTACAGTTTTACGGGTGGAGGAAGCCCGAGTACCCGGTGAGAACCACCGAGCAGCAACGAGCAACTGTCAGCTCCTCAACATTCTAACTCTGTTCAAGCCCCGCTCAAGCAGGGTTACAGCAGTTGAAGACATGTGCACCATCGACGTGCAGTACGCCTTAGCACAGGGCATCATCATGCCCCCATGAAGGCAACCGGGATAAAGTGCCTTGCCCAAGGACACAACGCGGGTCATCCCGGATGGGGATCGAACTCAGGACCTCTAGCATAGAAGTCTAACAGTCTACCACTGAGCTACCGTGCTCCCTACAACCTGGATATAAAGTCAAGTCCAGCCAATCATTTATAACCATGTTGCACATTTTAGAGGACTTCTACCCCAGGCATTGGTTACCTGGTCCTATTTTACTGGAAAAACCAAGTTTGTTTACAATAGGAAACAGCACTGCTTCACTGAATGAGTGTTTGTTTCACTTAACAGGAAATACTGAAGAGGTCAATACCTTGAAAATTACACCCTGAACATGGGGTGTTTAACAGCGGGTGAACTGACGGTCTTCATGACTTTCACATTTTTCAGTAGTCAATGCACATGTACATTTTATCACTTTTTGATTACATTATGCAACTCTAAACCTGAAGCAACTGAAAATTTTATACATTTTTACTACACTCCAACAGTCTACATCCTTAGACTTTTCAACTGTTTCTAGGCAAGTCTTGGCTGACTATATAGGCAGCCATGACTTGACTAGAAATAACTACCAAAGCACTTTGAATGTAACTTGCAAGTTTACTTAAAGACTGCATGTTGGGCACCAGTTTTGTTGTAGAAAAAGAGATTAAAGACAGAATTAGGCCTTCAAATGTTAAACATGAAACAAGTCACACACAATGAAGAATAAAACTGAAATTCCACTCAAATGGGTATTCAGAAATTTCATGACATTTAACTTGATTTTCAATGATTTCGTAAAATAACCCGTCCTTTTTCCAGGTTTTCAAAGCATTCATTTTAAAGATTGAAAATTCCCTGACTTTCCATGATCCATATAATTTATTTATTTATTAGGAGCAGCTTGAACAGAAATGAGTGATGATACTAGTAGCGTTGCGAATACCTTATAAATCAAACTGATGATTTGAGGCTTCATGAGTCTGGTTTAAAAGAGTAAAAACAATTTTAAAACTAGAAACTGTTTTAGCACATTAAAACATATGTCTCCCCTTCCTTTCTATTTAATGCACTGCAATTTATATATACATGAATAATATTGACAATCATACCAAATATCTAAGGTCTAGGTCAAAAGACAAAAAAGTTCTGGTCCGGATGAAGTTTCTCTTAAAAAAGCACATAAATCCGACCTCCAGGTCAAAGGTCAAGGTCACATGAAGGTCACTATGGTACGCGACACACCGGCTCATGGCGATACATCCACATGCCAATAATCTACGGTCTAGGTCAAAAGACAAAAAAGTTATGCCCTGGACAAAGTTTCCCTTAAAAAGCACATAAATCTGACCTTCAGGTCAAAGCTCAATTTCACATGAAGGTCACTATGGTACGCGACACACCGGCTCATGGTGATGCATCCACATGCCAAATATCTAAGGTCTAGGTCAAAAGACAAAAAAGTTATGCCCCAGACAAAGTTTCTCTTAAAAAAAGCACATAAATCTGACCTTCAGGTCAAAGGTCAAGGTCACATGAAGGTCACTATGGTATGCGACACACCGGCTCATGGTGATACATCCACATGCCAAATATCTAAGATCAAGGTCAAAAGACAAAAAAGTTATACCCCAGAGAAAGTTTCCTTTAAAAAGCACATAAATCTGACCTTCAGGTCAAAGGTCAAGGTCACATGAAGGTCACTATGGTATGCAACACACCGGCTCATGGTGATACATCCACATGCCAAATATCTAAGGTCTAGGTCATAAGACAAATAAGACAAAAAAGTTATGCCCCGGACAAAGTTTGTATGAGAAGAAGAAGTCAAGAAGAAGAAGAATATGCACTAAAACAATATGTCTCCCTTTTGGGAAGGGGAGACATAATTAAAAAGGTTGATTTCTTTAACAGACAGAATTTTGTGCAGACTCGAATGATAAAATAGATTTCTAAGAGATTCCATGGTGATATACTGCCCTCTGACATGATTCGACTGCATTCAGACCTGAAATTCTTGGTCTGAATTCTAGCTCACAACAATGTAAAATCTCACCAGTAGAAAAAAAACATGCAATCATTACATCTCAGATGCTATTTCCAACAGATTTCTTTAGGCCCCACAGAATTTTGTGCAGACTCACCAGTAGAAATGAAAGTGTCAATGACACTGTAGCTCAACTTGTCAAGACAAAGACATGTACATGTATAGTATGTGACACAGCAATGACACACATCTAGGTAATGACCTGATAACAAAGGTACATATAAAGTATTGTGACGGTCTGTACATAAATACTGACCGTTGCCTGTAACAAATGTATAGGTGAAGTATTGTAAAGGTGGGTGACAGTCAGATGCTAAACTAGAAAAAAATCTTCGAGTCCCAGAGTGGGTCTGACTGAACCCCAAAATATTTGTTCTCATAGCACAGTGATACCAAAGGCACCCCAAAACACACTTGTTCCTGTCCCAAGGTGAAAACGAAGGTACCCAAGAAGTTTTGTGAAGATCAGTTCATAAATACAAGTTGTATAGAACTTGTGACAAAAAACTGACTGGACCTAATTTCAGTACAAAATGGCCACTGGCAGTCATCTTGAATTTTGGACTGCACCCAGAAACACTCATTCTCGTCCCAAGGTGATAACAAAGGTACCCAAGAAGTTTTGTGAAGATCGGTTTATAAATACAGCCTCTACCCTGAGCTGTATTGACATGTGTGCTTACATTGTGTAAGTAGCACTGAATAAATCAAAGTTCATCTAATTTGCATAATTTCTGCACGAAAAAAAACCTCTTACAATATGTGATGTATTCCATGTTACTAAACATTCATACAAAAATTTATTCAAATCAGAACTTTCATACAGAAGTTCTGTACAAAAGACTGATTGCACTAATTTTGGTACAAAATGGCTGCTGGTGGCCATCTTGAATTTCGGACCACACTCAAAAACACTCGCTCTCATCCCACGGTGATAACAAAGGTACCCAAGAAGTTTCGTAAAGATTGGTTCATAAATATGGCCTCTAGTCTGAGCCGTATAGAAGTTGTGTACAAAAAACTGATTAGACCTAATTTCGGTACAAAATGGCCATCTTGAATTTTAGACCGCACCCAGAAACACTCGTTCTCACCCCAAGGTGATAACAAAGGTACCCAAGACATTTCGTGAAGATCAGTTCATAAATACAGACTCTAGCCCGAGCCGTATTGACATGTGTACTTACTGTGTGTAGTCGCACTGAAAAAATCAAAGTTCATCTAATTTGCATAATTTCTGCACGAGAAAAAAACCCCGTATTATATGTGATATATCCCATGGTACTAAACATTCACACAAAAAATTATTCAAATCAGCGCTTTCATATGGAAGTTCTGTGCAAAAATCTGATTGCACCTAATGTTGTACAAAATGGCTGCCATCGGCCATCTTGAATTTTGGACCGGACCCAAAAACACTCGATCTCGTCCCACGGTGATACCAAAGGTACCCAAGAAGTTTCGTAAAGATCGGTTCATAAATACGGCCTCTAGCCTGAGCCGTATTGGCATTTGCACTTACAGTGCTGAAAGTAACACCAAAAAAAACATCAAAATTACCCTAATTTGCACAATTTACACAGCACGAGAAAAAAACCTGTATTATATGTGATGTATCCCATGGTACTAAACATTCATACAAAAAAATTATTCAAATCAGAGCTTCATATGGAAGTTCTGTACAAAAACAGATTTCTGCATCGTCGGTACAAAATGGCGGCTGGCAGCCATCTTGAATTTCGGACCATACCCAAAAACACTCGTTCTCGTCCCACGGTCATAACAAAGGTACCCAAGAAGTTTCGTAAAGATCGGTTCATAAATACGGCCTCTAGCCCGAGCCGGATCCAATTTTTGACGTACGGACAGACAGACGACGGACGATGCGCCATGACAAAAGCTCAAATTTGGCTTCACCAAAGTTGAGCCAAAAAAACATGCAATCATTGCATCTCAGATGCTATTTCCAACAGATTTCTTTAGGCCCCACAAAATAGATCTTGTTTCTCAGGCCATTTTTTGTAAAACTGCATGTGGGCAGGTCATTTTTTATTTTATTTTTGTAATTATTTCTTTGCCATCAAAAGTTCATGTTTTTGCTTGGTTTTATGTTTTGGCCTCATAATCTACAGCAGAGCATGGTTGGTGGTGTATTTCATCGTTTGAGTGCAAGAAGGCTTTGCAATGCCAAAGCATTGCAAAGCCTTCTTGCACTCAATGGACATTTTAGTTTATCAATTTTATTAACTTGGGTAAATATCAGACATAACCCATTTAATTTTTACTTTTTTAAATTTGTATTTGTTATAAAGAGAGAGCATGCGGCAACCAAAAGAACCATGTGAGACCTGAGAAACAGATTTTTAACTTTTTTAGGCCTTATTCAGTCTTGATTTCAATGTAATTTATTTATGAAATCCCCATCCACTTGCATAGAACCGCCAGAATCCGATTTAAAACCTTATTCAGTCTTGATTTCAATGTAATTTATTTATGAAATCTCCATCCACTGGCATAAAACCATCAGGATCCGATTGAAAAGAGATTGACTTTGTGATCACAGTACCATACTGTGAAAGAGCCATGCAATTTTTTTTTTTTTTACAAAACATACCCTATTACATCTCAATAAAAAAAACTTGTTCCAATAAGGTACCATAAGTTATGGTTTGGGAGAAAAAGAAAAAAAAATGCACAGCAATTTGTAAAAATATATTCGCAATGTTGTGTTAGGCCTCTGGACAACAACTTGTTCTGTCAACTAAAATGAGTGATAATCAGATTTATACCACAAATTCCATGCATATTCAATTTAACTCTAACATGAAAAGCAGACGACACTTGCAAATAATATTTGTAAATAAATAAATTTTTTCATTTCTTGCATCAAAACATGGTTTGTTAACCCTCATTGGAATGGGCTCAATGAGCTCATTCCAATGAGGGGTGATAATCTATGTTTTTGAGACCAAAAAAATAATGAAAATTGAATGGGGGTTTTTGTGAATACAACTGACCAGTTTGACCATTAGGTTGGGTAAAGGGTTAAGTGATATAATACAGACATTGGAAAATGTTCTTGGAATGTGGATTAATCCTTTACACAGCGTAACGGCCAAAATCGGCTGGTGCTCTTCTCCAAAATTGCCAATTAATTTTCATTATTTTTTTCATTTTTTGTCTCAAAAACATAGGTTAAGATCCCTCATTGGAA
This sequence comes from Pictodentalium vernedei, assembly GCA_031216915.1. Taxonomy (NCBI): domain Eukaryota; kingdom Metazoa; phylum Mollusca; class Scaphopoda; order Dentaliida; family Dentaliidae; genus Pictodentalium; species Pictodentalium vernedei. Next base: position 442,847,613 of record CM062297.1, on the reverse strand, counting down.
AGAGCTTATTGAGCTTGTTCCAATGAGGGATCATAGCTTACGTATTTGAGACAAAAATGAAAAAAATTAGTTATTCAAGAATTTTTTTTGCAAGTGTCATCTGCTTTTCATGTCAGGTAAAGGGTTAAGGACATGAATCAATGATTACAGTCAGAAATGATTACAGACTGGATTATGAACAGGAATCAAAGATGCTTGTGGAATTTTCATGCACACCTTTAGCACATGTGAAATACGAGAAAAATTTCATCTTGGGTTGTTGATTCCAGTTCTCCGTACTTCATCATCATTGCATTCAGTTTCGTATTTATTTTTTTTGGTGTTTAAGGTCACTTCTTCAGTATGGATGGCTGCAACACAGGTATGAAGTAAAGTTTAGACAATCATTTATTCCTGTGCTGCCCACTTTAGAGATCTTCCACCTAAGGCGTTGGGGGCGGGAGGGCTGGCTCAGAAGGAAGAGGTGCAGGCTGCAAGCCGAGAGATACTCGGTTCGAATCCCTCCTGCGGCAACCGCGTTGTGTCCTTGGGCAAGACACTTCACCCCCATTTCCCACGTGGGGGCACAGTGGTGTTGTGTACTAAAGCATACTGCACGTCGATGGTGCACTTGTCTTCCACCATTGCTAAACCTGCTTGTGTGGAGTTTGCATGTTGGGGAGCTGACAGTTGCTGGTCGTTGCTCAGTGGTTCTTTCCAGGTACTCTGGCTTCCTCCACCCGTAAAACTGTCATGGTTATGATTAGCCATTGTGCAGAAATATGTGACCTTAAACTCCCATAAATAAATAAATACCTCAGGCATTGGTTATAGGCCCTATTTTAAAAGTAAAGCAGAACTGGTTTGCAACAGTAAACAAGTACTGCTCAACTGCACAGGGTTCCCACATGGGAGTGAAAATCAGATTTCTTGAGTTGTTAACACGGACCTCTATATGACTAGATCACTAAAATATCAGCAAATATGTCACAACTCAATCTCCCCCCCCCCACCCACCCCCCCCAACCTCCTAAGATGGTGGCAAGTCAATCAGTGTGGTAACTTCTCCCATTGGTGATGTTTTAAGGACATGAAAGCTGTTATGCTGTGACTACATTAACTCTTAACCCACTGAGTATTTTCAAGATATTTTTCATCAAATCTAGTCATGGCTGCTTCAATGCAGCCATTACTAGATTTGAGGAAAAATTAATGTAAATTCAACTCCAAAAATCATCAGTGAAAAATCCATTCAATTTACAGGAGGACAATTTGATTAAATATTCCCAAATTACACTATTTCATTGGCAAGAGAAAATCTATTCTGGGCAGGAATATCTGCCAGCAGCATGCAAGGAGTTAAGTCACATCATAACAGCTTTCACATTATCAAACAAAATACAAGTGATGTGGTATCAACTTCAGCACCTGCTTTCTGTCAATAATAATGGAAATATGTTATAAATACAGCGTTTGTTTTGTCCTGAAAAACATGCACATCATCAAGGTATTTGGTCTTCGGCACACATAATGAAAGTGTCAATGACACTGCAGCTCAACTTCACCAAGAAGGGACTGAACTAAATAACAAACTGTAGGATATGCTACAGGGATTGTAAACAATTTAATAGCAAAATCTGAGATGGCTGTTGGCGGACATGTCTTTTAATGAAATTAAAAACAACACGATTGCTCCCATGTAGACATCACCCTAAAGACACATATTAGATTTGAAAAAAGATTATGTGAGTGATGCATCCCATTGGGTGTATGTGTGAAAGGAATTATTGACAATTTATATGCCAAAACCAAGATGGCCCCTGGTGGCCATGTTTTTCAAAAAAAATTCAGAAAAATATGATAGCACACATCAAGACATCACACAAAAGTTACATTTCAAATTTGAAAAAGATTAGGGGAGAGATGCGGTCTGTAGGGTATGCTAATGGAATTGTTAACAATTTCAATAAAATTCGGAATGAAAGTGTCAATGACACTGCAGCTTAACTTGTCTCTGTGTCGGGCCCCTGTAGCCGTGACAGTTGATCAGTCGCGACCAAAAGGGGACTTTCTCTTCTAGACATTATACGGAATCATCCTACCAAGGTACAATGAAATCCCTCCGTAAATATGACCTGTAGACTGTGCTAAAGGTTTTGGGGTTTTGGGCTCGGGCAGCCGCCATGGCTAAATGATCGCGATCAAAAGGGAACGTTCTCATCTAGACATTATCTGGAGTCATCCTACCAAGTTACAATGAAATCTCTTCATAAATATGACCTATAGGCTGTGCTAAAGGTTTTTTGGGCTTCGGAACCCTCTAGACATCACAGTTGACCAATCGCGACCAAAAGGGGACGTTCTCATCTAGACATTATATGGAGTCAACCTACCAAGTTACAATGAAATCATTCAATAAATATGACTAGTAGACTGTGCTAAAGGTTTTGGGCTCGGGCAGTTGTCACGGTTGACAAATCGCGAACAAATGGGGAAGTTCTCATCTAGACATCATATGGAGTCATCCTACCAAGTTACAATGAAATCCCTCCATATTAAATATGACCTGCAGACTGTGCTAACAGTTTTTTTGGTTTCGGGCTTGGGCAACCATCACGGTTGACAGATCTTGACCAAAAGGGGACGTTCTCATCTAGATATTATACAGAGGCAAATTCCTATCAAGTTACAATGAAATCCCTTCATAAATATGACCTGTAGACTGTGCTAAAGGTTTTTGGGTTTTGGGCTCTGGTAGCCATAACGGTTGACTGATCGAGACCAAAATGGAACGTTCTCATCTAGATATGACCTCAAACCTGCATATGAAATTCCGTGATGATCTTACAAGAACTACACGGTGTAGCCTGTGCTAAAGGAAAATGTGAACAGACTCACAGACTAACAGACTTCCGCACACGTGATGGCAAAACCTTATCTTGATTTTGTCAAGTTGAGCTAAAAATGTGATAGCTCCCATCTAGATATCACACCAAAGCTGCTACATATGAAATATGAAAAAGGATCAGGTGAGAGATGCGGTCTGTAGGGTATGCTAATGGAATTGTTGACAATTTATATGACAAATACAAGATGGCCACTGGCAGCCATGTTTTTCAATGAAATTCAGAAAAATGTGATAGCTCCCATCTAGATGTTACATGAAACCTACATATGAAATTTGTAAATTTGTTGACAATTTATTATAAACAAAATTCTAAAGAATTTGATAGCTCCCATCTAGGCGTTAGCCACATATGAAATTTGAAACTTATCGTGTGAGAGATGCAGACTCAATGGTGAGTGCTAAAGGAATTGTGGATGAACAGAGGAACGTATGCATGGACGGATGATGGATCGCAACCCACCCCAATAGCTCATACTTGATGTTGTCAAGTTGAGCTATAAATGAATTCTTTAAAAAACAATCAGCAATTGCAAGTCATTGGAAAGCTCAAAAGTACTGAGAAAAAGGATTTTATTGAGCATGATCTATTTTTTTTATATCAGCAACTGTGGGAGACAGGTGGGAGGACACTTTTATGTTTGAGATCAATGAGAATTCCAGCAATCCACTTGTACAGGTCCATGCAAGCAAGCACTAAACAAATACAAGGCTATTCAAAATATGCTGAAAATTGCCAGCATTGATCATGGGGCTAGATATCAATAAGATACACATGCATACCAAATATCATGTCATTCCACCAAATATTTTGAAAGGTATTGAGTTTAACTGGTTGAGTGCTACAAGCCACTATCACGACTCTACTGAAAAATGCTAAAAATCACTTTAGTGGTTTTACACTGTATTCATTACTTTGGTCGCTCAACAATTGAAAACCAAAACAAATTGTTTTATTACAATTTATTGGAGAGTGCCAAAAGGCACTCTCCAATAAATTGTAACATATCAATGTTCATAATCAATATCTCCCTAAACAGGTGCTCTTTTTGCTTGTAGCATGGTATCTTTGAAAAAAAATATGCATGCTACAAATCACCTTTGAAAAATAATTTAGCACTCAACAGATCGACTAATATTGCCACATATAGAGCAACTTGTCAAGAGCAGCTTGTCGCAGCTAAAAAGAAACAGTTTATATAAAAACTATCTTTTCCCTTCTTACTCAACAAACCACTTTTCAGTCTTGAACTACACATAACATGACATGGATTTGACACATCTAACAACAACAGGGTTCAACTTTTTCCATACTAATCAATCACAACTTGACATAAAATGCAAGTCTGGCTTTTAAAACTTCCATTTTTTTTTTAATTTCATGTTCTCTTGTGCAGGGAAATAAAAACTTAAATTGCATTCCAAATATAGTTAAAGAGAATGAAAATACTACAAAAGTAAGCATTCTAAAGGTCGTGGTGACAGTTCTGTCTGGTTTGCAGTGTCTGTCACAACACTGCTGTCACTTAAAAGCTTGATTTAATCACCTGTTTTTGTAGAGATAAAAGTTTGGAGAACTCATTACTCTTTCCATTTACAGAATATCTTCAGTGAGATGGAAAGCTTCCCAGTGATTAGAGGTTTATTAACACCATATTACATGAGTAATGATACCCTGTAGTGTTGTAGCAGACGACAAGGTTTCCAACCCACTCAAAACAGTCTGTTCTTGTCCGTAACTCATTCTGCAGTATATCCATGTCTGTAGTTACTTTTTTACCCTTTACCCAATGCACAGGATATCAAATGTGTTATTTTAGGCCCCACAAAGTAGATCTTATGTTTCTCATGCCATTTTTTTTAAAAACTGCATGTGGGCAGGGCTCTTTTTTATTAATTTTTTTATTTTTGTAATTATTTCTTTGCCATCAAAAGTTCATTTTCTTGGTTCATGTTTTAGGTCTCATAATCTAAAGAATAGCATGGATGGTGGTGTACTTCATCACTTAACCCTTTTGCGACTCAGCCAAACCGGCCACCCAGACTTGGGATATTGGGGTTAATTTCGAGATCATCTCATCCGTTAGATAAAGGTGTACAAAGCTCCTTTCATTTGGATTGTCAGGTAAGTCAAGATTTATCTTCCCAGCTTCAGAACATGGGATATGTAGTGGAACAAAATCTCTGCATTTTTCCCATTGAAAAATTGGACCAATTCCGTGACCACGCCAGCTCCCTCGTATTCTGCCATGTCCCCGACCAGCACTTCTTTTTCTGCTGCATCCCCTCCCACTGGCCAGTCCTATTCCAGATGTTGAAGGACTCTCTCTGTCACCTGGATTATTACTGGCAACATCATCTGAACGTCCAGCACTCATAGTAGTGTCATGTGTGTCAGCTTGATTTGAGCCAGACTGTACCGCAGAATCCTGATCCACGTCGCTATCATTAGAGCGATATTCGTCTGTGGAATTACTATGATTCTAGTGCAATTTGTGCTAAAACAGTAGCCAAGAAAGGGAAATAACTCTAAATTCATTCGGGCATGATTATTACTTCTGTGGACTGATAGAGATAGTACACATGGACTGAGGTGAGAGTAGATGCATTACTATGTCATCGGCGTGCATCGCGCTGACGGGTTTGTAGTGTCAGTTTACTGCCGGTGCGGAATGAGCTCATTCCAATGAGGTGTCATATAATAAGGTTTTTTTTAAATGTCTTGAAATATTTGAAGTAAAAATAATTAAAATAACAAATTTTGATATCTTGTGTGTTGCCTAAAGAGTTGACAGGAGTATTTAATTGTCAGGGATTTAGTTACTTTCCCATATTCTAGAGATGGAAGCACAGTGGCTCAGTGGTATATATGCCATTGGACTTCAAACCGAAAGGTCCGCAGTTCGATCCCTACCAGGGGTAACTATCTTGTGTCCTTAGGCAGAGAACTTATTCCTGATTGCCCATGTGGGGGCACGGTGGCACTGTGTACTAAGGCATACTGCATGTTGACGGTGCACTTGTCTTCAACCAATGCTAACCCTGCTGGTGTGAAGTTAGTACACTGAGGAGTCTAACAGTTGTTCAATTCTCTCCGGGGAATCCGGCTTCCTTCACCAGTAAAACTGTCGAAAGTGTTGTTAAACCCCAATTGGAAAAAAAGTTTCTAGAGACAAGCTGATTATTTATTCTATTATATCTTGTTTGACAGAGCTCAATGAGCTCTGTCAAACAAGATATAATAGGTTAAAAGCTTGTATTAGATGCAGCGAGGCCATATAGGTCTATAAACTAGGGGAATTTGGTGATTGTAATTGTAATTTCTCAACATACTACAAGATTTTTTATTCAGTCAACAGGAGTTTGCTCTGTAACCTGTAGGCAATTAACAGGTGGAATTTGTACAGGATCAAGGTATGGCAACTGGTTTTGTTTGGAAGTTGTATTCAATTAACAGGATTATTAAATTAAGAAATATCCAAATAAGTGCAAATCACTGCTTATTTCCAGACTTGCATGACTTTTTTGGACGGAAACAGGAGAGTCTGGCATTGATCACTGATTAGATGGCATAAACCAAATTATAGAGTTATACTGTGTTAGCAAAAGGTGGGATTTAGCCTCAACATGGTATAACAAAATATTTCTAGACTACGCAGGAAAATCCGCCCAAATTTTTTTGCAGTGGTGTTAATACAAACTGTCATTACTTTCATGCTATCTTTCAGATGGCCAAAAGTGATTAATTGCCGAAAGAATGGTCTATTGACAAATGAAAGAAAACACAATGATGAAAATATGCAGTATTTTAATGGTGCCAATTACACATATCTGTCACTAATGTTTGTGATAGAAAATGTTCTCTTGACAAGAATGGTGCTGGAACGGTCCATGATGAAACAATGCCAGTAATTACTAACAAATGAAAGTGTCAATGACACTGTAGCTCAACATGTCAAGACATGTACATGTATAGTATGTGACACAGCAATGACAAACATCTAGGTAATGACCTGATAACAAAGTACATATAAAGTATTGTAACGGTCTGTACATAAATACTGACCGTAGCCTGTAACAAATGAATAGGTAAAGTATTGTAAAGGTGGGTGACACAGTCAGATGCTAAACTAGAAAAGAAATCTTTGAGTCCCAGAGTGGGTCTGACTGAACCCCAAAATATTTGTTCTCATAGCACAGTGATAACAAAGGCACCCCAAAACACACTCTTTCCTGTCCCAAGGTGAAAACAAAGGTACCCAATAAGTTTTGTGAAGATCAGTTCATAAATACGAGATGTATAGAAGTTGTGACAAAAAACTCATTGGACCTAACTTCGATACAAAATGGCCACTGGCAGCCATCTTGAATTTTGGACCGCACTAAGAAACACTCGTTCTCGTCCCAGGGTGATAACAAAGGTACCCAAGAAGTTTCGTGAAGATCGGTTCATAAATACAGCCTCTAGCCCGAGCCATATTGACATGTGCACTTACAGTGTATAAGTAGCACTAAATAAATCAAAATTCATCTAATTTGCATAATTTCTGCACGAGAAAAAAACCGGTACTGTATGTGATGTATTCCATTTTACTAAACATTCATACAAAAATTTATTCAAATCAGAACTTTCATACAGAAGTTCTGTACAAAGACTGATTCCACTAATTTTGGTACAAAATGGCTGCTGGTGGCCATCTTGAATTTTGGATCACACCCAAAACCACTCGTTCTCATCCCACGGTGATAATAAAGGTACCCAAGAAGTTTCTTAAAGATTGGTTCATAAATACGGCCTCTAGCCTGAGCCATATAGAAAAACTGATTAGACCTAATTTGGGTACAAAATGGCCACTGGCAGCCATCTTGAATTTTGGACCGCACTCAGAAACACTCATTCTCGTCCCAAGGCGATAACAGAGGTACCCAAGAAGTTTCATGAAGATCGGTTGATAAATACAGCCTCTAGCCCGGGCCGTATTGACATGTGTACTTACTGTGTGTAAGTAGCACTGAAAAAATCAAAGTTCATCTAATTTGCATAATATCTGCACGAGAAAAAAACCCGTATTATATGAGATGTATACCATGATACTAAACATTCACACAAAAAATTATTCAAATCAGAGCTTTCATGTGGAAGTTCTGCGCAAAAATCTGATTGCCCCTAATTTTGAACAAAATGGCTGCGATCGGCCATCTTGAATTTCGGACTGCACCCAAAAACACTCGTTCTCGTTCCACGGTGATAACAAAGGTAGCCAAGAAGTTTTGTAAAGAACGGTTCATAAATGCGGCCTCTAGCCCGAGCCGTATTGGCATTTGCACTTACAGTGCTGAAAATAACACTAAATACATCAAAGTTAGTCTAATTTGCAAAATTTACGTACGAGAAAAAAACCTGTATGATATGTAAAGTATCCCATGGTACTAAACATTCATACAAAAAATACAAAAAATTATTCAAATCAGCACTTTCATATGGAAGTTCTGTACAAAAAACAGATTTCTGCATCGTCGGTACAAAATGACGGCTGGCAGCCATCTTGAATTTCGGATCGAACCCAAAAACACTCGTTCTCGTCCCACAGCCATAACAAAGGCACCCAAGAAGTTTCATAAAGATCGTTTCATAAATACGGCCTCTTTGCCACAGGCATGCGTGTGAGTAAGATGCATGAGCACCTTGGACAGCACACGCAAAGGAGCCTGTACCTCGTCAAACTTATCTGGAGGCAGATAAGCAGCTAAAGCTGAGACGACGTGATCTGAGAGAGAAAGCATGCCAAGCATCTCTCTCGATAAGCCCAACGTGGACTCCAGAGTCGTTATTGGAATGACGGCAGACTTGGGCTTGGAAAGCCCGAGGGAATTGGAGTCCTGGTCCAGAACCGTCAAAGTCTGGCAGACTGATTGGCAGAATTGTAGGAACGATAACGCCCAGGAGGCAAAAATGTGTCAACCCTGTTGAAGAACGGAGCCTTCATAGCCTTGGAACTCAGCTTGGAGACCAATGCTGAAAATGCTTCAACCACCTGTACCGACTGGCACGGTCGAAGGCACCCAGAAGCAGGTTGCTCCATAGGCTGTAGGCGCGCGACCGATGATCGTGGCCTGGCTAACACTGACGGCTGGTTAGCTGGTTTGAGATCAGGCAGAAACCCAAACACAAAGTCAAGAACTGCCCCCAAGTCCGAAGATTGCTGGCCCTCGACCACAAGCATGTCGGACTCCTCCCCAGAGTCAGAAGACACATAGCTCATCGTGGGCAAACCAGCCGACGCCTCCCATGGTGTCGGAACACCAGGGGGATCAGAAACCAGTCTGTTTCCAATCCCGGGAGGTGGCGCCATAGGAGGCGCCTGGAAACCACTCGCTGCCTCGCTGGAAGCAACAGGAAGGCTCTTTGACAGAACCTAAGTGAGTAAGGAGAGGGGCTCCCTAAGCTCACTGCCCGAACTGGCCGGTTCGACAGGGGAGCGAACCGGCAAAGTGGCTTCACCTCTTAACCAGCGAAGGGTCACGATCCTCCAAAACACCCGACGCGGGTGTATAGGGGTACGAAGCACCCCGAGGATCAATATAGCGAGAACTCATGAGAGTCACCGCGGACCTCTGTGGGGCAGAAGATCCAGGCTGCACAAAAGGCGTTGGTCCCCCAAAACTGGTCGTTTGGCCAGAATGAGTGAACGGAAACGCCACGGTGTTCATAGTGTCCCCACTAAGAACATCCAAATCCAATGACACAACTGTGGTGCTCGACGGCGTAGAGACCACAGTGGTGGGTTCGGCCGGCAGCCCCTTCCAACTTCGCCGAGTTGAAGTCAGGGAAGGCTGAGGCCGATATCCCACGTCTACACTACCAGACATCCCTGCAGTCCCCTGCAGGGAAAAGCAGAGGCCGGCTGAAACTGACGACGAAGCAGACGGACCAGCAGTAATAGTAGATATGTTGGGAGTCGTTGAGGTTGGTGGAATTGTGGAGAGAGCACCCCTGCTCGGCTCAGAAGGAGGAGTCACAACCCTAGTGACAGCCTCAGATGTCGACTGGAAGGGGACCGTAGTCCCGGAACCAGGCACCTCTTCACCAGAACACTCAACGGCTCCCGCAGTATCCACTACAGGAAAAGACTGCACATCCCCCACGGAGGAGGAATAACTCTCACCAGACATGGTCGGCTCAGGAGCCCCCGAACGACCGCGTTCTCCTTTCCCGCGGGAGGTACGGCCACGAGAACGCACTACACGGTTCACTGACGCCCAGAAAGTGGATGACCAAGATCCACAGAGACCACATGGCCGCTCGGCCGAACACCCATTACATGAGGAGCATGAAGCATGTGAATCGTCCACTTGCTTTGGAAGCAGACATTGGCCACAAGGAATAGTCCTGGGCATGATAGAGGTGAGAGGAGCAAAGAAGGTGAAATCAGATGAGAACAGAAGAACACCCCCAAAGAAGAGAGAAAGGTGACAGAAATTTAGACCTCAAACGGTCGACCAGGAACCACACAACAGGATGACCACTCTCAAAGGAGAGAAGAAAAACTGCAGAAGCGGTACCCCGCTGACACCTAACTCTAACACAATTAGAAAAATGAGCAATTTAAACATTTACAATAATTGTGAAAATAATTAAAGTCCGAACCGCATGGCACACGAAATTCGCGCGTGACTCGAGAAAGAACATATAAAATACATTATGGATAATAATTGTAAGAGAATATAATAAATAAACTGTTCCTGAGAATACAAAAGGATACTCGGATTCACTATGAAGCAGGAAACAACAATCTACAAGTTGGATGAACACTGATAAGAGTGCAGAACATCTCGTCACATGGCAGACGAAAAAAAGAATGAGTCTTTAGCGACGTATATGCGCATTGGCAACGGAATTCATGGAGTTGTACTTGGGAGAGAGCGTCCCGTACTGGGTCTGCGCCGGTTGCTCTCGACCCAGTTTTGGCTTATTTTTTCTCGGTGCTTTTGCACCACTTTTCTTTCCCAAATTGCTTGGGAAAGACAAAAATAGAGAGTATATTATCCGAGTTAGGGACTTCCACTGTAGTGCAAGCCTGTAGTAAACAACTGTGAGTACGTTGATAAGAAACTAAAGTGTGACTGACAGACTAACAGACTGACAGAGTGCATACCTATAGACCCCTCCGGCGATGCCGGTAGGGGACTAGTAATTTAGCACTCTACCAGTTAAGGTCAAATGTACTATTCAAAAAAAAGAAGGGGATATCCAAACTGACGTTGATATTTTCAGAAAATGGTATTGGATACGCGTTATTGGACACATCGATATGTTACCAGGTTTAGTGTGGATCATGATGTCACCGGTCCATGAAAACTTCGTGCAGGTTTTTCGCACGAGCGCTGCATTAATGTCTTTGGGGCATGTTTTGAAATTTTCATTTCTACTGGATGGGCTTTTTTGGAGGTCTCAACATTCATTTCTTGGTATAAAACTCATTCATCAATAGTTTCTAGTCGAAACTTAACTTTTGAGGTATGCGAAGACTGACATGTGACGAACGCTTATGTGCCATTGGCATGTTGGGATCTGGCAACAGATAGACTGCAGTGGCTCAAATTCTCAATGTTACTCAATTGGTGATTAGCAGGTTGTGGTCATGCTACTGTCAGGCAGGCAATGTTGATTACAGACGTTGGTCAGGTGGTCCTAGGGCAACAACTGGTAACCAAGAATGTTTCATCTGAACCACAACATTACGTAACCACCATCAAAGAGCCTCAGAAATTGGACAGCCTCTGCGCCGAGCGACAGATGTGTGAGTCAGTGGCCAGACCATCCGAAATCACCTCCACAACCGTGATTTGTATGCTTGACGATCTTGAATAATTCTACACTTCACTGAACGTAACATCACAGCAAGGCGTAATCGGTGGAACGTCATTAATCAAATTTAAACAGGAAGTGAAGTACCTCTCTTGAACCAAATTTTTTCTGGGAATTTCCATGGAAAATACACGAATATTTAACTGCATTTTTAGGCCCAGAAGAATTGGATCATCTCCTTCTTCTTTCGGAGTATTTAGCATTGATGTAAAAATCTAATAAAATGCTTCAACAGTTGTCTCAAGCAATAAGTTTTTTTCCAGTGCAACATTTCAAGGCAGATAACTCTCTACCAAAGATTTAGTGCAGTGATACCAAACAGGGTGATGGAATTGCAGGAGGATTTTGATGGAAGGCAATGAATATAAACATCTGATTCTGCTGCTCAAATAGGTGGTTTGAGTTGAACATTAGGCCTAAAAAAATAAAAAATCTGTTTCTCAGGCCCTCCCGCATGGTGCTTTTGGCAGCCGCATGCTCTCTTTTTATAACCAATTTAAACTTAAAAAAAATAAAAATTAAATGGTTTATGTCTGATATTATACCCAAGTTAAAAAAATTGATGAATTTGTCCCTTGAGTGCAAGAAGGCTTTGCAATGCTTTAGCATTGCAAAGCCTTCTTGCACTCAAGGGATGAAATACACCACCACCCATGCTATTCTGTAGATTATGAGGCCTAAAACTTGAACCAAGAACATGAACTTTTAATGGCAAAGAAGTAATTACTGAAATAAAAAATAAAATAAAAAACCGCTCACCCGCATGCAATTTCACAAATAATGGTCTGAGAAACAGAAGATCTACTTTGTGTGGCCTTATGTTAAATATTGCTGTACTTTGGTAGAGGGATAAGCCAAGTCCAATTAACTAGAAGAGTACGTGTTGGAAACATTTTGAGGCATTTTTCTGAAGTGCAGCAACTACAATTTAAAAGGTTAATATTCTGTGAAATATGCTTCAAATCATCTTTGAAATGAAATTATTTAGTCCGTATGGATTTGCCTTGTTACAATTTATGGGAGAGTGCCTATAGCCACTCTTCCATAAATCGTAACAAGTCAAAGAGAAGTGAACAAAAAAAATAATTTAGCACTCTACCAGTGAGGTTGAGAACACAGTGTTACAAAATAGTTGATCTTGAATCATATCTTTTACACTTGTTGCTGAATCACAAAAATCAAACAGCTCTCTGATAACAGAAGAATTTATAGCAAAATGAGACTCAGACTGCAGATCAGAGAAATGCAAACAGAGGCATATGGTGTCTGTGTCCTGGCACATCAGTCCAAAATTCAATATTTACAATCCAATTTATCAGAAACTACTAAAATTGTGAATGAGATTGCTAATATAAAGCCTTTCAGAAAAACACAGTTCCACGAAAAGCAGATGATAAATTACTGGAACGCATGCAAATGTATCTTTGCATGTTGATAAATTTTATTTTCTAATTTCATAAAATCTTAAATCCAATATTCTCCACACAAAAAGCAGTTCAATTCTTCAAATCAAATTAAGGCTACTGGAAAGCAGAGATTACTAAATTTTAAATAAAATTTCCTTTGAAATTATCAATTGAAGAATGCAATCATATTAACTGGTAGAGTGCTGGAAGCCCATATTTGGGCTTTACTCAGTAGTACAGGTACCACAACTTAAAGGCCTCATATTCAGTGGACGTGCTTCACTTTATCCTTGAATTGAAGTCTGGTAGGATTTGCCTTGTTACAATTTATGGGAGAGTGCCTATTAGCACTCTCCCATAAATTGTATCAAAGCAAAGACACATGAACAAATTCTAATGTAGAAAAATAATTTAGCATTCTGCCAGTTAAAAGAGGGATGTGATAAAATAGACACAGAGATAGACAAATTTAACCCAACTAAAGAGGCACAGGTTTCATGCTTCCCAAGCAACCCTGAAAAAAACATTGGGGTGCATGGGAAAATATTATGCATGTATCAAGCATATGTCCCAGTTAATACATATACAGTATTAAGTGGAGCCCACTTAATTGGATATCTCTCAACTGAATAACCCTGTTAATTGAATATAATTTATCAACACAAAACCATTTACAAAATACCTCCAGTAGAAATTTGACCTGTTAATTGAATATAGGTAATAGAGTAAACTCCTGTTAACTGACAAAAAAATGTTGTAACCTGTCGAGAAATTACTGTGACTCTCCCCAGTTTTGCTTTGTTTATAGGCCTATTTTGGCCTCAGTACATCCAACAGAGCTCTGTCAAACAAGATATAATAGAATAAATGCGAAGTTTATCTCTAAAATACAGGAAAGTGACACAATCCCTGTTAATTGAATACTCCTGTTAAGTGAATAATTTTCATTGGCAAATTGCAGGCTATTCAATTAACAGGGTTCCAATGTACTAAGAGTAATCACACTGTTGGGTGCCAATGGTGCCAATTGCACAAAAATATTTTATTTGGCACAAAAATTAGTCATTTGGCATCAAAATTTGGAACTAAAAACATACTTTTTGGTAGGTTTTAAAAGGCTTTGTGGTTTTGGTTTATTATTTCAGTGTGTGGGTTTTCGATATTTATTCATTTATTGGTGTTTAAGGTCACATATTTATGCACTATGGCTAATCATGACCGCGACAGTTTTACGGGTGAAGGAAGCCGGAGTACCTGGAGAGAACCACCGAGCAACAGCGAGCAACTGTCAGCTCCCCAACATACTAACTCCACACAAGCAGGGTTAGCATTGGTTGAAGACAAGTGCACCATTGATGTGCAGTATGCCTTAGTACACAATGTCACCGTGCCCCCACGCGGGCAAGGGAGATGAAGTGTCTTGCCCAAGGACACAACACGGTTGCCGCAGATGGGATTCGAACCGAGGACTTCTCGGCTTGCAGCCTGCACCTCTACCTACTGGTGGGTTTTCGATAAAATTGCTGTCTGAAGACACAGGCAAGACAGAATTTACATCTGTCAAGTAATCTATAGCTAACAGCTAGGTATAATCACTGTTCTTTGTTCATTAACAGTTTATCCATTTAATCTGATTCTTATCAAAACATTTCTTTTGTAATTACTTAATCCTTATTTAACTTGCTTAATCTTTTTATAATCATTCTGCAAGATAATAAATTATTCGCTGCTATAGTTTATTTGAAGTGAATAAAGTGGTTTGTTTCCAATCTGACCACTTCTTGAAATTAATTAGTGTCGATCTGCCCACTTTCTTATGAAAACACTAAGTAGTACAGTGTTGTTTCAGTTGTTATAGTCTATATTACTTTAGTGAATATTTGGGATGTTCATAAAACGTTGAAAACCTAAAATTCACACCTTGGTAAGTTTGTTTTGATAGCAATTATAGCTTATATCTATTTGGTGGTCATGTGAGATGTTTCTGCATTCAGAGATCAGAGATACACACGGTGGGTTTTATGTCTTCGGTGAAGAGTTTACTGAGTTGTGTAAGATATATACAGTACGTGGAGAGTGGATTGTAATTAAATCACCTGGGGAATAGAGTGATCACTCAACATATCACTTTCAAATGCTGAACATGTGGACAAAAAATACAAGCAATGTTTCAGCCAATGGACCTCCGGGTATAACCCGGAGGTCCATTACCTGGAGCTTTGCTCATGCTTGCTATGCTTTGCAACAAATTTTCAATTATTGCTTGGGTGGAATTGCCACTCTGCAGGTGATTTAGTGGCAATACACTCCCCACATACTGAATATACATACAAGTCATTGGTATCCATATCAATTTTCTGAAGGTAATCTGGGGTTCAAATTGAGGAGCAAACAGACACGCTTCTCAAGCTTTACAAATCATTCACATGTCAGTGAAAATTACTCAACAGACACCCATGGTTATTCCTTACGCTTATAAAGCCTTCCCACAAAATACCCGATGCTAATTAGATATAGACTATAGCCTTAAGCCTATTGTTCTCTTGTGTAAACAGGCCGGAACAGATTTTCATTTTTTCGACGTTTTGAGATACAGCCGAATATTCACAGCAGATTACTTTTTTGAATATTCAGAGCTGAACAGAATTCCTGTGGAACCTAGTCCACAGTCCATATCTAAGCTTGGCATTTTTATCTAGTGAGACTCGCTGTGTTCATGTTGAAAAGAGTTCCCATTCCAAGCTGACAATTTACTATATAACGACAGTAATTTTCGAAAACATCATATCAAACCAAAAATTCAGTAATAATGGCAAGTGTTCAAATCCAAGTTGAGTTTGTTAGAGATAAACAGGGTACAGAAAATCTAGCTCACAATGGACACCTGTATAGAGAAAAGAACAATCGTGGGGAGCGAACATACTGGCAGTGCACAGTAAAAAGTTGTCCTTCAACAATGAACACAAGCAACAACATAAAAATAGGATTTGGTCGAAATGAACATAACCACGGTGGGAGCAGCGTCAATATCAGAGCCAAACAGCTAATGGAGACAATTCGCAAGCTCTGGCTGTACCCAGAATCTATGATGAGGAGCTTGTAAAACTCAGAAACGAAGAATGGAACGACGACACACTCAATATGGTATAGCAACTACCAATCTTCACATCATCAAAGTCATCACTTTATAGAGCTCAACGTAAGGTTGCTCAAAAACTGTCAAAGACCAAAGAAAATATTTTACTGGAGAGCTCTTGGAACCAGACAACAAATGGAGAAGATTTTTTACCGTTTGAACATGGTGATGCGATGGGCATTATCACTTTCGAAATGCACAAGAACCTAATCGACTTAGCAAATGCCAATACCATTATTGTGATGGCAGGTTTTACAGGTGTCCTAGCCAGTTCCATCAGATATTCATGATACATGCAATGGTCGAGGAGAAGATGTATCCACTCCTTTTTTCACTCCTGACAGGGAAGAGTCAGAGAGTCAAGCTATGTACAAAAGACTCTTAGCCAGACTAAAAGTAACCATGGCAGAAAGTGAACTTCTGTTTAGACTAAGCATAGTCTTCATGGATTTTGAGATGGCCGCTCATAACGCTACAAGAACTGTTTTGTCTGACGTTACGATAAAGGGTTGCTTCTTTCATTACACCCAAGCAATTTGGAGAAAAATCTAACAAACAGGACTGCAGACCAGCTTTCAAAATGATACCAACATACGCCAACTCGTCAGGAGATTCGAGTTATACCACTAGTACCTGCTGACAAAATTGAAGATGTTTGGTTCCAAACACTAGATGAACTACAATATACCGACTCACCACAAGATACAACAGCCTTCACAGACCACGTGACTACACAGTAGGTTGAGGGTTAGCCACTACTTTGGAACCATTTTGAAACTGAGGGGCCTCGTACAACAAACCACATAGAGGAATGGCACAACAAACTAAAGAAAAAAATTAGTCACTCACACCCCAACAAATACACAGTTATTCGTACTTTTCAAGAGATTCAGGCTTCCAATGAAATCTTAAAGATACAAACAGAAGCCAGTGGAACTGTGTGGCCAAAGTATATCCTTTGCATTTCTGAATAATTATAATGTTAACTTTTATATATTACTGGCGGGTGAATACCCGGCGTTGCACGGGAGAAGATGGTAATATCAATATAACCTCAGATATGATCGGCTCAGCCATTTTCGAAAATAGAAGGTCATTGTCACAATTTCAAGGTCAAGGTCACCCCACACGGGCACCCTGATAAAGTCAAAATGATCGATGGGTCAATATACCCGCACATATGAAATTTTAGCCCAATCGGCCCAGCCGTTTTCAAAATAAAAGGTCAAGGTCACCAGTTTGAAGGTCAAGGTCACACTGCACAGACACCCTGATAAAGTCAAAATGATCGATGGGTCAGTATACCCGCACATATGAAATTTTAGCCCGATCGGCCCAGCCGTTTTCGAAATAAAAGGTTAAGGTCATCAATTTCAAGGTCACCCCACACGGGCACGGCACCCACCCCATGTTACTCGCAGGGACGTATTACCCCCAAGTACAAAATTTGAGATTGATCAGTAGAGAAATGGAAGAGTTCACCAGGAACAAAGATAGAGAGATAGAGAGATACAGACATTCGCATTTATATATTAAGATATTTATTTTTGTATATGACATGTGACATAGTCACAAATATCATCAGATTTCCGACAATTCAATCATAAAAATAAAATAAGAGCAAATAATTCGTCCCCTGAGTATCAATGTGTTCTATGTGCCAGTAGGTACATAGAACACATTGGAATTCAGGGGACGATATGTCAACAAAATACTGTTTACTCGTTTCCTTAATGACCCAAGAGATGTAACTCTATCTGTTGTCTTCTGCGATTATAAAAACAAAATAATTATCACGAATTTGGTCAAAATGATAGTGGAGCTGAGAAATGTGTCCACAAATTTATTTCCACTATGTTTGTATTGTGTTTCAAACGGGACAAAAATGTTATCTCCGCCAACATATATGGTATATGGAGATTTAATACCTGGATGTCTCATTTAAACACCTCGCCTGTCGCTCGGTGTTTAAAAACCGACATCCAGGTATTAAATCTCCATATACCATACATGTTGGCAGAGATAACTTATAAAACTTTGAGTGAAACAAGGTACCATCTGCAATGATTTAGCATTGCAGATGGCACCTTATTGCACTCAAGGGATAATACATGGTTAATTGGTTCACATTTATGATCAAGATTCCATTCGGCATTAAAATCTTTCATTTGACACTAAAAAACTTCCTTTGGCACCGAACAAAAATTCCATTTGGGACAGCCTGGAACCAAAAAATTTCAGGCTAGCATTAACAAACACGATGTACTACAGTTCGATTCATACCAGCTGACTGATTCCAAAAACAGAAATTTGGGGTTGAGGCAAATTTTTCACCTAGTTCAGGCTGAAATATTGCCAAAAACTATTTTTCCTCACACATGAATCCACAACATTAACCTTTAAGTTCTCAGATTAATTTTACATTAATAACTACCGTATATAAATTTAAATAGCTGCAGATGACTTTACAGTGTTTCTGTTTATTGTTGACTGCCTGTTCAGAATATACTTGGGGGCAAATTATTCAGAGTAATATTAAAGAGGCAGTTTGTAGGCGTATGGGGACTTATGGGTTAAATGACACAGCATACCAAATATCGAATCATTTTGGCCAACAGTTCATGAAAAATAAAACGAAGATAGAAAAGATTAAATGGTTACTTTGGAAGTACTGAAGCCACAGAGGCCAGTGAAGCTGGGAATTCAATGCTTGTCAGAATAATTTTTTGATAAGGCCAAAAAAAAAAAAAAAAAGGTTTTGGTGTTCAGGCAATCTCTCATTGAAATTGAACCCCTTTGTTGTACATTTTTATTGGCTTGCAGTGTCTTCCAAAACTGGTAGGAAATCTTGAGACTTCACCCTTTGAACCCTAGCGGCCATTTTTCTGGCCTGGAACATGATACGCCATAACATCATTGTATTGGATGGCTGTTCAGTAAATGAGTGGGGTAGACCAATCAATATTTTCAACGTGCAGCCACCCCCCCCCCCCCCCCCACCCCAAAGCTGCACACTGAAATTATTGATTGGTCTACCCCAAATAATGAATATGGACTCTTCCAACTGCTGTCATTGAACTAGCATTTTAATGTATTGTGTTGATATACTTAACCCTTTGAACCTTAGCAGCCGTTTTACCGGCCTGGAACATGATACGTCATAACGTCATTATATAGAATGGCTGTTCAATAAATGTATGGGGTAGACCAATCAATATTTTCAACATGCAACCCCTGAGGCTGCACGTTGAAAATATTGATTGGTCTACCCCAAATAATGATAAAAGGCTGCTCGGCCACATGTCCCCCCCAAAAAACAAGTCGAAAAAGGGGCATAACTCTAGTAAAAATGATCAGTCCGAACCCATATTCGAACTTGACCTGTATTATTACCCCAGAAAGTCACATACCAAAATTCTTTCTGAACAAATAATCCTAACTGGAGTTATCATCCGGACACCGCAAATCTTGAAATTTCTAAGTCGAAAAGGAGGTATAACTCTAATAAAAATAATCTGTCCGAAGCCATATTCGGACTTGACCTGTGGTTTGGGCTAAGAAGGTCACATACCAAAATTGGTTCCAATCAAATGATCCAAACTGGAGTTATCATGGGGACACCAAGTGGGACGGATGCACAGATGGATGGATGAACGCATGGATGGATGCACAGACAGATGCACGGACGGACATAGCTGATTTCTATAGTCGGGGGACAAATATGGCCTCTTCTAACTGCTGTCATTGAACTAGCTTGGAAGATATCACTACAGTTCAAAGGGTTAATAAGTACCCAATTTATCAGTAAGATATAGGAAAATGTCTAAATTCCCGTTACTTAAATACTCCTGTTAACTCAGGTTAACTGATTTTCACTTTTTCGATTGATGAATATTTATTTGCACAAGTTTGCAACAAGCATGATTATTTATTTATTTGTTTATTGGTGTTTAAGGTCACATACTTATGCACAATGGCTAATCATGACCGTGACAGTTTTATGGGTGGAGGAAGCCGGAGTACCCAGAGAGAACCACCGAGCAACGATGAGCAGCTGCCAACTCGTCAACATCGTAACTCCACACTGCAGCACAGGCAGTTTCGTAAAGATCGGTTCATAAATACGGCCTCTAGCCCGAGCCGTATTGAATTGTTGACGGACAGGCGGATGGATGGACAGACGGATGACGGGCCATGGCATAACCTCAAATTTGACTTATGTTGCTACACACCTACATACCACATTTCATTTGATTTGGCCATCGAGAAGCCAAGAAAAATGAATTTCTGAAGTAAAAAAGGGGCATAACTCTGGCAAAAATTGTTGGACCACACCCCAATTCGAACTTCACCTGTATTTGATGTTGATACACCTACAAACCAAATTTTATTTTATTTGGCCAAGTAGAACTTAAGTATTTATCGGGAAACACCAAAAAATGAATTTTTCAAAGTTGAAAAAGGGGTATTACACAGGCCAAAAATGTCAGACCTCACCCCAATTTGCACCTGACCTGTATTTTATGTTGCTACACCTACATACCAAACTTCATTTGATTTGGCCAATTATAACTAAAGTTATCATCGGAAAACCAAGAAAAATAGGCTGATGAAATCGTCAGATGTGTACCCATACTCTCGACTAGTAGAAAGCTGTATGGCGGAGGGCCACCGCGGATGCTGACATTATGTACACCATACAAGGTATGGGTACATATAGAAATTGATTGGAGGAGTGTCTATATCTAATTTGATGGATAAAGGGTTAATATCTCCGGATCAAATTATCAGATTTACATAAAAAGCTATACAGCACAGCACATCAGTAACCTGAATAAATATATAAAGAAACTTGACAATCCAAGCAATATTTTTCAAGTTATCGAATGCCAAAAGGATCGGAGGAATTTCCAATTTGAAGGATAAAGGGTTAATATCTCAGGATCAAAATAACAGAGTTATACCAAAAACTATACAGCTCGCCACATCAGTAACCTGAACACAAATATAAAGTAACTTGACAATCCAAGTAATATTTTTCAAGTTATCGAATGCCAAAGGGATTGGAGGAATTTTCAATTTGAAGGATAAAGGGTTAATATCTCGGGATCAAATCATCAGATTTACACCAAAAACTATACAGCTCAGCACATCAGTAACCTGAACACAAATATAAAGTAACTAGACAATCCAAGCAATATTTTTTCAAGTTATCGAATGCCAAAGGGATTGGAGGAATTTTCAATTTGAAGGATAAAGGGTTCATATCTCAGGATCAAATTATCCGATTTACACCAAAAACTATACAGCTCGGCACATCGGTAACCTGAACACAAATATAAAGTAACTTGACAGTCCAAGCAATATTTTTCAAGTTATCGAATGCCAAAGGGATTGAAGGAATTTTCAATTTGAAGGATAAAGGGTTAATATCTCAGGATTAAATTATCAGATTTACACCAAAAATTATACATTTCGGGACATCAGTAACCTGAACACAAATATAAAGTAACTTGACAATCCAAGCAATATTTTTCAAGTTATCGAATGCCAAAGGGATTGGAGAAATTTTCAATTTGAAGGATAAAGGGTTAATATCTCAGGATCAAAATAACAGATTTACACCAAAAACTATACAGCTCAGTACATCAGTAACCTTAACACAAATATAAAGTAACTTGACAATCCAAGCAATATTTTTCAAGTTTTCGAATGCCAAAGGGATTGGAGGAATTTTCAATTTGAAGGATAAAGGGTTAATATCTCGGGATCAAATCATCAGATTTACACCAAAAACTATCCAGCTCGGCAAATCAGTAACCTGAACACAAATATAAAGTAACTAGACAATCCAAGCAATATTTTTCAAGTTATCGAATGCCAAAGGGATTGGAGGAATTTTCAATTTGAAGGATAAAGGGTTAATATCTCAAGATCAAATTATCCGATTTACACTAAAAACTATACAGCTCGGCACATCAGTAACCTGAACACAAATATAAAGTAACTTGACAATCCAAGCAATATTTTTCAAGTTATCGAATGCCAAAGAAATGGATATGGATGCCGGACAGACAGACGGACTGACGGACAGACAGACGGACAGACGGACGGACAAAGGATGGACGAACGACGGATGGTCACCCCGGATGCCGGCATTATGTGTACCATACATAGTATGGGTACACATAATGAAAGTGTCAATGACACTGTAGCTCAACTTGACAAACTTGAACTTGGTAAGTTATAAATGAAATGGCAAAATTGAAGATCATTGGTACCAATGTCATTTTTTTGCCAGTGGCAACATTTTTTGACAGAAACCGAAGAAAATTGATAGCTCCCATCTAGAGGCCTCCCCAAACAAGCATGCCAGGTTTCAAAGCAATCCGATCATAAATGTGTCCTGAAGGGTGTACAAAAGGGAAATATTGTGGTCTGACAAGACTAAATTCTAAGAACGTTGGCCGTGGCAACATTTTTTGACGGAAATGGAAGAAAATCTATAGCTCCCATCTAGAGGTCACCGTAAATAAGCATACCAGGTTTAAAGCAATCTAATCATAAATGTGCCCTGTAGGGTGAGCCAAAGGGAAATATTGTGGTCTGACTAAACGAAGTTCTAAGAATGTTGGCTGCGGCAACATTTTTTTATGGAAATTGAAGAAAATCGATAGCTCCCATCTAGAGGTCACCCCAAACAAGCATGCCAGGTTTCAAAGCAATCCATTCATAAATGTACCCTGTAGGGTGTGCCAAAGGGAAATATTGAGTCTTCTGACTAAACTAAATTCTAAGAACATTGGCCGCGGCAAGATTTTTTGACAGAAATTGAAGAAAATCGATATCTCCCATCTAGAGGTCTCTCCAAACAAGCATACCAGGTTTCAAAGCAATCTGATCATAAATGGGCCCTGTAGGGTGTGCCAAAGGGAAATATTGAGGTCTGACTAAACTTAGTTCTTCGAACGTTGGCCGTGGCAACATTTTTTGCCGGAAATTGACGAAAATCGATAGCTCCCATCTAGAGGTCACCCTAAATAAGCATACCAGGTTTCAAAGCAATCAAATCATAAATGTGCCCTGTAGGGTGTGCCAAAGGGAAATATTGTGGTTTGACTAAACTAAGTTCTAAGAACATTGGCCGCGGCAACATTTTTTGACGGAAAATGAAGAAAATCGATAGCTCCCATCTAGAAGTCACCCCAAACAAGCATACCAAGTTTCAAAGTAATCTGATCATAAATGCGACCTGTGAGGTGTGCCAAAGGAAATTGTGGACGTACGTACTAACGTACTAACATACTAACGTACGTACGTATGTACGTATGCCGACGGACGAGAAGTGATGGCAATAGCTCAGCTTGACTTTGTCAAGTTGAGCTAAAAATGAATTTTCGAAGTCAAAAAAGGGGCATAACTCTGGCCAGAATTTTCATACCGCACCCCAATTCGGACTTTACCTGTATTTTATGTTGATACACCTACATACCAAATTTCATTTAATTTGGCCTGCTATAAGTAAAGTTATCATCGGGAAACCAATGTGGGATGGACGAACGGACAGATGCATGGATGGATGCACGTATGCATGCATGGATGCACGGACGGACACCAGCAATTTTATAGTCCCCCGAAAAGTTTTGACAAAAATAATTCAAGTCAGCATTCATTGGACAGAAACCAAATTCAATATGGCCACCATGGAGGCCATATTGAATTGGCTAGCTGGACCAAAATCGAAAGGAAGCTTCCTCTAGTAATCCACAAGTAACTCCTAAAATATGATCACATAAGTAGTTCTTTAGTTACTGGATGGAAACCAAAAGTTTACGGACGTGTGCCAGTTGACAGACTACGGATGGACAGACAGGCATGGTGAAAATATAATGCTGCAGAGCCAGGGGGCATAAAAATAAAAATAAAAGCCTCCCTCCCCAATTGATTTGAAAATTAATTGCTTGCGAACCAAACGTATATTTTTTATTTGACCTAATTTAACCCTTTACCTAACATGAAAAGCAGACGACACTTGCAAAAACAATTCTTGAATAACTAATTTTTTTCATTTTTTGTCTCAAAAACATAGGTTATGACCCCTCGTTGGAACGAGCTCGACGAGCTCGTTCCAACGAGGGGTCATAACCTATGTTTTTGAGACAAAAAATGAAAATATTTTGAAAATTAATTGGCGATTTTTGAGAATAGCGCTGGCCGGTTTTGGCCGTTACGTTGGGTAAAGGGTTAACTTACAATATTTTTTATTCAACTGACAGGGATCAGTATTTGAAATACTGGTAAATTCTGCACTACAATTTTAGCAAATCGTTGGTGTTGGAAAAGTACATGCAATTAGATGGGTTATGCCATCAAGAAAAATCCAATTAAATAGGTCCCACTGTACAATAAATAAGAAGACTTAACTTGTATTCATCTATGACTATAATTAATGACAAAAAAGTGAGAAATATATCAAATGGTTAGGACTAATTTTCTCTGAACTCATCTAACAATTTGATTGAGAAGAGATCCATTCAATTACCAACTGGAGGAGAGCATACAATTCCACTTGAAGCTAGTCACAGTGTCAGGAAATGACTATATCCATCTTCTCTAAGTATATGTCATTCTTAAACAGTGGATGTAGAGGTCCGGGGTTTAATCCATGGACATCTTGAAGTGGCAACTTTCGGGAATGAGGATCCACTTGGGTCAGCAAAGCCTATCAAGTTCAAGTAAGCTACATCAGAATTTCAGGAACCCCAAAAGATCAGTGGTGCCTGACATTTTGTCAGGCACCACAGATCTATTGAGGTAACTGGAACTGAGGTTTTTGCAGCAGCCATAGCAACTCGCCCTATATTATACCATGTAATCAGTCTTTTGGTTTTGAGGCAAGCTGTCACTCTTGCATGCTATTGGGCCTGCGATTTTTACTTTTTGTGAGTAGACAACAGATGAGTGATTAACCCTTACGTAAGGAACCGGCTGCATCTGCCGCATAATATCAAAATTGCCCATTAGGAATAAAAAACAAACAATTTGTGCAAAACCATATCATGTGACCCTTTATTGGAACGGGCACATCGAGCTCGTTCCAATGAGTGGATAACATATGGTTTTGCAGAAATTTTTCACAGACATTGGCAGTGTATACAAGGGTTATCAGGAGAGTATACAGTAATATCCTGGCATTCTAATTGAACAGTATTAAGAGAGGTGTAGCAGGAACATGTGTGAGATATTTGGAAAATTTTGATGTTTTACCTGGTTTCACCACTGTATTTGCAGCTATTTCTACTGATTTCTTTCTGTTTCTACCCATTTCTACACTCGATTTTAGTTTCATCAGTCTAATCTGAATTTATTAAGCATTATCAAGTGCAGAATTCGTAGAGGCAGTTAGCTCAATGTTGTCATGAACCTGTCAATAGTCAACGTGATGAGGCACCTTGGCCTGTATGAGTAGTACTTCATTAGATGAAGCGATTAGTAAGCTTTGGTCAGACATTAATAGAGACTTCCAGCCATGTGGCCCATTTACTACTTCACAGGGGAAAAACCACAGGTAATGTGTATGACATAAAATATTTTAAGGCACCTACATTACGGGCAGGGACCGACCTGGGCATGCGCCAGTGCATATTTGGTTCGGAAACATCAGGACCTGGCTCTTAAATCTCAGAAATAGGCTTCTCAGTTGGCGCGTAACTTCTTAGATCATATTTTGATATTCTTTCGGTGGATAATCGAGAGACACTCTTACATGTATTATATATATGATTATCATTTATCATTGTTGTAGAGTGCTTAAGTTGATACTTCAAGTCTTAATTACCAAGCATTAATCTTCACTGTGGTTTCTGATCAAGTCTTGGCTGCCTAAATAGGCAGCCAAGACTTGATCAGAAACCACAGTGAAGATTAAGGTTTGCTATGGTGTACTAAATGAAAATGATGAGAGCTATTACATACTTGCAGTGTGTGTTACAAACAGCAGCGTGACTCCGTAAATTGAAATCTGGCGCATGAATTGAAAAAATAGGCTCCGAGGCTAGAGCGTATTTTAAATAGTCCTGATCGGTCCCTGATTACGGGTGTTTTGCCCCTTGGTAGTAAAAGGACCACATGGTAAGGATTCTCTCTTACTGCATGACCAAAGTCAAATGAAGCGCAACTCATATCGACCAGGGTAAAACAGCACAGAATTTATGGGGAGATGGATTTCTAATTTTGTCTGTTTTGTGTCACAAACATTGCCAATGAATCACCCTGAATCTCAAACACAGTCATTCTGGCTTCTCAGTCTAAGAACGTGTTTCATTACTATCAATAATTCCATAAAGTTAATTGTTTCTTAGCATGTCAGCTGAGAAAGTGAGAAAGAAATGATTGAAAAGGTCTACCATATCTTTCCAAATTTGGACAGAATGCATTTGGAAATTTTGGGGCTTTGATGTGTCGAGTGACGCTCCTGTGATTTATATAATATAACGTTTTACGCAATGAATGTCAGTGTTATCCTGCAATATATTGGAGGCTGTTCATTCAACTCAGAGGCTTGAAACCTATTTGCTAAAAATCTGTTACAGGACCAGTGACAGGAGTCACTTTTCAAGTAGTTTTCTGCAACATTCAGCTTGATATCACTGAAATATAATGCACATGCGCATCCTTTCTGGCTCAGATGATCCCAACACACTTTATTCTATGATTTAATGTTATTCTTTGTTTCAGGAGATTTCTATAGTTTATTTTAAAAGAAGTTAATTTTATTTCTATAATAAGATAACCCAATCAGGTGTTTTTTTCAGTTAGCAAAGTTTACAGATCTCATATGCCAGGTTTCTCAGCAGACATCCAGTATCTTCCTCAACATGTGCTATACACTATGGTCCAGGGGTAAATGGCAGAAATTCATATTAACTAAACTGATTCCCTATTAACAGACATAAGATAAACTCTCCCAAAAAAAGAAAGTGTGCATGCTAAAAAATAACACTAAAAAAAGATATATATCATTTTCATTCATGGAAATTTTATTCAATCACAGATGAATCAATTTGTGATCAACACGAGAAATTTCATTACGCTACGACGAATACTCTTGGTGCCATGGAGAGTCACAGACACTAAGGGTCAAACACAAAACTCACACACTCAGTATCTGGTATGACCTCCGTCTGCATCGACTACTGCTGTGCATCTACGCCTCATGGAAGCGAACAAGTTAGCATGGAAGTGTTGTGGGATGTTGTTCCATATTCTGATAAGCTGTCTTTGGAGTTCCACATGCGTTGACGGTGCATGGGGAAGCCGGCGTAGCTGACGTTTCATTTGGTCCCATATGTGCTCAATGGGTGAGATATCGGGCGAATTTGCAGACCAGGGAAGAACATCCACTTGTTGTTGCTGCAGATGCTGTTGAACAACACGAGCTGCGTGGGGTCGGGCGTTGTCCTGCTGTAGAATGACGCTGGGGCCGTGACGTTGCAGAAATGGGACAACAACAGGTGTAAGCACTTCATCACGATATCTGGCTGCATTGAGATTGCCATCAATAATGACCAGCTCAGTTCTGTTACGGGCAGTGATGCCACCCCACACCACGCGAGACCCTCCCCCATAACGGTTTCGCTCCACGACACATGGATCTGCGTAGCGTTCATTTCGACATCTGTACACTCTCTGGCGGCCATCTGATGATGAAAGATGGAAACGACATTCATCTGTGAATAAAACATGTCGCCACCAGTGTAAGGGATGCCTGAGATGTTGTCTACACCACTGCAGTCGAGCACGACGATGACGTAACGTCAAAATCGGACGAATTGCAGGTCTTCGAGGACGTAAGCCTTATTCTCTCAGCCGGTTGATTACTGTTTGAGGATGTATCCGTCTCAGGTTAGGGATGTTCCTGGCTGTCGTCGTTGCCGTTTGTTGCCAGTTCCGGAGATGGACGACACGGATACGGATACACCGATCTTGTGCAGAGGTGGTAACTCGGGTTCTCCTGAAGCGGGGTCGGTCTCAAACGTCATCATGTTGTGCATGTCGATGGACTAGCCAGACTACAGTGTTACGGTGGAAGTTCAAATGCTGGGCAACCTCTCTGTGTGTTCTGCCAGCTCTGATCATACCCAGGGCAAGGAGACGTTGATTCATTGTCAATCTTGGCATGCTAATGTGGAGTCGTTTTAACAGCAGCGCAAGTTTGAATATGAACGATAGGAAGGCCTTACTTTAGTGTTTAAATACCCAAGGATTCACTCTGCTGCATGAATTTTCAGACTCTCCACGTGCAAAACATGCCTTTTCACAAACGTGCAGCACGTCATTTAACGTTAATGCAATTTTAACGGGGAAAGCTGTTTTTGTGTTCAATATAACTTATTCATGAACAGGTTAACACTCTTTACACCTACAAAATTATTTTTTTGGAGTTTGATCAATTTCTGCAATGCACACTTTCTTTTTTGGGCGAGTATATAATGTCCTGACTATTTGATGGTTCAGCCTTTTCTGGTAGTATATCACAAATTGAAGGGAATTGGTTTGAAGGCTGCCCACTGAGCCTAAGGCTTGAATGATCAATGACAACCCTGCATTTTGCTCATACATGTACATGAATATGACTGAAATTCATCGTTACATAATGAGAGTTTGTGGAAGCAGTCCATTGCATTGGGAAATGGCATTATGCTGCCGTATGATATCTACTATTCATGGTGAGAAGAGTCCTTTTATTGTCAGATCTGGTTAGATTACATTTATGTTAGATAACATAAATGATAATTCGTTTAAATTTCTTTAACAATTTTCAAAATCGTGAACCACTGATGGTGTGATGGGGAATGGTGAATGTCTGTTCACATTTCCATGCTGCTAGCCCCTATCCTGTACTACTAATCACCCCCTGTTAACCCAGAGATGAAGTGGGTCAAAAAGACTACACAAGCTTCCCTGATCAATTTGCATCACTTCTTTGAAACATAAGAGCTCATAGGAAAAAAATCCAAGGCATGGAAAAAAATATGTGTTTCAGAGCCGCTGACATATCAGCTCACCTCAACCTCATGTTCGGAAAAAATTGATGATTTTTCTTTGCCATAAAAAATTATTGTACTTGGTTTGTTTTATGTTTAAGGCCTCATAATCTATAGAATAGCATGGGTGGTGGTGCATTTCGTCCCTTGAGTGCAAGAACGCTTTGCAAAGTTAAAACATTGCAATGCCTTGTTGCACTCAAGGGACAAATTTATCAACTTTATTAACTTGGGTAAAATATCAGATATAAACCATTCAATTTTTATTTTGTTTAAGTTTGCATTGGTTATAAAAAGAGAGCATGCGGCCGTCAAAAGGACCAATCAGGAGGACATGAGAAACAGATTTTTAACTTTTGTAGGCCTAATATAATTCATTTATTGGATTTGATTTCCTTTCCCAGAATTGCCCCTTATGAAGCTGGGCAGGTTCGACTAAACTGATATGGTGCCAATCTTATCCAATGTCAAAACAAGCTTGATTTGTCCCCCCTTAAAGCATTACTTTGCACAACAAATTTGTTTACATCAAAATTGTTCACTGTTATTTGTCGAATGCAATTAGAACTAACAGTACCAGGTATAATGGAGTGGTATGAAGCTGAGTTTTTGTATGGTGAGGAATTAATGATGGCAATAAGTAAGGATTAGATGGATGACGAAAAAAACGAGAGAATTGGAGAGAAAATTCAATGCATACTAGGATTCACAGTGGTCAGCAGAGATTCGTCGAAGTGGGAGAAGAAATAGTTCAGTTATCTGGATGTTGAAGCTTCCCCAGTGGGGAAGCCAAGACATTCGGATAGCTGACCTGGGAAAAGAGGAAATTACTGACTTGTGAAAAGAATGACCAACAATAACACTGTCAGAAAACTGTAAGAGATCTGAGAACATTTAGTAATTATTTATTTTGGTTTAATAAATAAAGAGGTTATTACTTGGTTAGTTTCTTATCAGTCGAGATATCAGTCTTTGGTAATGGGGTTACGCTGATATCTCGACTGATATGAAACTAACCACGTAATAACCTCTAATCAGTAATCGGTAGGTTGTGATGGCAGGACCGGGTGGTATACCTGTCACTGCAGTATTTGGGAGTAGAGTTATACAGATTTATCATTTTGATTTTTGATGCCTAAAATCGCACCACCTTAGAATGGGATGCACAAAAGAACACTAATTTGTGACATGTCTGCTTTGCAGACCCTAGAAACAAACCCTTGGTTTCCAATTTGAAATGACTTGGCAATCATCCATCCAGATCCATAACTGTATATATTCTCCATTCTTTTTTTTCTGTTGTTTCATTTCTCTTATTCTACTCTTAATGAGAAATTATATTGGACCCCCGCCTGAGTCTTGTAATGAAACTGTGTATATTTGTCACCATGCAGGAGAAGACTTTACAAAAGCTTAAAGCTTGCTGTTGAATCCGGTTCTTTTATTGTGTTTACTTTCAATATTTCTTTTTGTATTTTATATTACTGTTCATATGAGATTGTCAGTGTATTTAAAAGTTAAGAGTTTATTCTTCCAAATAAAATATTGTTTAGACTAAAATTCCTTGGCCATCTGCTGGTTTGCCATGGTTATCATGTGAGAAGACCTTGATTACCCTTAGGCTCTCAAATGTTGCTCCCAGCCACCAACTCTTCTCTTCTCTCAACCTCCAGAAATGAACTGTTTAAAGCTATCACATACAGTACAAGTCAAAATAAGTTGTGGCATAACCACAATAAACTAAGTATACTACTGCTCCTGCACTGATAAGATCAGAATCTGACAGGGACCTTTCCAGAAAATGATGTCAGCTTCTGGTCTTAGCAGAGTGGGAAGAGAAAGATACATAGTTTATAGTGGTTATTCTACAACTTATTTTGACTTGTACTGTACTTCTTTCTTCCCAATTTCACTTATCAGCACACTTACCCTCTCCAGTGTATCACCCAATAACCATCTGCTCTTCATTTTCCCCATCCCAATGAGCTCATTACAATAAGGGGTCACATGATACAGTTGTGTCGAAATTGTTTTTTAAAATGGTCTTGTCTGAACCGACTGATTTCTAAATTACATGGACTGATGCAATCGATACGTTTGCTATAAAGGTTAATAATTTTGCACTATTTTAGTATGAAATTTGCAACGAGATCTTGATATGATCGAGGACGACACCATATTTGAGATCACATGACTATACATAAATCTCAATACCAAAATGCACAGCATTCCAGTAATATTTTTCAGGTGCTGGGGTGTAACTAGTCCCATTTTAAATACCAGCATTACAGATATGCCAACACACCAAGCAGCCCCAATATATCCCAGTGGCATGAACAGGAGGTGTGGCCAATATCGCTACTACAACAAGCTATTCTAAGTGATTCTGTTGTAGAGATGGTTGTAACTTCCTCAGTGAATTCTTTATCGATGTTAGTTTAGTATAAATATCCAGACTCTTATCAAAGTTTATGGTCAGTAGAGATGAGAATCCCAGAATTGATTCACGCAAAGATTCATGCCACAAAACCAGCGAGAATCCATGTTTAGGATTTGCATCAAAAGAATTGAGTCAATTTAACCCTTTACCTAACATATCAGGAGCAAATTAACCAATACTAGGTTAACATGACCTGAAATATCATGACACTTTGTCAAAAAAAAATTGTACAAATATGGCTGTCATTGGAACCGGCTCAATGAGCTGGGTCCAATGACATCAATATTTGTAAGGTTTTATTGGTAAATATTGTTTATTTTTTCAAATATTATCAAATTCAGTTGATGTTTTAAAAATGTAAAAGCTGTGTTGGGTTAAAGGGTTAACATGTGTTATCAGTATACAACAGGGGTTCAACCATGGTGGCCTCATGGGATCTTGGGACAATTACAGTCAGTATGGATTAACGCAAACATTTTAAAAATTTAGATGAAATATAAGCTCTGATTAGACATAGAGGATTTCACAAATTTCTGATGAGCATCATGCATTTGGTCATTGCACTAATCTGAAAGACTGCACATCCTGATGTTGACTTCATGCCTGTACTCTGTGTAACAAAGGAGAGTAAGAAAACACTTCCCTAAGATGAAAGTAAATTTATACATTCTACATCTATTGAAAAGAAAAGACGTATAATTCCAGAAGCCCAGAAATGGCTTTTAATTTTTTTGGGAGGGGGAGGGGGCAAATTTTCTGTCACTAGAACAAAGCACATCACAACAGAGGATCCATGTTTTCCACACACAGTGTACCCAAATTAAATCTCTACACGCTGTTGTCAAAACACAGAAATTTCAAGTTTCCAATTTTTCAAATGATGCAACTAGGAATTGAACCAGTTCAATTTTGTTTGTAAGAGCTCACTGACATCTGTCAAACAACTGTATTTGCTAAATTCCTAGTTGCTTATGGGTAACATTTGGAGGTTGAAATTTTTATTTATTTCAACATTATTAAGCAAATGGTAGGAAAGCCTTGCTTGCATCGGCAGCCAGACCTAGTTTGAAACTACTGCACTAGAAACTAGTGCCAGGCTATTAGATTAACAGGCTGTATCTCTTTAGGGTTAAAATAAATTCCAGAAATCAACAAAGAATGGTTTGAAAAATGGCCTCCAGTTGTAAAGCTGCTACAAGTCTACCCATGTGACAATGATTGAAAATGCCCACCATTCATCCTGAAAATGAATAATTCAGTAACTGAAACATGTCTGGAAGTGTGATCAAATGTCAAAATGAATCAATGATCTTTTACATAGTCTTTTGGGGCATATATTTCACTCTTCATCAAATGTGACAGGCGAAAGGATTATAAACAAAATTGCAATGGAAGAAAACATAACAGTTTCAATTATATTCAGACACACAAGATCCATGCATAGAACTACTAAAGAACTATGGTGACCCTAATATAAGATTTTACCCCAGGGTTCATACACTCAGGGACAAAAAATGAAAGTGTCAATGACACTGTAGCTCAACTTGACAAACTTGAACTTGGTAAGTTATAAATGAAATGGCAAAATTGAAGATCATTGGGACCAATGTCAGTTTTTTTGCCAGTGGCAACATTTTTTGACAGAAACCAAAGAAAATCGATAGCTCCCATCTAGAGGCCTCCCCAAACAAGCATGCCAGGTTTCAAAGCAATCCGATCATAAATGTGCCCTGTAGGGTGTACAAAAGAGAAATATTGTGGTCTGACTAGACTAAATTCTAAGAACGTTGGCCATGGCAACATTTTTTGACGGAAATGGAAGAAAATCGATAGCTCCCATCTAGAGGTCACCGTAAATAAGCATACCAGGTTTCAAAGCAATCTAATCATAAATGAGCCCTGTAGGGTGAGCCAAAGGGAAATATTGTGGTCTGACTAAACTAAGTTCTAAGAATGTTGGCTGCGGCAACATTTTTTGATGGAAATTGAAGAAAATCGATAGCTCCCATCTAGAGGTCACCCCAAACAAGCATGAAAGGTTTCAAAGCAATCCGATCATAAATGTGCCCTGTAGGGTGTGCCAAAGGGAAATATTGAGTCTTCTGACTAAACTAAGTTCTAAGAACGTTGGCCGCGGCAACATTTTTTGACAGAAATTGAAGAAAATCGATAGCTCCCATCTAGAGGTGTCCCCAAACAAGCATACTAGGTTTCAAAGCAATCTGATCATAAATGGGCCCTGTAGGGTGCGCCAAAGGAAAATATTGAGGTCTGACTGAACTAAGTTCTACGAACGTTGTCCGTGGCAACATTTTTTGCCAGAAATTGAAGAAAATCGATAGCTCCCATCTAGAGGTCACCGTAAATAAGCATACCAGGTTTCAAGGCAATCAAACCATAAATGTGCCCTGTAGGGTGTGCCAAAGGGAAATATTATGGTTTGACTAAACTAAGTTCTAAGAACGTTGGCCGCGGCAACATTTTTTGACAGAAATTGAAGAAAATCGATAGCACCCATCTAGAGGTCACCCCAAACAAGCATGAAAGGTTTCAAGGCAATCTGATCATAAATGTACCCTGTAGGGTGTGCCAAAGGGAAATATTGAGTCTTCTGACTAAACTAAGTTCTAAGAACGTTGGCCGCGGCAACATTTTTTGACAGAAATTGAAGAAAATCGATAGCTCCCATCTAGAGGTCTCCCCAAACAAGCATACCAGGTTTCAAAGCAATCTGATCGTAAATGTACCCTGTAGGGTGTGCCAAAGGGAAATATTGAGGTCTGACTAAACTAAGTTCAACGAACGTTGGCCGTGGCAACATTTTTTGCCGGAAATTGAAGAAAATCGATAGCTCCCATCTAGAGGTCACCCTAAATAAGTGTATCAGGTTTCTAAGCAATCAAATCATAAATGTGCCCTGTAGGGTGTGCCAAAGGGAAATATTGTGGTTTGACTAAACTAAGTTCTAAGAACGTTGGCCGCGGCAACATTTTTTTGACGGAAATTGAAGAAAATCGATAGCTCCCATCTAGAGGTCACCCCAAACAAGCACAAGAAGATTCAAAGTAATCTGATCATAAATGCGACCTGTGAGGTGTGCCAAAGGAAATTGTGGACGTACGTACTAACGTACTAACATACTAACGTACTAACGTACGTACGTACATACGTACGTACGTACGCCGACGGACGAGAAGTGATGGCAATAGCTCAGCTTGACTTTGTCAAGTTGAGCTAAAAATTCAAGGACTTTTCAAGGACATTTCAAGGATAAATAAGCATTTATCAAGCAACAGTTGTCTGATGGGACTGTCATTTCTCAAAATCTCAACTGCTTTTAAAACCTATTTCTTGCACAATTGGCTGGGTGCTACATTATGCTTGGTGGTTACAAATTATTCAATATTTATTTTATTACAGGCACTCTCCAATGATTTATAATAAAGTTAACTGATGTGATGAAAACGTCATTTGCTACTGAGTGTGCACTGTGCCTGTGCAAAGAATATCAAGACTTGATTAAAGTACTCTCACTTTCAGTTATTAATTGATGGTGGCTTCCAGCACTCCACCTGTTGTTTTCAATATGCATGTTTTCTTTTCTCATCTTTTTTGGAAAAATAAAAACCAAATAAAACTGAAAATTTGGCAAAAGGTTAGACTCAATTAAACAAGCTGCAATGATAGCAGGAAAAATCCAAGGACATTCCAGGAGTCTGAAAGATTTTCAAGTACTTTTCAAGGGCATTTTCTGAATATGATAAATTCAAGGAGTTCAACTAAAATTCAAGGACTTTTCAAGGCTGTGCAAACACTGTTACCCCGAAAAACTATCAATCAAACCATGTTAGTGTTTTAAAAAAAAAATACCGAAGTATAAAAATTTAGACCAAAATACATGTAGGATGGTCTCATCTAGTCATCAAACCAAGTCATACTACCAAGTTACAATAAAATTGCACCATAAATATGACCTGTAGACTGTGGTAAATAAAGACTTTAGGATTCGAACCTCCATAGCTTTCACACTTGACAGATCATGACCAAACTAGGATGTTCTCACTAGATATTGATGACCATCTCAAACAAATCTAGGTCAAGTGCTGGTGCAGCCATCACGGCTGACCGATCATGACCAAACTAGGAGGTTCTCATCTAGACATTATACTGAGTCATCCTATCAATTTACAATGAAATCCCTTCATAAATGCAACCTGTAGACTGGGTGAAAGAAATCTTGGTCACATGCCCCACAGCCATCATGGTTGACCAAACCCGACCAAAATGAGACATTCTCATCTAGACATGATATGGAGTCATCCTACCATGTTACAATGAAATCCCTTCATAAGTATGACTTGTATAGACTGTGCTAAAGGTTTTCGGCTTTTGAACGCACACAGCCATGATGCTTGACCGATCATGTCCAAAATTGGACATTCTCATCTGGACAAGACCTCAAAACTGCACATGAAATTTAGTGATGATCGGACAAGAACTACAGGGTGTAACCTGTGCTAAAGAAAATGCGAACAGACTCACAACTTCTGCACATGTGATGGCAATAGCTTATCTTAACTTTGTCAAGTTAAGCTAAAAATTATATGTATAATACTACTAAAATAATAAAGTAAAATAATTAAATGAAAAGAAAGTGACTCCGAGAGTGATATGGAGCCTTGAACTGCTAACTTTTCCGGAAAACCTTGTTGATCGATTTGCCCAGGAAGGTTTTTTTTAATTCCAAATTCCTTGTTGTAAAATGTTTTAAAAATTAACATTAATGAAAAATGAGAATATTCTCATTTGTAGTATTATAATTATTAATTTCATCAGTGAGTTGAACAATTAGATGGTTAAATTATTGCGGGAAAGTGGGACTATTTTTTTATGTTTGAGTGATTTGGCTAGTACAGGCTTGAAAGAACGATCATCTGATCTCTGCAAATGTTTGAAATGTACATGTTTGCAGTTGAATTTGGCTGAATATTGCGCTGTAAAATGTCATGTAGCATATAATAAAAAGAAAATCTGTGCTATTTTATTGAATATTGGGAATTATCTCATTTGTGTACACCTGAAAATATTATTTTTCACTCGAGCAAGCACTCACTTTCAGGTCCACACTCATGAGATAATTCCTGATATCCACTAAAATAGCATAGATATCCTCTATATAATGGGTTCTCAAGCAATTAATTTTTAAAATCAATGATGGAGAAAGGCTTTTAATTTATTTATTTTTTATAATAACTGGTAGAATATTGAAGTATTTTGGTTAATTTGTTCACATGTGCTTGCCTTTGTAAAATTTTTGGGAGAGTGCCAATAGGCACTCTACAAGAGATTATAACAAAGCAAATCCACACAGGCTAAATAATTTCACTTAATAGATAATATTCAGCACATCAAAATACTATGAAGGGCTATGAATACAATTGTGTTCAGTTGCATTTTTGCACTTTTTTCGAAAAAAAAATACCATTAACATATTTGAGTTATTTTCTGCAGAACAGAGCAAACTGGATGTTTACAAAACAAATATAATTAAGAGACACTGTATTTTATATATATATCAATAAACAAGAGCACCGCCTAGCGGGGCAACATACGCCCATCAAAATTGGAACATGCACAAGTTTCTCTGGGGTAAAGTTTGAAATTTTGTTCACTCAACTATGTCTCCCCCCCCTCCACTCCAATCATTGCCCATTCCCCTGCCCTGTTTGGGGTAAAGGGTTTCAAATTGTATGCTTGTGTGCACGCATTTCATATTGTTTTTGTAAAATTTTAGTATGCAGAATGCAAATGCAAATGCAAACAATTTTTAGGTGTAGAAGATTCTCCTCGCCACTTACAATAGTAGTGTCCATTCAATGACAGGTTAACTTCATTGATAACAATTGACGATAGGTGGCGCCAAGGAAAAGGACATTTTGAGGATCATAACAGCTACAAACATCGAGGATTCTCGTCGTTTAAAAATAAAATGGAGTTATCTGCACCTGTCACATGCAAGACAATTGATGATCAACATGGGTGCAAAGTTTGAACAATAAAGCAAGTAAAATGTTGAAGAAGTAGGCCACACAATAGTGTAATGTTTGAAGTACTAAAAGGGGCCATAACTCTGGAAATACAAAAGAGAATTACCTGCTCTTGTCACATGCACAAAGGCAATTGGTGATCAACATGTGTGCAAAGTTTGAACAATATAGCATGTAAAATGTTGAAGGAGAAGGTGACACAATACTGTAATGTTTTAAGTACTCAAAGGGGCATAACTCTGGAAATACAAAATGGAGTTACCTGCTCTTGTCACATGCACAATGGCAAATGGTGATCACCATGTGTGCAAAGTTTGAACAATATAGCAAGTAAAATGTTGAAGGAGTAGGCGACACAATACTGTGATGTTTCAAGTACTAAAAGGGGGCATAACACTGGAAATACAAAACAGAGTTACCTGCTCTTGACACATGCACAATGACAATTGATGATCAACATGTGTGCAAAGTTTGAACAATAGCATGTAAAATGTTGAAGGAGTAGGTGACACAATACTGTAATGTCTAAGTACTAAAAGGGGGGACATAACTCTGGAAATACAAAACAGAGTTACCTGCTCTTGTCACATGCACAATGGCAATTGGTGATCAACATGTGTGTAAAGTTTGAACAATATAGCATGTAAAATGTTGAAGGAGTAGGCGACACAATAATGTAATGTTTTAAGTACTAAAAGGGGCATAACTCCAGAAATACAAAATGGAGTTACCTGCTCTTGTCACATGCACAACGGCAATTACTGATCAACATTTTTGTAAAGTTTGAACAATACAGCATGTAAATATCTGGAGGAGTACGCAACACAAAAACTGTTTACGGACAGACAGACAGACAGACAGACAGAAAGACAGACGGACAACGCCATAACATAATACGTCCATCAAAAAGTGATGGCCATATAAAAAGGTAAAGTTTTAAAGTCTCATGTTTTCATACTAATCTTGGAAGATACTACAAGCCAAGAAAAATGTTTGCAAAGAGGTTCAATTTCAATGAAAGATTGCTGAGAATCCAAACCTTTTTTGGGGGTCTAGTGATACTTAACTCCTTTTGACCCAACTGAAAAAAGTATGTCCTCTTTGCAGAACCTTCCTCGCTTTCTGTATGCAATGTCAATACTCCACTTCACAATGTTTGACTAATAGTAAATTTGGAAATGGTAAATATACTTATCCTTCAGAAGTTCAAAACAAGAGCACTGCCTGGCATGGCTAAATATGCCTGTTAGCCATTTTGAATACAAAATGAAAGTGACAATGACACTGTAGCTCAACTTGTGTAAGACATGTACATGTATAGTACGTGACACATCAATGACACACAACTAGGTAATGGCCTGATAACAATGGTACATATAAAGTATTGTAACGGCCTGTACATAAATGCTGACCGTAGCCTGTAAAAATGTATAGGTAAAGTATTGTAAAGGTGGGCGACAGTTAGATGCTAAACTAGAAAAGAAATCTTTGAGTCCCAGAGTGGGTCTGACTGAACCCAAAAATAATTGTTCTCATAGCACAGTGATAACAAAGGCACCTAAAAACACTCGTTCCTGAGCCAAGGTGATAACAAGGGTACCCAAGAAGTTTTGTGAAGTTCGGTTCATAAATAGAGCCTCCAGCCCGAGCCGTATTGACATGTGCACTTACAGTGTATAAGTAGCACTGAATAAATCAAAGTTCATCTAATTTGCATAATTTCTGCACGAGAAAAAAACCCGTATTATATGTGATGTATTCCATGTTACTAAACATTCATTCAAAAATTTATTCAAATCAGAACCTTCATATAGAAGTTTTGTACCAAAAACTGGTTGTACCTAATTTTGGTACAAAATGGCCACTAGCAGCCATCTTCAATTTCGGACCGCACCCAAAAACACCTGTTCTCGTCCCAAGGTGAAAACAAGGGTACCCAAGAAGTTTCGTGAAGTTTGGTTCATAAATAGAGCCTCTAGCCCGAGCCGTATTGACATGTGCACTTACTGTGTATAAGTAGCACTAAATACATCAAAGTTCATCTAATTTGCAAAATGTCTGCATGAGAAAAACACCTGTATTATATGTGATGTATTCCATGTTACTAAACATTCATTCAAAAATTTATTCAAATCAGAAACTTCATATAAAAGTTCTGTACAAAAAACTGATTGTACCTAATTTCGGTACAAAATGGCCACTGGCAGCCATCTTGAATTTTGGACCGCACCCAAAAACATTTGTTCTTGTCCCAAGGTGATAACAAAGGTACCCAAGAAGTTTCGTGAAGATCGGTTCATAAATACGGCCTCTAGCCTGAGCCATATAGAAGTTGTGTACAAAAAACTGATTGGACCTAATTTTGGTACAAAATGGCTGCTGGAAGCCATCTTGAATTTTGGACCGCACCCAGAAACACTCGTTCTCGTCCCAAGGTGAAAACAAAGGTACCCAAGACGTTTCATGAAGATCGGTTCATAAATACAGACACTAGCCCGAGCCATATTGACATGTGTACTTACTGTGTGTAAGTAGCACTGAAAAAATCAAAGTTCATCTAATTTGTATAATTTCTGCACGAGAAAAAAAACCTGTATTATATGTGATGTATCCCATGGTACTAAACATTCACACAAATGAAAGTGTCAATGACACTGTAGCTCAACTTGTCAAGACAAAGACATGTTCATGTATAGTATGTGACACAGCAATGACAAACATCTAGGTAATGGCCTGATAACAAAGGTACATATAAAGTATTGTAACGGTCTGTACATAAATACTGACCGTTGCCTGTAACAAATGTATAGGTAAAGTATTGTAAAGGTGGGTGACAGTCAGACGCTAAACAAGAAAAGAAGGTACCCAAGAAGTTTTGCGAAGATCGGTTCATAAATACAGACTCTAGCCCGAGCTGTATTGACATGTGTACTTACTGTGTGTAAGTAGCACTGAAAAAATCAAAGTTCATCTAATTTGCATAATTTCTGCACGAGAAAAAAACCTGTATTATATGTTATGTATCCCATGGTACTAAACATTCACACAAAAAATTATTCAAATCAGAGCTTTCATATGGAAGTTCTGTGCAAAAATCTGATTGCATCTAATTTTGTATAAAATGGCTGCCATCGGCCATCTTGAATTTCGGGCCAGACCCAAAAACACTCGTTCTCGTCCCACTGTGATAACAAGGGTACCCAAGGAGTTTCGTAAAGATTGGTTCATAAATACGGCCTCTAGCCCGAGCCGTGTTGGCATTTGCACTTGCAGTGCTGAAAGTAACACCAAAAAACATCAAAGTTAGTCTAATTTGCATAATTTACGCACGAGAAAAAAACCTGTATTATATGTGATGTATCCCATGGTACTAAACATTCATACAAAAAATTATTCAAATCAGAGCTTTCATATGGAAGTTCTGTAAAAAAAACCCAGATTTCTGCATCGTCGGTACAAAATGGTGGCTGGCAGCCATCTTGAATTTCGGACCGCACCCAAAAAACACTTGTTTTCGTCCCACGGTCATAACAAAGGTACCCAAGAAGTTTCGTAAACATCGGTTCATAAATACGGCCTCTAGCCCGAGCCGTATCCAATTGCTGACGGACAGACGGACGGCGGGCCATGGCATAAGCTCAAATTTGGCTTCGCCAAAGTTGAGCTAAAAATTATTCGAATCAGCGCTTTCATATGGAAGTTCTGTGCAAAAATCTGATTGCATCTAATTTTGTACAAAATGGCTGTCATCGGTCATCTTGAATTTCGGACTGGACCCAAAAACTCTTGTTCTTGTCTCACGGTGATACCAAAGGTACCCAAGAAGTTTCGTAAAGAACGGTTCATAAATACGGCCTCTAGCCCGAGCCGTATTGTCATTTGCACTTACAGGGCTGAAAGTAACACTAAATACATCAAAGTTAGTCTAATTTGCATAATTTACGCACGAGAAAAAAACCCGTATTATATGTGATGTATCCCATGGTACTAAACATTCATACAAAAAATTATTCAAATCAGCACTTTCATATGGAAGTTTTGCACAAAAATCTGATTGCACCTAATTTTGTACAAAATGGCTGCCAGCGGCCAACTTGAATTTCGGATCGGATCCAAAAACACTTGTTCTCATCCCACTGTCATAACAAAGGTACCCAAGAAGTTTCGTAAAGATCGGTTCATAAATACGGCCTCTAGCCCGAGCCATATTGAATTGTTGATGGACAGACGGACGACTGGCCATGGCATAAGCTCAAATTTGGCTTGGCCAAAGTTGAGCTAAAAATTAGACCAGGATCCATATACAACTCAACGGTAAAAAAATCCTGGACTTTTCTTTAAAAATTATTACAAGAGTCAGTTGATCTTAGTTTTGGATTCTGATAAGCTGACGAGACCAGCGCAGTCAGATCAAACCGGATGCCATAGACATTGTATTTGATTTGGCTTATCTAGTTCTCATCAAGAAGACTGAATATGACAACCCAGATTAACTAAATGTTGTAATAAATATTTTATTATATGACAGAGGATCTCTAAAAGTTGATAACAAATGATATCAACATCTTTGGGTACCTTTGAGCCTAGTAATAAAATGCTGTTATATGGTATATACGTCGGAAAGTACAAATAACCAGATATTTTTCACATTAGTGATTATCTGGTTGAAGGCTAGATTATTTTTAGTGGTCTGCATTTGTTAATCAAAA
Source organism: Pictodentalium vernedei (assembly GCA_031216915.1). NCBI lineage: Eukaryota > Metazoa > Mollusca > Scaphopoda > Dentaliida > Dentaliidae > Pictodentalium > Pictodentalium vernedei. The sequence goes on along the minus strand of CM062297.1, from coordinate 442,805,076 downwards.
CTTGTATTATTACGGGAGTGGGGGAGGTGGGGGTGTAGATAAAAGGGTTATATACACATGGTGTTTGTAAAAAATCTTTTATCGCGACTCGAGCGTTTTCGGGGGCTACATAGCTACTCGTCGCTGCGCGACTCGTAGCTATATATGCCCCCGAAAACGCTCTCGTCGCGATAAAAGATTTTTTACAAACACCATGTGTATATAACCCATATTTATCACAAACTGTACTTTATCTGCAGTGCCAAAGACAGGCCAAACATCTACTGTCAACATAAAAGATGTGAAAGAAAAACATTTCAAATGACAATGGTTCAAGAAAATATCTAGTGAAGATAAAATATATAACATCACAGGCATCATATAAACATATCAAATGATGAAGAGTCAGGAAAATATCTTGTGATGGTAAAATATGTTACATCACTTTTCAATGAGGTGGGATTGTGGGGATGTACAAAGATCAGAGAAAATAACATGGTACTGTTTGCAGAAACTTTTTCACTTTTATATAGTTCTGTAAGGCCCCACAAAGTATATCTTCTGTTACTCGAGCCATTTTTGTAAAATTACATGTGGGCGGGCAGTTTTTTTATTTCAATTTTTATTATTGTAATTATTTAGTTAATGTTGTTGGTTTGTTTTATGTTTTGGACCTCATAATCTGCAGAATAGCATGGGTGGTGGTGGTGTATTATTTAGCATTGTAAAGCCTTGTTGCATTCAAGGGACAAATTTATTAATTTTATAAACTTGGGTAAAATATAAGACATAAACCATTTAATTTTTTTTTTTAAGTTTGTATTGGTTATAAACAGATAGCATGCAGCAGCCAAAATGACCATGCAGGAGGGCCTGAGAAACAAATTTTTAACCTTTTTCGGCCTAAATAGGAAATTGGAAATGAAAAAAATATACATATCCTTCAGTGGTTCAACAAAACTTAGATCAGGATCCATATGCAAATGAATGAGAAAAAAAAAGATTCCCGACTTTTCTTTCCAGATGTAAAGAGAAGAGAAAGCATGGATGTTTGCCCGGAGTGTTCAGAGAACTTGAGTTTCTACATTGTATATGTAAAACTGTCATTCCAAAAGTCTCTGCATGTCAGTGACATCACTGGAGGCTTTTTCCAAACAGGCATGACACAGATTTGGAAAAAGTTGGGACTCTCATTTCTGGTGAGCCAGAAGTGATGGGGAACTACTGCGGTATTGAGGAATGTTCCTGATAGTCAGTAGGCTTTGGTAACAAAATATTATTGGACTAAATTCTAATCTTCTATGAAGAATTTTTCATGACAGAAGAGGATGCTTTTATGATGTCAGAGTTCTTGAAGTTAAGAGTAATTCTTGCCATTTGTTTTTGAGAAACATACTTTTTCATCAGCTCAAAATTACAAACCTTTATTATTACCACTTTATAGGGCGTTCCCTAGTACATTAACAAAGTTTACCAGGGCATTACAGGAACGGAATCTCAGCTTAAAAGGTCACGTGATGTGTCGGGGCGTTAATGAGTTGAACATCTCATTAACAGCCCGACACGTCAAGTGACTTTTGATCCTCACTGTCGTACACTTGAAAATGGAAACCGTTTCCAGAAATGTTTTCAACTAGTAAACAATGCGATTTTTATTTTAATTATTAAATATGTAAAATGTACAGCAAAATTAGTCCCATAAGAACAAGCAGCTGTATATAGTAAGTAAGTCTGCAGACATTTTAAGCCTTTATTCCTGACTTAAAAACGGTAAATATCGGGTCTGTTTTTAAGTTTTCTAACTTCGTTGCAATTGAAAGCGCACCGGTGCCGATCACATGATAATCATGTGACATCAGTTTGTTTGAGAACAGGCGATAGTGCATCATCTGCCAAAGTTGAAAACGTTAAAAATGTCTCAATCAAGCGAACTGAATAAAGACAAATTGGCTGTTTGTAGCTGCTGTGTAAGGTACAGGGTCAAAACTTTTTGTCAGAATCGCAGTGGTAATAATAGTAATAACATGACTTTGTCGGGCCTTGTGGTTTATTAACGGTCCAACAGGTGTAAATAACAACCCTTCAGCTTATTAACGGCCATCGACTTCGTCTCGGGCCTTTTATAAGCTGTCGGGCTGTTATTCACACCTGTTGGGCCATTAATAAACCACTATGCCCTCCAAAGCCATGTTATTGTTATACTGACATTACCAATGACGAGAATCGATTGTAAAAGTCAAATGATTTTAATTTTTCTTTTTTATCCCCCTATTTAACCCTTTACCCAATGTAACAGCTAAAACTGGCCAGCGCTATTCACAAAAATCGCCAATTAATTTTCATTATTTTTTCATTTTTTGTCTCAAAAACATAGGTTATAACCCCTCTTTGGAACGGGCTCGCTGAGCTCGTTTCAAAGAGGGGTCATAACCTATGTTTTTGAGACAAAAAATTTAAAAAATTAGTTATTATTGTGTTGTCAAGTGGTATCACTCTGTGCAATACAAATGGAAGTGAGTAAAGAACACCATTTTTGACTGTCATTTTAGATTATCATTTTCCTGAACATTTTCTGATGTTGATATATTTAAAAAAATTTCCTGACTTTCCTTGGTTGCTGTTGGCCACACCAGTAATACCATAGTACTTCATGCCATCTTATTTTCAGAAGAAAATTCCAAGATTCATCAATTCTGAGTACTTGACTATTTTTTCTGACAATAGATGATTTCTAGCTAAATGCAACAAACCAAACAAGAGGCCCCAGGGGGCCTTAAGGCACTCACCTGACATGGTACTCTAAATATCAAATCAGGGACTTGACTTGAATAAGCTGCATACGCTCCTCCTAAGAAAAGCATAAACTTTGGTGCAATTTTTTCACATCAATTTATTAACTGGCACTTTGTAGCTCTATGGGGATTAAAATGACAGAATGATAGAATCATAAATTATACATAAGCAGAAAATTTGAAATTCAAAATTTTTTTAAATGAAGGTTCATTTACAATACGTGTGCATACCAGTGGACATTTTGGGGAAGAAAATATGCAAGAATTGAAAATCGCACTTACTTGTCTTCTCCAAGAACAACACCAAATCCAACATAATGAGTACGAACTCTCTTTCGATTCAACCAACCAACTTTTTCTGCTGCAGCGAATATTGTTTCAAAATGACTTGCCTAAAATGTAAATGAAAACAAAGGTTCGGTGTGAGGTGATAACCAGAGGTCCTCTGACTGGGTGATTAGGGTGAAAAAGTCGCTTTTAGATTTCAAATTTCGCCCTGGTGAAAGTGAAAAGCGAAGTCAAGTCGCTTTCTAACTTTGCCCTTATACCCAGCATTTTTCGAAGTTAATTTTCCAAACTATCGGACCCAAAGTCAAACGTTTTCGGTGTTTCGAAAGTAAAAGCACGTGGGACAATACTGTCATTTCTTATTGTTTACAATTTATTTTTCAGGCAATAAACATTCATTGTGTGTTGTGTACTCACGAATTCTTAATAAAAAAATGCCGATAGGATCACCGATCCAATGTCGAGTTGTGACGGCACAAAAGTCGGTTTAATCATTATCAACTTATCGTCCGGAAACCAATTGTTTACAATTTACTATGTGAAGGGTCAGTGTGACCTTGACCTTTGACCTAGTGATTCCAAAATAAATAGGGCTCTTTCTTGCACTAATGCCAACCTACCTATGAAGTTTCATGAACGTAGGTGGAACCATTGTCAAATTATCATCTGGAAACTAATTGTTTATGATTTTTAATGTTCAAGGTCACTGTGACCTTAGCCTTTGACCTAGTGAGTCCAAAATAAATAGGGGTCTTCCACTCACCTAGGCCAACCTACCTATGGAGTTTCATGAATGTGGGTCAAACCATTATCAAGTTATTGTCCGGAAACCAATTGTTTATGATTTACTATGCTGCAGGTCACTGTGACCTTGACCTTTCACCTAGCAAGTCCAAAATAAATAGGTTCTTCCTCTCACTGATGCCAACCTACCTATTACGTTTCATGAACATGGGTCGAAACATAATTAAGTTGTCATCCGGAAACCAATTGTTTACGATTTACTATGTTGAAGGTCACTGTGACCTTGACCTTTCACCTAGCGAGTCCAAAATAAACAGAGTTCTTCCTCTCACTAATGCCAACCTAACTATGAAGTTTCATGAACATGGGTCGAACCATCATCAAGTTATCATCTGGAAACCAATTGTTTTGATTTACTATGTTCAGGGTCACTGTGACCTTGACCTTTGACCTAGTGAGTCCAAAATAAATAGGGTTCTTCCTCTCACAAAGGCCAACCTACATATGAAGTTTCATGAAGGTGGGTTGAACCGTAGTCAAGTTATCATCCAGAAACCAACTGTTTACAATTTACAATGTTCAAGGTCACTGTGACCTTGACCTTTGACTAAGCAAGTCCAAAATTAATAGGGTTCTTCCTCTCACCGATATCAACCTACTTATGAAGTTTCATGAACATGGGTTGAACCATTATCAAGTTATCATCCGGAAACCAATTGTTTACGCCCGCCCGCCCATCTGCCCGACCACCCACCCACCCGCCCGGACGCCCGCCCGCCCGCCCACCATTCACCAAACTATAAGTCGAGTTTGACTTCGTCACAACTCGACTAATAAATGCAAAATGTCATCCCTCACTTGAATTAATCATATTTTATTACTCCACTTTTAAAAGCAACTCATAAAAATTGTTTTGAAAATGACACGTAAACGTGAGCAGGCTATTTCCAGATGGAGGCAACACATCAGCTGTTTCAACTGACTGCGCAATCGGTCACGAGGTTATTTTCTTCCAATGGAATTGATGGATTGGACATGTTCACTAATTCAGAAAGATACACTGTCACTGGTGTTAGCCACTGATCTGGTGTAAGTGGAGAACGGTATATATCTTTGATGAACTATCAAACGTAAATTCAGCTTACCCTTGTGCAATGATAACTAAAAAGCAATGGCTCTCCTGTCGACCCATTCTCTTTTATCAAAGCGACCCATGAGTAATTGTTACAAAAACAAAGTCAAGCAGAAAAGACAGTGTGCAGTTATAAATATGAATCGCATATTCATTTGGACAATCATCATGTCGCTAACTGCTTGGTTGGGCACTACTGGATTGCCAAATAAACCTGGTTTAAAGCGAAAAAGTCCTGAAACTGACTTTGATAGATTACAAAGTCCTTCCAAAAAGTTCAATAAAAAACTTAATCAAAATGATTTTCCATGGTATGTGATGGATGACAACAAAAAATGGCACTGTTCGTTATGCCGTGCCGCCAACAAAAACAATGCGTATTCTATTGGACATGACACGCCTGCAAAAACAACGAATCATGTCCGTCATGTATCAGGTAAGTATATTAATTATGAGATATTTCTCAGGGGGCCCCAATGATGTAGGCCTACAGAAGCAACTATCATCCTGAAGGCCCATTAAATGAAAGTTTGCTTGTTGGGGGGGGGGGGGGGGGGGGGGGGGGGGGGGGGTTCATTACCCTCACAGTTAAAACAAGCAAGTCTGTAATAATTTGGTACGCCCCCGTAATATATATATTTTTTTTTGGTGGGGGGGGGGGGGGGGGGGGGAGGATGTTGACAGTGGGGGTAGTTAATGCCATGCCCCCCATCCCACCTCCGATCCGAAGTCAGTAATATATTTTTTTGGTTTGAAACATTCACGGGACGTATAAAACCCAAAAAATATATTACCGACTTTGGGTCGGGTGCGCTAATTACCCTCACAGTTTGTCCAAACTTGGCCCCAAAGTCTGCAATATATTTTTTTGGTTTGGTGCGACCTGTGGATGTTTCAAACCAAAACAAGAGGCCCCAAGGGGCCATAATCGCTCACCGGCCAAAGTGGTACAAAGAGGTATTTGGGGTCACATTCAGTTAGACATGGTTCATCAACACTACAAAGGAATGAAGTCATGAGAGGCAAATTTTATGGAAAAACACCATGGAATGGATTTGAACAAACCTGAACGTAACATGCCCCCCCACCCCCACCCCTGCCCATAGAGTCCAAATATTAAGCTAAGGACTCAAATTGAACTAGAAAGTGTTTTAGCACACTAAAACATATGTCTCCCCTTCCTTTTGAGGTCAGAGGTCAAGGTCACATGCAGTTCATCAAGGCAGCGGACATGCGGTTTCATGGTGACACATCCACATGTCCAAAAAAAAAAAAATTCTGGTCTGGACAATTACTACCTATTTAAAGTACATAAGTTTGACCTTGAGGTCAAGGTCACATGAAGGTCATGATGACATGTGGTCTCACTGTGATACATCCACATGTCAATCATCTAAGTCCTAGGTCAAAAAACAAAAAAGTTCTGATCTGGACCATTATTCCCTATTTGAAGTACATAAATTTGACCTTGAGGTCAGAGGTCAAGGTCACATGCAGTTCATCAAGGTAGCGGGCATGCGGTTTCATGGTGACACATCCACATGTCAAAAAAAAAAAATGTGGTCTGGACAATTACTCCCTATTTAAAGTACATAAATTTGACCTTGAGGTCAAGGTCACATGAAAGGCATGATTACATGTGATATGCGGTCTAACTGCGATACATCCACATGTCAAATATCTAAGTCCTAGGTCAAAAAACAAAAAAGTTCTGGTCTGGATAATTATTCCCTATTTGAAGGACATAAATTTGACCTTAAGGTCAGAGGTCAAGGTCACATGTAGGTCATTGAGGTAGACGACATGCGGTCTCATGGTGACACATCCACATGTCAAATAACCAAGTCCTAGGTCAAAAAACAAAAAAATTCTGGTCTGGACAATTACTCCCTATTTGAAGGACATAAATTTGACCTTGAGGTCAAGGTCACATGAAGGTCACAACATGCGGTCTCATGGTGACATGTCAAATAACCACGTCCTAGGTCAAAAAACAAAAAATTCTGGTCTGGACAATTACTCCCTATTTGAAGTACATAAATTTGACCTTGAGTTCAAGGTCACATGAAGGTCACAATAGTATGCGACACATCAGCTCATGGTGATACATCAACGTGCCAAATATCTAAGGCCTGCCTCAAAAGACAAACAAGTTTTGGTCTGAACAAAGTTTCCTTGAAAAAAGCACAAATCTGACCTTCAGATCAAAGGTCAAGGTCACATGAAGGTCACAGTGGTACACTACACACCGGCTCATGGTGATACATCCACATGCCAAATATCTAAAGCCTGACTCGAAATACAAAAAAGTTCTGGTCCAGACAGTTTCCCTTAAAAAAGCACATAAATCTGACCTTCGGGTCAAAGGTCAAGGTCACATGAAGGTCACTATAATACACTGCACACCGGCTCATGGTGATACATCCACATGCCAAGTATCTAAGGTGTAGGTCAAAAGACAAAAAAAGTTACGGCCCAGACAAAGTTTGTATGAGAAGAAGAAGAAGAAGAAGAAGAAGAAGAAGAAGAATATGCACTAAAACAATATGTCTCCCTTCTGGGAAGGGGACACATAACAACCTTGAATCTGATCCCCCTTGAGATGTCATATACCAAATAGGAAAGAATTCTGACTGGTGGATATGAAGAAGGTTTTTAAAGAAATCACCTCACATTGCACTAAGTTAAACTTTGGGCTCAAACAGGGAGCCAAAATATTAACCCAGAGTCCCGATTTGAACAAACTTGAATCTGACCCACCTAGAGATGTTTTATGCCAAATATGAAAGGATTCTGATTGGTGGATCCGAAGAAGATGATTTTAAAAGAATTTCCTTCATATTGCACTTACTTAAAATTCAGGCTCCCAAAGGTAGCCCAAATTAATAACTCCGGGACCAGGTTTGAACAAACTTGAGTCTTACCCTCCAAGAGATGTTGTATACCAAATATGAAAGGATTCTGACTGGTGGATCTGAAGAAGATTTTCAAAGAAAGTTTCTTATATTGTACTTGTACTAAGTGAACATTTCGGCTCCCATAGGGAGCCCAAATATCAACCCACAGACTAGGATTGAACAAACTTGAATCTACCCCTCCTAGAGATGTTGTATCCCAAATATGATAGCATTCTGACTACATGTTCTGAAGAAGATTTTAAAAACAAGTCGGAACATGACCCAAAATTTTCAGGCTATAAATTTTTTTTTTGTCCATCTCAAAATTGAACAAAACGCATAAAAATCTCCCCAAAATGTCTGAATTTTGGTCAAAATTTTAGAATCCAAACCTGACCCCCAATTTTTTTTTTTTCATCTCAAAATTGAACCAAACGCATAAAAAAAACAAAAAATTTTCCAAATTTTCATCCAAAATTTCCAAGTCTAAACCCAAAATTTTCAGGCTAAAATTTTTTTTTTGTCTCAAAATTGAACAAAAAAAGCATAATTTTTTTTTTTTTAAATTCTGAATTTTGGACCAAAATTTCGGAGTCTGAAACTGGACCCAAATTTTTCAGGCTAAAAATTTGGGGGTGGGGGGGGGGGGGGGATCTGACACCTCCTGGAGATGATGCATACCAAATGTTAAAGGATTCTGTCTGGTGGATCTGAAGAAAAAGATTTTTAAAGAAATTTTCACATATTGCACTAAGTTAAAATTCAGGCTCCCATAGGGAACCCAAATATTAACCGAGAAACTTGTTTTGAACAAACTTGAATCTGCCCCCCCCCCCCCCACCCCCCAGAGATGATGTGTCCAAATATGAGAGGATTCTGACTGGTGAATCTGAAGAAGAAGATTCTTAAAGAATATTCCACGCATTGCACAATGTTAAAATTTGGGCTCCCATAGGGAGCCCAAATATAAACCCAGCGACTCAATTTGAACAAACTTGAATCTGCCTCCCCCCCCCCCCCCCCACCCCTATAGATGTTGGATACCAAACATGAAAGGATTCTGAGTGGTCGATCTGAAGAAGAAAGTTTTTAAAGACATTTCCTCAAATTGCACCAAGTTAAACTTCAAATATGAGAGGATTCTGACTGGTGAATCTAAAGAAGAAGATTTTTAAAGAATATTCCACGCATTGAACTAAGTTAAAATTTGGGCTCCATAGGGAGCCCAAATATAAACCCAGCAACTCGATTTGAACAAACTTGAATTTGACCCCCCTATAGATGTTGTATACCAAACATGAAAAGATTATGAGTGGCCGATCTGAAGAAGATTTTTAAAGAAATTTCCTCAAATTGCACCAAGTTACACTTTGGGCTCCAATAGAGAGCCCAAATCTTAACCCAGGGACTCGATTTGAACAAACTTGAATCTGACCCCCCTAGAGATGTTGTATCACAAATATGAAAAGATTCTGACTGGTGGATCTGAAGAAGAAGATTTTTTGAATTTTTAAAAAAATTTATGGGTGCTATCAGAATAATGCCCCTTCTGGTGCCCCCTGTGGGTGCAGCAAGTTTATTTGTATAAACTTGAATTGACATATGATAAGGAACAGGCACACAAAATTTGGTTCAATTTGTCCGAGTAGTTTGTAAGGAGAAGTCAATAATGTGAAGTTCATGACAGAAGACGACTGCAGACAACGACGGAAGACGACGATGATGGAGGGCAAGTGATAAGTTAAGCTCCCTTCGGTGAGCTAAAAAATATATTAAAGACTTTGGGTCCAAGTTTGGACAATTGTGGGGATAACTAACGCACCCTCCCCCGAAGTCAGTAATATATTTTGGGGGTTCAAAACATTCACAGGACGTATAAAAGCAAAAAAAAAATATATTATTGACTTTGGGTTGGGAGCGCTAATTACCCTCTCTCTTCGTCCAAACTTGGCTCCAAAGTCTGCAATATAATTTTTTGGTTTGGTGCGACCTGTGGATGTTTCAAACCCCCCAAAAATATATTAAAGACTTTGGGTTCAAGTTTGGACAATTGTGGGGGTAATTAACCCCCACCCCGAAGTCAGTAATATAGGCTTAGTTTATTATTTTGAAACATCCATGGGAAACAAATATATATGTGACAAGACTTCAGGCCCAAGTCTGAACAGAAACGTTAAAGTTAGTTTTTTAAAATAATTTTTTCTCTTCAAAAACATGGCTTGTGACCCCTCAATGTGAAGTGCTGAAACGGTCAGTAAATTTTTGAACTGGTAACCATTTTTTTTTCTTTAAATTGCTACGACAGTATTCGAATCATGAAACCGTGTGTTGTGAAGGGATGATAGGTATCAATACAATGCGTACTGAACAAATTTGCACACTGTCACGCGGTTCAATGTGAAACGAAAAGTATATAAACTCGAAATATAAATTAATTAAAAGACATGGGCTCTAAGATATATTCAATTCAATGACCTATTATATTATATATTGTTATAGTTTATACCAAATTTATCCATTTTGTGTATAAAAAAAATGTAGTTGAAAGATAGTTGAAAGCTTTGAAAAACAATTTGGAAAATGTACAAGAATTAAGTTATCTCGTCTCACAGTTAACAGTGCGTTGATCATCTGCCAGTCTTTTTTCACTGATCCTCTCCTTGTTGTGATGAAACCTTCTGTGTGGGTGGTGTGGGTGTGTGTGTGTGGGGGGGGGGGGGGGGCATGGCGTGTGCTGTGATATCTTTATCAGCCGTATTGAAATATATAAGCCACAATCATTATTTTCACAGATTAATTCCAGGCCTTTGTGAGCCGCACTGGAACTTGGAAGCGAATTTGCAGTGCACAACAGCGCAGTCAACACAGCTTCGAACTGGAATCGAAGTCTTACTTGTGACATCTCCGACCCAGCCTATGTAACTTGTATAGGAGGGTGGGGACTGGGCGGGGAGGATTTGAGTGTGTGGGAAAAAGCAAAGATCTTGTGAAAACATTACGAAATCTAATATTTTCTGTGTACTTTATTGCAGCTGATACACACACTGGAGCTGTTGTTAGTAGCAAACTGTCCTCTCAAAAGACAATGCAAACTCTCATCGAACATAAGATTCAAAAGGATGACGAACACATCATCAGCTACTTGAAATGGGCATATTTTCTTGCCAAGCGTGAGCTGTCAAAGGATGACTTTCAAGGTTTAATAGAACTTGTTGATTCGCTTGGCGTCAAGATGATAAAGGACAAATGCTACTCATACACTAGTGAAAGGGCAATTAGTGAATTTCGGTCAGCCTTAGCATCTGTTATATTGGAGGAAAAACTAAATGAGATTAAACAATCGGAAACATTTTCAACAATTCTCGACGAAAGTACAGATAGAGGTACCCAGAAACAACTGTTGGTTTATATTCAGTACTTTCATGAAGGCCATGTTAAAATCTGTTTTCTGGAAAACATTGAAGTAACAAATTCATCATTGCTGAAACAATTGTCAAACACATCATGGAATCTTTCAAAGTTTTTGGGTTAGACGCTAAAAAGTTAAGGGGCATTGGAACTGACGGTGCCAGTGTCATGACTGGAAAAGTGAATAGACTTGTTGCAAGATTTTAAAAAATTAATCCCAGCATTATTGGTGTTCACTGTGCTGCCCACAGATGTGCTCTTGCATCATCACAAGCAGCAACTTCAATCCCTGATTTAGTGAAATATAACCGAACCGTCTCAAGTATTTTCACATATTTCAGCAATTCTGCATTACACACAAACTCATTACGTGCCATAAAACGGTTGCAATCTATCCCAACCTTAAAGTATACTCAAATTCATGCTGTACGTTGGCTGAGTTTACAAAAGGCTGTTGAAGTTTTGTACCGGACTTACCCAGCCCTTGTTGTAGCCTTGGAAAATGACCAGGATAACCCTACTGCTTATGCGGGGAAAGGTGAAAGTTGTGTTAATTAATGAGTACAAGCAGTATAAGAGATTGGTTGTTGGAAATTATTGTAAAATGAAGTTTTTTGAAATTTGTTCAATTATGTATGAGAAATATTTTGAATTGTTTCCACAAATATGTACATTGATGAAATTATGTAGTATAATACCAGTCACAAGTGTGACATGTGAAAGGGGTTTCAGTGCACAGAATAGAATTAAATCAAGATTAGGAACCAAAATGACTAATAAAACACTGAATGACCTTATGAGGATTTCGGAGGATGGACCATCAGCAAATAAATTTAATTATGATCTGGCATTGCTTAGGTGGCGGGGGCAACAATACAGGAAACTTTTACATATGTAAATTTGTTCTTATCATTGATTTAATGCTATTCTGTGTGAACATTACAGATACAGGGCACTGACTATTGAAACAACAAAGTGGCAATAACTTACACCAAAGGAAGTTAATGGACCAGCAGACTTGTAAACTTTGTAAATACATAAAACATGCTGTATTGTTATGTTATGATATTTATTACCGATTATTTATTTTTAATCTACAATAAAAGTGCCTTTTTAACCAAATGTTTTCATCATTGTGTTTCCCCCAATTTCCCAGAGTATTCATGCAACTTCATATGATTCAACCTTTCTGGTCATTTATCCCTATTTTCTGGTCACTTCTCCCTATTTTCTCTTCACTCCTCCCTATTTTAACTCCAGGGAGAAGTCACTTCTCCCTAAATTGGACACACAGGAGGACCTCTGGTGATAATACAGAAATTTATCATACAGGAAGAATGTATTTACCCCAATACAAGTAATAAAAATGTCTAGATAAAATACAAATCTATATTGAGGGTAGCAACTGGACATGCAATCATTCAATTCAGAAAGAGAACATTATTTTACCTCCACTCAATTGGCATCGAGTTATTACACATATCAAGGCCACCACTTTTGTTAACAGTAATTAAATGATAAATACATCAAAAGAATTAGGACTAGATCATTTTTAGCATGATGATATTTTTATAGAGGCCTACCATGCATTAAACATCAAAAAAGCAACAAAGAAACACACAACTGAAACACTATTATAAACTTCAGCAGTTATGTTACAAGAGGAACAATGAATGGAGATTACATAATGCACAGTGCAAGAATGCAATACAATGTCATGATCTTCCTTTATTGAAAATTCAGTTCATAGATGCAGAATGTTTGTTAACTGGTAGAGTGCTATGTTATTTTTGGTCATCAAAATTTGTTCATGTGTCTTTGCCTTGTTACAATTTATGGGAGAGTGCCCAGAGGCACTCTCCCATAAATTGTAACAAGGCAAACTCATATAGACTAAGTAATTTCACTGCTAAGATAATATGAAGCACATACACAGAATATGACACATTTAGGCTGGGGTACCTGCTCTACATATTAAAGCCCTGATAGTGGCTTCTAGCACTCTACCAGTTAAAACTGCCACCATTAAAAACAGTACCCAATTCCTTCATTATGTGAACAAGTCAAGAAAGGGAGGAATATTGTAAGATAAATTGGCCATTACCACCATGTGGGTTTCCAAGATGATGTATTGAAGTCTCAACCTCACCTCTGGGTCATATATCGTCTCGTCCTATCGGACTCATTGATATATGCCCAGAGAAGAGGTCTTGACTTCAATACACAATAATGGAAACCCACATGATGGTAATAACATATATTGAATACCAATAACAGTCAAGATTTATGTTATTCTAGCAAGTAGCTAAAATACAACAATAACCTAATTAGTTTGGCATTTAATGGTAATCTCTGGCATCATTAGCAAAATCATGATCACAACACAAGTATAAAGTCAATGTTAGCCAACTGTTCATAATTATGTTGCCTTTCTTATAACCAGAAACACATCTGGGATGTTTGGAAGCAAGAGGAAGAACCACAGGTGAATGGTGAAAAGTGTGAACTTACAGGTAAATTGAAACATGCACATACATTTTTCATTGGTGTTCAAAGGTATTTTCAGCATCTATGGATAGCATAAATATAATGACTAGTACAATATCATAACAAGCAGTACGCCTCAGTACACAGCGCCACTGTGTCCAATGTGGCAATCGGGATTAAGTGTCTTGCTCACAGTAAAGGGTTAAGGAGGGTCTAGATTGTCATCTGACTAAGGGAACAACACACTTTCACTGCTGCACCGAATGATTGACAACATGACCTTGAATGCTGTGAAATCTACTTTAAAAGCATAATCCACCTTCACCTGCAAAAGTGACACCTGTATATTATCCTAAATATGGACTACAGTTTTATCAGCTGACTGTTGTAGATTCACTTTTCAAGCATTCTCAATGCAAACTGAACATCCTGACATCAGTCGAGAAAACTGAAAACGTACCATTTTCATAATTACACAGTCTAATTTAGTTATTTGGAAAAACCGAAAGCGGGTTACTAAACTGGTTAACCACACAACACTTACCAATTTGCTTTTGCTTTCAGCCATACACACTGCTGATACAAGATTTCATACTTGGGCTTATGTCCCACATACAGTTGATGTGGGCTGTTGGGTGCCCAGCATGACTAATTTGGAGAATGGTACCTCCTAATTAAACTAGAGTGATGTCACGCATGCAGCCCGACTGTCCCAGGAATGGCAATGCTTAGACGCAAAATAGTCGGAGCCATTTTTTGTTAACAGTTTACCTAACGAATCTGCCATATCTGCACTCGTGATATACAAAATTTGCTATTCAAATTTTATTTTTTCATTTCTCTACTTCAAAACATACCTCCTGACCTATTATTTATTTGTTTATTTATTTATTGGTGTTTAAGGTCACATATTTCTGCACAATGGCTAATCATGACCACGACAGTTTTACGGGTGGAGGAAGCCGGAGTACCCAGAGAACCACCGAGCAAAGGCGAGCAACTGTCAGCTCCCCAACATACAAACTCCACACAAGCAGGGTTAGCATTGGTTGAAGACAGGGGCACCATCGACGTGCAGAACGCCTTTGTATACAGTGTCACCGTGCCCCCAAATGGGCAATGGGGGTGAAGTGTTTTGCCCAAGGACACAACACGGTTGCCACAGGTAGGATTCGAACTGAGGACCTCTCGGCTTGCAGCTCCTGACCTATTAATGGAACAAACTTGATGAGCTTGTTCCAATAAGGAGTAATAAGCCATGGTTAGAAGTAAATAAAAAATGAAAAAATCTGATGTTTCAGAAAAATAATTTGTACTGTTGGCTTCAACTTGTGTTAGGTAAAGGATTAAAGATGCAGTAATAAAGCAATGTTGGGCTATATGAGTCGATTTTCTTTTTTGCATGTAATAACTCCCAATCCTTCAAAATGTATTTTGGGAATAATTGCCTAAGTGACATGTTTGTGTGTGTGCATGTGTGTGTGCATGTGTGTGTGTGCATGTGTGTGTGTGTGTGTGTGTGTGGGGGGGGGGGGGGAGGGAGGGGGGGGGGGGGAGTTGTGGAACCTATATTGAAACCTGACCTGTATTACTAGCTGGAAAATACACATATCATCTTTGGTTGAAATCAAATAATCCAAACTGGAGTTATCAGTCGAAAACCAATTGTTTACAGACAGATGGATGGACCGTCAGATGAACGGACGAAAGTCATGACTATAGACCTGACTATAAACAGTCAGGCTAAAAATGCATTTTGTACCAAAGAAGAAATATTGCATGAATGGCCCTGGGTGAAGAGGTGGGGTGGGGGGTGAGGGGGTGGGGGGAGAGTGGGGGTGTGTTAGGGGAGTCCATTTTTTTTTCCACATGTGGTCGGTCTAAATCCTTCAGAATGCATTTTGAGCATAGAAAAAAAAAATACCTAACTGGTACCATGGGGGTGGGGGTAGGTGGTGGTGTTTGTCTTGGTTTTTAACCACAAACTTCAACCAAAACTGCAAAAAAGCAATTTTGACGAAAGAAAAATAAGTGCCTAATTGGCCCCCCAGTTTAAAAAAAGGTTCCACCTGTAGTGACTGTAAATAGTTCAAAATGCGGAAAGCAAAAAAAAAAATGCCCAATTGGGGGGGGGGGGGGGGGGAGGGGGGGGGGGGGGTAAATTTCTGTCTGGATTTTTAACCACAACTGCAAAGAAGCATTTTTGACAAAAGGAAAAAAAAATGGTTCTGCATGTAGTGACTGTAAATAGTTCAAAATGCATATTAGAGGAAATAAAAAAAAGGCCTAATTGGGGGGGTGAGAGGGGGGGGGGGGGGGTGGGGTGGTGGTGGTGTTTGTTTCAACCAAAACTGTAAACAACCATTTTTGACGAAAGAAAAAAAACAAGTGCTAATTGGCCCCCGGTGGGGTGGGGGGGGGGGGGAGGTTTGGGGGAGGGGACATAAGTTAAAAAAAAAAGGTTCTGCATGTAGTGACTGTAAATAGTTCAAAATGCATATTGGAGAAAAGAAGAAAAAAAAGTAAAGCCTAATTTGGGGGGGGGGGGGGGGGGGAGGGGGGGTGGGTGGGTAGGGGTGTTTGTCTGGGTTTTTAAACCCAAACTTGGAGTCATCCTACAAAGCTACAATGAAATCAATTCATAATTATGGCCTGTGGAATATTCTAAAGGTTTTCAGGCTTCGGGCCTCTGCTGCCGTCACAGTTGCCCAAAAGGGGACGTTCACATCTAGACATTATATGAAGTCAACCTAAGTTACAATGAAATTCCTCCATAAATATGACCTGGCCCCTGTTGCGGTCACAGTTGCCCAAAAGGGGACGTTCTCATGTAGACATTACATGAAGACAACCTATCAAGTTACAATGAAATCCCTCCATAAATATGACGTGCAGACTGTGCTGAAGGTTTTCAGGCTTCGGCTCGGGCAGCCATCATGGTTGAATGATCGCAACCAAAAGGGGACATTCTCATCTGGGCATCATGTGGATTGATCCTACGAAGTTACAATGAAATCCCTTAAAAAATATGACCTGTAGACTGTGCTGAAGGTTTTCGGGCTTCGGGCACCTGTAGCCGTCACAGTTGCCCAATCACGTCCAAAAGGGGACTTTCTCATGTAGACATTATATGAAGTCAACCTATCAAGTTACAATGAAATCCCTCCATAAATATGACCTGTTGACTGTGCTAAAGGTTTTCGGGTTTTGGGCTTGGGCAGTCGTGACGGTTGATAGATCACGCCCAAATGGTGAAATTCTCATGTAGACATCATACAGAGTCAACCTATCAAGATACAATGAAATCCCTCCATAAATATGACCGTAGAGTATGCTAAAGGTTTTCGGGTATTGGGCTCAGGCAGTCGTGACGGTTGATAGATCACGCCCAAATGGGGAAATTCTCATCTAGACATCATACAGAGTCATCGTATCAAGTTACAATGAAATCCCTCCATATTAAACATGACCTGCAGACTGTGCTAAAAGTTTTTGGGTTTCGGGCCCATCACGGTTGACAGATCATGCCCAAATGGGGACGTTCTCATCTAGGCATTATACAGAGGCATTGTATGAAGTTGCAATGAAATCCCTTCATAAATACGACCTGTAGACTGTGCTAATGGTTTTCAGGTTTTGGGCTCAGGCAGCCCTACCGGTTGACTGATCACGACCAAAAGGGGACGTTCTGATATAGACATGACCTAACACCTGCATATGAAATTTCGTGACAATCAGACAAGAACTACCGGATATAGCCTGTACTTGAAGGTTGAATAAAAAAACTTTAACCACAAACTTTAACCAAAACTCCAAATGTCAACTGAAGAGGAATATAAAAAAAACAAAAAAACAATTGAACCTTCAGTAAAAAAAATTTAACCACAAACTTTAACCAAAACTCTAAAAGTTAACAGATGGACAGACGGACAGACAGACGGATGGATGGACAAAAGTCATTACTATAGCCCTCACTGTAAGCAGTCGGGCTAATAATTAGAAGGTATCAAATATGACACTTGGGACTTAATTTCAACAAACTTGAATCTGAACCTCCTAAGCATGCTGCATATCAAATATTAAAACATTCTGACTGGTAGATATGAAGGAAAAAATATTTTTAAAGAATATTCCTCGTATTGCACCAGGTTAAAATTTTCAGGTTCCCATAGGGAGACCAAATATGAACCCAGGGTCTTGTTTCAAACAAATCTGAATCTAACCCCTCTAAGAATGTTGTAAACCTGGTATCAACAGATTCTGATAGGTAGTGTTGAAGAAAAAGATTTTTTAATTTTTAAAAAGATTTTTATGGGGTGCTAAGAGACTTAAGCACCTTGTGGTGCTCCTGATCGGCATGGAAACTTTATTTGAAAACACTTGAATTGACATATAAGGAACAGGTGTATCAAATTCGGTTCAAGTCGGCCCAGAAGTTTATGAGAAGTCAATAATGTAAAGTTCATGCTGGATGATGGCCGAATGGTCGACAGACAGATAATGGATGACGGACAGAAAGTGATCCTTAAGCTCCCCTTGAGCTTTGCTCATGTGAGCTAAAAATTGGACAACTTTTATTACTTACTCCAAATGTCACTGTCAGGGCTGTATTATTTATAAGGCTGATTAGGCTGAAGCCTAGGAATCCGCTCGGACAGGGGGCCAGCTATTTTTTTTTTTTTTTTGCTCAGGCACTGTTACCAGCGCCTTAGGGCTCCAATGGCTAAAGGCACTTTGCACTCTGCGCGGTATTGATACATGTATATATAAACAATATACATATAGTGTTTTTTATATCTGGTTTATACAACGAGTTGAAATATAGCTAATATTTTCCAGGCTCTGCCGAGAAAATATTAACTATATTTCAAGTTGTATAAATCAGTTATAAAAAAAACCCACTATATGTACATATTCACTTTTATGCCGATTCCCATGGGCCTCCGTCAGGGGTCAGCTGAGTGTGCGACTAGGGCGAAGAAGCCACCTTTTCATTCCTCAAGTCGTCTTGGCTTACATTGGGGGCGAAATTTAAGTTGCCCCTTCAAAACCTCCTGGGGAGACATGACAGTTTTATGCATTTTTTTAAAGTTTTATTTCCCCAAAAAACGCTTCCGCATTCATAACAAAGTAAACACGTCTGCTGTTAAAATCCAACACACGGCTCTGAAAATAGCCTAAACTAGCCCAATTTTATATTTCTGAAAAGAGCTGTAATGGCATAGTCGATCGGACAATTCGCCCCAACTGATAGCAACAAGCACGAAATGGCTATTTAAAAACAAAGTGCCAGCAAAAACAATGAATCACGCAAGACACGCATCATGTCAATTAGAATTTATTAAAATTAACCACCATTTCAAAACAAACAAAAAATGTGTAGGAGACAGTTCATCCATAAAAAGTCGAAACTGCTTACGGTCACACTCTTTTCCATTGAAAAATTGGTTCCATTGAAATTCGCAATGCAAATTGCATTGAAAGTTTTTCTTTGAAAACTTGTTTTGTACAGGGGTTAAATTTAATATGACTACAATAGAAATCACACATATTGGGATGGATAAGAATGGCAGGCCTTCAATGCACCAATCGCACGTGTCACTGAAAGAAGTTTGAAAGAAATTATTATTATTTTTGCACAGTGTATTAATATTATTACCGAGTGCAGAATTAAATGGAGACAACTGAAATATTTTGTCATTTACGTAAGAAATAAATTAACTCAAATTGTTAATAACGCTGAAATAACGAAGGATATCGAAAACTTTTTTAACTATGCTTTTAAATTCCATTACAGCATTCAGAAACCATGAATGACAAAGCCTCTTTTGTGAACTTGAAATTTATTTTTTTTACTTAAAATATTTTTTTTAAAAAGAATATACCTTCTATTGCAGAGAAGAACACTCTCACAATAGGTAATACTAAATTTCAAATCCACTGCTTTGAGGCAAACAGAAAATCAACTGCATGGTTAACATACTCATCACTGGTAGGGAAAGAGTTAGAACATTCAGAAACCATGAAAGACACAGACTTTTGTAGTGGGGGGGGGGGATTTTAACCTACATTCTTGTTACATACCATCTGACTTAGTTTTGTGTGTGTATGTATGTTTGTATAACTTTTATTTATTTTTTTACTCCACAATTCGTCATGTTAGCTGTTGTTGTGTCCTCTATGTATATTTATTTTGTCATGAAGTCAAATATGTTTTATGTTTTTTACTGATTTCTCTCTCCTGTCCACTGACTTCTCCGTCCAGGCCCCTGACTTCTCCCTAAAGTCTCTGGAGGGAGAAGTCACTTCTCCCTAAATTCAGCTGCCAGACTGACAACTGGCCTCCATAGAAATCGAGACTAAGCAAAATTGTGACTGACGAGAGAAACAAAGTTGCACCCCTTACACCACAAAATCGATGACGGTATTGATTTACACTTACTGTGATTTCTCATTATGCTAAAACATAAAAGTTAACATGTTACATTTGCGTGATATCGGTGAAAAGTGCATTGTTTAGTAACTTTTTCATTCAAAATCGGACAATATTGGAATAACACTCTGGAATTTATGTTTTCTTGGTGATGTCGTTGTAGGATTTTCTTATAACGTGTAAGACAGTAAATGTAAATGTTCATATTTTGTACATTTAATGTTGCTCCATGGAATAATTGCTGAACATTGTTTGTTGACCTTGTCATTTCATCGTAATTTTGAATGTTTAAGGGTACTGCTGCTACTGGGGTGGTGGTAATTGTGATATTTTGTCTGCTGAATTGGTATGTTATTGCCGAAGCAATCAAACTTGAAGCTGAAGGGCAAGCTGGTTTCCAACCGTACCGTGTTCAGAAAGTTGGTAGGAATATTGTGTATTCAATCGAGAAGTTTACAATTTCCATTAATTATGGTCCACTTTTGTTTTTGTTTACAATTTGTAAACTTTTATTTTCTGGTAGCAGACAAACTTGTAATTAGGGCAGTACTTTGATCGTGGATGTAGACCTAACTATAAATAGGACACTACACATTATTGACATTCTTATCATTTCTACATAAGATTTTGAAAGAAGTAGATTGTAATTTTTTCTTTATTTCAGCAAAATAAACAGAATATTCACATATTTATACTTACAAAAATATATCATATTATTTCGATAAAGTATCACTTGCTACTTCAGCAAAGAAATCAAACCGCATTATGAAATTTATGAATGAATGAAAATAGAATCGAACGAGGTCAAAGGTTGTTTGCATAAATTATAATTATATACAACACCCATTGTATATACTTCAAGTATATACAATGGGTGTTAAACTCTGTGGTTATCAGATAAATGTATTTATCCATATATATACTCTCATAAGTAGACTATATACATATTTTTATCTGATAACCATAGAGTATAACAACCGCTGTATATACTTGAAGTATATACAACGGGTGTTGTATATAATTATAATTTATGCGAACGACCTCTGACCTCTTTCAATTCCATTTTCATTCATGAAACATCATTATATCACAGGGCAGGTTTTAATTGTACGCTTATTGCACTTTGTCAAAATCCTCTGATGGTGTCATTTCTTATTTATTTTGCTTCAATAAAGGCAACCTAAAATTTTGCTTCAAAACATTGTAGAAATTACTTGAATGTTAATAGTAATTAGTATGCGGCGACTGCGAACTATTTATAGTCACGGTCTCGATCAAAAGTACTCGCGGAACTGCGCTAATTAAAAGTTCGTCTGCTCTACCTGAAAAAAAAACACTTCGTAAAAATTGTAAACAAACGCAAAATTATTTGTTATATTGGGACTACAGCATAAAACACGGAAGAAAACTGGAACTATGTCAAAAAAAGAATAACTCTACTGAAACACCGTTTTGTTACTGTTAATAAAATAGTTGAAATTTATTTTGTTCCAGCGCAGTTACATGATGCAAGAAGTGCAATCTCACTTTACAATCGCCGTCATCGATTTTGTAATGTAAGGGACACAACTCTATGCGTCTTGTCCTATTTCTTTTGTCTCGTAGACTGGTTTTCTTTGGAGGCCCGTGGGAAGCATATATAAGTCGGGTAGACGCATGAGACGGGTGTCTGTTTGTTATCAGATAAAAACAATAAACCATATTTCAACTCGTTGTATAACACAGATATAAAAACACACTATATGTTTATTGTCTATATATACAGTACATTATTTTAATGCTTTCTTAAATAATGACAAGTTATGAGTAGAATTCTTCAGGAGACCCACAAAATGGATATAGGGCTATGTACTGCAGCATAGTGCTTACCATACCAGGATCAGGCTGTCAGCTGTAGTGGGATGAAAGACTGAAGTGCTGGAGGAGGCCCCCGAAGTACCTAAAAGCCTGGGGGCCCAGCCATGGGTTAAAACAGCACTGATCACTGTCAGTGACTGACTCTGAATACAGAGAATGATAATATTGTATCTAGTATTACAATAAATCTACCGAAACACACACAACAAATCTGTTTCCCCCAATACCTTCCAGGGGCCAATACTATACTACTCAAAGTTTGCTAAGCACCAAGTACATCCAACTACTTCTTTTACGTTTTAGTTGACATATTGTAATGAAAAGTGTATATATTTTTTATTTAATTATATCTTTAATGATTTAAGTACAGAAATTAAGATTTTATTTCTGTTTGACATTATTTTTTAGCTTTTGAATACAATAACCATGGAAAATGAATATTATTGGTAAAAGAGGAAATTTTTCAATATGCCAAAAAGTTGACAGAGCGAACTGGTATGGCTTCAATATTGAGTATGAGACCCATTACTGTTAATTACAGCTTCACAACGCCTTCTCATGCTCCCAATCAGGTTCCTGGTGGTCCTCTGTGGAATGTTGTTCCATTCTTGGACCAGTATGGAACGAAGCTCCTGGACACTTCTTGGCTGGACTGGACGGGCTGAAATTGCAAGCAACTCATTCCAGACATGTTCGATTGGATTGAGGTCAGGGGATCTTGCTGGCCAGTCCATACGCTCAATCCCCTCCCTCTGTCGGTACTCCCCAACAGCATGCGCAACATGAGGACCCACTGCACCTGCATACAATCTGACGTGGACATCCAGGATCTCATCAATATATCATTGTGCAGTCAATGTAACACGTTCAAGGACACAGAGCTCTGTACGTCCATCCCAGCTGATGGCGCCCCAGACCATGATTGACCCTCCACCATAGCAGTCATGCTCAGCAATGTTGGCTGCATGGAATCACTCTCCTGGTCTTCTCCATACCCTAGAATGCCTATCTGTGTGGTCTAGGCAGTACCTTGACTCATCTGTAAAAATGACAGGTCGCCAATCTTCTCTGGTCCATCCAACGTGGTCCATGTCCCATTCCTATCGTGCCTGGCAGTGGTTCTGGGACAGTGGAATGCAAATACATGGTCTTCTCGATCAGAGACCACCTTCGTGCAACCTTGTCCGGATAGTCTGAGTCGAAACATTTACCCTGGATGCATTCTGAAGGTCACTGCGAAGCTGGGTTGCTGTGGCAAAGCGGTTCCTACGGGCCTGAATGATCAAAAACCAGTCTTCAGCTGCAGATGCACATGTCATGTGCATGTAGACAATGCATGTAGACAGTACACGAAAACATCATGAAAATCAAAGGGTACATGCTTTCCATGACTGATACGAAAAGTCTGCCTGTCAAGAGAGCTAATGTAAACACTGGGGACCATCTCAATACATTCCTCAATCATATCCACCAAAAATATCGCAAATATGTTACAAGCAAATTTCACAATGACGTGTCAAATATTTGGTGCTTAGCAAACTTTGAGTGGTATATAAAACTTTTACACTTGTATTTTACAGAATTTTATTTTCTGTTTATGGAAATAACTAATTGAAATGAACCATTAGCATTTTCAAAGATATGGCAATTTCATTTATATTCACTCGTGGAAAATACAATTCAGGAAAATACAATTGTAAAGGTTTTATAGTATTGGCCCCAGTCCTAATCTGTAGGCTATACATGAGCAAGACAAATATTTGGATTTAGATTCGCCAAACGATGTGGTGCAACAGTGAAGTGATGATCACTTTTCAGTTCCCTCAATGGATCAAATGCATTCATAAACGGTTCACAAGTTATGATTTTTGAAATCGTCATAACCTCTCAATAACCTGAATGATTCTTTGCAACTTATTTCCAAGCCTGTTTTGCTAAACATTGATGTCCAATTGCAAGTGTCGTCTGCCTTTCATGTTGGGTAATAGGTTAAAGGCGATTTGTAACATGAGTATTCTTTTCCAAAGATATCAAGCTATCAGCAAAGGAACCTTACTTGTGCAAGTTTCTGTTCATAGATAATTGTTTTGTCATCTGGCGCTCTCCAATATATTGTAATAAAACGAATTTTTCTTACTGGTGCTGCCACTTCCTTTTTAATTTCACATCCTGGGGGGGGGGGGGGGGGGGGGGGCCTCATTTCGCAGATGACAGCCTGAATATTTCCAGGCTTGATGATGACGGAAGGTTATTTTTTTTATCCACAAAACAATCCTGAATAAAGTTGGAATTAAGAGATTTTAACTCCTCATATTATTATGTGGAGAAACTATCTTTTAAACAGTAAAAAATGTCCATAATGTCGTTGCAAATTTGACCAACTATATCTTGTTGGACAGAGCCCAGTAAGTACTGTCACACAGTTGCTTAAAGTTTTGGTCCTACAAGTGCATAATTGTATCATTAAAGAAATTTTCAGGTTAAAAGAAAATAAAGTGATGAGGCAGATTTTCAATGAAGAGGGTGGTGCCAAAGAAACAAGAATTTTTGTTTAATAGTCTTAGATATATAATTTTTTTAAAAGAAGCCTACATTTTAATATGTAGTCGGAATGCACAACCACAATGTCAACCGTGAGCTGCCTAGGTACATGTTATCACTTGGGGATGTATACACTCACTTTTGAACATGAAGAAAAATACTGCACAGTCCCAATTCAGATACAGGTTGAAAATGTCAAGTTGACAACACACACTGTTAAGGGTTGACAAATCGTGGGGTGAGGATGAAAATCTCATCTCATGGGACAACAGAATGCAAGACCTGTAAAATGCTTCACTGACTAAAACTACATTCAACTTTGCAATTCTGAAAAGGTATGCATCGATGGCACTCATGGAAAGCATGGAGTTTGGAACCAATCGTTTCAGATCTCGAAAAGGCCAAATCATTTTGCCCAATATATAGCATGGCAATATGAATGAGGTATGCAACTTGCTAAATTATCCAATCCACCCAGCTCAAAGCCAATTACAGCAAAAAATGGAGAGATTAATTTCGTAAATATTACAGGAGAGAACACTCATTCCATATTTTTGGGACACGTAATTGCTAAAAACTTACTTGTCCTTGATCTGTGACATACACAAGCCATGTACCATTCTCATCTTTGATTCGTTGTTTGATTGTTGCCAAGTCTGAAGTATCATAGGTAAACCCTCCATCAGATTTTACAACTGTTAATGGGGTTGAACATCCTGGAGCAAACATTATTTTTCTACCTTCATCAAATTCTAGATGACCTGAATGAAAGAAATTTTTTTTCATCAAATTCTAAATGACCTGTACAAAAGATTTTTTTTTCAGATTCTAAATGGCCTGCATAAAAAATTTTTTTTTAACAATTCCTAAATGACCTGTATAAAAGATTTTTTTTTTAACTGTTTCAGTGCAAAGGATGATCTGATCAACTCAAAATACATGAACTGGCAGAGTGCTGGGAGCTCCAGTATGGAGTATAGGTACTGTAACATAATGGCTTCATATTCTGTGCATGTGAGTTAAATTATACTTCAAGTACATGTAAAATTATTTCGTCTGTATGCATTTGTCTTACTACAATTTATGAGTGAGCGCCTGTTCCAGAATTTAAAATTCTTTGATTTTCCATGATTCACAACAAAAAAACCCCAAGAAAATTATAAATTCTAAGTAATTTGTATATTCTTTATACTTACCAATGGCCCAGACTAGCTGGTGCTAACTCCAAAATTAATCCAGGGCCAAACACAAATTTTGCCCCCCAATCCCAAAATTTACATGCAAAACCAAAAAATTCAATGTCCTATCTGGGCCTCAATACTTTTCAGATCTGCGCATGCGCAGTATCCAGGAAGACACTGAAATTGGCGCCAACCATCATTCTTTCTATAATTCCTGTTAAATGTAAATAGCGGGGAGGTATGAGTGCCCACTCATGGGAGGGCCATACCCGTCTGGGCCATTGGTAAGTATAAAAAATATACAAATTACTTAGAATTTATCATATTTTTATACAACAACCAATGGCTCAGACTAGCTGAATCGTAAATAGGATGGAGGGCCTAGGACATTAAGGAAAATCCAATTTCTCAATCACTTAAGTGAAGGATATCTCCTACAGGAGAATAGGAGAAAAAAGGAATTATATATGTCTTTCTCCTTTACAAGAAACGAGAAAGACATAACACCAACAATGTAATTGAGTATTACATAATATATAATTCTCCATTTAATGCCAGCATAACCCATTATGCTAATTCGGTGAAGGAAAGCCAATATATAAAGTTAGTCCAGAGAATGAGACTCTTTATACTCATTTAAAAGTGTGCAAGGATTGTATATTAATGCCCATTTGACACGTGACATATACAAATGCTTCACAGTGAGCTACACTTTAAAAACAGTACATAAAAGAGACATAGTTATTGCTTCACACCGAGCTACACATTAAAACCATCCCAACACCAACTCAGGACTACTGACACCGGAGGAGGTCTTCCCTTGCTTTTCACTATAAAGCCAGATGATCATAAGGGAAAAAAATGTCCCCCCCCCCCACCTTCCCCTTGTTCTGAGGTACAAGACTGCAGAACGAGGAGGGCAGCAGAAAAGCGTCAGTGCTGGAACAGGTTGCCTAAATAACTATAGATGTAATCATTAACAGACGACATTCTGAGCAACAGAAAGAGGACCTAAAGATTAGAGCTGTCTCGGTGTCGGTTTTTTCGGTGCGATTTTCGGTGTACAAGAACACCGAAAATCGAACCGAAGCAATTTTTAAAAAATCGCAAAAGTCGATGTTATACCCATAATGCAATTTTCTGTAGCTGTTGTGCGTTTGCAACATGGAGCGACGTGCCATTCGCATAAAAGAAAGTCAGCAAGTTACAATTTTTTCTCTCAATATTTTCCTTATTCATAATTGACATCTAATTAACATAAGAGCGTGTGGTCAATACGCACACTAATCAAGTCTTGCCTTGAGTCGGGGCCGATTGGCCCCGGCGCCGAGAGGCCCCTTCTCGGGGCTTTTTGTTTCGGCCATGACTTTTTTTTCTGTCTTGGCTCCCGAAATCTTGGTGTTGGAAGGTTTGGGCAACGAAATTTTGAGAGATTAATTTTTCCATTCATGTCTCATTCACACAAGTGTGATTACAATAGAAGCAGCAAATAACAGATAAAATAATAACACAAACTGTTTTTGTCTGATTCGAATTAACATCCACCTAAATCCGCATGAAAACTGAGAAAATCCCAAGATTAAACAAAAACAACAAAACAAACACATTTACGAGACTTTGAAAGCACGCTTGTCACCTAATGGGGGAATTCCCTTCAATATGTGTACCTGTGTCTACGTGGAGAGGTGGGGGCCAGGGGGGGGGGGTGGATTCCATTTCTGAAATATCCAAAGCTGTGGGGAATTTTCATAGATTGAAATTATTTAAACGGTAAACTGAAATGGGTTTTTTTTTCAATTTTTTTCTTTGAGACAACCCTTGCATCGAAAATACACACCCCACAATATGTACGAAACGTCCTAAAATTTTATCAACAAAAAATCCAAAATGTCTATGTACGAAACATCCAACACCCACATGATGGGTTCAAGTCGTTCCGTCCCTGGACGATTCGTCCCCGAACATAGTGGGATGTATCGTCCTCGAGACACTGACAGAGTGGGATGTTTCGTCCCCTCCCAGAGACGAAACGCCCACTTGAATAGCAAATCATTAAGATGATATGGGATGTTGGATTTTTTTCATGGTGTAACAAGACATGATCACATCCTTAGCAATGGTTTGCCAAACCGGTTTTAATGATACACATCCCATGTTCACATTAAGTTGTGGATTTGTTTTTGCCTAAAAAACATCTAGGTATAGATAAGAAACACATTCCACTGGAATGTGTTTTTTATCTACCTAGATTTTTTTTTTCTAAGCAAAAGCAATCAACTAAGGTCGCCATTGGAAAGAATGTAACAACATAAAATTACCCCAAAAGGCCCCGACCTAAATATTTGGGAGACTTTTTTCAGGCTCCCAGCAGGCCCTGACCTCAACATCTGGGGTCTTTTTTTTAGGCAAGGCAAGCCCTGCACTTGATTGATAGTCGAGTGTTCCTGCTGCTAATTGTGCAAATCCCTCAGTCCCGATAATCTTCCAATCTGTGTGCCGTTTTCTGTTCAATTAATTACTGGACTTTTGTTTCAAGAGTTTGCAGCAGGAACACTCAACTGTCAATCGAGTGTGCATATTCAGCACGTGCTCTGATGTTAATTAGATGTTTACACGTGAAACCTAAACTAACATTGTGGATTTAAAGGCTCTTAATTTCATTACGTTGATCGATAGAATATTCAATACACATCATGACATGCATAGATTATTAGATTAATGCCCGACGATCATAAAGGTACTGTGTTTTTTTCAATATTTTACAAAAGAAGTGTTTTTATGGACTTGAAACGAGGCCCACTTTTCTCAAAACAGCGCTGAAAGTTACTAAAACCTCACTCGTGCACGATTTTAAAACTCGAAAGACTGAATGAGGCACATGTGTTATTAACACCAACATCGACATCGACATTGCGGTTTTTTGTCCCAAAAAATCGAAAATCGACATCGAAGTCAAATTTCAACACCGAGACAGCTCTACTAAAGATCTAAGGTCACTGGAGATGAACTCTAAATTTCTCAGGTAAAACTTGGCAAATGTAGAGGGCTGTGTCCAGTACGCAGCCTTCATGAGATCAGTAATGGCTATACTGTTAGAATAAGCCCAAGAAGTGGACAGTGTTCTAACTTCATGCGCTGATATCTTATTTACAGAACATTGATCTGAAGATAGATTTTCATAGGCACTGCGTATTGCCAGCTGAATCCATCTAGCAACTGAATGAACCGAAATATCTTTTCTGTTAGGAATCAATGAAAGAAAGAAACATTTTCTTCCTTTTCTTATAAAATCTGATCGACGTTTATATATCCACATAGCCCTGACTGTACACAGCAGAGGTCTTTGGTTGGACGAGGATGGCAGAGCCTTAATGGTAATAGGCTCAGGCCGTTTATCTGGAGTCTGATTCTTAGCCAGAAATCCCACTTCCATAGTTAGGGTAACTGTATTGCCTACACTACGGTAGTGAGAATCATCAACTGATAAAGCATGAAGTTCACTAACTGTTCTAGCAGATGCAAAGGCTAAGAGAAATGCTGTTTTATATGTCAAGAATTTGAACTCTACAACATCCAATGGCTCAAACGGGGCTTCTTTAAGCTTCAACAGAACACAAGCCAAATTCTATTTAGGAATTAATCTGAGGGTTCTAGGTTTATTAATAGAGAAATATCTAACCAGCTTGGACAATGAAGAATTAGATCCAATAGCCAAATTATCATGAAGAGTGTAAGTGTCTGATAACATAGACCTATAGCCCTTAATAATATTGACGGGCTGCAGTTTGAGAACGTCAAACAAGTAGACCAGGAAATTGGCAATATTTGATATGGACAGATCATAAACGTCTATCGACTGATCCTCACACCAACAAAAGAAAACTTTCCACTTCGCTGCGTAGTTCAAAGAAGAGAAGGACCTCCTACAGTTATAAATTGCATCCACTGCTCCTCCTGTAAACTGTTTTCCGTGCAAGAAGGACCGCACAATGGAAATATGTGAAGGTTGAGACCTCCCGGGTTGTGATGCAGTGCACGTGACTTTCCCTGATAAAGAAGATCCTCTTGTGGAGGAAGCTTCTGGTGAACGTCCCATAACAGACACCTGAGAAGACTGATCCATGGTTTCTGTGACGACAGAGGTGCTACTAGTAGAATTTTGCAATGAGACTGTTTGATTTTTAACAAAATCTGCTGAATCAATGGAGTTGGAGGATACGCACATTCTATCATTCCGTCCCATGAGATCGACAGAGCGCCTACTGCGTATGCTCGATGGTCTGGACATGGCGACACGAACATCGGTAACTGATTGTTCAGGTGCGTCGCAAACAGATCTATTATGGGGCGATCCCACTGGTAGCAAATCTGCCTGAATACTCGCTTGTTGAACGTCCACTCCGATGGCAAAAGGCGACCTTTCCAAGAGAGCGAGTCTGCTATTACATTCCGACGACCCCGTATATGATGGACAGAAAGCTGAACATGATAATTCATGACGTATAGAAGAACCTTCTCTGTTAGTTCGCATAACGGAATCGAATGAGTACCGCCCTGGTTCTTGGTGTATCCTACCGCTGTTGAGTTGTCCAACAAAATCTGAACATGAGCGTCTGCTATTATGTGAATCCAATGTTGTAGCACTAGCCATATCAACATCATCTCCTTGATGTTTATGTGTTTCTCGAGGAACTGAGAGTCCCAATGACCCTGACTCTTCAAATCTGCGGGACTTAGGGTCGCACGCCAACCTGTCTGACTCACATCCGTCATAATCGTAAAAGCCGGATCCGGCAGTTGCAGCGGAACTCTCTGAGTTAACCACTGAATATCTGCCCCAATCTGAACCCTTTGTTTTATCAGGTCCGTTAAAACAATACTGGTTTTGAGTAAATGTGTCTTCACACTCCAGATCTGAGTAAAGAATATCTGGAGGGGACGCGTGCGCAGGCGACCCATCAGAATAAGATCCGCAGTCACTCTGCACAGCCCCAACACAACAGTCGCATGAATTCCCTCGCTGTTAATGCGTCTGAGTGTAGACAAAAGTGAGCATAACAACTGACTAATTTCGCTCCGGGTAACGGCAGACGAACCAGATTGCTGTGAGTCTCGAAGCTCATTCCCAAGTGAAAGAACGACTTGGACGGAGCTAGATCTGACTTTTTCTTGTTTACGATGAAAGCGAGATGTCAGAGTAATTGAAGCAGACTCTGAACATCATTCTGAAGAATGTTGTCCAAGTAAGCCGACGTTACCGCAGATGAATGAGCTCGGAAATGTGACATGACCGAGTTCATTATTCGAGTGAATGCCCAGAAAGCCATGTTCAGACCAAAGCACACTGCCCTGAACTGATACACCTTCCCTTGTACAGCAAACCGAAGGTACTTTCTGAATACCGAATGAACCAGGACATAAAAGTATGCATCCTTTAGATCTATGCTTGCCACATAGTCGTTCACTCGAACACTCGCCCTTACCGACCGAATGGTCTCTATATAGAATTTTGGAGTCACAATGAGCTTGTTTATCCAGCTCAGGTCTATAACCGGTCGGAACGAGCCGTCTGGCTTCGGTACAAGGAACAGGTGACTAGAAACCTTGAAAATTTTTATTCTCGACGACCTCTATTGCTTCCTTTGATAAGAGAGCTTGTACCTCCGCTATGAGAGACTCTCTTTTGCAAGGAGCTGACGGAAGATTTGTCCTACAGTAATAATAAGTTGAAACTACATATATTTATAGGACGTTGCCAATGTAAACAACGTCAAAGGAAAAACCAGAAACAAGACCCCAGGCACTGAATAAAAAAGGCCTGAAGTCAGTAACAGATTTTAAAGCTACCCGATGTAAAGCAAGATCTTCAGATGAAGAAAAAAATGATACATCGGACAGAAGATGCATGACCCAAAATGGCCAAACACCCCTAAGGTGAGGACGCAACCCTGGGGATATACAGAATAAACATTCTGTAATACACGTCAAACTCCCAAGAAATTTTATAAAAAATGTCAATAAAAATAAGCCAAAAAGCTTGGGAGTTTAACAGGAGGGCTTCAAGGAAGGATAGGGAAGGAACACTTAACAAACAGTGGAAAAATCATTAAAAAGAATGATGACGTCAGGCCCATGTCCTGAAAAAGGGAGACATGAAATAATTTTGAAAAAAAATTAAGTTACAGCCCTGAACGTTCCTGATCACCATTGTTCACTTCCATCATCCAACTATGTCCTTGCACAGATGTCAGTTCATTGTTGCTGACTTCAGGGCCAAACAAAGAATGATGGTTTGCGCCAATTTCGGTGTCTTCCTGGATACTGCGCATGTGCAGCTCTGAAAAGTATAGAGGACCAAACAGGACACTGAATTTTCGATTTTGCATGCACATTTTGGGGATTGGGGGGGGGGGGGAAATTTGTGTTTGGCCCTGGATTAATTTTTGAGTTAGCACCAGCTAGTCTGGGCCACTGGTTGTTGTATAAAAATATAAAAATATCACAGATCAAATAACATTTCAGACAACAGTTTTATTTCCAAGAGACAACGGTATCCCTGTATGACCCTACGATATGTTCAGAAAAAAATGACATAACAAAATGGTGTTTGAAATTATAAACATCAGTACATAATATCCTGCTTAACCCTTTACCCAACGTAACGGCCAAAACCGGCCTGCGCTATTCTCAAAAATCGCCTATTAATTTTAATTATTTTTTCATTTTTTGTCTCAAAAACATAGGTTATGACCCCTCATTGGAACGAGCTCGTTTTTTTGCAAGTGTCGTCTGCTTTTCATGTTAGGTAAAGGGTTAATTGGATACTTCCAATTGGATACTTCTTGATTTGATAACACTGTTAACTGCATGTAACTTTCACATGCCTATTTCCCATACATTCAGTATCAATTTGCTCTCTAACTGCTTTAGAGTCCTCAATAAACTACAGTTAGCTGAAAAACTATCTTGTGATCCATCAAAGAATTACTCTTGACAATGACTGAATTCCCTCTATTTACAGATCTATTCGGCCTTCGTAATCCAATATAAGCAATTGTTACCCGCCTATTACTTTTCCTCCAGTTCCATATTTACAAATCCACATGGAACATGTATTCCACACAGATTTCTGTTGACAGACTATTTTTCCACCTGATGTCTTGGAACCATCAAGAGAACTAAACTCCATCCATTTTCATAATTGGCCAACCAAAACATTGCATTCTACTTCAATTCGGAAGCTGTGGTGACCAGTCAATAAATCGAATGTGCATCGGAAAATGTATTTATTTAAATCCACCAAAATTAACAAAACTGAACTTATTCTATAAATGGGGAGTGATTTCTTACACTCAAGTTCTAACTTTGAAGCAAATTTGTTTTCGACAACGGCAGTTAATTTCTTAATGAAAGTGTCAATGACACTGTAGCTCAACTTGTCAAGACAAAGACATGTACATGTATAGCATGTGACACAGCAATGACAAACATCTAGGTAATTACCTGATAACAAAGGTACATATAAAGTATTGTAACGGTCTGTACATAAATACTGACCGTTGCCTGTAACAAATGTATAGGTAAAGTATTGTAAAGGTGGGCGACAGTCAGATGCCAAACTAGAAAAAAATCTTTTGAGTCCCAGAGTGGGTCTGACTGAACCCCAAAATATTTGTGCTCATAGCACAGTGATAACAAAGGAACCCCAAAACACACTCATTCCTGTCCCAAGGTGAAAACAAAGGTACCCAAGAAGTTTCGTGAAGATCAGTTCACAAATATGAGCTGTGTAGAAGTTGTGACAAAAAACTGATTGGACCTAATTTCAGTACAAAATGGCCACTGGCAGCCATCTTGAATTTTGGACCGCACCCAGAAACACTCGTTCTCATCCCAAGGTGATAACAAAGGTACTCAAGAAGTTTTGTGAAGATTGGTTCATAAATGCAGCCTCTAGCCCGAGCCAGATTGACATGTGCACTTACAGTGTATAAGTAGCACAGAATAAATCAAAGTTCATCTAATTTGCATAATTTCTGCAGGAGAAAAAAACCTGTACTATATGTGATGTATTCCATGTTACTAAACATTCATACAAAAATTTATTCAAATCAGAACTTTCATACAGAAGTTCTGTACAAAAGACTGATTGCACTAATTTTAGTACAAAATGGCTGCAGGTGGCCATCTTGAATTTCGGACCAGACCCCAAAACACTCGCTCTCATCCCACAGTGATAACAAAGGTACCCAAGAAGTTTCGTAAAGATCGGTTCATAAATACAGCCTCTAGCCTGAGCCGTATAGAAGTTGTGTACAAAAAACTGATTAGACCTAATTTCAGTACAAAATGGCGGACGGGGCACTCGTGCCTAGCATGGTCTCAATCCAATGGACAATTCAATATTATATATTATTTCAACTTTACAAACGCTTCTTCACGAGTCGATTAAAGGTCAAGCCAACCTTCATGGTCAGCAAAGATCAGACAGACTAAGCCATGGTATGGAAGTTATAATGTCGGCACTAAAACGCTAAGCAGCCTCTGTTCCTTTGAAGTCTGAAGCAATGTCAGATGTTCCGCTTTCAAGTTTCAATTTTAAAGCACCAGACTCCAACCACAGTAACTGGCAGAAAATGTCATGATTGATACATGACCCTCCCCCCCACCCACACACACACACTTCCGATACTGAATTTATGTTCAAAGTGAAAGAAGGCACAATATACATACAGTTACCTCTACAAACTATACTATACTAATATTTATTTATTTATTGGTGTTTAACATCACATATTTATGCAAAATGGCTAATTGTGACAAAACATGGAGATAAAGTCAAGTTTAGTCAATCGTTTATACCCCATGCTGTCCATTTTAGAGGACTTCCACCCCAAGCATTGGTGACTGCGTCCTATTGTACCAGTAAAGCAGAACTTGTATACTATACTAATAGTTTTAGTTAAAAATCCTGCCAATCTACGGGTGTCTGTATATGCATCTTTGGTACCGAGTACGGACGGCACGGAGAATCAGAACCGGTACCACGAAAATGCCAGACTACCTCCGATTCTATCACCGGTACTGGGTACTGTTGAGAAGCCTGCATGTTACTAAACATTCATACAAAAATTTATTCAGACCAGAACTTTCACATAGAAGTTCTGGACAAAAAACTGATTGCACCTAATTTTGGTACAAAATGGCCACCAGTGGCCATCATGACTTTCCGACGGGACCCCAAAACCCTTGTTCTTGTCCCACGGTGATAACAAAGATTCCCAAGAAGTTTTGTGAAGATCTGTTCATAAATACGGCCTCTATCCCAAGCCCGATATTGGAATTTACAGTTACAGCACCGCAAGTAACACTGAATAAATCAAAGTTAGTCTAATTTGCGTAATTTAAGCACGAGAAAAAAACCTGTGTTATATGTGGTATCTCCCATGGAACTAAACATGCATACAAAAAATTATTCAAATCAGTGCCCTTATATGGACATTCTGCACAAAAATCTGATTGCACCTAACTTTGTACAAAATGGCTGCCAGTGGCCATCTTGAATTTCAGACCGGACCCAAAACACTCGTTCTCATCCCAGAGTGATAACAAAGGTACCCAAGAAGTTTTGTGAAGATCAGTTCATAAATACGACCTCTAGCCCGAGCCGTATTGGCATTTGCACTTACAGTGCTGAAAGTAACACTGAATAAATCAAAGTTAGTCTAATTTGCATAATTTACGCATGAGAAAAAAAACCTCTATTATATGTGATCTATCCCATGGTACTAAACATTTGTCCAAAAATGTATTCAAATCAGTACTTTCATATAGAAGTTCAGTACAAACAAGAGGCCCCAAGGGGCCTTAATCGCTCACCGGGCAAAGTGATTCAAACAAAGTGGTTCAAAGAAGTATTTGGGGTCACATTCAGTTAGACATGGTTCATCAACACTACAAAGGAATGAAGTCATGAGAGACAAAATATCAAAAGCATTCATCTGCTGGATCTGAAGAAGAAGATTTTTAAAGAAAATTCCTGATTTTGAACTAAGTTATAATTCGGGCTACCACAGTGAGCCCAAATATGAACCCAGGGACTTGGCTTGAACAAACTTGAATCTCACCCCCCTAAGCATGCTGCATACCCAATATCAAAAGATTCTGCCTGCTGGATCTTGAGAAAAAGATTTTTAAAGAAATTTGCCTGAAATGCACTAAGTTCAAATTTGGGCTCCTATACTGAGCCCAAATATGAACCCAGGGGGCCGATTTGAACAACCTGAATCAGATCCACCCCACAATGTTGCAAACCAAATATCAAAAGATTCTGCCTGCTGGATCTGGAGAAGAAGATTTTTGAAGAAATTTGCCTGAAATGTACTAAGTTCGAATTCGAGCTTTTATAGTGAGCCCAAATATAAATCCAGGGGGCCGATTTGAACAAACTTGAATCAGATCCACCCCATAATGTTGCATACCAAATATCAAAAGATTCTGCCGGCTGGATCTTGAGAAGAAGATTTTTTAAGAAATTTGCCTGAAATGCACTAAGTTCGAAATCAGGCTTCTATACTGAGCCCAAATATAAATCCAGGGGGCCGATTTGAACAAACTTGAATCAGATCCACCTCACAATGTTGCATACCAAATATCAAAAGATTCTGCCTGCTGGATCTGGAGAAGAAGATTTTTAAAGAAATTTGCCTGAAATGCACTAAGTTCGAATTTGGGCTTCTATACTGAGCCCAAATATGAATCCAGAGGGCCGATTTGAACAAACTTTAATCAGATCCACCCCACAATGTTGCAAACCAAATATCAAAAGATTCTGCCTGCTGGATCTGGAGAAGAAGATTTTTGAAGAAATTTGCCTGAAATGTACTAAGTTCGAATTCGAGCTTTTATAGTGAGCCCAAATATGAATCCAGGGGGCCGATTTGAACAAACTTGAATCAGATCCACCCCATAATGTTGCATACCAAATATCAAAAGATTCTGCCGGCTGGATCTTGAGAAGAAGATTTTTTAAGAAATTTGCCTGAAATGCACTAAGTTCGAATTCAGGCTTCTATACTGAACCCAAATATAAATCCAGGGGGCCGATTTGAACAAACTTGAATCAGATCCACCTCACAATGTTGCATACCAAATATCAAAAGATTCTGCCTGCTGGATCTGGAGAAGAAGATTTTTAAAGAAATTTGCCTGAAATGCACTAAGTTCGAATTTGGGCTTCAAAACTGAGCCCAAATGTGAATCCAGGGGGCCGATTTGAACAAACTTGAATCAGACCCATCCCACAATGTTGCATACCAAATATCAAAAGATTCTGCCTGCTGGATCTGGAGAAGAAGATTTTTAAGAAATTTGCCTGAAATGCACTAAGTTCAAATTTGGGCTTCTATAGTGAGCCCAAATATGAATCCAGGGGGCCGATTTGAACAAACTTGAATCAGACCCATACCAAGATGCTGTATACCAAGTATCAAAAGATTCTGCCCACTGGTTCTGGAGAAGATTTTTTAATATTTTTTCTATAATTCATACGGTGCTATCAGAGTTATGCCCCATACAGAGCCCCCATGGGATGTGACTATTTCATTTGAACAAACCTGAATTGCCATATGATAATGAACATCCACATGAAGTTTCGAAATCGGACCAGTGGTTTCAGAGGAGAAGTCGTTTGAAAAATGTTCACGACGGCGGACGACGGACGACGGACAGCCGGTGATAAGTTAAGCTCCCTTCGGTGAGCTAAAAACTGATTACACCTAATTTCGGAACAAAATGGCTGCCAGTGGCCATCTTGAATTTCGAACCGGACCCCAAAACACTCGTTCTCATCCCACCGTGATAACAAAGGTACCCCAGAAATTTTGTGAAGATCAGTTCATAAATTCGGCCTCTAGCCCCGAGCCGAATTGGCATTTGCATTTACAGTGCTGAAAGTAACACTGAATAAATCTAAGTTAGTCTAATTTGCATAATTTATGCACGAGAAAAAAACCTGTATTATATGTGATGTATCCCATGGTACTAAACATTCATACAAAAAATTATTCAAATCAGAGCTTTCATGTGGAAGTTCTGTGCAAAAATCTGATTGCCCCTAATTTTGAACAAAATGGCTGCCAGCGGCCATCTTGAATTTCAGACCAGACCCAAAAACACTCGTTCTCGTCCCACGGTGATAACAATGGTACCCAAGAAGTTTCGTAAAGATCGGTTCATAAATGCAGCCTCTAGCCCGAGCCGTATTGGCATTTGCACTGACAGTGCTGAAAGTAACACTAAATAAATTAAAGTTAGTCTAATTTGCATAATTTAAGCACGAGAAAAAAAACCCATATGATATGTAATGTATCTCATGGTACTAAATATTCATACAAAAAATTATTCAAATCAGAGCTTTCATATGGAACTTCCGTACAAAAAACAGATTTCTGCATCAGACGACGGACAGCCGGTGATAAGTTAAGCTCCCTTCGGTCAGCTAAAAACTGATTACACCTAATTTCGGAACAAAATGGCTGCCAGTGGCCATCTTGAATTTTGGACCGCACCCAAAAACACTCGTTCTCGTTCCACAGTCATAACAAAGGTACCCAAGAAGTTTCGTAAAGATCGGTTCATACGGCCTCTAGCCCGAGCCATATCCAATTGTTGACGTACGGACAGATGGACGACGGGCCATGACAAAAGTTCAAATTTGGCTTTGCCTAAGTTGAGCTAAAAATGAGGGTACCAGACAAAAAGCCAATATTTTCCTTGCCCATGTTTCATATTCAGTCAAACGCAAAAAATATTTTGTTTATATGTTTTATTACAAGATAGTGGAAAATGCTTGTCAGCACTCGCCAATAATTTATAATCAAATAATTTTTGAATAACAA
Source organism: Pictodentalium vernedei (assembly GCA_031216915.1). Lineage (NCBI taxonomy): Eukaryota > Metazoa > Mollusca > Scaphopoda > Dentaliida > Dentaliidae > Pictodentalium > Pictodentalium vernedei. The sequence continues at coordinate 442,766,438 of CM062297.1, read as the reverse complement.
ATACAGACTACCAAAAATAATCTATCCCTCAACCAGCTAAACTATTTTATTTTGTTTAACAGAGGTCTGCCAAACAGATGGGCCAGAAAAATGTGAGTTCGCACCAATGCTGCAATGGATGGTAAAAATCGTGACATCGACGCCGTAGCTGCGACGGGTGGTGCATTTTCACAAAATTCTAAGTTCATCAAGGGCCATAACTCCAAGAAAAATATTTGGAACAACACATGCATTGAACAGTGGCTAGACATCAATAAGATACACTTCCATGCCAAATATAAAGTCATTCCATCAAGTGTTTCAAAAGTTATTGAGTTTTGAAACTTGTTGGTCACAGACAAACTCATTGGTCACAGACAGACCGACCGACCGACAGACAGACCGACATTGCCACTTATACAGCTGCTAGTCACAGCTAATAAAATTGAAACAAACTCCACATCCATAATGGGTAATAACGGATAAAAAATACTTAAAATAACACCTGCATTGACCATGGGGTTAGACGTCAATATGATACACTTGCATACCAAATATGATGTCATTCCACCAAGTATTTTAAGAGTTATGGAGTTAAAAAACTTGTTGATCACAGACTTGAAACTCATTGGTCACAGACTGACGGAACAACGGACTGACTGACATTACACATATAGAGCTGCTTGTCACAGCTCATAATATATATGCAGTTTATCAATAGAATATGGAAGAATGGCCAAATTCCTGTTAATCAAATATGCAAGTTAGGCCCCATAAAGTAGATCCTCTGTTTATCAGGCCATTTTGTAAAATTGCATGTGGGCGGGCAGTTTTTTATTTTATTTTTTATTTTTGTAATTATTTCTTTGTCATCCAAAGTTCATGTTCTTGGTTTGCTTTATGTTTTAGGCCTCATAATCTACAGAATAACATGGGTGGTAGTGTATTTCATCCCTTGAGTGCAAGAAGGCTTTGCAATGCTAAAGCATTGCAAAACCTTGTTCCACTCAAGGGACAAATTTATCAATTTTATTAACTTCGGTAAAATATAAGACATAAACCATTTAATTTTTATTTTTTTATGTTTGCATTGGTTATTACAAGAGAGCGTGCGGCAGTCAAAAGGACCATGTGGGAGGGCCTGAAAAACAAATCTTTAACTTTTATAGGCCTTAACTGAATATTTTTATGTGGTTATTCAATGCCCTGGCCCACTGTACTCATAATAGGGTTGTTGCTGTGTATATGGCTCATATTTATTGTCAACATAATAAAGTGCATGACAGATCCTGGAACATCTTCAACAGACAAGAAAGTATTAATGCGCCAGGGTATTTTTGGTTTCTAATAAATTGATTAGCAGTTTTCATGGGGTGACCAAGAGTCGTTGCCGCCACGGGGCACCCATGGTTGGGCCCGTTGTAGGAAAATTTTAAATTCTAGGGTCCGAAAACCCCCCCCATTTCCTTGCATCTGGGGGATATTTTGAAGTTTTTCACAGTGATATATATGAAGGTTTTCACATTTCGAGAGCCGGTAATTGCGGGTGAATAAGGACCAATGAGGAAAAATTCAGGTAAAAAATCATTCACAGATACAGAGTACACATTACTTACCAACAATATCGGTCCATGGACGATGACAGATCCATTTCAAAAGTTAAAAAATTTATAGTAATTTATATATTTTTTATACTTACCAATGACCCAGACATAGCTGGTGCTAACTCTTAAAAATCTAGGGCCAAACACAAATTTTGCCCCCCAATCCCTAAAATTTGCATCTAGAACCAAAAGAAATCATGTCCTAAAGGACCTCCATACTTTGCCCCTACTGCGCATGCGCAGTGTCAAGGACGTTCCGAAATTGGCGCCAATCATCATTCTTACTGGCAGTGCCTGGTCAGCGCTATGTACTCAGCGGGGAGGTATGAGTTCCCAACTCCTGGGAGGGCCATCCCCGTCTGGGTCATTGGTAAGTATAAAAAATATATAAATTACTATAAATTTTTTAACATTTTTATACTGTACCAATGACCCAGACATAGCTGAATAGTAAAAAGACTGGAGGGCCTAGGACATAGAGGAAAATCCAATAAGCTCAACTATATAATATAGAGTGAAGCCCTCAAGGAGAAAAGGAGTATTAGGCTTTACATGTATCTTTCTTATTTTATGATAAATTAGAAAGATACAATACCCTTCATAATTGAGCACAATAACATTCATGTTCTCTATTAACATCCAGTATAACCCATTATACTAATTATTTTTAAAGTAAGTCAATAAATAAAGTTAGTCCAGAGAATTGAGACTCTTTATATTCTTTAAAAGTGTCCGAGGATTGTATAATAACGCCCGTTTGACACTTGACATATACAAATGCTTCACACCGAGCTACACTTTAAAAATATGACATGAATGAATTTTTAACATTAATATTACACTTTAAAACCATCCCGGAAACGACTCAGAATTACTGACTCCGGAGGAGGAATTCCCTTGCTTTTCACTATAAAGCAGGTGACCTAAGGGAACACCCTCCCCCCCACCCTTCCCCTTGCCCTGGGTCAAATAGCCCAGAGTGAAGAGGGCAGCAGGATGGAGTCACTGCCGGAACAGAAAGCCTGCATAACTATAGTTGCAACTGTTTAGTGGACGACATTCTGAGCAACAGATAACGGACCTAAACAATGCAGGTCTCCAGAAATGGACTCAATATTTCTGAGATACAAATTCGTGAATGTGGATGGCTGAGACCAATAAGCAGCCTTCATTAAATCCGTAATAGCCACACTATTTGCGTAAGCCCAAGATGTAGAAAGAGCTCTTACTTCATGAGCCGAAATCTTAAGCACAGACTGCTGGGAAGAAGATAAATTTTCATAAGCAGTACGGATAGTTAATTGAATCCATCTAGCAATAGAATGGACCGAAATGTCCTTTCTATTAAGCATCAGAGACAGAAAGAAATGTTTTCGTCCCTTTCTGATAAACTGAGATCTCTGTTTATAAATGCGTAAAGTTCTAACAGGACAGAGTAAAGGCCTACGTCTGTCTGAAGACGGAAGAGCCTTAATAACAATAGGTTCTGGATATTTATTAGGAGCCTGATTCTTAGCTAAAAATCCAACATTAGTAGTGAAGGTGATAGTGTTCCCGACACTACGATAGTGAGAATCGTCCACCGATAGTGCATGAAGCTCACTGACTCTTCTAGCAGAAGAGAAAGCTAAGAGAAAAGCTGTCTTATAAGACAAGAATTTGAAATCTACTGTCCCAAGAGGCTCAAATGGCTTTTCCTTTAGTTTAAGAAGAACCCAAGCTAAATTCCACTTAGGAATTAATCTAAGAGTTCTGGGTCTATTTATCGAGAAGTTTCTAACTAACTTAGATAAAGAGACATTAGATCCAATTTGTAAACTATCGTGGTGTGCATAGGTATCAGATAACATAGACCTATAACCCTTAATAGTAACAGGCTGCAGTTTGATTTCATCCAACAAGTATACTAGAAAGTTTGCAATGTCTGGTATGGAGGGATCCAAAATATCAACAGAATGATCCCTACACCAACGACGAAAAACCTTCCACTTAGCCGCATAATTTAGCGAAGAAGAGGTCCTCCTACAGTTAGAAATCGCGTCCACTGCTCGTCCTGTAAAGTGCTTGCCATGCAAGAAGGACCGCACAATGGAAAAACGTGAAGGTTGAGACCTTGCGGGTTGTGATGAAGTCGACGCGGTTTCCCCTGCGAAAGAAGATCCTCCCGTGGACGAAGCTTTCGCGGTAGGTCCCACAACAGACACCTGAGTAGATTTATCCACGGTCTCTGTGGAGACAGAGATGCTACCAACAGAATCTTGCACTGAGATTGTTTTATCTTTAGCAATACTTGCTGAATCAATGGCGCTGGAGGATACGCATATCCTATCATTCCGTCCCATGAGATCGATAGAGCGTCTACTGCAAATGCTCTTGGATCCGGGCACGGTGACACATACGTCTGCAACTGATTGTTGAGATGTGTCGCAAATAAGTCTATCATTGGCCGTTCCCACTGGTAGCAAATCTGATTGAATACTTGTTTGTTGAGAGTCCACTCCGACAGCAACAAGCGACCCTTCCGTGAAAGGGAGTCTGCTAGTACATTCAGACGACCCAGTATATGACGGACCGAAAGTAGAACTTGATGTTCTAGAGCAAACAGAAGGATTCTCTCTGTTAGATTGAATAACGGAACGGAATGAGTGCCTCCCTGGTTCCGTATATACGCCACTACTGTCGTATTGTTGGACAGAATTTGGACATGAGCTTTGTGAATAACGTCCATCCAATGACGTAACACAAGCCAAATTGACATCATTTCCTTGAGGTTTATGTGCTTGCTTAGGAACTGTGGATCCCAAAGACCCTGCCATCTCGAATCCGTTGGGATCAATGTTGCACCCCAACCTGTTTGACTGGCATCTGTCATAATGGTAAAACTCGGATCCGGCAACTGCAGCGGAACTCCCTGAGTTAACCACTGAATGTTTGCCCAAGTCTGAATCTCTTGTTTCACTTGATCTGACAAGAGAACGTCTATGTCGAGCGAATGAATCTTCACACTCCAATTCTGAGTTAAGAAAATTTGGAGAGGACGAGTGCGTAACCGCCCCATCGGAATGAGATCCGCGGCAGCTCCGCACAGACCTACCAGTCTCATAAACTCCCTCGCTGTGACTTTGTCTGCATGAAGACAATAGCGAGTGTAACAACTTACTAATTTCGCTCTGGTTAACGGCAGACGAACGAGATTGTTGTGCGTCTCGAAGCTCATTCCCACAGATGAGTGAATAACTTGGACGGCACCAGATCCGACTTCTCCTCGTTTATAACAAAACCGAGACGTCGGAGCAATAGAAGCAGATTCTGCACATCGTTCTGAAGCGTTAACTCGTTGCCGTACCTCTGAAGAATGTCGTCCAGGTAGGCCGACGTTACCGCAGACGAATGAGCTCGGAAATACATCATTACCGAGTTCATTACCCGAGTGAAAGCCCAGGGTGCTAGGTTCAATCCGAAGCACATCGCCCGGAATTGATACACCACTCCTAGGACTGCGAAGCGTAGATACTTTCTGAATGTCGGATGTACCATGACATGAAAGTACGCATCTTTGAGATCTATGCTTGTAGCATAATCGTTCACCCGAATACTCGCTCTGACCGACCGAATCATCTCCATATAAAATTTCAGAGCGACGATCAGCTTGTTTATCCAACTCAAATCTATGACTGGACGGAAAGAGCTGTCTGGTTTCGGAACCAGAAACAGATGGCTGTAGAATCCCGGTGTTTCCTGGTCTTCTACGACCTCTACCGCGTTCTTCATTAAAAGAGACTGCACCTCCGATAACAGAGCGTCTCTTTTCTGCGGATTTGACGGAAGTTGAGTCCATTTTGGACTTTGAGTTAAAGGAGGCTTTCGTTTGAAGGATATTCTTAGACCTTCCGAAATCACCCCTCTCACCCAAGGGTCGTCCGTAATCGACGCCCACTCTTCTGAAAAACTTGACAACCTTCCGCCAACCGGAACACGATAGAGGTTGAAGCCATCATCTCCTGGAGCTGCGAGGCCTGCGGGAGGAGAAACCACGTCCTCCACGACCCGCACCTCGTCCCGTCGACCTCGGGGCGTCCGACCGATTGTCCCGGCCCGAAGGACGTCCCGCACGTGAGTCGCTGCCTTGATGGTCTCTTGAATAAGACCAAGAGGATGCACCGGAACCTCTATAGGAACCTTTCTTGGGTGCATTAGACCCCCAGAAGTGCCTGTCTTATTCTTATCTGCCGTATCCGACTTTTTGGAAGCGGATTTAAACAGCAGAGAATCCGAAGCTTTTTTAGTAATTTTATCGTAGATTGCAGAAAGCTTGCCGTCGAATAGAAGTTCTCCTGAGACCGAAGCGACTCTGAGAGAGTTCTTCACCTTACTATCCACGCGTGTGGATGTAGCTAGGGCTGCGTCACGTCTAACCAACTCCAGGTTTGCCACTGAGAGGGCAGAGTTATACGTGGAATAAGCCACTGCCCTTGAAAGAAGTCTTAAAGAGGATTGTATATCCTGGAATTCTTTCCCTTGAAGACGCAGTGATAACGCATTTGTAAGGTGGTCTGCGTAAGATAAAGCGTCTAAACTGGCCCTGTTAGACGTGATTGTCGTGTCCAACACCACGGTTGGAACGGACATAGACGACGGTAATGACAATTCTAAGTCTTCCGCCTCATCGTCAAGACACAGAGGAACTCTCGGAATACCCTGTCCTGCCGTATCGAATTTATTCCTTGCATTAATGAAAGGCAGGTTAAGAGCATTGGAGGACAAGAAACCAGCTTTGCCTGTTTTGGAAGCAAGCTTGAATATAGCGTCTTTCAATAATTCAAATGTTCTTGTGACATTATTGGACTGAGACGGAAACTCAGGGACGATGTCTCTGAACTGCTCGAAGAATTCAGTGTCCAATGACGCTATCAGTCTCTTGTCCGGTACCGCAGCAGTCTGGCCCGACGGAACAACGTGAGGAAGGAAGTGCCGGATGAAATCCACGGCAACTTTATGTTGTTCCGAAAGGGATAGCTCCAAGTCATCCGTATCCCTTTCACCATCCGGTCGGACCTCATGATGCTCCCGGTCGTCCGCACCCGATGCTTCGGCGGAGCGTACCGACCCAGCGCCGTCGGATAATTCCCGATCCGACACCGATTCTGTCGATTCTGTCGATTGCTGGGATGCTGCGATAATTTGTGCTATCTGAGCAAGCACGTCCGTCATCGAGGCCTGCGGAGTAGCGGTCTTTCGCTGCTTAGCCGCGGGAAGCTCCGCATCAATTGACTCCCGCATACTCTTCCTTTGCGAACGTCCGGAGTCTACCGTGTCCCTGGCTACCAGATGGCGTGACCTGGTCGCCGAAGAATCCCTTATCGGCAAAGCTGGTAGTATATCCATGGTCACGTAGCCAAGGTGCGGTCGTGTGCGCTGGTGAGAGGATGAGGAAGCCTGAGCAGTCTCCGCGGACTGCCTAAACAATGGAGCGTCCCGAGCGACGGACGTGTGCTCCGCTTGCGACACATTTTGTACCACAACATCAGGTCCCTGATGTTGTTGTACGAGAGAGGGGCCTCTCTCGCTCGCGGCCCGGCTGGACCTGGACGAGCTAGGAACCGGACTAGAAGGCTTCCTCCGATCTCTCCTATCATCCGCCGTCACTGGGTGTGCACCTTGTATGTTTATAGTGCTCGCATCACCCAACATTTCCTCCTGGACCGCAACGGACGAACCCGGCTGCCGAACCATTCGGTGAATGGACGCTACACCGGGCGAGCTAGCGGACGACAGCGCCGTCGATCCTACTCGGGACCTCTTAGGCAACTGTCGTATCTCAATGAGCACTTTTGCCGCTAGCTCTGCATTCAATTGTGATGACGGAAGCGCACTCTTGGAAGATAACATGGAAACATCACCCTGTTCTTGTTCCTCTGAAATAGAAACTGATAGACCAGAGTGACCCTGCGGAGAAAGGACCGGTATAACCTTTTCTCCTCTAACAACATACCGTGACACACGTTTCCAATGTTTGTCATCCCAATATTGACATATTGAACAGGAGTTAGTGCGAGTACACTGACTACAATTAATACAATGATCATGAAAGTCAGAGGAAGATTTCTTCCTATTACAATTTGAACAATGTCCTTTCATTGTGAAAAAACAACAACAAGTCCTAGTACTCGCACAAACCCCTAAACACAAAGATACATAATAACATGATCCATTAACATTGAAAAAAGCAAATGAAATTCAAAATAATTTTTGAAAAATATTTTTTCAGTGAAGCCCAAGTTTCTGAAAAGTAACGTTGAGCCCCCAGTGGATCCCAAGGGTAAGTGTGGTCAAAATTTTAAAATTATTTAAAATAATTAATGCAACACTTACAGATAATAATAATGTATCTAGTAATGAGTGAACTACTCCAAAGGCAAAAAGCACCCCTCAAAAGAGACTGTTGCCAATGTAAACAAGAAGTGTATAAACACCAGAAAACATGACTCCTGGCACTGACAATACTGGCCCGAAATCAGTTATCAATAATACACACTATCTGATGCAAAACAGAGACTTCCAGAAAAGAATCTGCAGAACATCAGATGGTAGATGCAGAACACAACGTCTAAACACCCATGGGTGAGAACGTAAACATGGGGAAAATAACAGAATTCATTCTGTAACCAAGCTAATTCTCCCAAGAAATTTTAGTAGTAACCTTACTCAAAAATATGCCAAAAGCATGGGAGAATAGCAAGGGGGGACTTACAGGATAAGGAGAGAGGAAACACTGAATAAGCAGTGCAACTTCAAAGCAAGAATGACAACAACAGGCCCATGCCTCGAAAATAGGCAACTTAACATAATTTCATTACAAAATTTTAAGTTACAGCCCTGAATATTTTCTGTCACTCCTTTTTCCTCTCCTCCTTCTCTATCCTCCTTAGAATTCACCATTTCTCCAATATTTATGTGTCTGGCATCATTTAAACTGAGATTTACAAGCACAAAGATCAGTGAGATGTTAATTGATGAAGGGCCAAACAAAGAATGATGATTGGCGACAATTTTGGAACGTCCTTGACACTGCGCATGCACAGTAGGGGCAAAGTATGGAGGTCCTTTAGGACATGATTTCTTTTGGTTTTAGATGCTAATTTTGGGGATTGGGGGGCAAAATTTGTGTTTGGACCTAGATTTTTAAGAGCTAGACCAGCTATGTCTGAGTCATTGGTACAGTATAAAAATATGATTGTCTGTACAGGTGTGGTCGAAAAATATGTCCTGAAGAATGCTATTGTAACATCACATCATGCCCTAGCATCGGACACCAATTCATATCCGTGTTGCCAGTGACCCACTGTTGATCTGAGTTTTGACTATTAAACTGAGTAATAATTAGATCCACAAGCCTTACTTGCTGACATTGTTAACAGTTTTCACGCAGGATGAACTTTACAAAAAGACGGAATCATCTATTTTCCCGCCACGCATTTTTCGGCGCTTTGCTTTTTGGCCCGTTTCTTTTCATTATCATGTGTTGATGTTTTAAAGCTTTCAAAAGCAACTGGGTTGACCTACTATAATTAATTTATGCAGATAATATTTTGTGAGTTTTAGAATCGAACACCTCATGCTTGATGATGAGTTCATTTAAGTTTTGGTTTGCGTTGAGCAAATCATTTTTAGATGATAGATTCGCACACGACCAATATTGACTCACAAATTGTGATGCGAAACAGAACCAAAAATACCCTGTGCACTTACCATTTTTATGAAGGAACTGTACAACATCTATCATCATTTTCTGATAGAATGATTCTCCTCTTGGTATTAAGTTGACACCCAACCTGTCATAAACATTCTGGAATTCTGAAAAAGATAAAATGTTATTTACCAGCAGTATCAGATCTACTTGTATATCTGTCAGAGACAGAAAATGGGATCAAATTTAAAACATAATAATTTTATAAAAACTTTTTAACCCTTTGAACTCTAGTGATATCTTCCATGCAAGTTCAATGGCACCAATAAGAAGAGAACATATTCATTATTTGGGGCAGACCAATCTATATTTTCAATGTGCAGCCTCGGGGGCTGCACGTGGAAAATATTGATTAGTCTACCCCATACATTTACTGAACAGCCATCCTATATAATGACATTTTGACATATCATGTTCCAGGCCAGAAAAACGGCCACTAGGGTTCAAAGGGTTAAGTATATCAACACATCAAAAAAGAAAAGTCAACATAAAAAGAAATGATTGATACTCCACTTTATTAAATGCTAAACGATAGATTAGCGAAAAAATTGCGGAAAGATATAAATCGTATCCCCCACTGTGAAGATATAGAAATTTTCACTTTTACGGTATCAATCAAAATGGCAGCTTTCAAAGCATCACGTCAAGGTGAATACGAGTCAAATTATCACTGGAAGTGATCAATTTGTTCTAAAAACATATACTGAAAAGAAAATCTAGTGTTTTTGAGTGGATACCAATCATTTCCAGCAATAATTCAACACATATTCACCTTGAATTGATGCATGAAACCCGCCAGCTGAATCAGAGTGCAAGAGGCTACCTGTTCTGTGTATTGATCAAATCACTTCTGTGTATCAATGCACATCAGCTGTTTACTTTCAAGCATCAATTCAAGGTTGTAACGAATGGAATTATCGATAGGAATGATCAGATTCTTATAAAAAGCATATAATAAACAGAAAATCTTATGTTTTTGAGTTGATACCAAAAATTATTTCACTCGTGGCCGAGAAAATGGTTATTTTTGCTCATGCAAGCGCTTGCAATAATAAACAGTTGTCTCGGTCACTCGTGAGATAATTTTCGGTATCAACTCAAAAACACTAGATATCCTCTGTTTACACAAAGTATGTGATATAAAAATTGTAGGTTTTTTTTCCAGTTTTAAAAAAATAAAACCATATGATGGAATCCCTCATTTTATTACACATCCATCTAAAAATTAAGGTTTGTTCACGACATTCTAGAATGTGTGATAAAACTAAAGTTGTATCGCACAAGTTTGTGATACAGGTTTTTGCACATTTTTAAGATCAGAATGGAACCAGGCATATTTCTAGGGATACATGGACCCATTCCGATACAATGGACCATTTATTTTGATGCAGTAATGTGGAAGTGGTCTATAGTATCTGAGTTTCTGTTAGGCCCATAGAAACTCAGGTACTAAAAAAACACCGACGTAGCATCAGAGGAAACTTCCTAATGTATTTTATTAACATGAACAATACTGAATATGGATTGAATGACTATGTGGGTTAAAATATGACATCATGGCAACGACATACATGGAGTTCAAACTAAGAACAATGTAAACAGAATCTGACAGCATCCTTGAGTGACATCACATTTAGATCACCAAAATGAAAATACAAAAGGAAGTGTCAAACGACTCCATGTTGATATTCAGTGGAATCTGTATCGATACTGTACCTCTACTGAATTCTATAACACAGACTTTAATAAATTATGGTGGGGAGGGGACATTGTGAATATTACAATCATTTCTCTTGGACAATGATACAAATTTAATTTACGTGGAATGGTTCGACAATGACAACTGTAATCTTGACTAAAATTTTAACGTGTCAATCATTTGAATAACAACATCAGCATCGAAGTCAGATAAACATGTGAGTTCTTGTTATTTTTCATAGAAGTATTTTTCTGAATTTAGATGTTTTGTTAGTTGTGGCAGTATGGTAACTTTTTGGTGGGAATCACATGAACCACTCACAATTCATACCATAAAAGTGAGGCATAAAAAAGATCGTAAGTTGTATTTCAGTTTCACAGAGCGATCGAAGTGGTGATGTATTAAAAGCTGAAATTATGAATAAAAGTTCAAACAGTGTAAGAAGTAACAATAAGACTGGTCGCATCATTGTGAAGATTATTTTGGATTTTTCTCTTATTTGGTGTCCTTTGCATCTACGAAGGACTGTTTAATTCTTATTTCGTATTATAAAAAATGATCTACTTAAGATATTTGCAAACATGTGTAATAAATACAGAACCACACGTGTTTGAATGGGTTAATGTTTATCACCTTCGTTTGGTTTGGCATAAATACCACTCAAGGCTTTGCCTATCGTGGTACTCTTGCACCAAACCAAAACTCATGCGATGAACATTAACCCATTCAAATGCCTGTGCAGTCCTGCCGATGGAATGAGCTCATTCCAATGAGTGGTCATAGAACATGGTTTTGTTGGAATTTTTTTTTTAAATAATTTCTCTTCACTGTATCAGATGCAACCGATTTGTTACATAAAGGGTTAACCCTTCATCTAATCATCTAAATCCACCTGTAACTACAACTATTTTCCAGCTTAACTCTTGGCATGCTGCTGGCAGATATTCGTGTCCAAAGACAGGATTTCTCAAGATATTGAATTACATATAATTTGGCCACATTTGATCCAACTTCCACCCTGTAAGGCCACACAAAGTAGATCTCCTGTTTCTCAGGCCATTATTTGTAAAATTGCATGCAAGTGAGCGTTTTTTATTTTATTTTTTATTTCTGTAATTATTTCTTTACCATCAAAAGTTCATGCTCTTGATTTATGTTTTAGGCGCTAAAGCATTGCAAAGCCTTCTTACACTCAAGGGACAAATTTATCAATTTTTTTAACTTGGGTAAAATATCAGACATAAACCATTTAATAAAAAGAGAGCATGCGGCTGCCAAAAGGATCATGCGGGAGGGCCTGAGAAACAGATTATTAATTGTTTTAGGCCTAAACTGAATGGATTTTTTACTAATGATTTCTCAAGTTAAATGTAGACAAATGTTTCAACAAATCTAGTTTGATAAAAAATATTTTATTTATTTATTGGGGTTTAACAACACTTTTGACAGCCAGGGTCACCTCGTGTCGGACAGATTCACAGTTGGAGGAAGCCGGTGTCCCGAGAGAACCACTGAGCAATGGTGAATAACTGTCAGACTCCCCAAAGTATTAACTCCACAAAAACAGGGTTAGCACTGGTTGAAGACAGGTGCACCATTGACATGGCAGGTTAAGAGTTAAGCTCTTAACCCTTTACCCAACAAACACAACAACAAAATTTTTTATTTTAAATATTGGATTTTTTTCCACATTTTTCAAAAAATTTCAACAAAACTATATCATGTGATCCTCATTGGAACAAGCTTTTTTCAAGTGCTCTGTTTGTAAATTATGTGGATGTATACAGCCAGCCAATTCATTAGATAAAGTGTTAAAGGGACAATGTTCTGTAAATTTAAACAAGTTGTTGTTTAGTTAAATCTTTACCTTACATGGCTAGAAGACAGCGCTCATAATACTGTTTCTGGAGTAAATGAAGAGTTTTAATTTCTTGCTCACAAAGCATAGATTATGACCTCTTCAACCACCACCATTTCAAGTGTCCTGTATATTTGAATTTCAAAGTCCATCTACATGTACATGTATACAAGCAAAAAACCTGAATGTCTCGACCAACTGCTCCTCATAATTATACATGAATCTGAACAAATCTGTCCGATGTCATGCACAAAAATTAAACAAGAAACCCCAAGGGGCCTTAATCACTCACCTGAAAAAGTTGTTTGAAGGAGAATTTTAGGTCAATATTCAGTATCCCAAAGGGAACACCTAGTATGAACCCAGGGACTTGATTTGAACAAACTTGAATCTGCCACCCATAAGGATTCTGCATACCAAATATCAGAAAATTCTGACTAGTGAATATGAAAGAAAATTTTTCAAAAATATTCCGCATACTGCATTAAGTAAAAATTCAGGCCTCCATAATTATAACCTCTGGGATTTGATTTGAGCAAATTTGAGTCTGAGCCCATAAGGTTGCTGTATACCAATATCAAAAGAATCTGCCTTGTGCATATGAAGAAGTATAAGTTAAAATGTGGGCTCCCATAGCAAGCCCAAATATGAACCCAGGAACTTGAGTTGAACAAACTTGAATCTGACCCCTCCAAGGAGCCAGCATATCAAAATATTCTGGTGGGTGGATAGCAAGAAGAAGATTTTAAAAGAATTTTCCTCATAGTGCTAAGCTAACATTTGGGTTGCTATTGGAAGCCCAAATAGAAACCTTGGAAATTGCTTTGAATAAACTTGAATGTTCTCACCTAAGGGTGCTGAATACCAAATATCAAAAGATTTTGGATGGTGGGTCTGGAGAATAAGGATTTTAAAGAATATTCCTCATACTGCACAAGGCTAACATTGAGGCTCACTTTAGAAGAACAAATACGGACCCAGTGACTTGATTTGAAGATACTTTAATCTGGCCCCCATAAGGATGCTGTATACCAAATATCAAAAGATCATGACTAGTGGATCTGAAGAAGATTCAATAAGAAGTTTCCTCCTATTTCACTAAGTCAAAATTCAGGCTCCCATAAAAAGCCCCAAAAAGGATCCTGGGACTTGATTTGCTCCTTATCATATGTTAGTTTCTAGGTGGACATGCACAGAGTCACTGAATCATGAAATCACACACTCCCTATTTATATAATACATAAAAAGAGAACCTAGTGTTTAGCATAGATAGCACTGAGTGTCTCATTTGTTAGCATGAGAAGATATGTATTTCGGCTCATGACAAAGTTGCCCATCAAAATACATTTTTCTCATGCCCATTCAAGAGATAAATACTGTTATCCATGCAAGACACCTTTTATTATACGCTGAACGATACATTATCAAAAAAATTGCGGAAAGATAGAAACTGTATCCTCACTGTGAAGATATTGAAATTTTCACTTTCACGGTATCAATCAAATTGGCTGCTTTCAAAGCACCACTGGAAGTGATCAATTTGTTCTAAAAACATGTACATAAAATCTAGTGTTTTTGAGTGGATACAGATCAGTTCCAGCAATAATTTAACACGTATTCACCTTGATCTGATGCTTGAAACCTGCCAGCTGAATCAGATCGCAAGATGTGACCTGTTCTGAGTATCGATCAAATCACTTCTGCGTTTAAATGCGCATCAACTGTTTACTTTCAATTCATGCATCAATTGAAGGTTGGAACGATTGGAATTATTGACAGGAATGCTCAGATTCTTATAAAAAGTGTATAATAAAAAGAAAATCTAGTGTTTTTGAGTGGATACCGAAAATTATCTCACTTGTGACCGAGACAAATGGTTATTTTCGATCATGCAAGTGCTCACAAAAAATAAACATTTGTCTTGGTCACTCATGAGATAATTTTAGGTATCCGCTCAAAAACACTAAATATCCTCTATATATGCCAGATTTTTTTTTTTTTTAGCACATCTCGAAGCTCAAGGGAAGCTTTAGTGATCACTTTCCATCCAGCGTCTGTCGTCCACCTGGCGTGAATTCTGTTTTCAACTTCTCCTCAGATACAACTGGACCAAATTTAATAGCATGCTCCTTATCATATGTCAATTCAAATAGAGTTGCCATACCCCCCTGGGGACCACACAAGGGGAATAACTCTACTCACCGGAAATTTAAAAAATCGTGCCCAGAATCATCAATCAGAATCTTTTGATATTTGGTATACAGCATCCTTCGGAGGATCATATTCTAATTTGTTCAAATGAAAACCCTGGTTTTATATTTGGGATCCCCATGGGAGCCTGAATTTTAATTTAGTACAACATGAGGAAAATTTCTTAAAAAATTTTCTTCTTTAGATCCATCAGTCACAATCTTTTGATATTTGGTATACAGCATCTTATGGAAGTAAGTTTATATCTATACTGACTACTTTAGATGACTTCCACCTCAGGCATTGGTTCCAGCCAGATCCTATTTTACCAGTAAAGCAGAATATGTTCACCACAGTAAACAAGCACTGCTCAACTTCCAACAGGAGCATAAGCCTATCTGCAACCTTCTACAAATTTTGTAGCCTCAGAACAAATGTCCCATCATGATGTAGTCATAAGGAAGTCTTTGGAACTAAAAGAAACTGATCCAAGCAGTGACTTAGGTACAGGTAGCCCTGAATTGGCTAAAAATGATAAATTTTAAGTAATTTGTATATTTTTTATACTTACCAATGGCCAAGATTCGCTGGTGTTAACTCAAAAATTAATCCAGGGCCAAACACAAATTTTTCCCCCAGTCCCCAAAATTTGCATGGTAAACCGAAAAATCCAAGTCCTATCTGGTCCTCCATACTTTTGAGATCTGTGCATGCGCATTATCAGGAAGGTACCGAAATTGGCACCAACCATCATTCTTTCTACATATTGCATGTTAAATGTTATAAACAGCGGGAAGGTATGAGTGCCCACTCATGGAAGAGCCATACTCGTCTGGGCCATTGGTAAGTATAAAAAATATACAAATTACTTTAAATTTATCATATTTTTATACAACAACTAATGGCCCAGACTAGCTGAACTGTAAAAAGGCTGGAGGGCCTAGGTCTTAAATGAAAATCCAATCTCTCAATTACTTCTGTAAAGGATAGCTTCTAAGGAGATTTGGGAACTCAAAAAAGATGCTGACTGGGCGAAGTTCAATGAAAAACTGAAACCAAAGCTTGCAACCGTACCCAAGAGGGGCAGTGTCCAGAAGATGGCCGACATCATAGTTGCGAGCCTGGTGGAGGCAGGAAAGGAAAGTGTAGGAAAGGTCAGGGTGCCAACACGGGAACTTGGGTACAGAGTGAACGAAGAACTGAAAAGGGCCATAAAGGGAAGAAACGCTAAATGTGCTGCATACAGGAGAAGTAGAAAACTTAAGGGGGGGGGGGGGGGGGGGGGGGGGGGAAGCAATGAGGCCACAGTTGCTAAGGAAGAATACCACCAAGCACGAAATAAAGTAAATAAGATTAAAGACGATAATCGGAGAGTACGAAATAACAGTCTTATTAGGACGATAAGAACGACAGGGGGTCGAGCTCGAACATATTTTGGAAATGGGTGAATAAACGTAACAAAGGAAGTAACCCACAGAGTATTAAAGTAGATGACAGAGTTACAGACGAGCAAGATCAAGTCGCATCAGAACTAGTCAAGCACTGGGAAAGGGTAAACGATAAGCGATGGGGCATGGGGAGCCCACCAAAGTGTCCGAATCAGGTCGAGGAAAACCTATCGAGCTTCGTGTGCAGCGAAATTAAAACGGAGGAGGTGCGAAAGGTGATATCAAAATTAAAGGATGGAAAAGCGGGAGGAGTGGATGAAATTCCTAACAAGTTTATCAAAAAAGGGGGAGAGGAACTCGTGAAAAGCCTAACTGCCCTATTCAATCTAGCCATAGAAAATCAAGAGGTCCCAAAGGAGTGGAGAGAAAGTAAAGTGACATTTATTCACAAAAAGGGGGAAAAAGACGTTTTGGATAACTATCGAGGGATCTCTGTCAGTAGCAACATTGGAAAGGTTTTCTGTAAAGTCCTGTATGGGAGACTAGAGGAGGTGATTGAGGAGAAGGGTTTTTTGGGAGAAATCCAGAATGGCTTCAGGAAGGGAAGGAGAGTTACTGACCATCTTTTCACACTATCCCAAATGATAGAATCCGCGAAAGCAAAAAAGAAAAAGATGTTTATGGCCTTTTTGGATATCAAAAAGGCATACGATAGAGTATGGAGGGAAGGTATGTGGCGCAAGCTGGAGGCTATGGGCTTAGGAGGCGAGTTTGTTGGAATTATGAAAGCATTATATAAAGATGTGCAGAGTGAACTTAGCCTGGGGAACATTACAACAAAACGTGTGCCTATGGAGATAGGCCTAAAACAGGGGTGTATCCTTTCGCCGATCCTGTTTGCATTGTACATCAAAAGTTTAGGAGATGAACTCCTGCGTAGCGAGGAGGGGGTAGCAGTTGGGGACTTGAAGATCCCAGGACTATTTTTTGCAGACGATATGGTTCTAGTGTCAGAAAGCGAAGAGGGGCTAACGAAAATGCTGGAAATTGTTGGGAAATATGGGAGCAAATGGAGACTCGAACTTAATGAAAGCAAGAGCAAAATTATACCTGTGGGCCGCAAAGTGGACCCCACTCGAAGGTGGAGAGTGGGTGAGTTCAGCATTCTGGAAGGGAGCAGCAAACTTCTGAGTGTAGGAGAGACAGGTGATTACGAGTATTTGGGGGTAAATATAAACACTACAGGAAGAGGCATCTACCGGAACCACACAAATAAATTGATTCTGAAGGGGAAGCGAATCCTTAACCAAATGAAACTTATAGGGAGAAACAGTTTCAATAAGGTTTTCGTGGGGAAAACCATTTGGGAAATGGTGGGGCTGCCAAGTATAACATACGGAACGGAAGTGGTACCCCTAAACCAGACGGCCGTAAAGAGCTTGGAAATCCTGCAGAACGATGCAGGCCGATGGATATCGGGGTCGAGTAATGCCGCGGCGCTAGAAGCAATCAGGGGTGAGCTTGGGTGGATGAGGATCAAGGACAGGATAGACCTGTTGAAGCTCAGTTATCTTAATTATTTGGTAAATCTCCCTGACAGCCGATGGTGTAAAGCAATGTTCCTGAGAATTTTCAACTCAAATATCAAAACGGGGTGGATGGTGCAAGTGAGGGAGCTAGTAGAGAACTACTCATTGGAGATCTCGGACCTGGACGTCGGGGCAAACCAGGGTAAAAAAATCGTCAGAGAAAGGGTCATGGAGGATTGTAACCGTAATTGGCGAGAGGAGGGCAAATCAAAGAGGTCTTTGGGTGGCCTGCGTGATAAAGAGAAGCCAGGTTTTGAAGAGTACCTTGATGGCACCTTTGGGGGGTCACTGTTGTTCAAGCTGAGGTCGCGATCCC
Source organism: Pictodentalium vernedei (assembly GCA_031216915.1). Taxonomy (NCBI): domain Eukaryota; kingdom Metazoa; phylum Mollusca; class Scaphopoda; order Dentaliida; family Dentaliidae; genus Pictodentalium; species Pictodentalium vernedei. The sequence continues at coordinate 442,748,068 of CM062297.1, read as the reverse complement.
TGGAGCTGAGGGAAAAAATTGGGAAAGACGGTGAAAGGGAGTGCCAGATGTGTAACTTGGACATGGTGGAGACCCTGGAACACTTTCTTCTAGAATGCCCAAAGTATATGCCTAAAAGAATGAGATTCACTGGGAGTATAATGGGTAGTGGAATGGGAGAATAAAGGACATGTGGTTAGGGGGAGACTCAAAGGAGAGGGTTAATATGCTAATCGGAGAGATTGGGAAGAATGGGACAAGGGATATTATCAAGCAGTTCGTCTCCGAGTGTTGGGAGGGGAGAGGAGAAGCGTGGGAATAGGGAGGCAGTTGGGAGTACAGGGGTAACCATGGCCTTCTCGTCCGAGAACCGCGACAAATCAGCGGCTGGCCAGTGTTATTATTATTATTCTACAGCAGAATAGGAGAAGATAAGAATTATATTTGTCTTTCTCCTTTATGAGAAAAGAGAAAGGCATAACACCAACAATGTAATTGAAGATTACACGATATTTAATATTTATCTCCTATTTAATGCCAGCATAACCCATTATGCTAATTTGGTGAATGAAAACCAATATATAAAGATAGTCCAGAGAATGAGACTCTTTATACTCATTTAAAAGTGTGCGAGGATTGTATATTAACACCTGTTTGATATGTGACATATACAAATGCTTCACAGTGAGCTATACTTTAAAAACAGTACATAAATGAGACATAGTTATTGCTTCACATCGAGCTACATATTAAAACCATCCCAGCACCGGCTCAGGACTACTGACACCGGAGGAGGTTTCTCTTGCTTTTCACTATGAAGCCAGATGATTATAAAGGAAAAAACTATCCCCCCCCCCTCCCCTTATTCTGAGGTAAACTTCCTCAAAACAAAGAGGGCAGCTGAACAGATTCAGTGCTGGAACGGGTTGCCTAAAAACCTTATAGATGTAACCATTACTGGACGACATTCTGAGCAACAGAAAGAGGACCCAAAGATCGAAGGTCACCGGAGATGGACTCTAAATTTCTCAGATAGAACTTGTTAAATGAAGAGGGCTGTGTCCAGTACGCAGCCTTCACGAGATCAGTAATGGCTATACTGTTGGAATAAGCCTAAGAAGTGGACAGTGCTCTAACAATGTGCGCTGATATCTTATTAACAAAACGTTGATTCGAAGATAGATTTTCATAAGCAATGCATACTGCCAACTGAATCCATCTAGCGACAGCATGAACAGAAATATCCTTTCTGTTAGGAATCATAGAAAGAAAGAAACGTTTTCTTCCCTTTCTAACAAAATCTGATTGACGTTTATAAATGCATATAGCTCTGACTGGACACAGCAAAGGTCTACAGTTATCTGAGGATGGTAAAGCCTTGATGACAATAGGCTCTGATCGCTTGGTTGGAATCTGATTCTTAGCCAAAAACCCTACTTCCGTAGTGAGGGTAATGGTATTGGAAGAAGATCAGGAAATCAGCAATATCTGATATGGATGGATCGTATACGTCTATCGACTGATCCTTACACCAATGGAAGAAAACCCTCCACTTCGCTGTGTTGTTCAACGAAGAGGAGGACCTCCTGCAGTTATAAATTGCATCCACTGTTTCCCATGCAAGAAGGACTGCATAACGGAAATACATGAAGGTTGAGACCTTCCGGGTTGTGATGCAGTGCGCGTGACTTCCCCTGATAAAGAAGGTCCTCTCGTGGAGGAAGCTTCCGGGGAATGTCCCATAACAAACACCTGAGAAGATTGATCCAAGGTTTCTGTGACGACAGAGGTGCTACTAGCAGAATTTTGCAACGAGACTGTTTGATCTTTAACAGAATCTGTTGAATCAATGGAGTTGGAAGATATGCGTATCCTATCATTCTGTCCCATGGAATTAACAGAGCGTCTACTGCGTACGCTCGATGATCTGGACATGGCGACACGGACATCTGTAACTGATTGTTCATGTGCGTCGAGAAAGATCTATCATGGGACGATATCACTGACAGCAAATCTGTCTGAATATTCACTTGTTGAGAGTCCATTCCGATGGCAACAGGCGATCTTTCCGAGAGATTGAGTCTGCTAGTACTATTTATTTATTTATTTATTGATGTTTAAGGTCACATATTTATGCACAATGGCTAATCATGACCGTGACAGCTTTACAGGTGGAGGAAGCCGGAGTACCCGGAGAGAACCACCGAGCAACGACGAGCAGCTGCCAGCTCCCCAACATCGTAATTCCGCACTGCAGCACAGGCGGGGTTAGATTGGTTGAAGACATGCGTACCATCGACGTGCACTACGCCTTAGTACACGGTGTCATCGTGCCCCCCACATGGGCAATGGGGGTGAAGTGTCTTGCCCAAGGACACAACGCGGTTGCCGCAGGTGGGATTCGAACCGAGGACCTCTCGGCTTGCAGCCTGCACCTCTACCTACTGAGCCACCGCGCCCCCGTCTGCTAGTACATTCAGATGAACCGGTATATGACGGAGAGAGGGATGAACGCCATGATTCATGACAAAAAGGAAAATCCTCTCCGTTAAATCGCATAATGGAATCGAATGAGTGCCGCCTTGGTTCCTGAGGTAAGCAACTACTGTCGAATTGTCTGACGGAATTTGAACATGGACGTTTGCTATTAGGCGAATCCAATGTTGAAATGATAGCCATATTGACATCATCTCTTTGATGTTTATGTGCTTCTCCAGGAACCGGGAGTCCCAAAGACCCTGACACTTCAAGTTTGCAGGACTTTGGGTCGTGCCCCAGACCGTCTGACTCGCGTCCGTCATATCGGGAAAGCCAGATCCAGCAGTTGCAGCAGAACTCCCTGAGTTAACCACTGAAGATATGCCCAAATCTGAACCTTTTGTTTTACAAGGTCCGTTAAAACAATACTGGTTTCGAGAAAGTGCGTCTTCACACTCCAGTTCTGAGTAAAGAATATCTGGAGGGGATGCGTGTGCAGGCAGCCTATCGGAATAAGATCCGCAGCCACTCTGCACAGCCCCATCAGTCGCATGAATTCCCTCACTGTTAATGCGACTGAGTGTAGACAAAAGCAAGCATAACAACTGACTAATTTCGCTCTGGGTAATGGCAGACGTACCAGATTGTTGTGAGTCTCGAAGATCATTCCCAAGTGAGTGAACGACTTGGACGGAGCTAGATCAAACTTTTTCTCGAAACCGAGACGTCGGAGTAATAGAAACTGACTCTGAACATCGTTCTGAAGTATGATTCTGTTGCCATATCTCTGCAGAATGTTGTCCAAGTAAGCCGTTGTTACCACAAACAAAAGAGCTCAGAAGTAAGACATTACTGAGTTCATTATTCGAGTGAATGCCCAGGGGGGGCTGGTTCAGACCAAAGCACATTGCTCTGATCTGATAAACCTTCCCTTGTACGGCAAACCGAAGGTACTTTCTGAATGCCGGATGTACCAAGACACGAAAGTAAGCGTCCTTTAGATCAATGCTTGTCGCATAGTCATTCACTTGAATGCTCGCTCTTTCTGACCAAATGGTCTCCATATAGAATTTTGGAGCCACAATAAGCTTGTTTATCCAGCTCAAGTCTATTACCAGTCGGAACGAGCCGTCTGGCTTCAGTATGAGGAATAGCTGACTGTAAAAACCCTGAGAATTTTGATTCTCGATGACCTCTATTGCTTCCTTTAATAAGAGAGCTTGTACCTCCTCTAGGAGATACTCTCTTTTGAAAGGATCCGCCGGAAGATTTGACCAATGCGGGCATCTCGTTAGTGGGGGTTTCGCTCAGAATGATAGCTATAAGCTTTCCGAGACTACACTTCTCAACAACTGATCTTCTGCGATTGCTATCCAGTTTCTCGCAAAGGTTGATAAGCTTCCGTCAACTGGCAAGCAATAGAGGTCTTGAACATCACCTGTAGGACTTACGAAGCTTACAGGAGGAGAAACTATGTCCTCCCCGTGAAGATCTTCACCCCGTCGGCTTAGGAGCATCTGAGCGATAGTCCCGATCAGGCTTACGCCCCTTTCCCCGAGTCGCTATATTGACAACCTCCATACTAATTGTATGAGGATTTCTTGTACCCTCGCGAGGAGTTCCAGTTTGATGATTTTGATTTGGAACGTCCTCACTTACTCCGGTCTGCTGAAGCAGGTTGTTGAGATGCCGACTGCAATAGCAGAGCACTGGACGCTTTCTTTGTAGCTTGTTTGTATACTAACGAAAGCTTGACGTCAAAGATAGTATGTCCAGAGACAGGAGCGACCCAGAGAGCTTTTCACCTTGTCATCTATAAGTGATGATGATGCAAGGGCAGCATCACGTCTAATTAACTCCAGAATGCCACAGCCAGGGTGGAGTTATATGTGGCATACATGATTGCCCTGGAAAGAACTCTAAAGCGAGGTACACACGTCCTCAAATTCCTTCCCATTGAGACATTGCGCCATAGCTCTGGTACGGTAATCTGTATAGGACATTGCGTCCAAATTCGCTCTATTCGGTGAATTGCAGTTTCCATTACATCTGAGTGAATACTGAATGATGCAGGTAAGGATATATCTAAATCCCCGGCCTGCTCATCCAAATGCAGTGGAGCTCTCTGCACATCTTCTCCAACTGTTTTAAATGAACATGGTCTATGTCAGGACACCTGAGGCCCCGTAAGGCCTGGGCTGACGTGGGGTTATTTAGTACCGCTGATGAAATTGCAGGAAAATTAGACCAACGTTGAGGGTTGGAATCCAAGTGTCACGAACTCGGCGCTGGGAGCTGAGTTAGACCGACGCCGTGATTCCTTCTCTGCCAAATTGGCCTGAAATAGGTTCGAATTCCATCAGGTGTGATTCCTAATCACTTCAGGCTGTGTAATGGAAAGAATGATATAAAGTAACAACGATTCTTTTATTTACACATAAAAATAAAGCCGTTTCAATAATTCAACAATCAACAATTCGATTCTTTTCACAGAAAATGGGTTGCTAGGGTTAAATAATTCTTAACAATTATATAGTCATTCTATAGCCCTGTACTGGCACTATAGTCTACACACTGGAAATGTTCCTACCGTGAGCATAAGAGCTTCACAAATCTGAAATTATATTACGGAGAGCTCGCCATAAGAGCTTCACAAATCTGAAATGTTATTACCGTGAGCTCGCCATAAGAGCTTCACCCGCTTAGGCTCAAATGTCAACGTCTGCGCGTAACTGTACCTCTGGCTGTCGGAGGGTTCCTACCAGCAATGTTTGTCATCTATAAAGCCACCTTACTTCTGATTTGGGTCAGATATTGTCTACTCATACCTTAGGTGCCCTTTGGAAGTCCTCCGTGAAAGTCCTATTGAAATATTCACTGTTCCTGGTTGAATTCACGATTCACAAATGCCTCTTTTTGTGCTAGGGCGAAATTGTCACTCACACCGATCTCCAGTCGGTATTACGATGCTTCGACAGCAAAACAAACTACTCCCAACGCAATCAGTCTGACGCTTCAAAGGGTTAATACGCACATATACAATTAACCTACACTTCTGACTATTGCAGGCTGATACCTGCTACTCGACAATCTAAACTTTAACGTTTCACCTTGGGTTTTCCTTCTCAACGAATTTGGCACTGTGGCCGCCTATCAACATTAAGCTAAATCAATCGTGGAATGCCCTGTCTGGCGATTCCAGTCGTTTCAGGGTCCTGTGATCGAAGGTACCCCTATGCCAGGAAACGGTCCGCCTGCCCTGGACTTCAACAACGTGTGTGTGACCCCAAGTGTGTGTCTAATGCTCTGCTCTTCAAGGTATATATACTTTTTACCCTAAACTGTCAGGTGGACAGACGCTCATCTGTCCACCTACCAAAACGGTGGGAGATGACGTATATTGAGGCAGAATCAATACAAGTCATCTCGCGTATGACTTAACGGTGATTTCGCTTGTTGAGAAAAATTGCTATACTAATGATCAGGTGACGACACGACAGACATTTCTATCTTTTAGAATCTCGTTTCTCAATTGGCCGTGACGATATCCTGGCACAAACCGATTACAACTCGTAAGACTCGCGACTACTGTATAAATTAAATAAGATTAGACCTTATCTAACATACCGTTTCTCCCCTGGGTCCCTGCGCTGAAGCTGGATATACACCACGTGTGTTTTTTCCATGTCCAGCTTCACCGAGAAGTGAAATTCACGTAGGTTTTTCACCTTGATGCGGACTATCTTTTGAACTTACACTATCTTTATATATGAGGCCTCTTGCCCCTATATTTAGGCTGGCTTTGCCCTGACAACTCCCTTCCCGAGAGAAACACCCTGTGTATCTCTTAAAACGCAAGGGGCAAAGCCACGCACGCTCGCCTCTCACACCTTTTTACAATCTACCCATCACGTTCAAGACTAAAAAACTGTACCCTAGTGGTCGTGGGGGTCATGACCGGTCTCATGCGTCGGCCATGTCGATTCCCACGACACACACGCCACCACATGCTCCCGTCTTGCGGGTTTACATATGGAGAGTAGACTTATCCTTAGATTTGCAGCACTCTCTCTCTCTCTAATACTATATATTTACACCTAAACATACACATTTTTATACACATTCGCCCATTTGCAAACAGTTCACTTGGCACTCACTCAGACAAGTAACACCGTCCGCGCCTTTGCGTCAGATGGGTTAATTCCAACGGAGTGTAACTTCACCTCCCATTCCCCCATGTCTTGTGAAGGGGCAAATGACCCCTGCATTATTTTGAGCCTCACCCTCGCAAAGCTCAACCAGGGGATTAAAATTGTGCCTCACACACTCACACATTCAACACACAGATTTCCCAACCGCGCCTTTGCGACAGACAGGGTTAGTGTGCCTCACATTCACAACAAACTCTCGTCAATAAAAACAAGCGTGGTTTCCCCGGGCCTTAACACCGGGTTTGTGCATCCCACACTTACAAAACTCGACACACAGGCTCCCCGTTCATGCACACTTGCGACGGGCGGGGCAGTGTATCTCACATTCGCTCTCACAACCAACTCTAGTCAGCAGTCAGAGCAATAATAATACTAAAATAAAAAAATTTCTTCCGGGCCTTAACACCGGGTTTACGAAACTCATCACCTCATCCCCAAAAATATTTGCGACTGGAGCCCCCGTCCCAGACACCAGGCCCACAGCCACCCAACTATTGCTTCTTTATAACCACTGACCATTGATAGGGGCCCGGTTCCCAGTATCCCATTGGGTAACCCTTGACACGCCCCTACTCTCCGCCCCGTTATTTCTATGGGTATTCCACCAGGGTCCCCATACCCTGTCATTGTCGCATTCCCAAGAGCTTCCCTTGGCGCTATATCCCCCAGGCTCACTCGTCCTGGCGATTACCCTTGTTTGAATGACACTGGCCGTCCTTGGCCCTTGTGCCGTCGACCTCCCGGTCCATTGCGACGACTTCTTGCGCACCTTGGGCGCTGTGCGCCCCCGGCACTCACTGCGTGGTCTCCGCCACCTAGGATGCTTCTCCTTTGATTTGTGGACGCTTTCCTCGGCCCCCTGGGCGCCCACTTTAGCGGTCCCATCCATTTTAACACCCTCAACTTGTGTTGACCCGTGCCCTCTCAATTCTGGGGAAGTTTGCCCAGCCATTTGCGTGGGTCTGGCCTCCCCTCTCCACACGAGTGACACCGACTTCTTGGGGCGCTCAACTCCCCCACATAAATTTGCATGAGGGTCTTTCCCCAATGACCCTATTGGGTTCCCTCGCTGTTTGGCGTTTAGCCTGGACTGCCTGTGGCCCCTTCTCCCTAATTGGACAGGAGTCGTCCCTCCTGAAACATTTCTTCGTGTAGGGGTCATCCCCTGGACCATCGGATTGGTTCCCCCTGGGAATCTTCCCTTCCTTACTCGGTACGTTACCGAGTGCAACCGCCGGGGGTCCTTGCCCACCGACTTGAACTTCCTTTGCCCTCGTTGGGCCCTCACTTGGCCCCCTACCCCTGGACCATAACTCATCAGGGCTTGCCCTCACCCCTGGAATATTACCTATGACCAGGTCATACACAGGTGATTCAATGCACATGGCTTCCACTTCGCCACAATAAAATGGGGTATCCACCGTTATCCTCGCGATGGGGAACCTTCTAACGGTCCCATCTATCAAAATACACAAATGGTCACGACCCAACAATTGCTTGTCGTCAACCAGTTGCCTTCTAACCGCTGCAGAGGAGCACCCAGAATCCCGGAGCAGACGGATCTCCCATATCCTGGGTACACTGGCATATTAACCTTCTCCTGCGAAGTTGTGAGCCTCTCACACATGCCACTTATTATCGGGACAACCTCTCCGCCTTCCAGCCTTAATTCTCCCTCTCGTATACATTCCAGGAGGGGACTGTGTTCTGGACCGATAGTTTGACGGAACACTGTCGTCTGTCTACTGGGCCCTGGACCTACACGGTCACCTTGCTTCCAACCCCTTGGTGCTGCATTCCCGGCCCCCTGCTGAGGTGGTCTAATGTTCCCAGTGGTCCTAACCTGCTTCTGCCAGCAGTCCCTGGCAATATGACCCCGCTTGTTGCAGATAAAACAAGTGGTGTCCTTGGGAGTGCTCCCCTTCCGGCTGGTCTGCGACGCAGGCGGATTGGGGTAGTGTTGCCTTACGGGTGCCATTGCCAACCCATTTGCCCCACCCCTAACCGATTTGGGTGCGTTTATACTCCCACCGTGGGCCTCGATGTAGCGTTCTGCCACAGTTGCCATCTCATCATAGGTGGGCGGACCCCTTTCCTTGATGAACAGGCCCAAATCCTTGGAGCATGTAGTTAAAAACTGCTCCCGGACAAATAGATCTCGCAGGGCTGCATATGACTCATTCACTTCTGCGAGATCAGTCCAGCGGTCAAAGTACCGCCTAGCTCGGACAAAATACTGAGGTACTGTTTCTCCCTTCTCCTGCTTAATTTCTCGGAACTTGGTCAGGAATCCTTCTTCAGTGAGCTGGTATCTCCGAAGGATGGCATTCTTCAGCTCACTGTAGTCGTTAAGAAGTGCAGGAGGCATACTGGTATAGGCCTCGAGGGCTTTACCTGACAACAAAGGGCTCAAGCACATAGCCCATGTGTCTTCTGGCCATATTTGACTGGAGGCAAAACACTCGAACCTCTCCAAGTACGAGTCCAAGTCATCTGTGTTTTCATTAAAATGAGCGAGATGGGGGCGTGGGGCATGAATTGCTACCCCTGCACTCCCATCCCTTGAGCGCCGACTTTCATCCTCCACATCGGCCCTTGCTCTGAGGAGCTCTAATTCTCTCTCGTGACTCTGTTGTTCGAGCTCTCGTTCCGCCTCCCTTGCCTACCTTGCTAATTGGGCTTCCCACTCTCTCGCCTCATTTGCTAATTGAATCTCTCTCTCTTTCGCCTCTCTTGCATCTTTCTCACGCTCTCGTTCTAATTGGGCTTCTCTCTCCCTTGCGTCATTTGCTAATTGAATCTCTCTCTCTTTTGGCTCCCTTGCTAATTGAATCTCTCTCTCTTTTGCCTCCCTTGCTGCTTGGGCCTCCCTCTCCCTTGCGTCATTACGTAAGGCAATCTCCTTGGCCTCACGTTTCTGCTCATCATTAACAAACTTTTGAAGTTCAGCCCCCTCAAGGCCCATTTCCTTGCCTAATGATACCAGTTGGGCGAGGGGTGTAACAACATCCATTTTGATTTTTTCTTTCTATCTTCAACACTCGTCAGAAAGAATGACGAAGGAAAAAAAGAAAGAAAAAAAAATATGGCAATTAATCCTAATTTACCTGTGTAATTTAACGTAATTAAACGCCCCAAATTTTCTGAAACCTACCACAGTTATAGTGGCTACCAAGTATTCTCTTGGGGACTACTGTATTGCGATATTAAACCCTTGAACGGCATCAGCTGACCGAAAGCGTCAAAACATAAACAGAACCGAGGTTAAAATACAACAAAATTTCCATATAGCCATTTTTTACCTTTTAGAAATATCCTGGTTAGCGCTGGCCAATCAATGTCAGGACACCTGAGGCCCCGTAAGACCTGAGCTGACATGGGGTTATTTAGTACCGCTGATGAAATTGCGTGAAAATTAGACCAACGTTGAGGGTTGGAATCCAAGTGTCGCGAACTCGGCGCTGGGAGCTGAGTTAGACCGACGCCGTGATTCCTTCTCTGCCAAATTGGCCTGAAATAGGTTCAATTTCCGTCAGGTGTGATTCCTAATCACTTCAGGCTGTGTAATGGAAAGAATGATTTAAAGTAACAACGATTCTTTTATTTACACATAAAAATAAAGCTGTTTCAATATTTCAACAATCAACAATTCGATTCTTTTCACAGAAAATGAGTTGCTAGAGTTAAATAATTCTCAACAATTATATAGTCATTCTATAGCCCTGTACTGGCACTATAGTGTACACACTAGAAATGTTCCTACTGTGAGCTCGCCATAAGAGATTCACAAATCTGAAATTATATTATGGAGAGCTCGCCATAAGAGCTTCACAAATCTGAAATGTTATTACCATGAGCTCGCCATAAGAGCTTCACCCACTTAGGCTCAAATGTCAACGTCTGCGCGTAACTGTACCTCTGGCTGTCAGAGGGTTCCTACCAGCAATGTTTGTCATCTATAAAGCCACCTTACTTCTGATTTGGGTCGCTCTTTGGTAGTCCTCCATGAACGTCCTATTGAAATGTTCACTGTTCCTGGTTGAATTCACGATTCACAAATGCCCCTTTTTGTGCTAGGGCGAAATTGTCACTCACACCGATCTCCAGTCGGTATTACGATGCTTCGACAGCAAAACAAACTACTCCCAACGCAATCAGTCTGACGCTTCAAAGGGTTAATACGCACATATATAATTAACCTACACTTCTGACTATTGCAGGCTGATACCTGCTACTTGACAATCTAAACTTGAACGTTTCACCTTGGGTTTTCCTTCTCAATGAATTTGGCACTGTGGCCGCCTATCAACCTTAAGCTAAATCAATCGTGGAATGCCCTGTCTGGCAATTGCAGTCGTTTCAGGGTCCTGTGATCGAAGGTACCCCTATGCCAGGAAACAGAGTCCACCTGCCCTGGACTTCATCAATGTGTGTTTTACCCCAAGTGTGTGTCTAATGCTCTGCTCTTCAAGGTGGGAGATGACGTATATCGAGGCAGAATCAATACAAGTTGTCTCGTGTGTGACTTAACGGTGATTTCACCTGTCGAGAAAAATTGCTATACCAATGATCAGGTGACGACACGACAGACATTTCTATCTTTTAGAATCTTGTTTCTCAATTGGCCGTGACGATATCCTGCCACCAACCAATTACGTCTCGTAAGACTCGCGACTACTGTATAAATTAAATGAGATTTGACCTTATCTAACATACCGTTTCTCCCCTGAGTCCCTGCGCTGAAGCTGGATATACACCACGTGTGTTTTTTCCATGTCCAGCTTCATCGAGAAGTGAAATTCATGTAGGTTTTTCGCCTTGATGCGGACTATCTTTCGAACTTACACTATCTTTATATATGAGGCCCCTTGCCCCTATATTTAGGCTGGCTTTGCCCTGACAGTCTAAGGAACGGTATATTTATGGAAGATGTTGACAAGAAACTGCCTCTTTTCCTTGCACTCGAGAGGTTAAATATGGCATCGTCCACATGGCCAAAGGCCTGCGACACCTGCCTAGACTGAACCGGGAAAGCAAAAACTTCTTCCTTCCCCGTATAAAGTCTGCGTCTAGAGATGCCAGCGGTTTCTCTCTAGTTGTCACAGCTTGCTGATTTGGTGGAACAAACTCAAGGTAGTGATGGTGGATAAAATCCATCGCAACCATGTGTTGTTCCGAAAGGGAAGGGTAATCCTCTTCCTTATCCCTTTCACCATCCGAGTGAATCAGTTGAGAATCTCGGTCCATTATATTTGCGTGAACAAACAACTGGATCGACCCAGCACCGTCCGTCAACTCAGGTTCGGAGTTTGAGGAAGGCTGCTCCTGCACTTGCTGGGATGCTGCAATCTGCTGCGCAATCTACGACAGCAAGTCCATCATCGAGGCCTGAGGAGCAGCGGTTTTCCGTTTCTTAGCCACTTGCTGCTCCTAGGACGGCGTTCCAGAGATGGATCTTTCTCCGAACGTCCTGATGATGAAGGCCTCAGCTCCTTAGCTACCGGATGGTTCGACTTCACAGGTGAAGAGTGGCTCCTTCTTCATGCAGCAGGCTGGATATCTGAAGCCGGGTAGCGTGTGTGCGTAATAATCATAGCGGAAGAAGCCGTGACTGTAGCCGAGGCTGGCTGCAGTCTTGACGGAGCATCCCGAGCGGCAGGTGTGGACATATGCTCTGGCCCGTGCAAGTTTTTCATAACATCTGGCCCCAGATGTTGCTGGGTTAGAGGGACCTCTCCCGCTCGCGTCCTTTTCATACCTCGCTGAGCCTCCCGACAAGAAACTTGATGGCTTCCTCCCTAGTTCCGTCATCGCTGGGTGAGCTTGATTTGTTTTTAAGGTGCTTGTTCTACCCACTACACTTCCTTCGACCACAACGGACAAACCCAGTGTCACGGCTCCCACGGACAGAGTAACCGCTTCACCAGTCAAGCTAGCTGCTGGCAAAGGATTAAGACCATCGCCCAGTGGCCTTATCCCTTGCCTAATATTCAAGAGCACCTTAGCAGCTAGCTCTGTTTGCTCATCAGAGCATGACAATGGTAGCACACTTTTGGTAGGTGTCAAATTACAATCACCATGTTCTTGTTCCTCTGAAAAAGAAACTGAAAAACTTGAATGACCTTGCGGCAAGAGTACCAGCATCGGCCTCTCACCACTAACAACGTACTGTGACACCCACATCCAGTGTTTGTCATCCCAATCAACACATGTAGGGCAAGAATTCGTAGGAGTACATCGACTACAGGCAAGGCAACATGCATGTAAATCTGAGGAAGACTTCCTCACCTTGCATTTTGAGCAATAAGCTTTCTTGATTAATCAAAACTAAGGCGATCGTACTCCCACAAACTCCACAATAAATATATGATAAAGATACATAATAATCAACAAGCAAAATCGAAATCGAAAAATTCAATTCCAAAAATTTTTCGAAAAAATTTTGACAAAAGCCCAAGTTCCCAAAGAGAACATGAAGAGCCCAATGGTATCCCAATAGAGCCTAAGTGTGGACAAAACTCCAAAAATTATTGCTACACTACCGGAATATTAAATAATGTATCTTACAACAATCCTACAATAATAATAACTAAATACTACATATATTTAAGGTCGTTGTCAATGTAAACAATGTCAAGGAAAAAACCGGAAACAACACATCAGGCACACAAAAAAGGCCCAAAGTCAGTAACAGATTTTTAAAGCTACCAGATGTAAAGCAAGATCTTCAAACGAAGAAAAAACGATACATCGGATAGAAGATGCATGACCCAAACGACCGAACACCCCTTGGGTGAGGACATAACCGTGGGGATAAACAGCATAAACATTCTGTAATACACGACAAACTCCCAAGAAATTTTATAAAAAATTTCAATAAAAATAAGCCAAAAAGCTTGGGAGTTTAACAGGAGGGCTTCTAAGAAGGATATGGAAGGAACACAAACAGTGGATAAATCATTAGCAAGAATGAGGATGTCAGGTACATGTCCCGAAATTGGGAAACATGAAATAATTTTTATAAAAATTATAAAGTTACAGCCCTGAATGTTCCTAACCATCGTTGTTCACTTCCATCATCCATTTATGTCCTTGGATCCACCAATTTCACCATTGATTTGTGTCTGGCATCCTCAAAACGGAGATTTAAAAGCACAGATGTCAGTTCATTGTTGCTGACTTCAGGGCCAAACAAAGAATGATGGTTTTCGCAAATTTCTGTACCTTCCTGGATACTGTGCATGCGCAGATCTCAAAAGTATGGAAGACCACATAGGACTTGAATTTTACAGTTTTGCATGCAAATTTTGGGGATTGGGGGGCAAAATTTGTGTTTGGCCCTGGATTAATTTTTGAGTTAGCACCAGCTAGTCTGGGCCATTGGTTGTTGTATAAAAATATCAAGCTTTTTGGTGTAGAGGTAATTTTGCAAAATTATCCAAAGCCTTACTACTTCAAGAAAACAAACATTGCTGGGAAAAACATGCATCATGCACATTTCCTGGTGTAAGGGAAATAACTAACAAACATAAGATTGTTCAATGAGCTTGGCAAACAAGCCTGAATTGATAAACTTTCTAGTTGCATTATGGGAAATATTTGCAGATTGAAATTCTGATATTTAGACATGAGAGTGCATAATATTGGAGAATGGTACGAATTTCTATCATTTCATGTTTAACCCTTTACCAAACCGAACAGAAGATGACACTCACAAAAAAATGTTTTGAATGACTAAACAATTCATTTTTTGTCTCAAAAACATAGCTTATGACTCCTTATTGGAATGAGTTTTTTCGGGGGTCACATGCTATGTTTTTGAGACAAGAAATTAAAATATAATAAGATTATAATGGCGATTTTTGTGAATAGCACTAGCCATATATGGCCGTTACATTGAGTAAAGGGTTACTGATTTGTCTGTTCACCGACTACTAGTTTTCTTCATGCAGAGATCAGCACCCAATCAAATACATCACTCCACAAATGAATGGCTATGCTACTGCAAAGCTGATTTTACCCTTTTTTCAACACGACTATCAGACAATTGCCAAAAAATTTCTGAAAAGTTGAGTTTCATTTTGTAGATCAAAAACATAATTTATGCCCCGTCATTGGTATTTTACAATGGGGGGCAGGGGGGGGGGGGGGGGGGGGGATATAGTTTTTGAGGCAAGAACTGAAAAAAATAATAAAATTTTAATGGTGATTTTTGTGAATATCACTGGTGAGAAATGGCCATCAAGTGAGATAAAGGATTAAACATTGCAAAATGAGAGAAGCGATACTTATATAACAGCTGAATTGAAGAATTATTAAATGGTATTCATTTTACTGCATCGATCTGAGATTAGTTCACAGCAAGCTAAGTATTTCTGAACAGAAGCTCTTCTGATCGATTTATATCTTATTTGTTAGCCATTTATCTAACAAATTGGCTGCAATCGACTGCAACAGCCCCATGTAATTTGAAAATTGAGGAGTTGAAAAAGAGTTATTTTTTCAAAAAATTTCAACAAAACCATATCATGCGAGCCCTCATTGAAACAAGCTTGTTGTGCTCATTCTAATGAGAGAGTCACATGATATAGCTTTGTTGAATTTTTTTTTTTAAATCTGAAAAAAAAATGGTCAAATCCTATTAAAATCCCCAGAATAATTCCTAAAGCTAAAATAATTTACTGTTTGTTTCAAGACTTTGTTTGAGATAAGAATTTATAATCAGTTAAGAAAAATGTTTTTAGCATTTTATTTATATATAACACAAAAGCTATGTTTTTGCAGCAAAAATAAAAAAGCTTAGTTAGGCTTAAAAAAAATTACAAATCTGTTTCACAGGCCTCCTGCATGGTCCTTTTGGTGGCCACATGCTTTCTTTTTATAACTAATGTAAACTTAAAAAAAATAAAAATTAAATGGTTTATGTCTGATATTTTACACGGGGGGGGAACCGAAATGTTTGCTGCAGGTCATGATATGGTTCTATGCCGTGTATTTCTGTCATAAATTGGCTACCCTTGTGTTAATTAATCAAGTGTAACACGGGCATCGATATCATTACACACAAGCAAACACGCACAATTTATTATATAGATGTCATTGTGCATAGCTAGAAAAAATTTTGTTTTTGCGTTCACTATAAATATAAAATATTTAAAAACTTATGACAAAACAAGACTAAATTCGATAGATGTTATCGCCTAAAGTAGCATTTTTATTGCTATTAGGAGTTTAGTTTAGTGAAAAAAATCTTTCAACTTTAAAATTTAACTATCGGTACACATATGTTCTTTTGCATATAAAAATGTATGGGCCCTAGGCGCTAAAAAGAGCTAATATATAATCATGGGGTACAATTTTGGTGGATATAGTTCAACGCCGCTACACGATATCATTCAATGTAGGTTTTCAAAATCTGTTGATGTTGTTAGATGCCGTGACTAAAACGTAGTTTGGGGTATTTGCACGTGATGTAGTGCTTAACGACAGCAGAATTCAGTTCCTTTTTAAGTATTATGGTAGTTTTAGTCAGTTGAATGTAAAATATAAATGCGCCGCCCATCGTCCATAGATTTTGCATCCGAGTCTACCTCAAATAGGCCTAGGTCGATCACGCATACAACATACGCCGATTTGAATGTACTGAATCTAATCTGCCTGTTGTTTATCATTTATTAGACCATCTGACTATTTAGTATGAATAACCCTGCTTTTTATTGAATTTCCGCAAAGAAATTAAATGACAAAGATTACAAATTTTCATTTTATCAGAAATACGTTTTTTTTTTAAAACCTATGAGGTTTTTCGCAACAAATAGCAATTTAAAAAATTCTATAAAATGTTGTGTTGGGTGGAGGCTTAATAAAACAACTAATTGCACAGGAAGTCGGAACCTAATCACCATTAAGCCGTGCATTGCATATTTTGGCTGATGATACGCCAAGTTAGTATTATTATTATTATTGGTCTTCATATGCACTATGTGGTCTAAAGCTTATTAGGTCGCAAGTTCACGTGCAGAAACAAACTGTATGCACTGATATGTGAGCGTATGTGGTCTAGTCTATAATTATTAAGCTCTGTATTTCGCCAATTTTAAACCGTATGTATGGTTTAAAATTGGCAAAATACAGAGCTTAAATAAATAATTTATATATGTGAAACCCGGTGCTCTATGAAGCGAATAATTACTGGTGGCACAGGAGCAGTTAGTTTTCTTTAAAGGCACACCAACTCAAAGTTGACCTACATTAATTTAAAAAGATAACTATCACATCGTATTCTATGGTCAGAAGTACCTATATAGCCTTTTCAGCGTTTTGATGGGTACGGCTTCGTTATGTGTATAACGCACACTAAAGTACACAGTAAATGCACTGTCTGGGAAGAGTTTGTATTTTTCGATTGTACAACCAAAAAGTACAAACTATTCCCAGATTGTGCATTTACTGTTTACTTTAGTGCGCGTTGTACACAACGAAGCCGAACCCATCAAAACGAACAAAAGGTTATACAGGTACTTTTGATCAAAGAATATGATGGGATAGTTAATTTTCTAAATTAATGTAGGCCAACTTTGAGTTAGTGTGCCTTTAAATAATGTAAGTTTCTTCGAGGTGATGTACCTTCATTGTTCGATAATGCAATATGCAGTAGGTATATTCACTTCATTGGCACTTCTTTGCATGTCTATACAAATTAGAGCGCCACTGAAATCTTTTGCCACATTTGCAAGAATATATTATTTTATTATGCTCAGACCTTTTGTGTTCAGCCAAGTAAGAATGTGAGGTAAATTCTCGAGCACAAATATTACATTTGACAGACTTATGGCAATCTTTCTTGTGTCTGTTGAGGGTCTGCTTTGTCCGGTATGCATTTCCACAGTCACATACAAATTGCTTTGAGCCCGTGTGTCCACTTACGTGGGCCATCAAATAACCATTTGTCGCGTAACTCTTATCACATCCCTCTACAGGGCATTTGTGGGGTTTATCTGGCCTGTGACGTAACAGATGAATGTTCAGAGAGCTTCTCCGTGTAAATGTTTTAGAACAGATGTGACACATTTGAATGGAATGGCTCTTTGATTGATGCGCTTCTAGAGCGTCTTGAGATTTAAAGGGCAGTGTGCAATCTGTGCATGCAAATTGTGCCCGGTGAATTTGTACATGGCGCCGGTAAATGCGTCTGTTTGTGAAACACTTAAGACATTCTTGGCACTTCAAATTATTTGAGCATGATTTCCCCTTGCTTTTAGTGGAACAATTTTGCAGTTTGGGTGTTGAAGATATACGGGGACTTCCTGGAATGTCTTGCTTCCCGCGAGACGAAGGCGAGCATACCGTTACCTCGACGAAGGAACCGTCAATTGGTTCATTCAAGATCATATGTATTGACTGATCAAGTTCTGAAGCCATCTGAAAATAAATAATAATGCAAAACATTTATGTAGAATATGCATTGTGGTCTCTGGATTTATATACTTGTGTTGGTCAAATCATCAAAGTGATGGTCACCAGACCATAACTAGGAATGCCTCGATAATCTTTCTATAAAATGTTACATGCTACATATGAAGGCACTTTGCTAAATGTTAGGATTTTAGTCCATCCTGTTATGTCTTTTAACGATAAACCCCAATGGATTAGTGAGGAAATATTTTTGTTTCATATATTGCCCACTCATAGAATAGAGAGAGTAACCCCATTCACCAGGTCTTGAGTTCCTTTTCTTAATAAAAGGAACTCACGACCTGGTCAGTGGGTTAGTGTGTGTGTGTGTGTGTGGGGGGGGGGGGGGGGGGGGGGTGTGTGTGGGTGTGTGTGTGCGTCTTGTAAAATTGGCATAACTCGAGTATACGTCGCTGGATCAAAACTAGATTTGGGCATGATCTTCGCATTTTTGGGGTATAATTTGGCTACACGCAACTATTCGTAGCAATCAACTTATTCCACCAACATTTACCACCATAAACCTTAACTGGCAGGCAGTTGAACAGCCAGAAATGGTGTGAAAATTGAACAGTAAGCAATATATTTTAGCTATTAGTGTCAAAGGACAAGGTGGAATACATTATTGCCCAAAATGGAGGCCCCACAAAGCCTAAAACAGAACCAAAAACATGTGGATAGCGGCATTGAACAATACCGCAACATGGCATTGAACCATACCATGAAGAAAAAATTCACGGCATTGAACGATATCCTACTTTAACACACCCCTACCCCAAAAAACTGGTGCTTATACTTAGAAATAGAGCACCTTAGCTGCTATACTTTAACCACGTGGCAGCAAAATGATTTTTCGGCAGTACTAAACGCAAAATATCAAATATTGGTTACATATGGCCACATAATGACCAGACACATTTCAAAAATCATATTCTCCAACTTGTACACTGAAGATAAAAACCTATAATACTTTTGTTTTAAATGACTAACCTCGTCGAAAATTTGTGTACATTACGAGTGAAGCCTGCCAAAAAAATAGACAAAAATTGTGTTACCACCCCCCCCCTTTTAAAAATACGATATGCGCATTTTCTACTACCTACCGTGCGTGCGTTTTGAAGTTTTGGCCTGCGGCGCACCATATCATGACCTGCAGCAAACATTTCGGTTCCCCCCCCGTGTTTTACCAAAGTTAAAAAAATGATAAATTTGTCCCTTCAGTGCAAGTAGGCTTTGTAATGCTTTAGCATTCTAAAGCCTTCTTGTAGTCAATGAAAAAAATATACCACCACCAATGCTATTCCATAGATTATGAGGCCTAAAACATAAACCAAGAACATGAACTTTTGAAGGCAAAGATATAATTACAGAAATAAACTAGAGTGATGTCACGCATGCAGCCCGACTGTCCCAGCAATGGCAATGCTTAGACACAAAATAGTCTGAGCTATTTTTTGTTAACCGTTTACCTAACGAATCTGCCATAGAACTGATTTCAACAAGTTGCATCTGCTCCTCCTAAGAAAAGCTTATACCAAATATCCAAAGATTCTGACCAGTGGATCTAAAAAAAAAGAAGAAGATTTTTAAAGAATATTCCTCATATTGAACCAAGTTATAATTCGGGCTCCCACAGGGAGCCCATATATGAACCCAGGGACTTGGCTTTAATGAACTTGAATCTCACCCCCTAAGGATGCTGCACACCAAATATTAAAACATTCTGACTGCTGGATCTGAAGAAGATTTTTAAAGAAAATTTCTCATTTTGAACTAAGTTACAATTCAAGCTCCCACAGTGAGCCCAAATATGGACCTAGGGACATGTCTTGAACAAACTTGAATCTTCCCCCCCCCCCTAAGGATGATGCATACCAAATATCAAAAGCATTCTTCTTCTAGATCTGAAGAAGAAGATTTTTAAAGAAAATTCCTCATTTTGAACTAAGTTATCATTATCAAGTTACAATTCAAGCTCCCACAGTGGGCCCAAATATGAACCCAGGGACTTGGCTTGAATAAACATGAATCTCACCCCCTAAGGATGCTGCATGCCAAATATCAAAACATTCCGACTGCTAGATCTGAAGAAGATTTTTAAAGAAAAATTCCTCATATTGAACTAAGTTATAATTTGGCTGAAAATCTTCTTCCATGAACTGGAATCACCCACTCAACACACCGACTCACTATCTGCTAAACTTACCTACAAATTCCGACCCACCAGTCATTGGTCCCCCAACCCAGGGCAAGACCCGTGCCTAGAAGCCCTATATAGAACCACCAACTATAGGATTTTAACAAACCCCACTTTCCACCCGGGAACCCCGAACCTCACACCTGAGGAATACACGGCAATGAGCAACTTAGCCAAAGACTTGAATATCGTAATTAAAAGAGCGGATAAAGGCTCAGCAGGTGTCATCCAGAACCGATCGGATTACTTTACTGAAGCAAAACGACAACTCAACAATGAACTTTTTTACATTGTGACCAAAGAAGATTTGACTGAACAACACAACTTAGTCGTCAAAAAAGCACTTGACAAAATATTCAGGCAAGGACAAATTACTGAAAAAATCAAAGAAGGCAGGGACCAGCCTAGGGGGGAATTTTAGGGAGACTTCAAGTCTCCCTCCAGAAAAAATAGGGAGACTGCAGAGTCATGTAGGGAGACTTCATAGGCAAGTGGGGAAAATTAAGAATATTCAGGTACCACCCCGCCACCCCTTCATATTTTCAATTTATGGTCCTCCATTAACGTACAAATAATCCAGGTCCAGTTGTCTATGATGCATCTGTGCCAGGTTAAAAAATCACAATGTAATTATTGACTGAAAATCCCCCACTGCTACCTTCTCCTTCATGACCCCTCACCTCTTCTTCGTGCCAATCCCCCATCACCCTCCTGTGGTTGCCTTTCAACAAAGTCTACTAAGCTAATAATTTCCTAAGTCTGAAAGTGTGAACAGGACCAGATGTAAGAAGGTTGCTTGGGAGGTACTTTGTTAGTTAATAAACAAAATACATTCTGGGGTCGAGTATTTTGTAAAAGAAATGTCATTCCGCATCATTTTTATGGCATTCCGGTGTCATTTCATGTCATTCCGATGTTTAGGAGGACCCTTTTTCAAGATCGTCCACATGCACACTTGTGTCCTGTACAAAGCTTTTCTTGACATCACTAAAGCTTTTTTTCATGTGTTTCAATTCCATTCGTGTTTTTCTGGGAATAGACAGCCCAACAGTTAACGGTCATCAGCAAATCGAAATGAAAATAATGTGTTATAAAATACGTCCGTTGTGTATGCATTTTCGGCATCCTAAGCGACGTAACCTACTTTCAAACTGGGTTGTTTTGTTGAGTCGCGTACGTCACTTATTTTCGTTTCGACACTTGAAGCTCCGACTGGAACGCAACAAAATAGAAATAAAAAAAATCCGCCGAAAGCGACAATGGACAATTGCTTGTCGTGTGATTTCAAATAAATGGACGTTTATTTGACGAATTAAAATGCCCATTTATCACACTCGAGCACATTCGATTTTTGAAAATACTCGTTTTCATGTAAACCTCGCATCAGCCATCAGTCATCACTCAGTTCAGCCTTTTCTCATTTTGGCCAATTTTTAGAGGGCGACTTGTAATCGCCCCGACTATTTTTCTAGGCGACTTTGGGCTTAGAAGGGCGACTTAATCGCCCTAGTCGCCCTCACGGCTGGTCCCTGAAAGAAGGCCTTACTAACCACGACCCTCGAACTCCTGAACTCTACCTCTTACCTAAGATCCATAAATGCCAAACCAAAGGCCATGTCCCTGGACGACCTATCATTAGCGGCAATAACGGCCCCACAGAACTAATAAGTAGTTTTGTAGACAAACATATCAAAAGCTTCGTTCCCACTTATCCGAGCTATTTAAGGGACACCACCCACTTGCTCACCATTCTGGGAGATCTTCAACCATTACCAGACACATTCATCCTATGCACTAGGGACGTAGTTTCCCTCTACACCAATATCCCAAACCAAGAAGGGCTAGTCGCAGTGGCTCAGTGTATCAGGAGACACAAACCAAAATGGGACACATCACCCACCAATTTACTAGACCTCCTTAAAATTGTTCTCCATTGCAATAACTTTGATTTTAACGAAGAACACTATCTTCAGATCGGAGGAACTGCTATGGGCACTAAGCTACACCCAGCTTCACCAACATATTCATGGGAGAACTTGAAACCAAACTACTTAACACATCTAGGCTCAAACAACAACTCTACCTCTGCTACACTGATGACATCTTCCTCATATGGACACACGGAAAAGACTCCCTCAAAGAGTTTATAAATCACTTTAACAACTCATACAAGACGATTAAATTCACAGCAGAATATTCTACCACCTCTGTCAATTTTCTTGACGTAACGTTAACCAAAAACGGAAACACAATCAAAACGTACCTATACACAAAACCCACAGATAAACATGCCTACCTAAGGGCCGACTCGTACCATCCACAGAAACAAAAAGACCAGATACCATACAGTCAAGTACTACGCATTAAACGTATCTGTACCTCCACTGAAGATTTTAACAAACACGCACACTCCATGATTGAACACTTCCTTGACCGAGGCTATCCGAAAGCCCTCCTTTTTGACACCTACAACAAAGTCAAGAATCTCGACAGACGTATGCTACTTGAAAACAAACACAAACACACACACCCAACTGAGCCTACAGACACAACACATTTGTAGTCACACATAACCCCGAATGTCGGGATATATATTTATACATCAGACGCCTTTGGCCAATATTAAACAGTACCACCCAAGGACGTACTCTATTCTCCCAACCTCCACTTCTAGCCAGGAGACGAAACTCAGCACTCACAAACATCCTGACTAGAGCCAAACTTAAACAAACTAGTGGCTGAGTTATACCGAACCCATTTTCGCCATGCTCAAACAAAAACTGCTCCGTCTGCCCTAACCTACCCAAACACCATTGGTTCTCAGGAAAAGTCTCGAAAACCAGACACCGAGGCCCTTACAAAACCAACTGTATGTCCAGAAACTGCATTTACCTCATCAGCTGCTCAGAATGTGGTAAACAATACATGGGCGAAACAAAACGCCATTTCTACATCCGCATCAAGGAACACTTAGAGGACATCAGACTTTTGAGACACACCTGTCTCCTATCTCTTTAACCAACCTAACCACACACTGAGCAACGTCAAGTATAGGATTATACAAATTCTCAACACCAACCCAGATGACCCGAAAAATTCGGATAGAAGACGAACTGCTGAAATCATTGGATCTTCCAACTTAAAACGCTCATACCGTTCGGCCTGAACAGAAAGGACTTTTAGTCTATTATTTCCTAAGTTATAATTTGGGTTCATACAGGGAGCCCAAATATGAACCCAGGGACTTGGCTTTAACAAACTTGAATCTCACCCCACTAAGGCTGCTGCACACCACATATCAAAACATTCCAACTGCTGGATCTGAAGAAGAAGACTTTTTAAGAAAATTCCTCATTTTGAACTAAGTTACAATTCAAGCTTCCACAGTGAGCCCAAATATGGACCTAGGGACATGGCTTAAACAAGTTATCAATCGGGCTCCCACAGTGAGCCCAAATATGGACCTTGGGACATGGCTTGAACAAACTTGAATCTTACTCCCTAAAGATGCTGCATACCAAATATCAAAACATTCCGACTGCTTGATCTGAAGAAGAAGATTTTTAAAGAAAATTCCTGATTTTGAACTAAGTTATAATTCGGGCTACCACAGTGAGCCCAAATATGAACCCAGGGACTTGGCTTGAACAAACTTGAATCTCCCCCCCCTAAGCATGCTGCATACCCAATATCAAAAGATTCTGCCTGCTGCATCTTGAGAAGAAGATTTTTGAAGAAATTTGCCTGAAATGCACTAAGTTCGAATTCGGGCTTCTATAGTGAGCCCAAATATAAATATAGGGGGGGGGGGGGGGGGCAATTTGAATAAACTTGAATCAGATCCACCCCACAATGTTGCATACCAAATATCAAAAGATTCTGCCTCCTGGATCTGGAGAAGAAGATTTTTTAAGAAATTTGCCTGAAATGCACTAAGTTCGAATTCAAGCTTTTATAGTGAGCCCAAATATGAATCCAGGGGTCCGATTTGAACAAACGTGAATCAGATCCACCCCACAATGTTGCATACCAAATATCAGAAGATTCTGCCTGCTGGATCTGGAGAAGAAGATTTTTTAAGAAATTTGCCTGAAATGCACTAAGTTCGAATTCAAGCTTTTATAGTGAGCCCAAATATGAATCCAGGGGTCCGATTTGAACAAACGTGAATCAGATCCACCCCACAATGTTGCATACCAAATATCAAAAGATTCTGCCTGCTGGATCTGGAGAAGAAGATTTTTTAAGAAATTTGCCTGAAATGCACGAAGTTCGAATTCGGGACTCTATACTGAGCCCAAATGTGAATACAGGGGGCCGATTTGAACAAACTTGAATCAGATCCACCCCACAATGTTGCATACCCAATATCAAAAGATTCTGCATGCTGGATCCTGAGAAGAAGATTTTTTAAGAAATTTGCCTGAAATGCACTAAGTTCGAATTTGCGCTTCTGTAGTGAGCCCAAATATGAATCCAGGGGGCTGATTTGAACAAACTTGAATCAGACCCATACCAAGATGCTGCATACCAAGTATCAAAAGATTCTGCCCACTGGTTCTGGAGAAGAAGATTTTTTAATAATTTTTCTATAATTCATACGGTGCTATCAGAGTTATGCCCCATACAGAGTCCCCAAGGGACGTGGCCATTTCATTTGAACAAACATGAATTGCCATATAGTAATGAACATCCACATGAAGTTTCATGAAAATCAGACCAGTGGTTTCAGAGGAGAAGTCGTTTGAAAAATGTTCACGACGACGATGGACGACGGATGCCAGACGACAGACGACCGGTGATAAGTTAAGTTCTCTTCGGTGAGCTAAAAAACTGCTTGCCCGCATGCAATTTTACAAAGAAACAGAAGATATACTTTGTGTGGCCTTGTTCAAAAATCATTTTGCAAGCCTCGTCCTCTAGTTAAGATGGGTAAGGGTTAAGTTTCACTTGTGATCAGTTAATAAACTAAAAGGTCCAGCCTGCTGCGGCTCATTGGTTCTTTCTATGAACTGCTTCTTTCTCCACCTGACAAACTGACACAAAATGCTCTTGGCTCCTATAAGTGTCACTAAATCCCAATAAACAAACAGATAAACTAAATCAAGAACATAACTATTGAAGAAATATTGTAAATAAAATATCATGTCTGAGAAATAATATGTCTGAGAAAGCATTGTTTTAAAGCATTTCAAAAAATTTTGTAATAAAGTTATATGACCTCTACTGACCAGGCTTTCAATTTTGAGGTTCCCAATTGTACTCGAACACCCTGGCATGTCTAGATTCGAAAAGCTGAGCCACAAAAAGAGTGTGCATCTTGATTTTTCGCATAAATTGCACTTTAATGTGACAGATGGCCACACCTTTGAAACAATTTTTTTCATTATGAGGGCGATTACTAATGCAATATATTATTTTTCACGCTTGCATAAATTCTGATTCATGACACTAGCATTAAATATCTTTTTCAAATCAATTAATTCAAAATTTCATTTCAAGTTACCCACAGAATGTTAGCTATATCCTTTGTATAAGTTTCGGTTAAAAAAATATGAAAGTTACATGAACTTTTAAAGTTGAAACATGGAATTAGGTTAGTACATACAATGTGAATTTTGAGGTGTTGATCTTTTCCTTTTTCCATTTCAGACATACTAATCTCATGCTAAATTTATGAAATAAAGAGCATATGCTGTATTTTAACTTTTGTTCATTTATTCTCCTGGTTGAATGACGTAAATCCATTTTATATTACATAGAAATTTGTGCTGCGGTGGATGTCAAACACTTCACAAGTGAGTTGAGAGGATCAATGTAGGTGGAAAAACAAAACAGCACAAACACAAAAAGGAATGTGTTGATTCGAAGCAAAGCCTGTATTTTTCAAAATCTAAAGTCAAACTGACCTTTCCTTGATACATCACATATCAGATTCCAAGCTTGCATGTGATCTGGATCATAATTTTGTAACTTCACAACAGATTCATATGCTAACTTCTTGAACTGTTCTTCATTATCAAATCGAACTTTTGATTCCTAAATGACAAAGTGAATCCTTTACTCAACATATAAACAAATTTATCTTTTACCAAACACAATTTGTAGACATGTCTTTAGGCCCCACTAAGTAGATCTTGTTTCTCATGCCATTTTTAGCACACCTACATCTGTAAGATGTGGTGAGCTATTGTGATAACCTCGGGCGTCAGCGTCGGCATCGGTCGTGTCCAATATTGTAAGATTTAATGTTCAGGTTAATTTCTCAAACATCAGTGGGCTCAGGCCTTTGATATTGCATATGTAGGTTGTAGGGGACTATCAGAACAGTACTTAACCCTGATACTATGACTTTTTTCCAAATTTCACCTAAAATTTTCTGCCAAAAGTTGTAAGAATTTGCGTTTAGGTGTTGTAAGAATTTGTGTTAAAGTCAGCTTTTGTGCAGATTGTGCTGCTTTAACTTCTCATTACTGTTGATTTTCATATTTCAATAACAACTGTAGGTATTAACCTGACTGAAAGCAGAAATTTAACGGAAATTTTCTTTTTTTTCAGACAAAATTTTCATGTTTTTCTCCGACTTAGTCAATTTTAAGTTCTAAAAGTTTGTGTTAAGGTGAGGTGTTAAGGTGAGTTTTCAAAGATCAGTGGGCTCAGGCCTTTGATATTGCATATGTAGGTTGTAGGGGACTATCAGAACAGTATTTAACCCTGATACTACGACTTTTTAATTTTTCCAAATTTCACCTAACATTTTCTGCCAAAAGTTTTTGTCAGAATTTGCATTTAGGTGTTGTAAGAATTTGCGTTAAAGTCAGCTTTTGCGCAGATTGTGCTGCTTTAACTTCTCATTACTGTTGATTTTCATATTTCAATAACAACTGTAGGTATTAACCCTACTGTATGCAGAAATTTAATGGAAATTTTCTTTTTTTCAGTCAAAATTTTCATGTTTTTCTCGGACTTAGTAAATTTTAAGTTGTAAAACTTTGTAAACTTTGTGTTTAGGTGAGTTGTGTTTCTATGTGTCTTTCCAGGCGATTAATATTCTACACTTGGGTTACTGAACTCCATTGCAATAATATTTAACCCCCATTACATGCATATTTGAGGAATTTGAGGATGATTTTCTGCCAAAACTTGTTGTAAGAATTAGCGTTTAGGTGTTGTAAGAATTTGCGTTAAAGTCAGCTTTTGTGCAGATTGTGGTGCCTTCACCTCTCATTACTGTTTATTTTCTCATTTCAATAACAACTGTAGGTATTAACCCTACTGTATGCAGAAATTTAACTGATTTCTTTTCTTTTTTTCAGTCACAATGTTCACATTTTTCTCTGACTTACTCAATTTTAAGTTCTAAAAGTTTGTGTAAAGGTGAGGTGTTAAGGTGAGTTCTGTTTCTATGTGTCTTTCCAGGCAATTGATATTGTACGCATGGGTTACTGAACTACATTGCGGTAACATTGCGGCCTTATTACATGCATATTTGAGGAATTTGAGTGGGATTTTTGGGACTTATATTCACTTTCTTTAAAAAAAAATTTTTTTAACTTTTTTTTTTTTTATTTAATACTTTCTCATACTTGTTACTAGTAACATTAAGGCTTATTTTAGTTGTTGATGTGATGTATTTTTGTTGGGACTTATAGTCACTTTCTTGAATGAATGTTTTTCCGCAACTCCCTTTTAACCAATGAATGTACTTCAATTACAATTTCAGTGATTTATGAAAGCCTTTCCTAATTCTTATTTATGATTTAATATCTGGCCTCACGATTCATATTCTTAATCATAAACATTTCTAAAAGAAAAAAAATGCTTTTATATCCAAAGATTCTATGATGAATTGATATATAATAAATGCAGAAATATAGACTTTCCAAAGCCATCACATAAACCACATTAATCATTTGATGCCTAGTTAATGATTTATATTAACTAAATATTAGGCATGTTACATTGGAACGACATTATCAAGCGCGAATGTAGGTGAGCGTTGGGATGTAACATCACTCTTGTTTTCTAAGTAGCTTATCTCCCTTTGAACATGGAAGATTTAATATAGATTTGTGCATGAGAGTATTGTGTTTGCAACACCACCTACATTAACTCTTAGATGCCGTGAGTCGAGTTTTCTTGCCTGTGATGTAATATGGCAGGTAATCTGACTGTGACGGTTCGGCTATCTTTGGGCTTGGGGTGAATTAAACACTGAGCAGGTGCTTCTAGTCAAGTGTTGTCTGCCTGAATAGGCAGACGACACTTGACTAGAAGCACCTGCTTTACTGTAAGTTTTTTGCAGTATGTCATGTTCAATAAATTCATTCTAATTCCCTGACTTTAAGAGTTAATAAACCATTTTCAAAATCAGTTCATAGATGTATGTGCAGTTGCATAGAAATCTAGACCACTAACAAATGAACATGTGCATATTTTCAATATGCATCAATTTTAATCAGGTTATGCCCCCTTCAACTTAGAAATTTCTCCTGGGACATAGATTTATTATTGATTTCTAAATAAGATTCTTGGGTGCACAACATTCTTGTGTGTGTAACATCCAAAATTTATGAACCGATTTTGATGAAATTGCTCAAACATGAACACTCACAAGTGAACATACACATGCACAAATGACAAAATTTTTCAGTCTGTCATGCCTTCAACCAGGCTATCTCCCCTTGCACATAGAAGATTTATTCTAGATTTCTATATGAGATTCAAAGGTGCGCAACTGCTCATATATTTCAGCTCATACTGAGAGCTTCGATTCAGGTGATGATGTCTTTTTGTGAGACACAGTTGAAAAGGGCAAAAAATTTATATATTCTGAATCTTTCAGAACGAAAAATTTTCTATGCTATATAAAAAAAAATGCACCAACTTTTCAGTCCAAACATAGCATATGATCCCTGATTGGAATGAGCTTGTCTGCTTATTCCACTCATGTGTCATAAGCCATGTTTTTGAAAGTAAAGAAATGTTGTTAGGCCTAAAAAAGTGAAAAATCTGTTTCTCAGGCCTTCCTGCATGGTACTTTTGACTGCCACATGCTCTCTTTCTATAACCAATGAGGACTTAAAAAAAATTAAAAATTAAATGGTTTAGGCCACACAAAGTAGATCTTCTGTTTCTCAGGCCATTATTTGTAAAATTGCATGCGGGCGAGCGTTTTTTTATTTTATTTTTTATTTCAGGAATTACTTCTTTGCCATCAAAAGTTCATGTTCTTGGTTCAAGTTTTAGGCCTCATAATCTACAGAGTAGCATGGGTGGTGGTGTATTTCATCCCTTGAGTGCATGAAGGCTTTGCAATGCTAAAGCATTGCAAAGCCTTCTTGCACTCAAGGGACAAATTCATCAATTTTTTCAACTTGGGTAAAATATCAGACATAAACCATTTAATTTTTATTTTTTCTAAGTTTAAATTGGTTATAAAAAGAGAGCATGAGGCAGCCAAAAGGACCATGCGGGAGGGCCTGAGAAACAGATTTTTTATTTTTTTAGGCCTTACATCTGATATTTTACCCAAGTTAATAAAACTGATAAATTTGTCCCATTAGTGCAACAAGGCTTTGCAATGACTTAGCATTGCAAAGCTTTCTTGCACTCAAGGGATGAAATACACCACCACCCATGCAATTCTGTAGATTATGAGGCCTAAAACATGAAACAAACCAAGAATTTGACCTTTTGATGGCAAAGAAATCATTACAAAAATAAAAAATAAAATAAAAAAATGGCTTGAGAAACAGAAGATCTACTTTGTGGGGCCTAAAAATCATCGTGGTTTGAAAATTTGGCGATATGCACATGTTCACAAGCTTCTGGTCATGTTTGAGAAGTTTCAAAATTAGTTTAGAAATGTAGAGGGAGTTGTGCACACAAGAATTTGGATGCATGTATGGACATACGAACAGATGTACATGTGGGGTGACAACAATATAACTCTTAACTTCTTTGAAGTAGTGGAAAATATTTTAAAAAATGCATGTACAGAATTCAAAACATAGAGCTCTTTGCTTTGAATGAACGGTTTAACAAACCTTATAGAATGCCTGAAGATCACTTATCGGTGGAGAAACAGTTTTATAGTTGGGGAATTTTTCTTGTAGATGAGCAATAAGCATTCCAAACTGTGTACCCCAGTCTCCAAGATGGTTGATCCTCAATACATCATGCCCAACCCATTCTAACAACCGGCATATGCTCTCTCCAATAATAGTAGACCTAAAATGAAAAGATACAAAATTACTGAAAAAGAAAATAGAAATGAGGGATATATTTTTGCTTTTCTTTTTTGAAGTTTGATAGACTGAAGGCTTATTTGACTGACTGTTTCAATATCACAACCAATCATGTATGAAACCATGGAGGGATGAAATCTTCAGACCCCCAACAAAGCATAAAAAATTCACAGTGGTACAGCATGAACTGGTCCACCCATGTATTGGGGAAATGATCAAGAATTATATGAATGTTTTTGCTTATGTCATTACAAACCTGGATAATTTATTTACAGGAATGAAAATCAATGCAAGGCATGTACATGTATATATTTTCAAAATTTTCTGGGGAGGACATAAAGACCCTCCACCTTTAAGCATCTCACTCACAATGCTTGCAGTGGCTTCAGCATCCATGGTTTTGCTGTCAAAGTGTCCGCCCATCCCAATCCCTCCATATTTTAGAAAGAGGAGGAAAGAGAAGCAAGAATTTCTCAGTGCAATCCTGTTATTTCTATTATAACAGGTTGTTAAGGCCACACAAAGTAGATTTCTGTTTCTCAGGCGAGGTTTTGTAAAATTGTGTGTGGGCAGGCAGTTTTTCATTTTATTTTTTATTTTTGTAATTATTTCTTTGCCATCTGAAAATGCTAAAGCATTGCAAAGCCTTCTTGCACTCAAGGGACAAATTTATTAATTTTATTAACTTGGGCCAAATATCTGAAATAAACCATTTAATTTTTATTTTTTCAAGTTTGCATTGGTTATAAAAAGAAAACATGCGACAGTCATAAAGACCAAGCAGAAAGGCCTGAGAAACATATTTTAACTTTTTTAGGCCTAAGTGACATACTGCTGGAAAGGGTACTTGTGCCATTTTCATCACTGTATCACATACCAGCATTTCATCAGCGAAATGCAAGACACATGATGTTTTATTCCTATTCCCAAATACAGTGTGGTTGCCATGGACTAGTCACTTTCCACGGATGGGCAATATTTCCAAGGATACAATAATATTAGACTCCAAACACCAATTATAGGAATGATCATCAAAAATTTAATTAATGAAGAACCATACAACCCGATGCTTCATTAATTAAAATTTTGAAGTTGATGATTTTTATTACCTGGAAAACACATGCATGGACATCACTGACCATGCATGGATAACGACCAATCCACTGTGACTTTACTGCACATCAAGACACTAGAAATTTACTAACTTCAAACTTTAAGAAAATGCTTAAGCCTCAAAAAGAAAGAAATTTGTTTCTTAGACCCTCCCCAATGTTCATTTTTTCTGCAACATGGCATCTTCTTATTACCAATACTAACATTATAAAAATTAATTGATTCATGTTAAAGTCCACAAGTTAATAAAATGGATAAGATTACACCACTGTCCATGTCATTCTGCAGATTATCCCTTTACACCTGGTCACAATTAGCCATTGTGCAGAAGTATGTGACCTAAAAAACCAATAAATAAATAAATAAATAAATAAATAAATAAATAAATAAATAGTCCCTATCCACACAACTGTCATGATATCAAAATTTCAAGGAGCAAATTTTCTCAAAAAGCAACTAGGAATTTAACCAATTCACACCAGTTGCAAGTCAGTCATTGCAATAAGTAAGGGCTTTTCAGGTTCTTGGCAAGGGGGTTATAAATTTCAGGGCTTTCAAGGAATTCAAGGAGCCATAGGGACCCTGTAAAAAGATGATGCAATAAACCCCCAAGTTGGTAAGGAGGATCCTATAGCTCTACCCAACAAATTATTACTCACATTTCCTTGGACACCAATACAAAGTACATTCATTCATTTTCCTATAGACATGATTATAAAACTCTTCCATTCAGGTCAATGACATTAAAAGGGTTACAATACATTGCTGAAAACAGAACTGTGCGTATTATTTTCCAAAATCTGGCTGTATAGTGCATAGCAGTGAGCTAATGTTACAGATCTTACCCTTGAACCATACAATTATCTTCCATAAGGCCTAAGCCTGAAAATAAGCTATCTGTCATTTTGGAGAATGAGTCCATGGAGAGGGGAATTCACTCTCTAGGGACCTCATTCTGTAGATGTCAGTCTGCCTATTTTCAGGCCTTCCTGCATGGTCCTTTTGGTTGCCGCTCTCTTTTTATAACCAATGCAAACTTAAAAAAATAAAAATTAAACGGTTTACGTCTGATATTTTACCCAAGTTAATAAAATTGATAAATTTTGCCCTTGAGTGCAACAAAGCTTTGCTATGCTTAAGCATTACAAAGCCTTCTTGCACTCAAGGGACGAAATACACCACCACCCATGCTATTTTGTAGATTATGAGGACTAAAACATAAAACAGACCAAGAACATGAACTTTTGATAGCAAAGAAATAATTACAAAAATAAAAAATAAAATAAAAAAATGCCTGCCCACATGAAATTTTACAAAAAATGGCCTGAGAAACAGACCTACTTTGTGGGGCCTTACCAATGAAAAAATTTTTCATTTAACTCTTTACCTAACAAATCGGATGCATCCATCCACTTTATTTTCAAATTCAGGAATTCAGCAGTAAAAAAAAAATATATTTTTCAAAAGAATTCAACAAAACCATACCATGGGACTCTTCATTGGAATGAGCTCATTGAGCTTGTTCCAAAGAGGGGGGTCACATGATATTGTTTTGTTAAAATATTTTGAAAAATTTGAAAATATAATATTCAAAATCCTAAATTTTCATATTGTCACCATTGGGTATAAATAAATAAAAAAAATAAATTTAGTTAATTAACAGTATTCAATTAAGAGGGATCTTGTCACTTTCCTGCATTCTGAAGAAAAACTGAACATTTATTCTATCTTGTTTGACAGAGCTCGTAGAGCTCTGTCAAACTAGATATAAGCAATTACATACCAATACTGGATGTACTCAGACCAAATAGATGTATAAACAGAGGGCATTTGGCGATTGTCAGGGTAATTTCACAGCATAGGCACTTACCCTATAATCTACATGCAATTAATTAATAGGACAAATTTGTACTGAAGTTAAAGTAAATGGTTTGTGTTTGGAAGTTATATTCAGTTAACAGAGTTATTCAATTAATAGGTATCCAATTAGGCCAGACAAAGTAGATCTTCTGTTTCTCAGGCCATTATTTGTAAAACTGCAGGCAGGCGAGCGTTTTTTTATTTTATTTTTTATTTCTGTAATTATTTCTTTGCCATCAAAAGTTCATGTTCTTGGTTTATGTTTTAGGTCTCATTAACTACAGAATAGCATGGGTGGTGGTGTATTTCGTCCCTTGAGAGCAAGATGGCTTTGCATTGCTAAAGCATTGCAAAGACTTGTTGAACTCAAGGGACAAATTTATCAATTTTTTTTAACTTGGGTAAAATATCTGACATAAACCATTTAATTTTTATTTGTTTTAAGTTTACATTGGTTATAAAAAGAGAGCATGCGGCAGCCAAAAGGACCGTGTGGGAGGGCCTGAGAAATAAATTTTTAATTTATTGAGGCCTTAAGTAAACTTAGCTATATTAACAAAAAGAGTCATTTGGTATATTTCTGTTATGCCTGCATTTTCTAATATTACCTTAAATGACCAACATGCATTTCTTTAGCAATGTTGGGAGAAGAGAAGTCAACAACAACTTTCTTCTTAAGAGCAACAGCAGGAGGCTTGACTCCATTCCTCAGTACATTACAGACTTGTTTGGAAACAAAATCGTTGTTCAAATTGATGTTGATGAAGCCAGCTCCTGCAATCTCAACCTACAAAAATGAAACATAGCATTAGTTGCTTTGTTTTTCAAAGCTTTACCCTACATTTGAAGGTCATGTTATTCAACGACGTTTGCCACTGTCAAAACTCTACAGAAAGAAGA
Source organism: Pictodentalium vernedei (assembly GCA_031216915.1). Classification (NCBI taxonomy): domain Eukaryota; kingdom Metazoa; phylum Mollusca; class Scaphopoda; order Dentaliida; family Dentaliidae; genus Pictodentalium; species Pictodentalium vernedei. The sequence goes on along the minus strand of CM062297.1, from coordinate 442,713,626 downwards.
TGAATGTAAATATAGTGACTCAATGTACATTTTCAAAAATTTTGTAAAGATAAATTTCAGCTTGAAGAGTGATTTAGCCAGTGACCCTTCCACCCAGGTTTAGGAAAAACAGAGTTTCTTCTTTGGCCTGAATGGACAGGTGTTTGTACAAGCATGGACTGTAGGACCGACCTCAAGGACAGACCAAACTGAATAAAAAAAATAATGGTCTAATAGTTCATTCTTGAATAGAGACATAAAAGTGAGAGGTGTAATGTGAATATTTAGTTATTTATTTATTGTTGTCTAAGTTCACTTTCAGCATCTTTGGCTATATCATGACCACAACATAGGGATGAAGTCAAGTTTAGCTAATTGTTTATACTTAACTGGTATAGTGCTAAATTATTTTTGGTCATCTAAATTACTTCAAGTGTCTTTGTCTTGTTACAATCTATGGGAGAGTATCTGTAGGCACTCTCCCATAGATCGTAACAAGGCAAATTCTTATAGACTCAATAAGACTAAATAAGCATGCTTCAAAGATAATAATAAGGCTTCCACAAAGTATGAAGCCTTAATTTTGGGTACTTGAACTTCAGAATAAAACCCCAAAATATGGGCTTCCAGCAATCTACCAGTTGAGCTACCCACTTTAGAGTGTCAGAGCAAAGCCAGTCTAAAAGGGTGAAGGCCTTTCCTCCTACTTTCAAGTTCAGATATATGTATCAATTTCCTCTTTCTGTGTTCCAAACACACATTTTAATTAGATAATTAGCCTTAGGTGAATCATATTGGGATGCTCCATTGGCATACTACCAGTCAGATGAGGTGTCTCTCCATGTTATCATCGGTTAATTAATATAGCAGTGACTGGAACTTATAGATTGATTCCAATTGACAGAGCTAACAAGTATATTATTTCTAGAGATACGCTTGATAACACATGCATTGGTACATGCTGTTTTCTGTCTTCAGGCATCCAGGAATATTGTCATCTGAAATCCCAACAAAAGGTATAAAGTTTGGAGAACTAGTTACTTCTGTGAGACCTGGGTGTCGGCCATTTAGGAGATGCCATAATAGAGTCTTGTGTCAGTGAGATTGGTGGGCACCCACAAAGCTCTGTTGTACGCTGCTATTGTCAAATTAGGTGGACACAGGAGGGCTACAGGCACGAATTCATAGAACAGATTGCGAACCCAAGTAAAGGCTTAGTTTAGATTTCATTAGCGAGGACCGACTCACACCTGTCTCAAAGAGTAGGCTATTGTATTGTGGTGTTAACCTTCAGGAATGCAGCGGTTGATCACATAATAGCCTGTTTTAGTATCAGAGTGTTGTGAATATCGACACAAAGTCGATCGGTGACAATTCGCATAGGCACGGAAGCCGATTCTGAAGTTGTGAGTTCTGTCATGAACTGTGTGATTCCAAAAGGACAGAAACATTTGAGGAGAGTTCTATCAAAGGACACATGTAAAAGGTATGAGATGTAAACTTGCTAGTGGATGAACTGAATCCAAATTAGAATTATGTTGACAAAAGGTAATTAACATTACTAGTCGGGATTCCTGACAGTCAATACTGCAGACATGCAGAGACGTGAAAATTAAGGCTCAGTGTAGGAAGCTCCTGTTGTAAGCCCATGACACTGACATTTCCAAAGTGTGCTATAGTGCCAGTACAGGGTAAAAGATAAACTGAAATTGATGAGAAACTACATAGAATTTTTCTTCCCACAGAAAACAAGCACTGCTCCACTTCTCAGGGTTCCCACACAAAATTAAAAGTAACCAACCACTGTTGGACATTGTACTCTTTATTTTTTTAACCCTTTACCCAATGTAGAGAATAAAATTTGTTATTATTTTAATTACTATTTTTTTTAATTTTTCCAAAAATTTCAATAAAATCATAACATGTGACCCCTCATTGTAACGAGCTCGATGAGCTCGTTCCAATGAGGGGTCACATGATATGGTTTTGTTGAAATATTTTGAAAAATGTAATTTTTTCACCAGCTTAATTTGCAAATTACGCGGGCAGATGCGGGCGATTCATTAGGTAAAGGATTAAGAAAGTAGACAATGGAGAAATTTCTAGTGCCAGCTACAAATGTGTCATGTAAATGGTACTTTTGAAAACCATGTGATAGACATGTACACCACTCAGACAGAAAATTTTGAAGTTGAACAGGATACATTTTTAACAGATTACATTTGATTCCTAAATTATTTATTTATTGCTGTTTATGGTCACATACTTCTGCATAATGGCTAAACGTGACCGCAATATGGAGATAAAGTTAAGTCCAGCCAATCGTTTATACCCATTTCGTCCATCCCAGGCATTGGTTACCAGATACTATTTCACAACACAGAGCTTATTTACCACAGTACATAAGTACTGCTTCACTTCCTAACTAAACTTCTGAGCATGGAAGATATCCTTAGATAAATTTGTTCTGTTTCAGGTTATCAGATACTTCTGTTATCTATTGGAATTCAACAACATGTCCAATGGGCAGAGTCATATTTGGTCAAGCAGTTTTACAAGTAAAAAAAGGCCAGAGTACTCAGGAAGACAGACAGCACCTAGATATTTATTTATTTATTTATTGGTGTTTAAAATCACATATTTTTGCACAATGGCTAATAATGACCACAACATGAGGATCAACTCGAGACTAGGGTTAGCATTAATAAGATATGTTGCCCATTTTAGAAAGGGTTTGCACCTCCCAAGCATTGGTGACTGGGTCCTATTTTACGAGTAAAAAAGAGCCTGTTTACCGCAGTGAACAGGCACTGCTTCACTTCCCGGTTCCCATGGGCAAGCATCTAGACAGAATGATCGTAATCTGGTTGTGACACCTTTAGACAAGTAGACTGAGAACAGGCAACATGCCAGGTCCCTTCAATGTGGTCGTGGACTCTTTGCACTAAGTTAAAATTCAGGCTCCCATAGGAAACCCAAATATTAACCGACAAACTTGATTTGAACAAACTTGAATCTGGCCCCCTAGAGATGATGTATACCAAATATGAGAGGATTCTGACTGGTGAATCTGAAGAAGATTTTTAATGAGTATTCCATGCATTGCACAAAGTTAAAATTTGGGCTTCCATAGGGAGCTCAAATATTAACCCAGCGACTCAATTTGAACAAACTTGAATCTGACCCCCCCCCCCCCCCCCCCCCCCCCCCCCCCATAGATGTTGTATACCAGACATGAAAAGATTCTGAGTGGCCGATCTGAAGAAGAAGATTTTTAAAGAAATTTCTGCACCAAGTTAAACTTTGGGCTCTAATAGAGAGCCCAAATACTAACTCAGGGACCCAGTTTGAACAAACTTGAATCTGACCCCCTAGAGATGCTGTATACCAAATATGAAAGCATTCCGACTGGTGGATTTGAAGAAGATTATTAAAGAAATTTCCTCATATTTCAGTAAGTTAAAATTTGGGCTCCTACAGGGAGCCCAATTATTAACCCAGGGACTGGATTTGAACAAACTTGAATCTGAACCCCCTACAGATGATGTATACCAAACATGAAAGGATTCTGATTGGTGGATCTGAAGAAGAAGATTTTTAAAGAAATTTCCTCAAATTGCACCAAGTTAAACTTTGGGCTCCAATAGAGAGCCCAAATCTTAACCCAGGGACTCGATTTGAACAAACTTGAATCTGACCTCCCTAGAGATGTTGTATAACAAACATGAAAAGATTCTGACTGGTGGATCTGAAGAAGAAGATTTTTTGAATTTTTGAAAAAATTTATGGATGCTATCAGAGGTATGCCCCTTCTGGTGCCCCCCTGTGGGCATGGCGAGTTTATTTGTACAAACTTGAATTAACATATGATAAGGAACATGCACACCAAATTTGGTTCAATTTGGTTGAGTAGTTTGTGAGGAGAAGTCGATAATGTACACTTCACGACAGACGACGACGGATGGCAAGTGATAAGTTAAGCTCCCTTCAGTGAGCTAAAAATAATTAAATTTGAAAGATGATTTTTGTGAATGACACATCAGTTTTTGGTCATTACATTAGGCCTAAGAAAGGGTTAACTGAAATGCAATGTTACTGAAATTTATGTCCTCACAGAATTCTGTAGTCTAAATTTACATTACCTTATCAAAGAATTCATTTTCTGGAATCCGGTCAACGATAGCCTGAGCAACTTCTCTTGGATTTGACTTCTGACCAAGGGCTTTCATTTGCTGAAAATTGATTCAAGCTCATCATTTATATAATAATACTAGTAAACAACTGGTTCAGTCGGTAATTAATTTTAAATAACGCAAAACTTTCAACAAGAAAGGTGTTACTAAATACCTCAACCCTAGCAAATCTTTGCAATCCCCTCATTTTATCAACTTTTCACAAAGACTGACATATCTTTCAATCTATTAGTTATTATTAGAGTAATATCATACCTGATATATATGAAGCGGAGCATCAGTAAATTTTATTCCATTTCAACCATCTGTGCATTGATGTGAAAATACCAAAAATTTCAAGTAGCAAATTTTCCCTATTATACAACTAGAAAATTAAGCAATAAAAACTTGTCTGACAGAGCTCAATGAGCTCTATCAAACAATACTGAATCAGTTAACTTCTCAGGTGCATTAGGGGAAAAATTTGCAGCTTGAATCGGCAAGCAGAGAGTTAAAACGTGGTACATATAAATAAAGTGCTAAGGATAGTTATCTCATCAATGTCTGTCTGCAATAGTGTTGAAACGGTTAGTCGACTAGTCATTGTCAACGCTGATGTAGCCCAATGTTGACTCTGGATTTCTGCATCAATTAGTCAGAACATGTGTTATTTCCTATAAAAACATTACAACATAAGTTCTGAAGTAAAGTCTACGAAGGAAGAGTTAAAAATGATTATGTTTGTCAGATGATCTGTTCAGAGAGTGAAGTCAACAACACTAATAATGAGATAACTGACACAGACTTTGAGATCAAAGTAGAATTAACTGTGTTGCGTCGGCCTCTTTGAACTTGTTGACAGTGGTTGCACTGCACATGCCTAAATACTGTTAATGACTTGTCTCCATATAGAAAAATATTATGAAGATAGTGCTGGGTGTTTTCTCGATTAATCAGGTATAGCCAGTTATAAAAAAATATTGTTAGAAATATCAGTAGAAATAAAAAAAATTAAAATATCATCAAGTCGAGAAATCATTCCCCATGCCCTCCTGGATTGACAAAAACATAACACTGCTCAAAGAATGCACTTCCTGTCCATTTCAAAAGTGTTTGAAAATCCAGAGTTAACCCTTTACCTAACGTAACGGCCAAACCGGCCAGCGCTATTCTCAAAAATCGCTAATTAATTTTCATTATTTTTTTCATTTTTTGTCTCAAAGACATAGTTTATGACCCCTCGTTGGAACGAGCTCGGTGAGCTCGTTCCAACGAGGGGTCATAACCTATGTTTTTGAGACAAAAAATGAAAAAAATTAGTTATTCAAGAATTTTTTTGCAACTGTCGTCTGCTTTTCATGTTAGGTAAAGGGTTAACACTAATGAACTCAATTAACACAATGATTGAGCTGATTTTGTTTTTGATAGTGGCTGGCATGTTTCCCAGCTGACCGATGGATCGATGTTACTGGTCTTTGATAACACAACATTTCTCTGAATACATAACATTAAAGAATAAATACAATGTGTTCAGCCAGTAGTCTGTTGTATGATCTCATGATGCAGACATAACGACACAATAGGAGAATAAAGTAGAGAAAAAAAACTAAAATAAAATCTTTTTTTCAATGGAAGATGATTGTTATGCAACTTTTATATTGCATGGTTGTCACAGACATGTTTTCAGTTTGAAAAATTCATTGTTCAATTCAGTTACCTCCCTTGATGTGTCTCTTCAGTGTTGTCTGCATTCCAATAAACATTAGAGAAGCACATCAAGGGAAGTAAAAAGTTGAAAAATGAACATAACATTTTGATACATCCGGTTATTATTAAATGAAAAACGAGTATATGTGCTCAGTATATTTCTGATTAATAAGGCCGAGTCTATTGCATTAAGTACACTGAACTGTATTAAAACTATTTACCAGAATAAAAACAACACTTCACAAGAGAACAATATCATGATTGTATCGATCTTCTTTCCACCAAACCACGATTATTATTATGGTTAATATCACCCAGCTCTAAATAGAGAGATTCCTATGCAATTTAATTTATTACTTATCAACCAGCATCAGCAAAGTGCTCAAGTGGTCAAGAGGAGAAAGATATTCAACTGCAGATGTATTGCTATGTAAATCTTGACAGCAGAAAGTAGGTGCTGATTAGTCGACTTTGACTCGACTTTTGGGTGTTGAATAAGCGAATTGATTCCCAGAGTCTTTTCAACACTTGTCTGCAATGAGAATTTTAGATCCCCTAACAGCAAAGTTAAATTAATTTAGATATGCTATCTTTCACTCACCTTGTTTGGAAAGAAATCAAGTACTGATACATGAATCTGAATTTTATAGCAGACGACTATAAAAGTCAAATTCACACATATCGTTACTTTCAAATTCATTTATTGAATCAGAGAAATTTCAACTGAATAATGTCAGGAATATGGAATTTGTAAAAATCTGTGGGAAATATTTCTTTTAAGAATTACATTTGTTTGTTTATGTATTAGGGTTTAACAACACTTTCAATAACAAGGGTCACATCGTGATGAAAAGTTTTACGGTGCAGAAAGCTGGAATACCCAGAGAGAACCGCCAAGCAATTGTTAGATTCTCCAACTTAATAAAGTTCTCTGCACAAGCAGAGTTAGCAGCAGCTGAAGGCAAGTGCACCATTGATGTGGAGAACATCTTAGTACACAGTGCAACCGTGCAGTTATGGGCAATCAGCATTAAGTGCCTTGCCAAGAGCACCATGTAGTTGCTACTGACCATGGTCGAACTGTTTATCTTTCAATTTAAAGTTCTATGCTCTAACCACGGAGCAATCAACCATGCTCCCTAAGAATTAGATAAAGCTGTAAACAAGAAATGACAGGTACATATAATGTCACCATGTCACCAAAATTAAGCAATTAGAAAACTGCAGATAATGAAATGTCTGTCTGTCCCGTCCATTCTGTATGTTATTTATATTTATTTATTTATTGGTGTTTAAGGTCACATACTTATGCACAATGGCTAATCATAACCGTGACAGTTTTACGGGTGGAGGAAGCTGGAGTACCCGGAGAGAACCACCGAGCAACGACAAGCAGCTGCCAGCTCCCCAACATCGTAACTCTGCACAGACTGGTTGAAGACATGCGCACCATCTACGTGCAGTATGCCTTAGTACATGGAGTCATCGTGCCCCCATGTGGACAATCGGGTTTAAGTGCCTTTCCCAAGGACACAATGCAGGAGTCTGAATCGATCGCTCAAACGGTCACCCATCCGAGGACTAACTTCTGTATGTATCTCTGTTTCAAGTAAAGCTGTGACAGGTACAAATAATGAAGTAAAGATGTAAAGAAGAAATGACAGGCCTGCCTTAGCTGCCTGCCGAACACCTGCTCGCCCACCTGCCTCCTCTGTCTGTCTGTTTTAACTGGTTGAGGGTTAGATTATATTTGGTAGTCTGAATTTGTTATTCAAAATTTGTTGTGATACAAATTATTGGAGAGTGCCCACAGGCACTCTCCAATAACTTGTAATAAAACATGTTAACATTAGCAAGGAGGAATTATTTGGGTTTGTCAAAATATGAAACATGAACAGTGAAATTGCTGGCTTTTGCTCCAGAACCCTCATTTTTCTGAAAGCCCTGATAGTGTTTTCTAGCACTCAACCAGTTAAGTAAAGCTGTAAATAAGAGTTAACAGGTAAACATAACGAAGTAAAGATGTAAACAAGAAATGACAGGTACACATAATGTCACCAGAATTAAGCAATTAGAGATCTGCCTGCCCACCCACCAACCTGTCCGTGCACCCACCCACTGCCCACCTGCACACTCACCCACCTGTCTAATTGCTTGTATGTTTGTTCGTTGCTCATGAGTTTCACTAAACACAAACTATTTTGTAATTTACACACCTGTGCTATACCCATTGCATTGTTACACTGGTAATCTGAAAACTTTCCAGGAACAACTGTTACTGGAGAGCTGTCAAGTTCAGGGTATGCTGAATGAATGGCATGTCCAAACACTGCATCAAGAATATCTTCAATCCCTATCATATTGGAGGGTGGCTTTTCTTTCTCTTGAGCAATGTACTGTAAATAAAAATAATCAAATGCATTTGTTACATTCTGCCTACTTAATCATTTCGTATGTATAGATTTATTTATTGATGTTTAAGGTCATATATTTATGCACAATGGCTAATCATAATCGGTCGAGGAAGCCGGAGTACTCGGAGAGAACCACCGAGCAATGATGAGCAGCTGCCAGCTCCCCAACATCATAACTCTGCACTGCAGCACAGGCAGGGTTAGATTGGTTGAAGACATGCGTACCATCGACGTGCATATATAGAACATATACAGCATTGTGATCATATAAAACAAGATATTAATTGAAAATAGAAAATGTTTTCTTTTAGAATACGCTAAAAATAAAACTTTCCAAAATCAAATCTGATAATAGGCCATAAGCTGAGATTAAATGCTTCTTGAGAATATTCCTGGCTGATTTTGGCAATTACATTGGGTTTAGTGTTGCTATGGATAGGATTTACACTAAGGCTGTACACTGCACAGGGTTAGTTACTAAGTTGATAATGAAATTTTTTTATAACCCAAAAGTATAACTAACTAACCCTGTGTAGTGTTAATGGGGTTCAGTCACCTACAGCTTTACGGGTGGAGGAAGCCAGAAAACCTGCCCAGAGAGAACCACAAGCAGTGACAGGCAACTGTCAAGAGTCCCAAATGTACTAACTCTGCACAGCAGGGTGAGCATTGGTTGAAGGCAAGTGCCCCATCTGATGTTAAATGCAAACTAAAGTGCCAAATGGTGCATACCCTGCTTAGTAGGGACACAAGTACTTCTCCAAATACCAAATCTCCCAATTCTCATGAAAAAGTGTTGTAAATATCCTTAACTTTGCAAAACACACATTAGTAAACTTCCATGATGGTTTGCATTATTTCATTCAATTGGCACACTTAACACTTTGCATCCTGCTGGCAGATATTCCTGCCCAGCACAGGGTTTCTCTGGTCATTGAAATAAGTATATGATAAGTCCATGAGCTCTGTCAAACAAGATATAATAGATTAAATGCCTGTATTGGATGTACTGAGGTCAAATAGGTTTATAAACAAAGAAAAACTGTGGAGCGTCAGGATAATTTCTTGACAGGTTACAAGATTTTTTAATCGATTAACAGGAGTTTACTCTATACCTATATTCAATTAACAGGATCAAATTTGTACTGAAGGTATGGTAAAAGGTTTTGTGTTGGGAAATTATATTTAATTAACAGAGTTATTCAGTTAAGAGATATCCAATTGAAGTGGGACCACTGTACTTGTTGCACTAAGAAGGAAATAACAAAATTCTCAAATTCTAAATTATTTTGAAACTGAAAACTGAATCATGCAGCAGGAGATCGCTTAAATAACAAGAAGGATGCCAATGCCATGTAGCTCACCAACATTCCTCTTTGATAGTAACTTTGGCAAACACAAGAACTGTATCTAACTGTACCTAAACACAACCTCTTAAAAGTAAAACTGAAAAAATAATAATTTCAACAGCAGAAGGGTTAATGGCCACATTATTAAGTGAGAAGTATTACTTTGAACCAACCAGTCTTCATTGGCAGATGCTTCAGTGTACTATGTTTGATTTAAACTTTCAAAAAGCTGTGACTTATCAGATACCTGATAGTACACTACATAGAGAAATGGAAGAACCCTGTTTTAAAAATGAAAGTGTCAATGACACTGTAGCTTAACTGGTGTGTTGTGTTTGATGAAAAGGATAATGTTCAATGTTTATGAAAGGATTATGAAATAAGACAAGAATTGTGATAATTGGGAATTGGTTCATTTCTGTTCCCTGTATGCTATGTTTTTGATAAAAATAATATGAGGTGTACACTGTACTAAAGAGATGAGGGGTGGGTTAATAAGACCTCACAGTTAATGTATGTGGCCCTCACAGTTAACGTATATCAACGAAAGTTACCAAGTTACAGTGAAATTATTCCAAAACGAGTCATCCTATCAAGTTACATTGAAATCCCTTCATAAATATGGCCTGTAGACTGTGCTAAACGTTTTCGGGCTTTGGGTCCCTGTAGCCATCAGTTTCCCAATTGCGTCCAAAGGGGACATTCTCATCTAGACATTATATGAAGTCAACCTACCAAGTTACAATGAAATCCCTTCATAAATATGACCTGTAGACTGTCCTAAAGGTTTTTGGGCTTTGGGCTCGGGCAGCCATCATGGTTGAACGATCACAACCAAAAGGGGACATTCTCATCTGGGCATCATCTGGAGTGATCCTGCGAAGTTACAATGAAATCCCTTCATAAATATGACCTGTAGACTGTGCTCAAGGTTTTCGGGCTTCGGGCCCCTGAAGCCGTCACAGTTGACCAATCACGACCAAAAGGGGATGTCATCATCTAGGCATTATATGGAGTCAAACTAACAGGTTACAATTGAAATCCTTCCATAAATATGACCTATAGACTATGCGAAAGGTTTTGGGGTTTTGGGCTCGGGCAGCCATCAAGGCTGAATGATCGCGACCAAAAGGGGACGTTCTAATCTAGACATTATTTGGAGTCATCCTACCAAGGTACAATGAAATCCCTTCATAAATATCACCTGTAGACTGTGCTAAACGTTTTCGGGCTTCAGGCCCCTGTAGCCGTCACAGTTGCCTAATGGTGTCCAAAAGGAGCTGTTCTCATCTAGACATTATATGAAGTCAACCTACCAAGTTACAATGAAAGAAATTCCTTCATAAATATGACCTGTAGACTGAGCTCAAGATTTTCGGGATTTGGGCACCTGTAGCCATCACAGTTGACCAATCACGACCAAAACGGGATGTCATCATCTAAGCATTATATGGAGTCAACCTAACAAGTTGCAATGAAATCCTTCCATAAATACGACCTATAGACTATGCTAAAGGTCTTTGGGCTCGAGCGGCCATAAAGGCTGAATGATCACGACCAAAAGGAGATGTTCTCATCTAGACATTATTTGGAGTCATCCTACCAAGCTACAATGAAATCCCTTCATAATTATGACCTGTAGACTGTTCTAAAGGTATTTTGGCTTCGGCCCCTGTAGCCGTCACAGTTGCCCAAGTGTGTCCAAAAGGGGACATTCTCATCTAGACATTATATGAAGTCAACCTACCCAGTTAAAATGAAATCCCTTCATAAATATGACCTGTAGACTGTGCTAAAGGTTTTTGGGCTTCTGGCTCGGGCAGCCATCATGGTTGAATGATCGCAACCAAAGAGGACAATCTCATCTGGGCATCATCTGGAGTGATCCCACGAAGTTACAATGAAATCCCTTCATAAATATGACCTGTAGACTGTGCTCAAGGTTTTTTGGCTTCGGGCACCTGTAGCCATCACAGCTGACCAATCACGACCAAAAGGGGATGTCATCATCTAGGCATTATATGGAGTCAACCTAACAGGCTACAATGAAATCCTTCCATAAATATGACCTTTTGCCTATGCTAAAGGTTTTTGGGCTTGGGCACCTATCAAGGCTGAATGATCGCGATCAAAATGGGACATTCTCATCTAGACATTATTTGGAGTCATCCTACCAAGTTACAATGAAATCCCTTCATAAATATGACCAGTAGACTGTGCTAAAGGTTTTCGGGCTTCGGGCCCCTGTAGCCGTCACAGTAGCCCAATCACGTCCGAAAGGGAACTTTCTCATCTAGACATTATATGAAGTCAACCCACCAAGTTACAATGAAATTCCTCAATAAATTTGACCTGTAGACTGTGCTAAAGGTTTTCGGGTTTTGGGCTCGGCCAGTCGTCACAGTTGGCAGATCACGCCCAAATGAGGACATTCTCATCTAGAGATAATAAGGAGTCATCCTACCAAGTTACAATGAAATCCCTCCATATTAAACATGACCTGCAGACTGTGCTAAAAGTTTTTGGGTTTCGGGCTTGGGCAGCCATCACGGTTGACAGATCATGCCCAAACAGGAACGTTCTCATCTAGGCATTATACAGAGGCATCCTACCAAGATACAATGAAATCCCTTCATAAATACGACCTGTAGACTGTGCTGATGGTTTTCAGGTTTTGGGCTCGGGTAGCCATACCGGTTGACCGATCGCGACCAAAAGGGGATGTTCTCATCTAGACATGACCCCAAACCTTCATATGAAATTTTGTGACAATCAGACAAGAACTGCGGGGTGTAGCCCATGCTAAAGGAAAATGTGAACAGACTCACAGACTAACAGACTTCCGCACGCGTGTTGGCAATAGCTTATCTTGACTTTGTCAAGTTAAGCTAAAAATAGGTGGTGATGGAAACTGTCTTTTCCGTGCACTATCATTTGTAATTACTGGTGAAGAAAATCAACATGGCATAATTAGATTATTAATTGTTGATCATATGAGGAACCTCGGAAATGATGCTTTACAAATGGTGTTTGCCAAACCTTAACAGAAACTTTAGCACACTGAAAATGTCTAGGTGTGAGCTAAAGAGACTTAAAGTTAAAAATGTGGAAATAAATTTGAAAAATATTGACTAGAAAAGGGCTAAATCATGGTAGAATGATAATGAGGAACATGTATGATTTATATAAAAGCCATGGGAAGAGAAGGAACACAGAAGCTGACATAAACACTAAGTTAAACATGAAATTCTGAGCTAAACAGAAAACTAAACGTAAGTAAATAAATGAAAAAAGTTAAGCGAACGGTTTAAAACACATAGGGTCAGGGTTAAATAGTGTTAGACTGATAATAAGCACCATATAGAAGCAATATAAAGGCCATGGGATGAAAAGGGTGTTGGCAGCTGCCCTGAATAGAAATGTTAACACACTGAAAATGTCTAAGTGTGAGCTAAAATGAAAACTCAAAGTTCAAAAGTTGAAGGGAAATTTGAATTGAAATTCAGTGGACAGATTTGAAACCATGGTACAATGATAATGAAGAACATATATGAGGAATATAAGCACGATGGGAAGAGAAGGAACACAGCAGGTGACCTAAACACTAAGTTAAACATGAAATTCTGAGCTAAACAGAAAAGTAAACATAACTAAAAAATGTTAAGAAAAAGGTTTAAAATGCACTGGGTGAGAATGAAATAATGGTGGAATGATAAAAAGCACCATATTGGAAGTAATATAATGAATGGGATGAAAAGGGTGTTTGCAGCTGACCAAAACAAAAACGTTAACACACTGAAAATGTCTAAGTGTGAGGTAAACAGAAAACTTAACATTAACAAGAAGGATGCCAACGCCCTATAGCTCACCAACATTCCTCTTTGATAGTAACTTTGGTAAACACAAGAACTGTATCAAACAGGCTCATAACATGCGACAAAGCTTACCTACACACAACCTCTAAGTGTGAGATAAACAGGAAACTTAACATTAACTAGAGGGGGTATCAGTACCCCGTGGCTCACCAGCAGGTGGCCAATGTAAAGGGGTGGCTGGAGTAAAAAAAAGTCCAAAACCTGCACACAAAAGTCCAAAATTAAAGTAAATAAGCAGCTAAAGGGTTAAATAATATAATAATAGCCCCAAGAAGCATGCTAACATAAAATAGGAACCATGGCAATATGCTACAAGGTAAGTCTCCACTTTGAAGAAAAGAAAGACAAACCTCAAAACCTGCATATAAAAGTAAAAAAAAAAAGTATCACATTTGTTTCAATGGGTTAAAATTGAGAAAAATACCGGGATAATGTCACAGTAATCACCATCGCAATATGCCAGTAAGGTGAAACTCTACCTAAAAAATATCCACTTGGAAGAAAAGAAAGAAAAACCTCAAAACCTGCACATAAAAGTCAAAAAAGTATCACAATTGTTTCAAAGGGTTAAAATTTAGAAAAATACCCTGAAAATGTTACAGTAACCACCATGGCAATATGCCAGTGAGGTAAAACTCCACTAAAAAAAATATCAAAACCTGTACACAAAAGTCAAGAACCTGCACACAAAAGTCCAAAATTAAGGTAAATAAGCAGCTAAAGGGTTAAATAATATAATACTAGCCCCAAGAAGCATCCTAACATAAAATAGGAACCATGGCAATATGCTACAAGGTAAGTCTCCACTTGGAAGAAAAGAAAGACAAATCTCAAAATCTGCATATAAAGGTAAAAAAAAGTATCACATTTGTTTCAAAGGGTTAAAATTGAGAACAATAACCTGCAAATGTCACAGTAACCACAATGGCAATATGCCAGTAAGGTGAAACTCTATTTGAAAAATATCCACTTGGAAGAAAAGAAAGACAAACCTCAAAACCTGCACATAAAAGTCAAAAAAGTATCACAATTGTTTCAAAGGGTTAAAATTGAGAAAAATACCCAGAAATGTTAAGGTAACCACCATGGCAATATGCCAGTGAGGTAAAACTCCACTTAAAAAAAATATCAAAACCTGTACATAAAAGTCAAAAACCTGCACACAAAAGTCCAAAATTAAGGTAAATGAGCAGCAAAGGGTTAAATAATATAATACTAGAACCAAGAAGCATCCTAACATAAAATAGGAACCATGGCAATATCCTACAAGGTAAGTCTCTACTTGGAAGAAAAGAAAGACAAATCTCAAAATCTGCATATAAAGGTAAAAAAAAGTATCACATTTGTTTCAAAGGGTTAAAATTGAGAACAATAACCTGCAAATGTCACAGTAACCACAATGGCAATATGCCAGTAAGGTGAAACTCTATTTGAAAAATATCCACTTGGAAGAAAAGAAAGACAAACCTCAAAACCTGCACATAAAAGTCAAAAAAGTATCACATTTGTTTCAAAGGGTTAAAATTGAGAAAAATACCCTGAAATGTTAAGGTAACCACCAGGGCAATAGGCCAGCAAGGTAAAACTCTACTTGAAGACAAAATTTCAAAACCTGTACACAAAAGTCAAAAACCTGCACAGAAAAGTCAAAAACCTGTACACAAAAGTCAAAAAATTCAAGTAACTAAGCATGGAAAGGGTTGAATAAAATATTACTATCCCTGAAAAGCATGCTGACATAAAAAAAAGAAGCAAAATCAAAAAAAAAAAATCAAAACCTCCACACAAAAGTTTCAAAATGAATGAGTTCAACCTAAAATCTGAGCTAAACAGAAAAGTAAACGTAGCTAAAAAAAAAGTAAGAAAAAGGTTTAGAATGCACTGGCCGAGGGTTAAATAATGATAGAATGATAATAAGCACCATATAGAAGCAATGGCCATGGGATGAAAAGGGTGTCGACAGCTGAACTAAACAAGAAGAACGCCAACACCCTATAGCTCACCAAAATTCCTCTTTGATAGTAACTTTGGCAAACACAAGAACTGCATCGAACAGGCTCATAACATGCGACAAAGCTGACCTAAACACAACCTCTTAAAAGTAAAACTGAAAAACTAATAATTTTAACAGCAGAAGGATTAATGCTATTGTGATGGTAACAAAGAAAATACTAAAAACATTATATCTCATCATGATGAGCTAACTGAAACAAAACTTCTTACAAATAAGATGAACACATAGGGATTGCAAATCATAGCAGCTCCTCAATGATGCCACAAAATATATAATTCCAAATAACATCACACAAATAATTATTATGATGCAATAATTTTTAAATAGTTGGACAAAAAAAAAAATTTTTTTCAATTATAAACTGTGTGCATTGAAGGAGGGCAAATGCTGTAGTGATCAATATAAAGGTGATGGGATGAAAAGGGATTCAGCAACTGACCTTAACAGAAACTTTAGCACACTGAAAATGTCTAGGTGTGAGCTAAACAGAGACTTAACGTTAAAAATGTGGAAATAAATTTGAAAAATATTGACTGGATTAAATCATGATTAAATGTTAATGAGGAGCACGTATGATTTATATAAAGGCCATGGGAAGAGAAGGAACACAGAAACTGACATAAACACTAAGTTAAACATGAAATTCTGTGCTAAACAGAAAACTAAACGTAAGTAAATAAATAAAAAAGTTTAAAACACATAGGGTGAGGGTTAAATAGTGGTAGAATAATAATAAGCACAATATAGAAGCAATATAATGGCCATGAGATGAAAAGGGTGTCGGCAATTGATGATCAATATGGGCGCAAAGTTTGAACAATAAAGCAAGTAAAATGTTGGAGTAGGGGACACAATGGTGTAAAGTTTCAAGTACTAATAGGGGGCATAACTCTGGAAATACAAAACAGAGTTACCTGCTCTTGTCACATTCACAATGGTAATTAGGGATTAACATGTGTGCAAAGTTTCAACAATATAGCATGTAAAATGTCGAAGGAGTTGGCGACACAATACTGTAATGTTTCAAGTACTAAAAGGGGGCATAACTCTGGAAATACAAAACAGAGTTTCCTGATCTTGTCACACGCACAGCGGCAATTGGCGATGAACATGTGTGCAAAGTTTGAACAATATAGCATGTAAAATGTTGAAGGAGAAGGCGACACAATACTGTAATGTTTTAAGTACTAAAAGGGAGCATAACTCTGGAAATACAAAACAGAGTTACCTGCTCGTCACATGCACATCGGCAATTGGTGATCAACATTGTGCAAAGTTTGAACAATATAGCATATAAAATGTTGAAGTAGTACCAGACACAATACTGTAATGTTTTAAGTACTAAAAGGGGGGCATAACTCTGGAAATACACAACAGAGTTACCTGCTCTTGTCACATGCACTACGGCAATTGGTGATCAACATGTGTGCAAAGTTTGAACAATATAGCATGTAAAATGTTGAAAGAGAAGGCGACACAATACTGTAATGTTTTAAGTACTAAAAGGGGCATAACTCTGGAAATACAAAATGGAGTTACCTGCTCTTGTCACATGCACAACGGCAATTGGTGATCACCATGTGTGCAAAGTTTGAAAATATAGCATGTAAAATGTTGAAGGAGTAGGCGACACAATACTGTAATGTTTTAAGTACTAAAAGGGGCATAACTCTGGAAATACAAAACAGAGTTGCCTGTTCGTCACATGCACATCGGCAATTGGTGATCAACATGTGTGCAAAGTTTGAACAATATAGCATGAAAAATGTTGAAGTAGTAGCAGGCACAATACTGTAATGTTTTAAGTACTAAAAGGGAGCATAACTCTGGAAATACAAAACAGAGTTACCTGCTCGTCCCATGCACAATGGTGATTGGTGATCAACATGTGTGCAAAGTTTGAACAATATAGCATGTAAAATGTTGAAGGAGAAGGCGACAACATACTGTAATGTTTTAAGTACTAAAAGGGACATAACTCTGGAAATACAAAATGGAGTTACCTGCTCTTGTCACATGCACAGCGGCAATTGGCGATGAACATGTGTGCAAAGTTTGAACAATATAACATGTAAAATGTTGAAGGAGAAGGCAACACAATCCTATTATTATTATTATTTATTGTTGCTTAATGCCACATCAGCAGCTAAGGCTACATCGTGGCGAGAAAACTACGTAAACAACAAGCGTCAAGTATGAATTAAAATTAATTGAATAAAATATAAAATAATCACAATAAAACCTAAAATCAAGAGCAGTCGAAACAGTAACAACTAAGGTTATAAAAACCAGAATACTTATAATATCAACCTGTTGACATTTAGACTTGTGTAGAGTCTACGTTAAAAGAATAAAAACAATTTTAAAATTTATTAAAAAGGTTTATTTTTTTCAGAAATGAGATTATTTTATGCGGGCTCGTATGGTAAAATAAATCTCTTAGAGATTGAACTGTAAAATACTGCCCTCTAACAAGATTAAAATCAGTACAATATAAAAGAATGTGCTCCACAAACAACACCTGCTGGCAGGGAACACACTCTGGTCGCACAGTACCCTCCAACAAAAAGGAATGTGTTAGTCGTGTATGACCAATATGACATCGTGTCAAAACTGCATGATCCTTTCTACAAAGGTTATTAGACGGGTAGTGGTCTGAAATAGTTGTACGAAAGCGATGAAGCTTGTTATTTGTCACTCCATCCCATTCCGCCTGCCACAGAGATTTGATGTAGTTACTAATATGTGGTTTAAAATCACTGAAAGGGATGTTAAAATTAGTGAGAGGCTTGGTTAAAGCCTGTTTTGCTGCACTGTCTGCTTTGGTGTTACCAGCGATACCTACATGTCCGGGTAACCAGCAAAACACGATATCATAATGGTCAGACATGAGAGTTGTTAACTTCTCACAAAGTTCCAAAATGAGAGGGTTCTTCAACTTGGGGTTGAGTAAAGCAAGTAAAGAGGAAAGAGAGTCGGAAAAAATAATTGACTTCTTTTCCTGCATGTTCTCGATGTGTTCAAGCACGAGTTGTATAGCTTTAACTTCAGCTGTGAAAATAGAACTTTGATTCGGTATTCTGATTGAGGTGATATGATCATCAGTAACAGCAGCTGATGATACTTTGTCACCATCTTTAGATCCATCTGTATAGATCCTTGTATATGCACTATACGTGGACTTTATTTCGGCATATTTTTGTTTAAACTGCAAAGAATTGGTATCAGATTTGTTGGTAGAAGCAAGGTCCAAAATAATTGTAGGTTTTTTAAGATGCCAAGGAGGAATATGTGATTTACGGTTTTCTTTTATAGAATCAGAATCAATTTTGGCAGACTCCATGTGGGGTTTGATTCTAATTCCCAATGGAGGAATGTGTTTCTGGTGGCGGTTAAAAAATTCAACATTTTGAGGGTCTGAAACACAATTATAAGCAGGATTTGAAGGATTGGCCAAAAGTTTAGACACATACTGGAGAGATAATTTAATTCTACACTTCTCAAGAGAAGGCTCCTCTGCTTCAACAAGCATCGAGTCTATTGGGGATGTTCAAAAAGCCTCTAGACTAATTCTAATACCACTATTATGAATTGCAGCAAGTGATTTGAGATATGATTTCCTTGCCGAACCGTAAACTACACAACCGTGATCTAACTTTGATCGAACAAGTGATCTATACAGATGGAGCAAAGTTCTTTGGTCAGCACCCCAATCAGTGCTACCAACAACCTTCAGTAGGTTCAGTGCTCTCTTACATTTAACTTTTAGTTCTTTTATGTGGGAAGTGAAATTCAGTTTGTTGTCAAACAACAAACCTAAGAATTTCACTTCCTTAACAACTTTAATAGGACTACCATCAATTTTCAACTCCGGATCGAGGTGATGTTTCCGAAGTTTGCAAAAATGAACACAATTCGTTTTTGTCTTTGAAAATTTGAAACCATTTTCGATAGCCCATTTTTGGATCCTATTTAAACACAGCTGAAGTTTGCGCTCTATAGCATTCATGTTTTTGCTGCTATAGCAGATCAAAAAGTCATTGACATACAATGATGAATCTACCATAATCTCAATTGCATCGATGATGCTATTAATCTTAATTGAAAAAAGGGTAACGGATAAAATACTATCCTGAGGGACGCCCAATTCCTGCTCGTGAGGATCAGATAACGTTGATCCAACACGAACCTGAAATTGACGGTCCTTTAAAAAGTTTTCAATAAAAAGAGGCATACGCCCTCTCAACCCCATGTTAAAAAGATCTTTTCAAATCCCATACGTCCACGTTGTGTCATATGCCTTTTCCAGGTCAAAGAAGATGGCGACCACATGTTCTTTTCTGACGAAGACATTTCCTATAAACGTTTCAAGTCTAACCAAATGATCCACAGTGCTTCTCTGGTTTCTGAAACCACATTGAACATTCGCAAGTAGATTGTTCGATTCCAGAAACCAGACAAGTCGATCATTGATCATCCTTTCCATGGTTTTACACAGACAACTTGTTAAAGTGATTGGCCTATAATTACTTGGGTTGCTGTGATCTTTATCAGGCTTTGGAATGGGAATTACTGTAGCGTTTTGCCAAAAAGGTAGAAACTGGCAAATCACCCATATATCATTGAAAATCGACAGTAAAAGTTCAAGTGATGATTGTGGCAGATGCTTTAAAATTCTGTAATGTATTTCATCGGGTCCGGTGGCAGTATCCTTTGCTCTATGCAAAGAGTTATTTAACTCTTCCATAGAGAAAGATTTGTTATAATCTTCTAAATTGTTGGAGGTAAATTTGAGCTTTTGCTTTTCTTGCCGTTTTTTAATTTTGAGAAATTCTGGATTACAGTTTTCAGACGACGAATGTTTCGAAAATGTGGATGCCAATTTGTTTGAAATTTCTTTTTTTGATGCGATAAGCGTGTTGTTGTCTTTCAGATGTTGCACAGTTGATTTGGTTTCTTTGCCTTTAATTTTTTTAATCATTTTCCAAATTTTAGTGATGGGAGTGTTTTGATTCAGTTTTGAAACGTAAGTTTCCCATGAACTTTTCTTTTTTTGTTTTAAAAGTCGTCTTGTTTTTGCCCGATTTATACGTAATCTATCCAAATTTTGTGTAGTTGGTGATTTATTAAATTCCCTCTCAAATTTCTTGCGATCTTTAATAGCCTGTTTGCACTCAGTATCAAACCATGCCTTTCAGGTCTTCTTTGCTGCAGGAATCGCCCCAAAAGGGGCTGTGAGCGTTAAAATCACCTAACAAAATGTAAAGAGTTGGGAGCTGATGAATCAGATGTTCAAGATCAGTCAGCTGAAGTGGCTTACTTGGTGACACGTAAATTGAACATAACGTGATTGTCTTGTCTAAGGTCAGGAGTACCGCTACAGCCTGTAAATTTGATTGTAATGGTACAGAACTATGAATAAAGTCGTTTCTGACCAAGACAGTCGTTCCACGGATATGAAGGTCATTTTCATCTGCCCAAGTGTTATATAATGTATAACCCTTGAAAACAGGATTAAAATTTGTGTCAGGTTTCTTTAGGAGTGTTTCCTATAAACAAAAAGCAGTAGGTTTATATTTTTGGCTTAAAAGGCAGAGTTCATTAAAATTCGCTCTAAAACCTCGACAATTCCATTGTACAATATTATTTGAATTTCTATTATCCATGTTTAGATAGAGTGTTCGATGGTGGACATATGGGCGAGATAGCCCCGGTAGTTTTCTTTGGTGATGTTTTCCTCGGAGGCCGATTCGAAAAAGAAGTCTGGTTAAGTTGCCAGAAAGTCTCGTCGATGCACTCATCGACTCCCATCTCCTCAAAGCCGTCAAACCTGTTGCGCGTGACAGGGTCTTGGATGGCTTTGGGTGTTCTGTCTGAGAGTTGCTTTTGTCTTTCCTTTTCTTTTTTCTTTCTTTCTTTTTCAAGTTCCTTTTTCTGACTCTGACTCAGATTTCATTGTGTCGGTGTTTGTTGCGATTTTGGTTTTGATGCTTGTCGGTTTCTGTTTGTGTCTAAATTACATGTGTCTTCTTTTGAGTGTTCTGATGTGATCTTATGCTTTGTTTGTTCTTGTTTTTGTTGCAATTTTGATGTCTTGATTATTGCTGGAACAGTTGATGTTGTTTGAGTTGACTTTGGTTCAAGTTGTTCGGAGTGCTGTATTGTGAAGTCCTGTAGTAATGATGGAATGTTACCCGTGAGCCATGTCCATGGTGTTTGGCATTCCACAGTTTGTGTAGCTATTGATTTCTTTATTGTAGTAGCATATGATGGCGTAGAGGTGTTCATGCCAGGCATGGAGGACACCATGTCTTTGGCCACCTTGAAGCTTAGCTGTTTTTCACACTTCATTTTTTGAATAAGTTTCTCTTTTTTCCATGTAGGGCAATCTTTAGATGATGACATATGATTGCCCTGGCAGTTGATGTATTTGCCTGTTTCGCTACTGCATGGCTCGTCATAATGTTGGCCGCATCGGTGACATATAGCTTGGCCTCGACAAACATCTTTACTGTGTCCAAACTTTTGACACTTGAAACATCTAAGTGGATTTGGGATGAACAAATCCACTCAGACGTTCAAGTAGCCAATTTTAACTGCTTTTGGTGGTTGTGGGGTATTAAAAGTAAAAATATAAGTGCTTGTTTTAATTTGTCGTCCGTCTTTTCTAATCTGAATCCTCTTTACCCCTATAACTCCCTGAGATTTCATTTCCTCTACAATATCAATTTCTTCCATATCAGCTAGCTCACGTGTTCTTATAACACCTCTGCTGTTATTGAGGGTCTTGTGAGGACTAGCATGCACCTCTATATCATGTAGTTTTTGGATTTTTAGTAATGTCACCGACTGGATTTCACGGGCACATTCTACAAGTAAACCACCAGTTCTTAATTTTTTGACATCTTTGACCGTACCAATATTGCCTTGAATACACTTTTTTTGTAGGATGAAAGGATTCAGTTTGGTAACAGGGGTGTTTTCATTTTTTGCGAAAATATTAATAAATTTCGGCCAAGATGTAGTTTTTGAGGTATTCACATTTTCAGTCAGAATCAGAATTTCTTTCTAAGTTCGTAAATTCGTGCCGTCTTTTAATTTTGTTTGGTGTTTTTGCCATGGTTGTTTAGTGTTAGGATGAAAGGATTCAGTTTGGTAACAGGGGTGTTTTCATTTTTTGAGAAAATATTAATAAATTTCGGCCAAGATGTAGTTTTTGAGGTATTCACATTTTCAGTCAGAATCAGAATTGCTTTCTAAGTTCGTAAATTCGTGCCGTCTTTTAATTTTGTTTGGTGTTTTTGCCATGGTTGTTTAGTGTTAGAATTCTTCACTTTATGCCTCCCACCCTTACGCCGAGCCCAACCTAGGGGGTATGTGCCAACCTGACATGAGGTGAAAACAAAACCGAGAGTACATAAAGAGTATACTCCCCCAGCGTTGATGCACAAGCATACCGCTGGAGGATTGACCCGTCGAACATAAGGAAAGTGCCATGTCGTGGAAGCCATTCAACCAATTATTTTGTAAAACACATTACAAAGACTATTACCACGGACTGGTGACTAACGCAGACAGTGAAACAAAACAATAGACGTTAAAAAGTAGAAACTTAAGAATCAGTATTCCGTAGCAATGTAAAAATGGAAGTTAAACAAAAAAAAAAATAACTGATTGAATGATCACCCAATGCCCCCCGACGTGACACCCGATATTTTTGGGGTTGGGCGCTCCCGATTGGTCAGAACGGGCCACCCGACCATCCGTCTACTCCCGAAATTGGGGCCAAAGCAGTGTGTTGGACATTATCTGAGAAAATGGAGATCAGGGCCAAACAAGGTTTACGACCTGATCTCCATCTTGAGAGACTGCCCTAACCGGGGCCACGAGTCCTCAACAGCCAGGATTCCCTCTTCCGGGTCCTTCGGAACGCACCTCACGGAGAACAAGGTGCCTGCCAGATGGTATTAGCAGGGTTGATCATTTTGGTCGGGGCTGCGTATTCGTGTATTTCGCAGCGAACCAGCTCAATTGAGCAAACCTGCCAATTAAAAATTAGCAAACCTGCCCAATTGAGCAGGCCATCCTCTATCCGTCACCTGAGGACCCGTCTAGTAGGGGACGATCAAACCCCCCTAGGCGACACAATACTGTAATGTTTTAAGTACAAAAAGGGAGCATAACTCTGGAAATACAAAACAGAGTTACCTGCTCGTCACATTGGTGATCACCATGTGTGCAAAGTTTGAACAATATAGCATGAAAAATGTTGAAGTAGTAGCAGACACAATACTGTAATATTTTAAGTACTAAAAGGGAGCATAACTCTGGAAATACAAAACCGAGTTACCTGCTCGTCACATGCACAATGGCAATTGGTGATCAACATGTGTGCAAAGTTTGAAAATATAGCATGTAAAATGTTGAAGTAGTACCAGACACAATACTGTAATGTTTTAAGTACTAAAAGGGAGCATAACTCTGGAAATACAAAACAGAGTTACCTGCTTTTGTCACATGCACAGTGGCAATTGGCGATGAGCATGTGTGCAAAGTTTGAACAATATAGCATGTAAAATGTTGAAGGAGAAGGCGACACAATACTGTAATGTTTTAAGTACAAAAAGGGAGCATAACTCTGGAAATACAAAACAGAGTTACCTGCTTTTGTCACATGCACAGTGGCAATTGGCGATGAGCATGTGTGCAAAGTTTGAACAATATAGCATGTAAAATGTTGAAGGAGAAGGCGACACAATACTGTAATGTTTTAAGTACAAAAAGGGAGCATAACTCTGGAAATACAAAACAGAGTTACCTACTCATCACATGCACATCGGCAATTGGTGATCAACATGTGTGCAAAGTTTTAACAATATAGCATATAAAATGTTGAAGTAGTACCAGACACAATACTGTAATGTTTTAAGTACTAAAAGGGAGCATAACTCTGGAAATACAAAACAGAGTTACCTGCTCGCCACATGCACATCGGCAATTGGTGATCAACAAGTGTGCAAAGTTTGAACAATATAGCATGAAAAATGTTGAAGGAGTAGGTGACACAATACTGTAATGTTTTAAGTACTAAAAGGGAGCATAACTCTGGAAATACAAAACAGAGTTACCTGCTCTTGTCACATGCACAATGGCAACCAGTGATCAATATGTGTGCAAAGTTTAACCCTTTACCCAACTTATCGGCCAAAACCGGTCAGCGATATTCACAAAACTCGCCAATTAATTTTCATTATTTTTTTCATTTTTTGTCTCAAAAACATAGGTTATGACCCCTCTTTGGAACGAGCTCGTCGAGCTCGTTCCAAAGAGGGGTCATAACCTATGTTTTTGAGACAAACAATGAAAAATATTAGTTATTCAAGAATTTTGTTTGCAAGTGTCGTCTGCTTTTCATGTTAGGTAAAGGGTTAAACATATAGCATGTAAAATGTTGAAGGAGTAGGTGACACAATACTGTAATGTTTCAAGTACTAAAAGGGAGCATAACTCTGGAAATACAAAACAAAACAGAGTTACCTGCTCATCACATTGGTGATCACCATGTGTGCAAAGTTTGAACAATATAGCATGAAAAATGTTGAAGTAGTAGCAGACACAATACTGTAATATTTTAAGTACTAAAAGGGAGCATAACTCTGGAAATACAAAACAGAGTTACCTGCTCGTCACATGCACAATGGCAATTGGTGATCAACATGTGTGCAAAGTTTGAAAAAATAGCATGTAAAATGTTGAAGGAGAAGGCGACACAATACTGTAATGTTTTAAGTACTAAAAGGGGCATAACTCTGGAAATACAAAATGGTGTTACCTGCTTTTGTCACATGCACAGTGGCAATTGGCGATGAGCATGTGTGCAAAGTTTGAACAATATAGCATGTAAAATGTTGAAGGAGAAGGCGACACAATACTGTAATGTTTTAAGTACAAAAAGGGAGCATAACTCTGGAAATACAAAACAGAGTTACCTACTCGTCACATGCACATCGGCAATTGGTGATCAACATGGGTGCAAAGTTTTAACAATATAGCATATAAAATGTTGAAGTAGTAGCAGACACAATACTGTAATGTTTTAAGCACTAAAAGGGAGCATAACTCTGGAAATACAAAACAGAGTTACCTGCTCTTGTCATATGCACAACAGCAATTGGTGATCAACATGTGTGCAAAGTTTGAACAATATAGCATATAAAATGTTGAAGGAGAAGGCAACACAATACTGTAATGTTTTAAGTACTAAAAGGGGCATAACTCTGGAAATACAAAATGGAGTTACCTGCACTTGTCACATGCACAACGACAATTACTGATCAACATATGTGCAAAGTTTGAACAATGTAGCATGTAAACCTTTGGAGGAGTAGGCGACACAAAAATTGTTTATGGACAGACAGACGGACAATGCCATAACATAATACGTGCGTCAAAAATTGACGGTCATATAAAAAGAGTTATGATGCTTTTCCGTCTTTTTCATTTTTACAATACATGTACAGCCATGCTGTAAAGATTGTAAAGCAGGCCTGCTGTTTTCAAAATTTTGCGTAACCCATTTATCGTTCACCTGGTCTGAGCTTTGGTAACTTATCGTTTGTTCCACTGTACTTGATTCAGGCAACCCATCAGGTAACCTAAATATATATGTACATGTATCACAACTATGCCGATATATGAACTGTTGTATCATAACCAAGTTCTTGCTTCTATAGGGAATATTCTGATGAATAAAGATGAATCCTAAGGAACAATAATGAGGCCTTGTTGCAGCAATTCAAATACAAATTAGTTGCAATTATAGCCTAATCTTGGCATGGGCTGGCATGCTGCAAAAGAGTGTAGCATCCATAATTACTATTTGTGGCAGAAACATGAATTATTGCCATTTCCTGATTTTGTATCTATGCTACATTAAGATGATCAACAATTTAAAATGATGTTGCGCAGCAATTAATCATCAGCATAGGTGTTTGCATCTGCCTGAAGTATAGCTGCTCTGTTGGCCAATAAATGGCCAACAAAGCAGCTATACTTCAGGCAGATGCAAACCTCTGTGCAGCTGATGATTGGTTGATGCTCAACATCATTCCACCATTCATTTGGTCTAGATCATTCAACTTGGCGAAAAATCTGCATGATCCGGCGACAATTTAGTACAACCCATTTTTCGTTCGCATGTTTTTCAATTTAGGTAACCTCCATGCAACCGAAATGGCCATTCACCTCAAATTGACAGGCCTGTAACAGAATTTCTGCCAAAATGAATAGCAATAACTAATGCTCCATCTTGCCTTGGCGAGATCATAAGTAGTTGTTGCTACTGATGAGCCAATAAGAGATTTGCCTATTCATCTGAAACCAAATAGTTTTGATTTACTATTGGCCGATACCGATGCCGATACCAAATAGTTTTGTTCACCCATATTATTTCCATAAAAATGGCCGAAAAAAGTGTGGTGACAATCTTGAATATACTTTCGGTGCAAGTAATAAAATAAATAAAGAAAATAAATTATGATAGCTAAATGGTAAACACACCACGTCATCGCTATTATCATACACAATAAGATATATCACACATTGGGCCAAAAGGTACACAACCCTAGTTCTTGGCTCTTGCGGTGATATCAAACTCGCCCTTTTTTGTCTATGATGTATGCTGACAGACCTTCAATTTTGAAAAAACACCACATGCACACCACAGAGCGCTCGTCATTTAAGACTTGCGTGCACCTTTTACCAGGTAAGATTCCAGCATGAAACATTCAGTTGAAAAGGGGCATACATGATACATTCACACTTTATGCGATGTATAAGTGGGGTATGATAGGATGTGTCATTCGAAAGCCAATTTAAATTGGCCAAAGCAAGCATACACTGGTGTAGTTTACTAATTACCATTCAGTATACTCCAATGTCCACATTCCAGAACGCATACGAAAACATCACAATGTCAACAACTTCATCACGTGACTGACATGTGACCTGCACTGTAGAACTCATTCATGTTGATGAGGGTGTTTGGTAACAGGAAAGTCCAGCCCTCATGCTATTAGTTACTGTAAGTCGTCGGAAGTTGTAGCGCATGTCATAAAATAGTAAAATACAATGTTCACTTTTTTGTGACTCGGCTCGACTGTGATATTGTAAACTATTTTCCTGAGGAACACACTGTCTGCCATGTTTTGCCCCAGGACTTGTATTGATGAAACAGTAAAACAACCCTTTCAGTAAAAATGTTCTGTGTGTTACTGTATGGTCCTCATGATCAGAATTGACATGCGTTATTTGCCAATTTCCGCATCGGATGTTGATTGTTGAAGGTGCACACCCAGATGTTGAAAGTACACATACCTCGTTGTAATCTTTGTATGACTGTGGCCCATGTCTCTAGACGGCTAGGCCACAGTCTTACAAAGGCTAAAACATCGTCAGATTTTTTACGTGAAAGACTGAAGTTCAGTAATCACTGTCAATGGAAAAAAAGTGGCTCGACCTGTCACAAAGTTCTTCATATGCTTTTTTAGATGTTACGTCGGGGGTCTGATCTACACAGTGTAATGCACGGCACATTTGTTAGTTATTAGCAGAACATTAAAATGGCTGTGAAACAGAGTTAGAATAGGTACCCAATAATTTTTTTCAAAAATCGGCAAGAGCTGATATTTTTCGTGCTATTCATACTGATTGCCGATAGGCTTTTATCAGCCGATAGCTGATTGCTTACCAATAGATCAGCTCATCCCTAGTTGTTGCTATTTATTTTGGCAGAAATTCTGTTAAGATGTAAATGGGATGCCATTCTATCCAAATATAGAAACAATGAGACACCTTTGTGTCAGGTTGGTTCCAAAAGATTTTCAAAACTGAATAGCAAAACATTGGAATTGAATTTGTATTATTTCATTGTAACATGTAGTGCATTCACATATTTTACAATTGACATACATGTAACCCCACGTAACCTATATGCTCATTCTTGGGTTATTTCCAGTCCTGTTATTGGCTGGGGTTTTCTTTCTGTTGTGTTTTACTGGGTTTTTTTGTTTTTCTTTATTTTTACTAACTCCTTACTCTATTCAATACATCCAATTGATAATGAAGCTTAGCATTTTCTGTCTTCAGTTTCCCTAGCTCAGATGTTACATATCCATTTGCAAACAGCTTCTCTGGATCTTTCAGTTCATCAATTTCTTCTTCCATGTTTACTATTTGTCTCTCCTGAATGAAAAAAAATGATGTATTACATGAAAAACAAAATACAAATGTACTGTAAGGGAGCATTAAGTTTGGGGTCAAGGAAAAAAAT
The DNA here is from genome assembly GCA_031216915.1 of Pictodentalium vernedei. NCBI lineage: Eukaryota > Metazoa > Mollusca > Scaphopoda > Dentaliida > Dentaliidae > Pictodentalium > Pictodentalium vernedei. Next base: position 442,684,786 of record CM062297.1, on the reverse strand, counting down.
AGGCATCTTTCCTCTCACATGCCAAAGCAAGAGGCATGGGAGGGCCTGAAGCACACACCTGACAAAACACTATTGATTCTTCAGAGACAAGATTTTAAATCACAGGGCCTATATTTCGACAAGAATCCAAGAATCGATTCATGCAAAGATTTGTGCAACAAAACCATCAAGAATCATGGATTTAGATTCTTGATGCACCTCCACTAGGATTTGTGTGATAAGAATCAAGTAAATATAACCCTTTACCTAAAATAGCAGCTGCAAATTAAACAACAGAAGGCTAACATGGCCTGAAATATCCTGACACTTTGTCGATAATTTAGAATTATACAAATATGGCAGCTATTGGAACTTGCTTAATGAGCCGGTTCCAATGACATCCATATTTGTAAGGTTTTATTGGTAAATATTGTTTATCTTTTAAAAAACTCAGTTGATGCTATAAAAATTAAAAGCCATGTTGGGTAAAGGGTTAACATGTGTCATTAGTATACAACAGGGATTCAACCATGGTGGCCTCATGGGATCCTTAGACACTCATAGCCAGGGTATTTGAGGACTGGATTTGCATCGCAAAATGCTATACAAAAATGTCCAAATGCTAACCATTTTTCTTTCATATTGGCCTTATATTCACTATTTATCATAACTTTTTGAAACCAAGATGGAAATTGCTAATCAAATTTTTAGAAACAAAAACTGAGGTCCAACCAAAGAGGCAGACCTCAGAACAGCACGCTGCTCAGAAGGAAGGGATGGAGAAGAATCCAACACCGCATCCCGGCGTGCCAGTTCCAAATTAGCTGTGTTACAGGCGTGAGCGTGTGTCAAGTTCATGAGAGCCTGTGACAAAACGCGAAAAGGTGCCTGAGCATCATCAAACTCCCCTGGTGGAAAATATTCAGCCAGGGCAGCGACGACATGGTCCGCGAGAAATAACATACCCAGCATCTCTCGGGACAGGCCCACCATAGACTCAACTACCGACATTGGGAGAACTGCCGACTTAGGCTTAGTTAACCCGAGGGAAGAAGAATCCTCATCCACAGTAGTCATCCCTTGGAAGACTGGTGGACAGACGGAATCGTAAACACGAAACTGCAAAGGAGGCAGAAAGGCACCAAAGAACCCTTGAGGGCCTTAGAACGCATTTTGGGGTCCAAGCCCTGGAAGGACTCAATAACCTGAACCGATTGCAGAGGACACAAAGTCCCAGAGCTAGAAGGCTCAATAGGGTTTACAGCGCTCCACAGAGGACCGCAGCCGGACAGTCACAGATGGCTGGTCTGAAGGTTGAATGTCCGGCAATAAGCCAAAGACAAAATCCAAAGCTTGCCCCAAGACTGACAAGGGGGGCCCATCACATTCAAGAAAATCGTCATCCTCTGTTGCAGAAGAGAGGCCAACTTGGGCTGACCAGCAGAAACCTCCTGTGAATACTGTGCAGTATCCAAGGGGCCAGGCGAGACATCTCGGCGACCGACCAAAGGAGGTTGTGCCTCAGGAGGCACAGGGAGGCCAACTTGAGGGTTGCCAGAAAGCAACCGGGTGAGCACCAAAATGGCCTGACACAGGTCACCCTGAGAATCCGTCGCAGCAGCATCGCCCGCCGGAGTGTACTCCCAATGGACGCTTATGGTAGAAGAACCCAAATCCTCAGAAGGGACCGACGCCGAACGTCGCTCGGCAGATAGAATAGGGAGACGCTGAGAATACACTGGAGGATAGTCCCGATTGTGACGCCCAGGGGCAAACACTGGCCTCTGCGGAACAAGAGGCCCTGCCTGCAAATCCTCTAAAGAGACCGACGGCATACGTCGATCGGTAGCTGGATCTGGGACACGGTGAGAAGACATCGGAGGATTGTCCCAAGAATGACAGGATCCTGCCATTGGCCTCTGCATGGCAGAAGGCCCCAACTGCCCATCATCTGAGACTGACGGCAAGCATCGATAGACATCCAGACTCGGAACACAGTGAGGAATCACCGGAGGAAGGTTCCAAGAGTGACAGCTAACCGGGGCTGTCACTGACCTCTGCCGAACAGCAGGCCCTGGATGCCAATGTCCCAACCCCCATCCTGCTAGTTGGCACACTAGCAGGGGAAGGAGGAACAATAAACAATTCGCTCGAGGGGCGAGGAATCGCTGCCGAAGCGACCGAACGGCTCAACTGACTAGGAGCAAACCTAGCCAGATGAGACGGAGCAGACAGCAAACCTGCACAGCTTTGCCGTGAAGCCAGGGGAGGCTGAGAGCCAATAGACACACCAGCAGATACAGTCTCGGACCCCACGAGACTGCATACCATCCCCAGAGGAGATGGAAGAGCCACCATCATACAGAATAGGATCTGTAGTAACAACTTCCTCAGCAACTGTCGACGGCGTAGGAGGCAAATTGGAGAGTGTCACCAAGCTGACCTCGGAGAAGCTCTCTACGAAAACAGATGCCTCAAGAGTGACATCAGAAGACAAAGAACCCTCGGTCTCCACATCAGGTATCACCGCACTAGCACCGTCAACAATTGCAGAGGAACTCGCCAAAGAAAAAGGCAGATCAGCATCCTGTGTGACAGAGTCACTACGTGCACTCACAGAAATATCTGATAAGGCACGGCTACCCTTACCCCAAAAACGAGGGGTTCTAGCTCTAGACAGAACCAACTTGTTAACAGAAGCCCAGAATTTTGAGGACCAAACCCCACAAATACCACATGATTGGGCCTGAGTACAATTGTTGCAAGTGACACATGTGGAATGAGAGTCGTCCATATGTTTCACCTGCAAGAGGAACAAGGAATAGTCTTAGGCATAATATGAAAATGATATATGAAATCAAGCTTCCCACCGACGGAAAAAGGAACAATAGTTGTGTTCCCATGTGGGAGAAAAACAAGACTATGTGTGAAAAAGCAAGCAAACTAATCAAAAATATCATCAAATAGTAATAATTTAGAAGCTTGAAAAGGATACAATCCACTGACACATAATCACATGAAGATAGCACATACAAATAAGTTGTTCCCGAAGATAACAGCTAAAAAATAGCACGAGTCACAAAAATTTCCAACCAGTACAATGGCGGAAATAAAAGGAACTGACGGCACGGTTGTTGTGCATGCGCTCGGTAAACGCAAGAGGTGTGCAGAGAGAGTACCTGTAATTTCGAGCACCGGTCTCGCTCAACCCTTTTTCGATCTTTTTCGTGCTTTTGCACTCTATTACTTTTCCAACTTGTTTGGAAAAGTTTCTTAAAAGCTTGAGTTAGTTCCGAAGTAGGGCTTGCACTTACATTACAGGCAATTGTAAATAATTGTGAGTAGGTTGAAAAGAAATACCCTGATAGCAGGCATATTTTGTGAGAATCCAAATGGATGGATTCTCCCACATTTAGATGAAATATAAGCCCTGAATCACCATAACACCATTGGGTGAAATGTTGTATGTTATGTTTTGGTTCAAAATGAGTTTTGAGGAATTTTGATGGAATGCAAAGAAAAAAATTGCTGTGCACCCAACACAACAGACACCCCTATCTCTCATTTGAGGAGGGAGGGGTAGCGGTTTTAATCCTTCAAAACTGATTTTAAAGCAATAAGACAATAACAAAGCATTTATGGTGAGTTAACACTACACAGGAATGAAGTCATTGAGTTATTTATAAGTATGTTCTCCATGTCAGGTGATTCTTTTTAGTATTCAGATATTAACACAGAAATAATGCCCCGACTTCCACTTGTGCAAAACTAGGGAGCCCAAATATCAACCTAAAATTTAACAAACTTGGATTTGACATCCCCCCCCCTCCCCATAGGGAGCCCAAATATTACCCCATTGTCTTTATTTGAACAAAGTTGAAATTGACCCTCTTAAAGATGTTGTGTCACAAATATTAAAAGATTCTGAATGGTGGTTCTGGGGAAGATTTTTAAAGAATATTCCCAATGGAGCACTAAGTTAAACTATGGGTTCCCATAGGAAATGCAAATATCAACAAATATCAACCCAGTGGCTTGATTTGAACAAACTGAATCTGCCCCCATCCAAGGCTGCTGTATACCAAATTAAATATCAAAAGATTCTGACTGGTGTTTCTGAAGTAGCAGATTTTTAAAGAGTCTTCCTCATATTAGACTATGGTGAACGTCAGGCTTTAGTGGGGAGCCCAGGCCTTTAGATTACCCTGATTTCACACTATTTACAGGTGTGCCCAAACTAAAGAAGCTGTGAGGACATCAAGAAAAATATAACAATTCTCTCTGCCTCTTCTACATTTGAGAATACAGTACGTGGACAGTGGATGTAACTAAATCACCCGTGGAGTGGAGTTATCACCCTACGTATCACTTTCAAATTCTGTACATACATGTATGGATAAAAAACACAAGCAATGTTTCAGTCAATAACAATCACAGACTGGAACTTTGCCTGTGATTGTTATGATTTGCAACAAATTTACAATTATTGCTTGGGTGGAATCTCCACTCTGCAGGTGATTTTGAGATAATACACTCTCCATGTACTGTAACTTCCATCATAATATGGTCAAAGGAACACAAAGAAAGGCACGGAAATAAAACATTACAGGATAAGGCTGTTATTTCTGGTTTTAATGTGCCCAAATTAGGGTAAAGAGGTGTGCCAAATATAAATGAATTTAAAGGCCTGGAGCCTAAATATTAAAACAGGGACTTGATTTTAAAAAACATGAATCGGACTCCACTAAGATGTAACATATATTAAAAGATTCTGACTGGGGGTTTGTGAGAAGATTTTTGAAGAATATTCCTCATATTGCACCAAGTTACAATTCAGGATCCCAAAGCAAAACCAAATATTGACCCAGGGACTTGATTTGAACAAACTTGAATCTGATACTCCTAAGGATGCTGTATACCAAATATCTGTCGGTTCTGGAGAAGAAGGTTTTAAAGAATATTCTCCACATTGCACTAAATTAAATTTCAGGCTCAGAGAGGGAGCCCCAAATAACAAACTCGGGACTTAATTTGAACAAACTTGAATCTGACCTCCCTGAGGATGCTGTGTACCAAATATCAAAAGATTCTGACTGGTGGATCTGAAGAAGATTTTTAAAGAATTATTAGATAATTCTTCATTGCAATGAGCTAAAATTTACGCACCCACTGAAAGCCCAAATATTAACCAAGGGACTTGGTTTGAACAAAATTGAATCAGACCACTGTAAGGATGCTGTATACAAATTATTGATAGATTCTAACTGGCGATTCTGGAGAAGAACATTTTAAAGAATATTCCTCATATTACACTACATGTAAGTTAAAGCTCACACTCCCTTTGGGGAGCCCAAATATCAATCCAGGGACTTGATTTGAACAAACCTGGATCAGTCCTGTCACCTCCCTGAGGATGCTGCATACCAAATATCAGAATATTCTAGCTGGTGGATATGTAAAAGAAGATTTTTAAAAACAATTCCTCATATTGGATTAAGTTTAAATCCGGAACCTAAACAGGAGCCTAACTATTAACTGACGGACATGAGTTGAAACAAACTTAAATCTGACCCCCATAACGATGTTGTATCCAAATATCAAAAGACTCTAACTTGTAGTTCTGAGAAGATTCTTTAAAGAATATTTCTCATATAACACCAAGTTAAACTTTGGGCTCCTGCAGGGAGCCCAAATATGGACTGAGACTTAATTTTAAAAGACTTGTATCCCCCCCCCCCCCCCCCCCCCTCCAAGGAGGCTGTATATCACTAAATTTCTGCAGCCCTGGTAATTCACCCTCAGCAATCAGCAGTGCTGAGGAAAATGCTGAAGAAAAGAAAAATATCCACAGCAAAAATACTGCCGAGGATGGCTTCTTCAGAAAGCCTTGTGGTGGCAGAAATTGCACAATTTCCAGGTTACACAAGGAAGCAAACCATTGGGTTGCAATATGCTGCATTGCTAATCTTACAATTTATTTATTTATTTTATTGGTGTTTCAAGGTCACATATTTCTGCACAGTGGCTAATCATGACCACGACAGTTTTACGGGTGGAGGAAGCCGGAGTACCCGGAGAGAACCACCCTGCAATGGCGAGAAACTGTCAGCTCCCCAACATACTAACTCCACACAATCAGGGTTAGCATTGGTTGAAGACTAGTGTACCATCGACGTGCAGTACGCCTTAGTACATAGCGTCACCGTGCCCTCACGTGGGCAATGGGGGTGAAGTGTCTTGCCCAAGGACACAACGCGGTTGCCGCAGGTGGGATTCGAACCGAGGACCTCTCGGCTTGCAGCCTGCACCTCTACCTACTGAGAGACCGTGTCCCCCATCTTACAACTTACAGTACAAGTTGTAGCATAACCACTAGAAACTATGTGTTCAGCTTCTAGGATGATAACACCAGAATCTGACATCAGTTTCTGGAAAGCTCTCACAGAGCTTTCCAGAAACTGATGTCAGATTCTGGTGTTATCAACATAGAAGCAGTGAGATACTTGGTTTGTGGTTATGCTGCATCTCATTTTCACTCCTACTATATATGGAGCAACGTTGCCAGCTTACATGTACTTTCAAGATTTTTGCTCAGCATTCACATACAGTATGTGCGACAGTAATGGGTCACGTTTTGATTTTTTGCAGCAGGCTTCCAAACGAAACAGTTTACTCGGCATATTTTGGCAGTTTTGCCTCAACAAATATAATATCACCATTTGACAAAAGTAACAAAGCTTTATCTTTGTTTTATTTTATTGTGAAATGTTTACTATAACACGAAAATAGGACAGTAACGGGTCGCTTACGACGGTAACGAATCACCGCACGAAGTTACGCAGAACATCGCATTTTGAATATTTTTCGTCCACAACACTGCTTGAGGGTGCAGTTTGGTGTCATCCATGGACGTAAATCAAATATTGTTCGCATTTACCTTCATAGAAATGTTATATCATCCATATGCAGCACAGGGAAGTGCATACCAGAACTCCCATTCACAACAATACCAGTTCACCTTCAGCATCAAATTTGTGCACCCATAAAAACCAAGCATACGATTCATTGCCAAAATGGAACAGATACAATATATCACTCTGCCTGTCAAGACTCGAAAGTGATGTAAAAGTTTTAAACAGAGGCATAAGGGTGGGGTATGGTGGCTGCATCTTTTTCGGTCAAGTTTGGGTTGAAAAAATTATGAAAACCGACCCAAAAATTTGAACTGTTTATCATATGAAACCTTTCGACCCAATTCAGCCAGGTTCACTCCCAAAAAGTGACCGATTTCCTCCTCAATTATAAGATCGGAAAGGCAATTGGTGGGTGGGGCTCTAAAATCAATCTCAGACCATCCTATGTTTCCTATGGGGGGGGGGGGGGCTAACCTCACCAGAGGGGATGGGGGATGCACACTCCCAAACTCATCTTAGCATTACATGCCTCAATGACGCTCGTGGAGTAACTTTTTGGGCCAATTCTTCCACCCCCCCCCCCCCCCCCCCCCACCAAAAATATGTGAAGATATGTCCTTTCATCACATTAATGGTTAACCCTTTTCAATGGCGTAGCAACCATGACTTGCCAGTGCAGGAACTCCTGCAGATTGCAGATACTCCTTGCACAAGCAATTTAACATTGAGATATTTTTTACCACAGTTTGCAAGCCAAATGTAAAGAAAGTCAAACAATAACCAATTTCCACCCACTGTGGAAAATTAACCCTTTCACCAATCATCAGGCTTGGCAATTTCAGGAGAGTGATTTTTTAGCTCTCCTTACTGCCCTCCTGAAAGAATTAAGGAGAGATAAAAATTGCCCTCTTAAATATTTTGGTCTGAGATGATTGAGATTACATGTAAGTGGTTTAGTGGTAAAAGGTAATGGCTGCAACTGTATTTGGGTATGTACTTTGTACATACCCAAACACAGTTGCAATCATTTGAAGCAAAATGGGTCACAGCAATATTTTTTTTTTCTGTCAGTTTCAACAACTGACATCACAGTTTGAAAGGTAATTATTCAAGGAATATTGACACTATAATATACTACCATTACTACTATCCTGTCACTTGACGAGTGTGCACCAGGATGCGACTGTAGATTCAAGCAGACCTGTTGTCCAAGAAAGTCATATGCCTACCACTATCATCTTCAACCCACCCACCCCCAACTTGGGCACACACACAGGTCTTGTCAAGTGTGTGTTCGGTTGTTGAGTGAGACATCTAGATGTCTAAGAGATTTCACTTTACCTTAGTAAAGTTAATAAAATCACTGATCAATGTAATAGTCTGTTGGTTTCAGTTTCAATGAATTCGTTCAACTGGATACTTAAAATGCTGTGTGAAGCTAATTGCTCTCCTAAGTTGATTGAGGAGAGCGATTTTTTGCCCTCCTGCATTTTTCAGAATGCCAGGCCTGAATCACTTTCATGGAATATAACGGTTTGTGATTTTATCAGATAATGTCAGGATTTCTGGGACAGCCATGATTTGATTTTCATGGTTGCTGAAAGAGTTGAAGATCTCCTTTTTCGAAAACTTATAACAGATGCACAGATTGAGAAAATCCGAAATGCAATCATTCCTGGGTGGTGGTGGGGGGGGAGGGGACAGAGGAAGAAGGGTCCTATTATTCCTGTGTTGCACCAATATTAAAAGTATTTTAAATAGCCTCAGGGAACATTGTAAAGTCTGTAAGACTGGTATCTGTAATTTGGCTGCCCTGCAGCCCTCATTAGTTGGCAATATGTTCTTGTATATTAAACAATTCATTTGTATGGGTGTTCAGATAATTTCAACAAACAATCTTTGGCTGTTTGTTGAACTTATCTGAATATCCCTACAGATGAACTGCAGACGATTCCATTGTATACTTTTTGCACTGAATAGAAGTCAATTTCTCCGTGTGTCACTGTGAAAGGGTAAAATGAATGGTATATAACAAACATGTCCTAAATAAAAATCGCTGTGCATTCATTTTAAGAAAATAAAGAGAACAAATGTGACAATTGTCCCAAGAGTACAGGTATCAGACTACCTGTATATAAAATAAAAAATCAGCTCTTTGCAAGATACAGCTCATTCTTGGGAATAACCATGTCGTCTTATTTATGCATTTAACTGTATGTAAAAATGAAATGTTGGAGAAGAAAAACATTTCACATGGCTGTATTTTGTAAGTGGCACAAAAACAAAGAGAGGGGATTGATGCCTAAGCTTCATAACCTATGTTGCTGTCATCGGATACACATGAAAGCATAACTTTATCAGATTCTGTGCCACTTACAAAATTCTAGTGAAAGTCAACATATATGCAAAATATGTTGTTTTTGTTGAAAGTCATATTAGTCTCATCCACTCTCCTTCAGGCATGTTGCGAAGAACACTTGTCAATATACCAAATGCTACATCTCTTTGCAGAGAGTGTATATGTATTGTATAATGACAAGGGATAACAACACCTCCACCAATATCTTCAGGTGCAGGCCAGGGTGGGAAACTCCTTTGGGGATCACCTACAGTCTCACACGATATTGCCCCACCTAGATCTAAAATTTCTCTGAAGCCACTCGCCAAACCTCATGGGACATGCCCAATGGGCAAACCTGCTACATCCCTCAAGGTTAAGCATCTACTGCTATCTGTAACCAGCTGGTGCAGGCTATCTTCAAATGCAGTTATGTTGGGTATCCACACCAGACATGCATTAACATCTTGAATGTTAGTGTACTCTCTGTCAACTCAAAGTTGTGTTGGAGGATCAGTTAATGGAGGTCGAATTTTAAAACTGTGGTATCCCTTAATGACACTGTTTTCTAAACGAATTGTCACATTCTCAGCAGGTAGTAATATCTCTGGAGGTACATGTACTGCATTCTCCTGCAAAAGAAATTTGACATGCTTATACTACCAGTGATTTATTTAATCTCCAGCAGAAATAATGTCATCTTATATATAAAGAGAAGATTCTATCTGTCGGTCTGTCCGTCCGGAATGCACGGACGCACCGGGGCACGTAGAAGGCTGAAATTTGGCATGGTGCTATATTGTGACCTAACTTAGAGGACCGTGGGGGCCACAGTAATGCGACATCCCTATGTTTTTTTTTTATTTTTATTTCTGTGCTCTTTTTTTTTTTTTTTTTTCAAATCATCGAGATCGAAGATCGAAGGACCTGCCCAAAGGGCGGGTCCGAGTGAGTCGAAAATGGCATGACCTTTAAGTTTCCGCTCTTCGTTGACACCCGAACGAAGTCGGGTACCCCAGCTAATTAAATTATAAGTGGCTTGTCATCACTCATTGATAACATTCCAATGGATGATTTATTATGCCCCCAACGGAAGATTCTGTGGATATATAGTCAACGTTTCCGTCTGTCTGTCCGTACAAACATTTTGCTTTTAACTCGCGCATCGGTTATCAGATTTTTATGTCCTCTGGTATGGTGATAGACAAGCATGAGGAACAGATATCCTAATAATCCACATGTCCATTTTTACCAACCAGAGTTATGTCTCTTGTTGGGCTTAGAAGTCTGTCCATACAAACATTTTGCATTGTAATTTTTACGCCTTTCAGGGGGCATATGCTTACACATAGTGTGGTGCTTGTTTATTTATTTATTGTGGTTAAGGTCACTTTCTGCGGCTATGGCTGATTGTGACTGCAATAAAGGTGTAAAGTTAAGTTTATCCAATTGTTTACCCTTATGCTGCCCATTTTAGAAGACTTCCATCCCAGGCATTGGTGACCAGATCCTATTTTACGAGTAAAGTGGAACTTGTTTACCACAGTAAACAAGCACTGTTTCAATTCTGGAGTTCCCATTCCCTGTGGAAACCACCGGAAGTGAGATAGTATTTGTTTACTGTGGTAAACACGTTCTGCTTTATTGGTAAAATATGGTCTGGTCACCAATGCCTGGGGTGGAAATCTTCTAAAATGGGCAGCATAAGGGTAAACAATTGACTAAACTTTACTTTACACCTTTAAAGCGGTCACAGTCAGCCATAGCTGCAGAAAGTGACCGTAACCACAATAAATAAATACTGGGGTTCTCATGGGGGCTAATGGATGATACAGTATGGCCACCACAACCTGGTACTGTATAATAACGGTATAATTCTGAGAAACAACATAACAGCCAGCAACAAACTTTCAATTGACGGAGCACTGGTGCTCCATTAATTAAAAGTTTGCTGGCTACCGAGGCTGGTGGTTCTTATGTTGTCTCTCTGATTGTATGAATGGTCAATCCATTTCCCGTGTTCCAATCCATAGTGACAGTATGGTTACAACCCTTGTGTGTGACAGCAGGATTAATATAAGGTTGCAAATGCAAAGAAGCAACTTAGGTTTAGTATAGAAAATCTTTTGTGGCCATTGCATGATACTGGCATTGTAATGACTGTGTAATCACTAATCAGAGAATGAAAATCCAAAAAAGCAATTGATTAGACATCCATAGCTATCACAGACATTGTGGGCAAATAAAGGACAATCTGCCGTCATTCCCTGACTCCACATCCATTCCAGCTGGAATACAGTTCTGATGAATCCACCTGTGGCATTTATCACAGTTATCCAAATGTTTCCCAACTGTAATGACTGGTCCTCCAGCCAAGACATACCACATCCGATACACTGAACATTTTCATCTCCATGAGTGTCTGTAGTACATACTGTTGATTGGTTCTGTTGAAATTTTGTTTTCTTCCGTTTAGCAGATTTTACCACCTTGTTGAGGCCACCTTTCTTTTCTTGAGCCTTAACAAATTTCAGCCTGGCCTTCTCTTCTCTTTTGGCCAAGTCTTTAATACGCTTGAGCTCATGTAAAGCTACACGCTTGATAGAATCAGGGGAAGTCAAATTGTCAGGAAGTTCATCAAGCAGTCTTTTCTTCTTTAGTTTTTCCCTGATATGAGGATATGATAAGGCCTGTAATACTACAGGCGAGACATTAGTTGATGTGCTTGGAGTTTCGTGTGTAGCTTCAGTGGTAATTTGCTCCTGCTGCAGAGCCACATCTGCATGAACATCTAACGGTGATTTTGTGTTCTTCTTACCGTGTGCTTTTTCTTTTAGTTTCACGTAGGTGTCATACCCTGGGGATAGGCTAATAACATCATAGCCTTCTTCGTGGCGCTTGCTATATTTTTCACGAACAGGGGTCGTCAGAACACTTTCAAATACATTTAGTGCCATAGCTGCAGCAGAGACCTGTTCAGCTGGCTGGGGGCTTCCAGGCTCCATCTCAGAGGGATCTGTATATGTTAAGCCAGGCTTAAGATCACATGTCGAAATTGCAGACCTGTCCACAGGGTATATCCCTGAACTCTTAAAACTGTTGGCCACAGTAACTGGTCTGTAAAATTCATAGTAGGCATCTCTTAGCTTCTCAGCAAAAAGCATTTTCCCTATTGGATCACCTGTATTATCACGTGTGTGTTTTCTCACAACCTGATGCCACTTTGTTTTAAGGGGGCCAAATACTCCTTTATCCAAGGGCTGCATAAGATGAGTGGCATTTGGTACAATTCTGTACAACTCAATTCCATTCTGTTTTGCCATTTGGAATACCGGTACTTTAATGTCAACGTGGCTGCTGACACTGTCTATAAGTAGCACTACTGGTCTCTCGCGTCCTGCATGGTCATTGAAATGTTCTAAAAATGTTTCAAAAGAGATGGCATCCATCCACCCTTTTTTAGTATAGACTATTCTACCACCCGGAATCCCACTAGATATTGGGTTATAGCCTTTTGGTGGAGGCTTTGGATATACATAAAAGGGAGGCATCATTGCCCCAGCAGCATTTCCACAGAACATTACCGTCAGTCGTTGTTTTGAATGTCCTCCTGAAATGTGTGGAACACTATCTTTGCAGGATGATCTGGCTGGTCCAATAACTGTTCCTGCCTTACTCACCATGTTAAACCCCGTCTCATCAGCATTCCATATTTTATCTGGCTTATCTAATAAGTTTTTTAACTCAAGAAATTGCCTGAATTCACTATACCATTTGTCGAATGCATGTGATTTAACTTTGGCCCTGCATGTCTCCAATGACTTTTCCTTTCTTTTTCCAACAATATGTTCATTTCGAATTAAGAATCCTGAAAACCACCCATAACCTGGCCGGCCATCTTTAAATGGTGTCTTTCTGTTTTCTTTTTTCACATTTTTCTGTATCCTGTCCATAAACTCATTTGGCTTCAGCGCCATGCCCCTCTTTGCCATTTCAGCAAGCCACATGGCCATTGTTTCCTCTTCTAATTTACTGAAGATGGATGGAGGTCCCTTCGTAGCTTCAATGGGCAGGTCACCAGAAGAACGTCTTTGCAAAAAACTGAATGAAAGATTATGTCTCAAGGCAGCCTTTCTAATTGATACCTTTTCATGCGCTACTTCATACAGCTCCTAGCTCTTGTTTGTTTGCCTGGTGATGCTATCTTCCTGTATTTCTTCTTTATTCTCTTTACACCAACTGATGCTGGGCTTGAAACACTGTTTGAATTTTTACGCTTCTTATCCTGTAATAAACAAACAAAAACAGATGTTTCAACACTATCTTTGTCACACATTAACAACCCCCTGCAGATTAGTCAATATTTTTGGTTCATGATACTCTTCAGTCTTCCACCCTTTACCCAGGCCTGCCAAAATTAAAAATTTGCGTAACCTGAAAATAGGTCCAGCAAAAAATGTGATTGTGTAACCCATTTCATCCTGTTTGACCTATCTTTGTAGAAATGAAATTCACCAGCTATTATGTGTATACTACTCAAATAGTGACACATGTATCTTAGAGTTTGTAAGACTCATTGCCCTTGTCTCTGATAGCCCTGGTCTAGACACCCAAGGGTACCAGGAAATAGACAAATGAATCCTACAAAAACCATTGATCCCACTAATCCATTCTTCCCAAATTGTTGAGAGAGTGAAAAACAGGTCAGACTGGTCTCGCGATCAGGAAGTTGCACAACCTATGCGTTAACCTGAGAAATCACTCCCGCAATTTTGGCAGGCCTGCTTTGCCTAACGTAACCAATAAAAATCAGCCACAGCAGTTGACAAAAATCACATTCAAAATTCTTCCTTTTTTTTCAATTTGTCTCCAAAACATCACTTATGACCCCCTCGTTGGAATGAGCTATGTCTGTCTGTCTCTAGCCCCCCCCCCCCCCCCACCCCCCGGTCGGGCACATTTGGTAAGTTCAGCGGGGAGAGTTGGACAAAAATGCCTTTATTTCGAGGGGTTCTAGTGACCAGAACTCTATTTTTCTGGGCGAGGAAATGGTTCTTTTCATTGGCTTACATTCAAAATTTTGAATGTTAGTCTATGAAAAGCGCCATTTCCTCGCTCAGAGAAATCGAATTGGTTACCTTTTGAAAGAAAGACATTTCATGTGTAGCCCCCCCCCCCCCCCCCACCCTGTTGGCTGTTGGGGAATTAAGCACCACTGTCTGGGAATTTATCCCCCTGTCGGGGATTTTCTGGTGCCGCCCCTGCATCACCATGGAGAAAAACTTCTTCATCTTCATTTGCAAACATGAAGCTAATCACTTGAATCTCAATCTAGAATGACGAAGATGACTAAAATTACGACATTGGGAGGGGACATACCCACCCCTGCCTCAGGCCTATGGCCTTTGGCATATATGGACTGGTGTCCCCAAATTATCCCTGGATATGGCCCAGCTAGTAGGCCCATTTTGAGTACTATGGATAGCCCCATATTCGGACAGACAGACAGGCAGACATATATACAGAGGCATTCTCAAGTATAGTACCGGTGTCACATGTCATCCCCCCCCCCACCCCCCGGATATCTTCCCCCACGGGTGAAGATATCCTATGATTATTTCCCCTCTGGGAGGGGGAACATATCCTAGTATATCTCCCCCCTCCCCTGCCACCTTAGATATCTTCCCCCCCCCCCCCACCTCCCATGAAAAAAATTTGGATTAATTTAACATTATTTGATGATGAAATAGCGAAAAAAATGGTTTTTTTGGAAGAATATTGGTTTTTTTAAGGTCCAACCTGGATATCTTGCTCTCATCCAGTTGAAAACCATGACAAAAATTCATTATTTATTTATTTATTTATTTATTGGTGTTTAAGGTCACATACTTATGCACAATGGCTAATCGTGACCGTGACAGTTTTACGGGTGGAGGAAGCCGGAGTACCCGGAGAGAACCACTGAGCAACGACGAGCAGCTGTCAGCTCTCCAACATCGTAACTCTGAACTCTGCACCACAGCACAGGCAGGGTTAGATTGGTTGAAGACATGCGCACCAACGACGTGCAGTACGCCTCAGTACACAGCTTCATCGTGCCCCCATGTAGGCAATCGGGGTGAAGTGTCTTGCCTAAGGACACAACGCGGTTGCCGCAGGTGGGATTCGAACCGAGGACCTCTCGGCTTGCAGCCTGCACCTCTACCAACTGAGCCACCGCGTCCCCTGACAAAAATTCATTTCAATATTTTCTCAATTATTCTGGTTCATATTGTCATGTGACATGAAGTGTAACTGTTTTGGGCAGAGAAATTGGTTTCGGATATAAACACTGAGTTAGGGTTGGTTTGAATGGGAGGTGGAGGGGAGGGGATATCCCCCCCCCCCCCCCCCCCCCACTTTGTGACAAAAATTTTTTTGTCAAACATTTGACATTAATTGATAATGAAATAGTGAGAGAAATAGTTTTGAGGCATGAAAAAATGGTTTTGGATAAACACTGCGTTAGGGTTGGTTGGAATGGGAGGTGGTGGGGGGAGATTTCCAGGCCTGAATATTTTTCTACCCACCCCCACCCCCACCCCCGCCATCCACCCCCAAACATGACAAAAAAATTCCTGTCAAATAAGTGAAAAAACTTATTTTTTATTTTGTCATGTTTGGAGGTGGGGGAATCCAGGCTTGGATATCTCCCCCTACCCCCTCCCCACCTCCCATTCCAACCAACTCAGTGTTTATATCCCAAAGCAATGTTTCCACCTTAAACACTTTTTATCCCCATTTCATTGTCATTTTTGTCATGGGTCGGTTACTGGGTGGGGGCAAGATATCCAGAATGGTCTTGCAAAAAATGATCTGCAAAAACTCTTTTCTTGCCATTTCATCATCAAATAATGTCAAATTAATAAAAAAAAAAATTTTTACGGGTGTGGAGGGGGGCGGGGTGACATATCTAGGGTAGGGGGGGAGATATCCAGCGGGGGAAGATATCCTGTTACACCGGTATAGAAGAAAGAAGAGACGGGTGATTGAATAATTTTGTTAACAACTGTCATCTGCTATTTGTGTTGGGTTAAAACCTCTACCCAATATGACAGGAAAAGTTCCGAGCTCTATTTACAAAAATCGCCATTTCAGTTATTACTTTTTCAATTTTTGTCTCAAACACATGGTGTATGATCCTCACCGAAATGAGCATGGTGAGCTTGTTCCAATGAAGGTTCATAAGCTATATTTTTTAGGCCAAAAAATGATATAAGTTTTTTATTAAATAGGTTTGTTTGAAAGCATCATCAAGTCACAAAAGTGGGGTGAAGGGTTAAGAAGTAAAAATCAATCATATATATATTTGTGCAGCTTGATAAAATCAAAATTTTGCGTAACCCGAAAATGGGTCACACTAAAAAAAGAAATTACATGACCTGTTTTGTGTATCCCATTTCAAAATTGGGGCAGTTGGGCATGAGTAATCAATTTACTCACGTTTTGATTTGTGTATCCCATTTCAAAATTGGGGCAGTTGGGCATGATTAATCAATTTTAAAAGTAACTACACTCACCCTTATATTCAAGTGAATTTTAATTAAAGACTGTAATTTAAATGAAAAAAAATACTAAAAAAAATACTCAGTCAAATGCTGAACAAGTAGAACTGGAACAAGTTAATCAGTACAGCCAGAATGCAAGAGCACTAGTCACCAAGGTATTAACATTCAGAGTCAGGTATTAAAGTCATCAGTTATATCAGAAATGCCAGATGTTGGGACCAGGGTTAGCACATACACAGGTTGGCCAAGCCAGGATCATGTTGCCCTCTCAGATGGGTTGGCAAAGGGTTTGGATTTGTACATCGGAGGTTGGCTCCTTGGATGGTTGGTGTCATACTGGGTGGGCTTAGTTTGGATTGACTGTGTAGAGCAGTGCCCTCTGGTTTGGAATGTCAGGGCATACCGAGGATTCTATAATTGGTGGAGGTGAGCGCTAGACATTTTTTGGGGTGGGGGTGGGGGAGGGGGGGGACTATCATGATATTTGAAATCTTGTTGTGGGATTTTGGGGGTGTCCTAATTAGGGTCAACCACTGGAAGGGGGGGGGGGGTACTTGTGTGAGGGTCCTAGTTAGGACAGGAAAGTGGGAGGTGGTAACAGGGGGAGGTCCCTAGTTAGGACAAAGCCCTATATTGGAGAGTATTGTGGTGCACTTCAGTTGTGTGAGACTTGCATTGGGTGACAGTTGCCCCCCCCCCCCCCCCCTCCCCTGCTACTGGGACTGGTTCTGGTTCGTGTACCCCCTAGCTCAGAGTCTAGAGACCACCTCACCCAATGGCATTGCCATGTGCAGTCACGTTTTTGAAAGGCTGGGTTGAACCCCCAACAATTCAGTTGTAAAATTCAGACTGCACCCCTCCCAACATAGTTCAAGAATTTTTCCATTCTTAGTCTTCTAATTTTCAAGAACATTTTAAAATTACCATTGAAAACAAATATCTGCTCAAAATAATTTTTTTTAAATTCGCGCCGAATGACAATATATCTTTCTCTTTGGAGGTCACAAGAAATGTGTCATAGCATCACGTGACCTGATACTGTCGAGTGGAGTGGGTCATGAAATCATATACGTTTTCGTAAAAAAACGTACTTAATCGTTTGAATCACTTTTTAAGTAGCAAGCATGATAAATATTCAATGTTTTGGTGTACTTACCTCTGATATATTGGAGTCTTATTTTTTCGCCACTGAAAAGATGCGAAACTATGAGCGTTCACTCAGGTAAATTTCTTCAAAAATTCTTCCGGTTGCTGTAAACAAAATCGTCTGCAATCAAAAATTATCGTCGAAACAACCCACAAACGACACAAAACCTGTCAAGTGTGCATATGCCCGAAGAGGGGTAGCAATTGTTTAAATAAAATGTATGGATAGAATTTACCGGTGGATTATTTCTGTCCCCTTTTCGTCATCCCAACTCTCGTCAAATTTCCCTGTTTTAGATTTTTTGTCTTAACTGAATGCAATAACGTATCACAATGAAAGACCGTTGCCCTGAAGAAAATTCCGAAAACAAATAAGTAATCAAGTATGTATATATAATATTGGATCCATGTATGCATATACATGTATGTATGTGTGTCTGTGCATTATATAGGTGTATAGACATATACGTATATGTATGTGTATGAATGCGTGGTTTCAGTGCATTTTGAATACTATTGCAATCTACCAGAATTATAATGACAATCCTAGAGGGGGTGATTACAAAACAGCCAGCCTGGCTATATCGCCTCCTTGCAGTTGTTTTCCCCATACTTATTACATGGTGTCTTTTATGTACAATCACTTATTATATGCTTAATTCATGTATCGTCTTTGTAACAATAATACTGCAGAAATAAACTATCTATCTTGAAGTAATATTGACCCGCTACTGTCAATGACCCGTTACTGTCGCACGTACTGTACTAGGGTGTCCTAATTTCAGTGTAGTAAATTTTGAGTGTCAGGAAGTTTCCAGTATTGTGTATATTATGGGGGTAATTTGAAGTACTTAGCCTTAGGGTTAATATCAGGTCAATTGGAGCTTATCTCTTCACTAAGGTCAGGTTTCCAGACGCCTGCATGTGGTGGTCTTGAGATGGGGGAAAATACCTTGAATAAAAGATAACTTTGTGATGGGGTGTCCGAGTGGACGGGCTGATCCAGGTAGGTGAGTGTCCAGTACTCTTTTAACGAGATCTTCTCGGGTTGTTGTGCGCTATACTGGGCGGTCATCTTTTGAAATTTGCTCAGCGTCAATTTGCATCTCGGGCTTCAGAGATCATATTACGAAAATAGGTAATAAGAGAACAATACAATAGATTTCTAGTTAACAGCCCGAGGAAAGGTTGTGTCATGTCAACAGTATTATTGTATAAGCAAAATGGGATGATTCTATAGCCAGGAATACTATACCGCTTGGACGGCTCTTGAAATATATGCTCCAATATCTGCCATGACGAAATACTTTTTTCAATTCCTCGTGTTTACTAAAAAACTTTGAGTGAGACTACTTGATAGTTGCTTCTCTCCAGTATTTAAGTAGAAGTAATGAAACAGTTGAGTTTAGACTCTGTTCAATAGAAAGGCAACTTTAATTTATTAATTTGGACACAAGGTTACTAGTTTTGATGTTTTTGTTTTATTGCATCATTTTGCATCACACCAATTATTATCTACTGGTTCGCACACAACGGTCAAACTAAAAAGCTCCCCGAAATAGAGGGGCGAAATACCAAGCAGACGAAAAATGTAGTAATAAATGGGCTTTAATGGGTGTGGGGCGTACTGAAAGGTGTTTAAGCTATTATAAACAATAAAAGAGTATTTTAATCCGAATATTTCATCAAAATATACTACGAAGTGGCGGTAAAACTTCGGCTTGGTATTTCGCCGCCGGCGCCTTCTGCTTGGTTTAAAAGCTTATTAAGAGCACGCACGCACAGCAGTAACCCAGCCAACTCCTCTCACTCTTTCTACGGGCTTGGGACGGTAGATTTCATGCGAAAGCAGGCGGATTTAGAGTTATTCAACTCCGCCCGTCCTTTACCCGGGCTTGGGGCAGGCATATTCTGAGGCGGACCTAAGAGGGTTTTTTCGTGGGACCTCTACATGTTACCCATCACTTGCTTCAATATGTAATTTGCTGTGCGGTTTTCCCGTTCCCACTGACATGCACTGCCCGGTACTCCCGAAGCTAATGCAGGTTGTCTTTTTTCATTTTTTATGGGCCCCTATACAGATTACCCTTTTTCAATTATTTATTTATTTTTTTGGGGTGTGTGTGGGGGGGGGGGGGGGGGGGGGGGGCTCCTACACAGATTACCCTTTTTTCCTTTATGACGACTGGAATCAATCTCTGAAATTAAGGGGAAATGTCAAAAGAGATAAGATATTCGATGAGTTCATGGGAAAAGCCAAACCCAAGATCCTTGATGGACAAAAGTCAACACTCTTCCTCTGCAATGAACGACAATGCTCACATAGACTATATTCTAGTTACTAAAGAAGATAGAGATTACCTTTGTTTTCAGACATGGCGATTGAATAAAGAAGTAACCTCAACACATAAGATCATGTTCCTATATTTGCGAGGATCCACATACATGTGACTCAACAGTCGGAAAGAAGAGAAAAGGCTGCTCCCAGTCTGAAAGACCCAGGTGGCGAAAATGCAATCCTGCTATGTTTCAACAATATGTCAACGAGCATCTATCTCTGTGAAGACTCAATGCACAATACTCATTCGCCTGGCCAAAGTCGTTTACAGTGGCATAGCTACGGGTGGGAGCGGGGGCTTGCCCATCTAAACTTTCCGCTGACCCCCCCCCCCCCCCCCCCCCCACAAAATAAAATGGCCCAATGCAAGTTTCAGCTCTAAATGTATTCCAATATAGGGACTACACACGCTACAAATGTCTCAGATTCGCTCTTATAGCACTAACTGTTGTAAAAATGTCTCGGGGATGTGGGGGCTAGTCCTAACTCACCGGTCGTCTCTCCCTTCCCACCCTTTCGGGGAAATGTGAGGAGGAGCGACGACCGGAGAACCACGGGAGGCCCCCGAAACCCCACACACGGCCTTTCAAATATCATCTTTGCCCCCCCCCCCCCCCCCCCCGAAAAAAAAAACTGGCTAGGGAACCCCTATTATAGAATCCTGGCTTCGCGCCTGGTCATTTTGACAGCTGCAGAGAAGAGTATTCCCAAATTGAGTAAAATTCGAAAAGAAAAAGGAGGGCAGTAACATGGAGCCTAAATTGTTGTTTACTATTTGTTCATGTTCTTAACACATCGAAAAAAACGGCTTTTTTGCTCAAACCGAACCGAAACGGAACCGAATCTGAAAAATTAAAACCTCCCAGCTCTAGCGAAAAGGGGACAGAAATAATTGTCAAGAATAATGCATTCGAAACGAAACAATGAGAAACTCTTCTATCTACTGATTGGTGCTCAGTGAAGATGTCTTTCACTAAAGAACTTATAATGGATGATGAATGTCCAACCGCTCTTGACGACATTAGAGAAGGTTGGGCTCACTACTTTCACAATGCGACCAAACCCATTAGAAGATCCAAAGTTTTATGAAGATCACAGAAAAGAGGATTGATGCGATAAGAGAAGTATGTTGTCAGGAACATCAACCACTAGACGTTCGGTCACAAAATTTTGCTGAAATCAGAAATAAACTGAAGAATGGAAAAGCACCAGAGATCACAGGGGTACATACTGAACATCTAACCCTTAACCCAACGGAACGACCAAAACCGACCAGCGCTATTCACAGAAATCATCATTCAGTTTTCATTATTTTTTTTTATTTTTTGTCTCAAAAACATATCTTATGACCCCTCATTGGAACGAACTCATTGAGACCGAATTGACAAATGATGGGAGGGGGCAGGGAGCAAAAAATGAAAAAAAAAAAAATTATTCAAGAATTTTGTTTGCAAATGTCGTCTGCCTTTCGTGTTTGTAAAGGGTGACACTTGGTGGAGACAGAGTAATAGATTATATTATCGTGGAGATCATCAACATGTGCTTTTGTCAAAGAATAATCCCAGAGGCATTCAAATTGAGAACTATCACTCTAGTGCACAAGGAAGTTGAGAAAAAAATACCAGTGAATTATCGTGGGATTACTGTGACTCATATAATACTGAAAATAATGGAAAACAATGATCATACAGAGATCGGAGCCAATGCTGGAGGTTACACAATCCAGAGTGCAGAAAAGATTTTACTGCAGGGACTTCTTCTGTGAATGCAGCACACTTCATAACGGAAGCAATATCTGAAGCAAAAGAAACCAAATCTACACTTCATTTGACTACACTTGTAGAGCTGAAACGGTTAAGGGGTTTTCTTGATCGATTAATCACGTGGATTAACCTTGGTTAATCGATTAATCACTTGTCCAAATAGATATCTGAATAATTGCCAACCGTTGATGATTTACAGCACGAACCCTTAACCAACGTAACAAACAAAACCGACTAGGACTATATACAAAAATCTCAATTCAAGTTTATGTTTTCAATTTTTGTCTCAAAACATAGCTTATGACCCTCATTGGAACGAGCTCGTTGAGCTCGTTCCAATGAGGGGGTCATAAGCTATGTTTTCAGACAAAAATTGAAAATTTTCAGTAATTCATGAATTTATTGCTACCGCAATGGGTAAAGGGTTAAGAATGACCATTTCCAGCTACTGATACAGTTTGATGATCATGCAAGTAAACAAGTATGTCAGCAAGTAACTTGCATGCTTTACTGTGTCTCATAATTATTGATGTGAGCCAGTGTGACAATGTTTGCCTGTTTTTGGAGCAAGTTTGTTCATTTGTTAACTCATAAAATACAGTAGTTCAAAAGTAACAGTTAATCGATCAATTACTTTTTGGATCGATCAAGATGTTGATCATTGATTAATCGATTAATCAGTTAACAGTTTCAGCTCCATACAGTTGTCAAGTTGATGCACAGAAGGCTTTCGATGTCGTTTCTCATAGTCTTCTGGGATTTTTTTTTTTATCTCGACGGTAACTCTGGAGACGAATGGTTAATGATTGAACAACTATATAGAGGAATACATTTACGAGTCAGGTGGGCTGGTGAATTGTCGTCGGATATAATAATCAAGCGTGACGGGGGGGGGGGGGGGGGGGGGGTACAAGAGGTATAACAACAACCTGTTGCTTGGACTGAAATAAAAGTTTACTGGACGAAAATCGGGTACAAGAGGTAAAACAACAACCTGTTGCTTGGACTGAAAGAAAAGTTTACTGGACGAAAATCGGATGCATCTCTATTCCTCGCCTGACATGTGCGAATGGTGTTGTTCTGTCAAGCTACACCACAAAAGCATCACAAGCAGTGCTGCATGAAGTGGGGTATTACTCACACAGCGAAAGATATTTCATTAATGCCTGCAAAAGTGCTATCATCATTAAGCCCCAAGGAAGTCATCTGGTAGCACCTTGTTGACATTTGAAGATGAGAAGATTCCAACTCCAGAGTCTCTAACTCATGTGAGCATCAATAGGAGCAGCAACACGAAGTTGGATGTCGAACTGAGAAGGGAAAAAGACCACTGTATGGGCTACTGGGTGCAGGATTGTGTGGAAGAAATGTCACCGCTTAACATATATATCTATCCATTTATGGAGAATCTAGTCAATCTACATCACCCCAAGAATGTTCCATGGATATGAAGTCGCAAACACTAAAACACAAGCGTTAGCTAGAACAGACATAACTCCAGAGAAAATACTGAAATAACTCTAGTTATTGCTAGTGAGAACTCCTTCAGCTGCAGTTTATGCCACCTCGGGACAAGCGCCGGTGGAAGTTACAACTCCTGGAAACAATTGCAAGGCGATATCTTCAGTTGAGAACTTGAGAAAGAGAGTGCAATCAGACAGCTTTCGACAAAGTCACTTGATTCAGACAGCTGGTATCAAAGCTGGAGCGCTCCCGTGGCAGTACAACCTCCTATCAATTTTTGATGTCTAAAGCCACACTGACACTTGCACGACAGAGATGGCACGAAGAGGTACGCATTGTGGTGTGCTAATGAGGGAACTAGTCGCGGAAGTGTGCTTGGGGCTTCGTGTCAGTCCGTGAGTGCGTGAGAGGCCGTGGCCGAAATTTTGAAATTTTCAAAAATAAATTTTGAGGAGTCACGACATCATTTTCATGCCAGTGACGTTCATAATACGCAACCTATGCGCATCTCATGCGCAACTTTTGCGGGCCACTGAGTGTCACTGCTTGCATGCCTCCGTGGCAACGTAACCACCAGTGGAAAGCAGTGGCACGCAATGGTACGCATAGGTTACGCATAGTTCAACAATGTCTTTCTACACACGTGGCCGCTTTAGCGTCCCAATAAGTGGGCAGTCGCACCCCCAAATTCCTCCACAATGACTTCACGCATGCGCAACTATGGCGTGTCAATGAGTAATCATCCGTGCCCTGGCGTGACAACCTCGCAACTTATGCGCAAATAGTGCGTACTCTAGGAGCAACTATGGCGTAATGATGATTGCCATGGTGTGTCATAGATGTGTCACGTGTTCGGGGCAGATGCGGACCTAGTTCGTAACTAATGCGTGTCAGAGGTCACGAAATGGCGCAAACTATGCTTAACTTTCTCGTGATGAGAAGTTTCATACCCCAAATGTGGCTCGTGTTGGCACGCAAGAATGCGGACCTTCTTCGTTACCGAAATGCGTGCAAGTGTCAGGGTGGCATTAACCAATCCAATGAAGAAAAAACTTGGAACAATCTTAGTGATGATGATGTGAATGGATATCTGGAACAGCAGACAGCAGATGAAATAAGAAGTAAGTCATCACTCAGATATCTGAATCCCAAGTTTGTAAAGATTGGTCTACTTTATCCTACTTGGAAGTCATTGAAAAATAACCACCACGACATACGGAAAGGTACAGTGACAGTGCGCCTGCTAACCGGGACATACCTGCTATAGTTTGAAATTTAGAGATGGACACGCACCCCCCCCTCCCCCCTCCCCCCCCCCATCCGACACTCCTTAGCAACATCCCTGGTTGCGAAAAAGTAACGCCTTACGCAGGAAATTCCTTGATGAAATGAACTGAACACCCTGATCCTTCAAATGACGCCGTGAACACGACCACACCAGGAAATACTAAATACTCTTTGTTTTAAAACTTAATTTATGCTGATTTAGGCATATTATTTGTAAGTCAATTGCAAGAAAAAACAAATAGTAAATTTACAAAAAAAATGGAGACATGAGAACATTTCGTAGACACCTAGTCATGTCGTAAATGACCATTTCATGGACATCTGGTCGTTTCGTAGACGATATGTTTAATAATTAATTGAGGCAAGTTTTTCAACTCATTGTATATATCAATTTACTGTTAAATTTACACAGTTAGAAATGTTCACATTTTAGGGTTTTACTTTCTCAAACTCATCAAAGAAGTTTATTTAAATGTTAAACATTTTAATTGTTCCATCTAACTAACATACCACTTTTTACCCTAAGCAAATGTAACTGTTCATCGGTGACAAAAACCATGTTTCTGATTGTCTGCACGCAAATCTTTTCCTTAACCCTTTACCTAACATAAGGACCAAAACTGCCAGAAAATTAACTAGTATAAGCCTACCACAGCCTAATATATCTCTGAAATTTCTCAATAAAACCATACAAATATGGATATCATTAGAACCAGCTCGTCGAGCTGGTTCTAATGACATCCATATTTGTATGGTTTTATTGAAAAATTGTGAAATTTGTTTTCGAAAAATGTGAAATTTAATTTATTTTTTAAAAATACTGTGTTAGGTAAAGGGTTAAAAAAAAACCCCTCTGGGAGAAACTAAGTTGCATAATTAATTTTATATTTGTAGACAGAAGCTATCCCGTGTATTTACTCTCACTGTTTTTTTCAACAAAGCAGCTGATGATACTATATCAGGACTGTATACATATTTCCAGGGGCGCCGGAAGAACTTCAGGGCAGGGGGACTAGACTCCGGGAAAGGGACATTTATTCGCACTAGCAACCCCGCCATGACACACCGAAGCATGCATGTCTCGAAGGCCGAAGACCCGAGATGTATTTTACTTTAAAGTGTTATAACAATTTAGCATCATCGACAGCCATCGATGTGTAAAATTGTTATAACAATTTACCTAAACTGTTATTACAATTTAACATAAAATACATCGGCGGTGTTAAATTGGCGGTGCTAAATTGTTATAATAATTCAGTCATATAACAATTTTAAAGCCGAGGTTGGCCAAAAACCTCTATGACCCTAACCTCAATAACATTTTTCGGAATATCACAAAACAATTTCCATCTGCTGATCCTTGCCAGATACAAATTTTAACAATGAACAAGGCAAGGGGACCATGAGTGAAAATATGCCAGCAACTGATCGTGGTCTCAAGACGACATCTACCTCTCCTGTATACCTTTTTACTCCTCATAAGACCCTACTATACTCGTCGGGTGTCATATTACACGTTCCCAAAGGAAGTCCGCATTCAAACCACGCAGTTCGATTAGGGCCTACTCAACAAAAGTCAGGCCATCCATTTCCTTGCCTTCCAAAACTGCAAAAATTAGGGATGTCCAAAATCAATCTCACGCATATCTGGCTTGGCCAGTTTACGTCCCACATAACCCTCAATTGCCCAACTCACCATTTACATCTGTATAGCTGACTGCAAATCCTCCAAATTGTCCAATGTGTATGTGGACAACAACAGACTCGCTGTCTAAACATTAAACAAAATTATGAGTAACAGGAGATGGCCTTTTCATGCTCGTTTTGCCGGACCTCGAGATACGACCTACCCCGATGACCCCCGCATCCAAAACGCCCAGGCCTTTTTAGGCTCCCCCTTCCCTGTGCCCAAGTCCGTTAGGCCCTCTTTATCCTCCCGTGCCCAAAGCCAGTAGGCCCCCCTTCGTGCCTAAAGCCCTTAAGGCCCTCCCCGCGCCCAAAGCTAGTTAGCCCTTCCTTCGTGCCTAAACCCCGTTAGGCCACCCTCACCCTTCTCCATGCCTAAGTCCGTGTGTCCCTGTCCTGGCGTCGTTATGCACATGACGTCAACAAGATGGCTGCGCCCTTTTTGGGCATGCGCAATAATACTGTTGAAGATGGTGGTGCCCATGATATGTATGACATCAACAAGATGGCTGCGCCCATATTGGACATGCGCAATAAGGGTGGTGCCCATGATATGCATGATGTCAACAAGATGGCGGCCCATACATCTTTTAGAGATGCACTCACATAAAAGAATACAACATAGCGGTCACTGATTTGGGAATGAGGAGGGGTGGTGATGAGGGACTAACGGACTTGGGTACGGGGAGAGTCAATGGGCGCCCAAAAGTGCGTGGACGCTTTGTGATCTTAGTTTTAATATGTTTGGGGAAATCAGTCAGTACTTTTCATGTCACACACAAACAAAGTATTAGATTACATAAACTTTAATTAAAAAATTGAAGTTTTAATTTAAACATGGCTTCCCTCATCTAACACAGAATGGGGGAGGCTTTCCCTATCCCACCTCCATTCCCAGTTCTTTCTCACTGTCCAGATCTATTTCCCAGTTCTTTCTCACTGTCCAGATCTAAAATAATTGGTCATGCCCATCTGAACAATAGAGGTCTACAGTATAATATCCTTTGTTGATGCATTATGGGGTAGTTACATTGAGTGGCAATGACCCAATTCATTCTCACTATCCAAAACTCACATTACTGGACCCATCCGAACTATAGTTGTATACAGTATAATATCCTTTGTTGCTGCATTATGGGGTAGTTATATTAAGTGGCATTGACCCAATTCATTATCACTATCCAGAACTAACATAACTGGACCATAATTCATCTTAGACAAAACACAACCTTACCATGTCACTCCAAACACCACAGTTGTATTATTTATACATCGCAGTTGTACTATATCGATTCCTTTTAACCCAACATAACCCAAATTATGTTACCCCCAAACACAGTAGTATTGTTTGGATGTCTTACATGACTCTACAGTTGCACTGTGCTGTGCAATTGGGAGTCGTGTGGACATTCGAATGGTACTACCATGTACAACTCTCTCCAAACAGCACAGTTGTATTATATATGCATCGCAGTTGTACTATATCTATTCCTTTCAACCCAGTATAACCCTACATTTGCACTATACTGTGCTGGTAGTTAATGAATTGTGCCCAATATAACCTTACCATCTACTTCAATCAGAACTGTATCATTTACATTTCCAACCTAAGTTTAGTTGTCTACAATATTATATCTATTGTTGTTGCAATATTGGGTAGTTATATTAAGTGTAATGACCCAGCTCATTCACACTATTCAGAACTAACTTAACTTGGACCATAATATATATATATGTATTGTGCACAGTGCATGCATGTTTATGCTCATACATATTACTGTTCAGTCTGTGCCCCCTCCCCCTCTTTTGTATAGTATTAGTATTCGTATTGCGGTGCTTGCTCTGTACTGTAATATGTATGTATATGTGTACAGTATGTATGTGTGCATTGTGTGCAGTACATGCTTATTTATGTACTGTGTACATACTTATGAACTGTGTACAATGTGTGTATGTATGTATATGTGTGTATATGTGCAATCTATACGGTGCAGGCATATTTATGTTCACACATATTTATGTTCAGTCTGCCCCACCCCCCCCCCCCCGCCCCAGCCCTGCATTGTATACAGTGCATGCATATTTATGTTCATACATATTTATGTTCAGTCTGCCCCTCCCCCCCCCCCCCCACCCTCCTTTTCTATAGTACCCAGCTCATTCTCACTATTCAGAACTAACCTAACTTAGGCCATAATCATTCAATTCAGCCCAAACATGACAACATGTCACTCCAAACATAACTGTTTCTAGTGGCATTGACCCATTCCAGGTTTTGTCTTCAGCCCTGTATATTTGAAACCTCGCCTTCCTTAGACCTAGTCATTTCAAACATAATTGGCTTATTTGTATGTCCTTGATTTAAACCCCGTTTAGTACTCTGGTACTTATTCTTATGTTTTGAGGTATTCATACCAAGGCTACGCAATTGAATAAAAATAAAAAAGTGACTTTTACAGCTCCCAGAAAGGGCACATTGCTGTGATAAAAATACGCTACTGTGTGACCCCTTTCTCATCTCACATATTATATAGCATGGTTTGTGTGTGGGATGGGTGTGGGGTCACACAGTGATGCATATACATGCATACATACATATGCATTGTATATTGTACATGCAGAAATGTCCACCCTGCACCCCCTTCCTGTATGGCACTATGGTGCTTGATCTGTACTGGGTTAGTAACAGTAGTTCCAATTCCAATGTCTATGTACAGACCGCTCCTCTTTTGCTCAGGCAATGGTGCTTGGTCTGTGATGAGTTGATAATTCCAGTTCCAATACCTGTGCACATGCTGCCCTTCTTTGCCCTTCTTTTGTTCAGTACTGTGGTACTTGATCTGTACCGGATTAGTGATTGCTAATTGGAACTGGAATTGCCAGTCCAGTACAGATCCCATAATTGTACCATGCCGATTATATTTAGCCCGACCACTCAAAACACAGTGGTTTGGTAGTTTGCTCTGTTTTATGCTGATGATTGTTGGATTGTGGGGCTGTTGTTTAATAACTATCACTCAATACAGCAACTACAAGCAACTGCACCAGAGCGATTGACACTCTCTCCTCATACAGCAACTACGGTCAACTTTAATACATTACAACCAAGTGGTATCGACAAATGTATTTAGATGTGTAGATGTGTTTAGTTATGTATATTGTGACGGTAGGTGTTATGTTGATTGATGGCTATTATATCTAACTCCTAACAAAATACATCTCCCTTTTAGTTCTTATCCAACGCACACCGCCATCATCGGATCTCATCACCACCTCATCTCATCCACTGCTGTAATTTACGAACGTCTTGGGTATTGGATTTACACTTCATTTCAACCACTTTTGTGCTGTATTATGGTATTACGTGGATGCCGACATAATTGATATGCGTCTGGTGTGGGCAATATTTTATATATATCCCCTTCCACACAAACTACAACCTTGGTTGGATTATCCAATACACAAAACGTTCTGTGTCGTCCACAGCTGTACAGTCTACGAGTACTGACCTGTTTATAATTTGCCGACCAATATGTGACTTGACACTGTGACACCCTTTATTGTGATAATACCGTACTCTAGTGTCATACTAATTAGGCTAACTGTCGATAATGTCCAAGTCACTGTCAGTTGAACCGCGGTGGAGCGTGTTATCCGAGCATGAGCAGCCTGTACTGTTGACACATCCACTACACAGAAAATTCGCTAATATCCAACTGTACCTTTCCTTTTGTGACGAAGTATGGATCTTCAAACACTGATATAAAATTGGTTGAATACCGAAACTTTCATGTCAAGGTTTGTCCCTCTCAAACCTTGATACCAAAGCTTCAAATCCCCCATGTGCACGTACGAAAGAATACAGGAATGAGCCCGGCTGAGTCATTTCATTTCATGCTTATGATCTGAATGATATGCCCTTTCAGAGTTAAGGTGTTGTATGGGAGATGAATATTTGCTTAGCAGTTAGGTGGCGTGTTGTTCACTATGTTGTCAATGATCTAAAGCATATTATCTATGGCATGTGAGCTGTCCTTCCATGTTCATGAACAATTTTTTATTGTTTTTGGCTTTTTTTTTGTTGTTTTTTTTTAAATTTCGAAAAAACAAAAAATTCGATTTTTTTTCAAACACGACGGCAGCGGGAAAGATGTGCGCATCTGTTGGAGCTGGAATTTCTATTACTCATTAGCGTCCTAATCCTGTTTCGCTACAGAGAACCAGATTTGGAATTAGACTTGCGGGAAGTATATTAGCCCCTACGGGGCAACGCCTTGGTTTATATAATATCACTTTGTATTTTTTATATAATCTTTTTATACATAATAATAACATAACATACCTCAAACTAATAAACTTAATCCGATCAGCTCTGCCAGTACACAATCATTGATGATAACCGTACTCATTCTATATAACGGCAGTATAGGTGGTATTCACTCGCCATTTCTCAAGTATGTTTACATATACACAGGAATCGCAAGCAAGCTTGACATAACGCAATGCAAGTTAAAAGAAATTATGTTACCCTCAACCATAATATGCCTCTATCAATCATCTTACCATGGCGGGTAAAATCAACCTCGACGAGATTCAGGAAAGCGACGACTACAATCTCACAGCTAAATGCAAAAATATTATCGACATAAACGATAACAGTATCACTGATACACCATATAACCCATATGGCCACCCTTGCTCATATTATAGCCCTGACCAATTCAAACTTGATTCATCAAAAAATACATCTTTCTCGTTATTTAGTATTAACTGTAGGAGTCTGAATGCGAATTGGGATTCTCTAGTAAATCTACTACATGAGTTACATAATGGAGAAAATGACTTTGATGTAATTGGACTATCAGAGGTTTTCACAGTCCACGAAGGTTTACAGTACAGCCTCAATGGTTATCACCCACTCCAATTAAGAACACGACCCAGTAACGATGATGGGAGGGGAGGTGTGGGTCTTTTTATCAGAGAAAACATTCCATTTCGAATACACCCTGAACTTACGGTGTTTATTCCACATGTATTCGAATCGTTGTTTGTAGAACTTTACCCCAATGATAAAAAGTCAACAATTATTGGCATTATATACAGACCCAACACTGCACCCAAGGCTAATCTTGACAGTTTTATTTCTACCTTAAATGAGATTTTCGTAGGCATAAATAGCAGAAGAGCTCATATAATGGGTGACTTTAACATCGATCTCTTAAAATTCTCTGAACATATTAAAACAACCGATTATATTGATATGGTTTTCAGTCACGGATATATTCCTTTAATCACAAAACCAACACGCGTTACTGAATATTCGGCAACCCTTATAGACCACATTTACTCCAATAGTTACTCCAGTGGTGGTAAATGTGGTATCATAATTACTGACGTTTCAGATCATTTCGGAACTTTTTATACCGAGGAAGCAACAACGTTGACTCAAAAGATATCCCCAAAACCCAAACGCTCATTTACGAAAAAAAAAGTTTCTTCTTCAAAAATAAATTACGTGATACGAACTTTAGCTCAGTAATTGAATCTACATGTCCTAATGAATCTTTCAACATATTCTTAAATATGTTCATGGAAAATTTTGAAAATTCGTTTCCTATAGAAAATAACAATGTACCCAAAAAGTATGTTAAAAAGCAGCCATGGATGACTAGCGGTATCCTAAAATCTTCTATAAACAAAAACAAACTACATGTAAATAAACTAAAGCGCCCAACAAACACAAACATCGATAACTACAAGCAATACTGCAGAGTATACAACGCAGTTAAAAAACGCGCAAAGGCCCAATACTATACAGATATCTTGAACGAAAATAAGTACAATTTAAAAAAAAGTTGGCAAATCCTTCGTTGTGCCCTCAACAAATCTGTCTGCAAAGAACAATTGCCAACTGAATTCCTTATTGATGGTAGAAAAATCTCTTAACCTGACTCAATTGCCCATCATTTTAATAATTTTTTCGCAACAATTGGAAAAAAATAAACGATAACATCCCTCCCACTAACATAGAATTCGACACTTATATTCGACACAACTCAAGCGATAACTTCTTTATCACACCGACCACTAAAGAAGAAATTATCGCCATTACAAATAATCTAAAAGGAAAACAAAGCACGGACTGCTACAGCATTTCTACAAAAATACTAAAAGAAACTATTAATGAAATCGCGGAACCCTTGACCCACGTCTTCAACTTATCATTCACGCGAGGCCTCTTCCCTAATAAAATGAAAATGGCAAAAGTTATACCTATCATTAAATCTGGAGACCCATGTTCGTTAAATAACTATAGACCAATAAGTATATTGCCAGCGTTTTCTAAAATATTAGAAAAATTAATGTATAGACGACTTTATTCTTATCTATCCACATTCGAAATCTTATATGAACACCAATATGGCTTCAGACCCAAACACTCAACCTTCCACCCAATGTTGCATTTCCTACACGAAGTAGCCGACAGTAATGACCTATCTCCAAATCATAACACTATCGCACTTTTTCTAGATTTCTCAAAGGCCTTTGATACCATTAACCACAGTATTCTTTTGAAAAAACTCGAAGCATATGGTATCAGAGGTATAACTAATGATTGGTTTCGAAGTTATCTTCGTGATCGTAGGCAGTTCGTTCAATATAAAGATTCATCTTCAGATAGTGAAGTACTTACTTGTGGAGTGCCTCAGGGATCGGTTTTAGGGCCCATACTTTTTTTGATCTATATTAATGATATTAGAAATTCAACCTCCTCGAACGTTCTGTCATTTGCAGACGACACGACTATGTACAAATCCGATGGAAACATTGACACGTTATTTAACACTCTAAATGTCGAAATCTCAAAAGTAAGTGAGTGGTGCAAGGCAAATAAATTATCCCTAAATGCCCAAAAAACCAAGTACATAATCATTCACCCACCTCATACAAAGTATGTCCAAACCCAGCGTCGCCTTCTCCTTAATAACTCAGAATTAACCCAGATATCAAATAGATCGGACACGAAGACAATAAAATTCTTAGGAGTATGTTTTGATGAAAATCTCAAATTCGACAGCCATGTTTCATATATAGCATCGAAGATTTCCAGAGCGATATACACAATAAATAGGGCAAAAAGAATTCTCCCTCATCAAGCCCTTAAAACACTCTACTTCACTTTGGTTCAGAGTCACTTGCTGTATGCAATTCAAGTCTGGGGTCATGCAACAGCCACAAAAAAGCTCTTTACATTACAAAAGAGAGCTCTGCGTGTAATAAATATAAAAAAATACAATTCCTACACGAACCCCTTATTTCTCAAAGATGAAATTCTCAAGTTTGATGATCTTTACAGGCTACACACTTTACTGTTCATTCGTGATTGGCACTCTGGAAACTTGCCAAAAAGTTTTGAAAATTTCCTCCAAATCTATAATCACCCAACCGGAATGCTAACCAGACATAGTGGACAATTAAAGAGAAAAACACCTCGAACATGCTTCTCTGCAAATTTACCAAAACACTCATTCCCTAACTATGGAATGACCTAAGCAATGACATTCAATCTGAACCGAGTCGCTCTATATTCAAACGCTCCATAATGTTACACGCCTTGGGAACTTATAATACACCCC
Organism: Pictodentalium vernedei; assembly: GCA_031216915.1. Lineage (NCBI taxonomy): Eukaryota > Metazoa > Mollusca > Scaphopoda > Dentaliida > Dentaliidae > Pictodentalium > Pictodentalium vernedei. Next base: position 442,650,687 of record CM062297.1, on the reverse strand, counting down.
CGACATGTTTCAATCCACAGTGTCCCGATTGTAACACTAGAGTCGGTGATCTCTTGCGTGACTAGGCCATTACTAACAGCAGCTCAGATAAACATAGTAAGATAAGAACACGGTGTAGACCTCCTTTAAGGCGTGACCAGATCTGTAATGCTTTCCTTGTCTGAATCTCCCCCAAACATTTAATAAAGAATATCGGTCTTTGTTATGTATTGCATCTTTTGAAAAGAAATTGAAACTTATTTACCACCTGTACTGCCTCATCCTCGCACTTCCAAATAGGAGATGGCAGGAAGACAGCCATTGGGCTATGCCGTCTCCTTACAATATGCATGTTTTTTTTACAACTTGTCACTGTTCTAGTTACACAATATTTTTTTTTTTTTTTGGAAAACATCTAAATACATTTATATTTGTAACTACACTATATGTACATGTATATTGTGAATAAAATATTGTATTGTATTGTATTCCCAGGGCTGTTTCAAATGCATCTATGTATCTAAACGTGCATCTGGTAACTTTATCAACACACAGTCATAACGGGTCTTGAGTTAATCTTCTTACGATTGTGTTGTAAATAAACTGTGTCTGAAGGTTTATCTTCATTCGATAACCTTTATTGACAAAATTACCCTGACTTGGCTTTATCAAACGTTGTTATTGTCCAGAGCATATCTGGACAAGAAGAACAGAGTATTAATCTGTGAAACAAACGCGTAATCAGTTTTCTTCCTGTTGGGTATAGAGTCACCTGATGCCTGTTTTGTGTTTAAAGCCGAAACGGAATGAACAACTCTAAATTTTTCTCTCTATTAAGTTTTTATTTTCACAAAAAAATCAGTTTTTACAAAGTAATTAATTGGTTTTACAGTAGTCAAAATGGATTTGTAGTCAGATTTACAATTCTACAATTTTTACAAAGCGGAAAATGGTTTTACAATCAGTTAAAATGGATTTTCAGTCAGTTTTTACAAGTGATTTTATAATTTCACCATAAGTAATTTTTACAACAATAAGTAGTTTTACAATAATTTTACTGGTAGTGGTACAAAAAACCATAATTAAATGTTCATTAACTGTCTTTGGGTCTTGAAAGGGCAGTTTTTGTTGTTGTCGTTTATTCTGGGCTTTCTCTAGTTATCATCTAAAGCTGTCTGCACATCCAAAAACGTGTATTTTCTTAATAATGGATCAAAAAGGTATTTTCGTTTCTCAGTTGGGAATTTTTCAGCTTCGTTCATTCCGTAACTTTCCTCATCTCAAAGTCGCTGAGCAGTTTTTCTAATTTTTCCATAGACCGGATGTTGTCTGAAGTGCCTTACTCGACTCATTGCCTTAAATAATTTCTCACAGAGGGAAGCTCTCACGCTGTCTCTAAGAGCTTCCTAAGCCGCTTTGGTGGCCTTGTCTCCCGTTACGGGAACTCGGGTGGATGCGGTTTAAAGATAGAATAGATATGGGGAAATTATGCTACCTAAATCACCTGGTGTACCTCCCAAACAACAGATGGTATAAAACGACGTTTAACCATGTCTGGAACTATAACCTTAGGCCAGGATGGATAAGGCAGGCGAGGGATCTAATGGAGAATCACTCTATAGAGGCTGAAGATCTGGAAGGACGACTGAAGCAGGGGAGTAACCTTATAATGGAAAGGGTGCTCGAGGACTGTGGCAGAAACTGAGGAGTTGGAATTAGGACTAAGAGTTTTTAGACGAGTTATATAAAAAGGATGCGCTAGATTTTAAGGAGTACCTGGATGGATCGTTTGGGGAGGGGTGGGTGCATTGTTGTTCAAAGTGAGATCCAAATCATTGGAATTGAGGGGAAGAGTTGGAGAAAGGTGGGGAAAGAGTGTGTCAAACGTGTTACTTAGGTGTAACAGAGATCCTGGAACATTCCATTTTAGAATGCCCCAAATATTTGCCTACTAGAACAAGACTCCTTGGGAACCTAATGGGAAAATGGGATGGACACATGAAGGAAAATTGGATGAGGAATGACATGAGGAAAAGAGTTAATTTCATAGTTGGGGAGATCGAGAAGGCACCAATGGGGGATTATGAAACAGTTTTTGACTGAATGCTGGGAGATTAGGAGGGAGAGTGGGGCATTTCCCCGGCGTGCCCTGCGTTAATGTAGACCTCCTCGACAAATCGGCGATGGGGGAAGACTTATTATTATTATTATTATTATTATTATTATTATTATGGAAATACTGGGCCCATAGCTAGATGAATTGGTATGGACATGGGGTGGACAATGGGTGTCACCTGAACATCTTCCGTCCATTTCTATTTTTACCTGAGTCTGGAATCGTCGAAGACGATGGCCAAGCAACCGTGTTGTTCTGAAAGTAGAGAGACATGCCGACGGTTGTGACTCAGCAGGCATATTGCCCCAGATAAGATAGAGTCATACTTCCTGGTACTGTAGTAGGCATAGTGCCCCTACCTGGAGAGATAGAGCTAGGCTCTCTGTAGGAAGGGGCTATGCCTACCAGGAGGCCTATTGCCCTTGTGGGAAGGGACTATACTTTGGGTGGTGACCCAAACAGACATGTTTTTCCTAGTAGGTGACAGCTACGCTCTACGCGATGGTTCGGCAAGCTGGTTGCCCCTGTTGAGAAAGAGCTTTGTTATCTATAATGAACTTGCAGGTATATTGATCCAGGTACAAAGAGCTATGTCATTGGTGTGAATGGAGCTATGTTGTTTGTCGCTTTCTACTGTTAAGTAATTGGATATGTTTATAACGAAAAACGTTTCTTGATATCTCGGATGTTGATATAAACTTCAGTCGTCCATAAGCGTTCCGTAACTTCCGTTTGGTGCAATATGAAATAACTTGTTTTTTAAGATTCGATTCGGGATTCGATTCGTTATCGATATCACATACACGATTCGATTCGAAAACAATGTGATTCGCAGATCCCTACATTTAAATGTGTTGAAGTTGTTGTATAAGACTAGGCCTATGTCTTAAGACTAAAATGAATATGTAAAAAATATGATCAGATATAAGGACAATAAGGTTTATAAGTTAACTTCCATAACTATTTTTTTATCACAAGGACATACATTTCAGCCATTCAAAGGGATATTTTAAAGCAGGGAAGAAAGGCTTTTTATTTTATTTTAATCCCAATTAGTCATTTTTCAATAACAACAATATTTGTGCATTCCACTTCTTTTAAATAAAGTTAACGTTTTTACGTTTCAATTTCATCTTTAAGACGGTCATTTTGGATTTGTGGAGGACATCTTGAAAAATGGAAAGACTGATAATGGGCCCTGGGCCAGTATTGAATGAAAACGTGAAAAGAGTCTGCATGCCAAATTTGGTGCTTTATCCGCCAAGGAACATTTTCCCCATCAAGCGTCCATACTAAAAGTATCCCGCCCTCCCGTCTACACGCAAAAAAAAACCCATTCATACTTGTTGCGAAATGGTCATTATTTGACATGACTTGCCTACTTCTACCAATGAGTGGCCACCATCAACACATTGATTATTCTGCTACTTGAGAAGATGCGCATGTTTTTTTGTTTAATAGTGCTATACATTTCAAATACAGTGAGAGGTTAAAAGCATCATGATCTATGACCAAATAATCCCTTGTAATTCAGTCTTGAAGTTGTCTTCAAAACGTCTTGTATAGGAAATGTTTTTTCTCCAGAAACCGGATAAAGTATCCAAGCGTTCACTTTGTTGGATGACGATTGCGTCTTAGGGCTATTCTATCTTTTTCCTACTAAATATATCATAACCAAAAGTATTATAAATATGAAAACATGTTTGTTTATCATTTGTTTCCAGTCATTCCCGAGCACCATGGGAACTTTTTAGATGAACCGGTACATAAAAATATGCTCAGCAACATGGCGCTGTTCTTAGAAGCAACAACTTTCATTCGCTTTACAACGTACACACGTTCTGTCCATTTGATCTAAAAATTAAGGACAGTGGAGCTTCGTCTCAGACCCTTTCCGTTTTTTCTAATAATGGGGATTCGTTTTATCGCTGAATATGCAAGTTAGAATTCCAGATCAATCATTTTCCTTACCTCGAATTTCGGAAATTAAAATCTGTGGACCCAAAATTCTTTTTGTGTTGCCAGTTGAAATATAACATGATTAAACATCTCACTTAAATTCAGAACCGTCTTCCTAGGATTGTTATCTATACCGTTGATCGCAAAAGAGGCAGCATTCCAATAACCTTAAAAGTATAAGCATCAACAAGCAAAACAAACCTTTTCTGTTAATTCTGTCAAGACTAAAAGTCTCCCAGGTAAAATGATGAAGAAATAAGAAATACTAGGTTAACTTAAAGGCAAAAGGAGCTGGAACTTGTGACTAAAAATGGAAATATTAGTATACCTACCTTGTAATGACAAGACATAAATGTAGATGTATTTCTGCATTATCAGAAAAGATGTGAGACTGGTCTCGGAAACTTCATCCACAGCTTCCATTTTAATTAGAATTTAATTCTTTACAGGTATATGTTTATCTGTTGATTAATTTAGGCTTCAGTTATAATCAATAAGTCCTTTTTTGTCAAGTGAAATTTTAGAAAGGTACCTCAAACTTCTGTGCGATGTTCTGTTTTATTAATGACAATTTGTAAATGAATAATGAATATGGAAACTGACAATAAGGTGTAAAACACACTATCCAAAATTTGTAGAATATAATGTAAATTTTAAGAAAAAAAATATTTGTGTACGAAGTACAAGTATACAAATTAAAAAGGCTTAATAATTATGGCTCACGCTACAGTTTGCAGTGACACTTCAGAGGCTATAGAGTTGTTTGAGCCACAAGGATTGTATTTGAAGCCTATTGCCCGTGTGAACATTTCTGTACAGCTGCCACAGATGAAAACTCCTGGGAAGTCTATCTCCAACTGGGAGGTAATGGAGAAAGTTAAGACTATGATTAAGCCAGATGTTTGTGTGACGCTCAAGATTGTTAAAAGTACTTTGGAATTCATAAGACTGGAAGGTGAAATTGAAAATAAGAGTCAGCTTAAGAATGTTATTAGTCGTTTAGATACAAAAGTGATAAAGTTGAGTGGGTATCCTGACATTTTGAAAGTTCGCGCTGGTGAAGCAAAAATCATTTTCCCAGTTAGACATGACTGGGAGGCATTTTTTCGAGATGCAAAAAATATGAATGAAATGAAACCCGGGGAAAGGCCAGACACAATTCAGTTTAGGGATTTGCCAACAAGGTGGTTCGCTACTCGTAAAGATAGAGACAAGCCAAGTGAACAGGTTCTAAGAAGAGTTTTTTCAGGCTTTGGGGAGGTGAGGTGTGTCGACATTCCAATGCTTGATCCATATCGGAGAGAAATTGCTACACAAGGAAAGGTAAACTCAATTCAGACATTCTCATTTGGCCAAGATTTGACATTTGAGGCTTATGTACAGTTCAAAGAATATATTGGTTTTGTCAAAGCAATGGACTCTCTGCGAGGAATGAAGTTACTTTACAAAGAAGAAGATGGAAAGGCATTAGCTGCTAATTTCAAAGTTAGTATATTGAAAAATGAGGTTCTGTGTCATCATACTTCAGGACTTTTGCCACATGACACTACCGTATTTCTTATCAACCTACCTCAATTGTTTACTACAGGCTTGCACTACAGTGGAAGAACCTAACTCGGATAAAATACTCTCTATTTTAATCTTTCCCAAGATTTGGGAAAGAAAAGTGGTGTAAAAACACCACGAAAAAATAAGCCAAAACTGGGTCGAGCGCCATCGGCGCACACCCACAGGGCTTGCCTTGAGTCGGGGCTGATCAGCCCAGGCCCCGAGATAGCCCCGAGGAGCACTTGCTGGGAGCTTTTTTTCAAGCCCCGACATTTTCCACAAAAAAGCACTAACAATAATGGACAAAATGGAAAATCAGCTCCGAAAAGGCCCCGACCTCAATATTTGGGGCACTTTTTTTAGGCCCCGACCATTTTACTCAAGGTGAGCCCTGCACCCAGTATGGGGCACTCTTCCATAGTACAAATCCACTAGAGATGGGCGGTATTGGAATTTTGAGTTCGGTATCGGTTTCGGTATTTTTGTGTGGGCATACCGCGGTATCGGTTCGGTATTCGGTATGTGACTTCAGATTCACTGATAGTACCAAAGGGGAATCCATGTCCGAAAAAATACAGAATAAGTTGTTCTTGTATCATTCTATCACAGTGCTACACATGCCATTGTTGATGGGCTCAACATTGTCAATCTTTTGTCAACACAGATCATATCTACAGTAATTTGGTGACTCGTTCTAAATACGCCTTAACTTTTCAAGCTCACTTAAGGCGTCTGTAATCATAGAATGTGTGTCCTGAAGATGTCATCTTTAGGTGGGCCTGATGACAGTAGTAAAATTATCTGGTCAGTGATTTCTAGTCAAGTCTTGGCTGCCTGTTAAGGCAGCCAAGACTTGGCTAGAAATCACTGCTAAGCAACTGGACATGTACAGGTCGTAGACTATTGATAATTTAGTACAACTGCCCTGGTCCTTAAGGCTTAACAAAACTGAAAAATAAAATCAGTCACTTCTTTCATGAAAATGAACACTTCATCTGCTTTCAGTCCTCATCAAGGCCTTATAAATAGCGAATGCACAGGGGAAATTTAAAATACCGTTGGTTTCGGTATTCAAAGATTGGGTCGGTTCGGTTTTTCGGTGTCCCCATGATATCGGTATCGGTTCGGTTTTTCGGTATATTGCCCATCTCTAAAATCCACGACTTCCGTAACACAGTGTGCAATGCGTCAATTCGCCATTCTTTTGATTATCCGCACACATGGTGGATGTGTGTGTGCCATCTTTGCTAAAGTATCAGAGATATTTTAACTCGTCGATAATGGTTTTCCTGTGACTGGATTTATGGATCTGAAGATCGTATAATAACAGGATTGTGTTTTATATATACTCGTTTATATTTTCAACCACATTCTCATTGTATGTTATTTACTATTCCGTTTTCGCGAATGTTTTGTTTGCGACATCGTGTCATCGCGATTCGACAATGAATTTTTCGGTTGATAAAAATTGAATTGTTATTGGAGTTAGGTGTCGGCTGTCTGGGTTCTGCCACCTTCTCTCGTATTTGAGGGTGTTCTTCTACTTTCTGTTTCTGTTGAGTTCACCTTTTTCTTCTACTGCTCTCACCTCTGTTCTTTCCAGTTCGGTTATTTTAGGGCACTTCCTTTTGCCCTTGCCATTGGTGCGTTCTTGTGTCCGTTTCGTCTGCACCCGCGGGTGGTGTGGAACACTGTCGTTTTGGGAGCCTCCCGACTCGACCACGTTTGATGTGAGTTTACCCCCTCTGTGGGGGATGTGCAGCTCCTCCCACCCCGTGGGGGGTGGGGGGGGGGTGGGAACACTGTCGTTTTGGGGCCCCCCGACTCGACCACGTCTGGTGTGAGTTTGACCCCCTCCGTGGGGCATGTGCAGCTCCTCCCGCTCCCGCAGGGGGTGGGGAACGCTATCGTTTCAGGGTCGCCCGATTCGACCACGTCTGGTGAGAATTGCTCCCCTCTCCGTGGGGGATGTGCAGCTCCTCCTGCCCTGTGGGGGGGGGGGGGTGGGAACACTGTCGTTTTGGGGCCCCCCGACTCGACCACGTCTGGTGTGAGTTTGACCCCCTCCGTGGGGCATGTGCAGCTCCTCCCGCTCCCGCGGGGGGGTGGGGAACGCTATCATTTCAGGGTCGCCCGATTCGACCACGTCTGGTGAGAATTGCTCCCACTCCGTGGGGGATGTGCAGCTCCTCCCGCACCGGGGGTGGGGGGGGGGGGGGACCGCTGTCGTTTTGGGGCTTCCCGATTCGACCATGTCTGGTGAGAGTTATTCCCCTTCCGTGGTGAATGTGCAGTGTTTTACCGTGGTGGATACTGCGGGAGCTGTTGGATTTCTGGTGTAGAGATGCCTGGTTCCGGGACTATGCGCCCTCTCCAGTCGACATCTGAGGCTGTTACTAGGGTTGTGTCTCCTCCTTTGGAGGCCGAGCTTGGTGGCTCTCTCCGCTTTTCCGCCAGTTCCAACAGCTCCCGTCGTATCTGCTGCCAATGCTGTTCCGTCTACAACGTCATTGGGCACCGTTTTTAGCCGTCTCGGCTTCTCCCTGCCAGGGTCTGCAGGGATGTCTGTAGTGTGGTTGTGGGGTTTTGGCCTCAGCCTTCTCAAACTTCCACTCGGCGAAGTCAGATGGGGCTGCCGACTGAACCCCCTACTGTGTCCTCTCAGCCATTGAGCACAGTAGTTTTATACCTGCAGTGGTGTGCTGCGGTGTCTGGTTGTGTAGACGTGGGGGTATCGGCTTCAGCCTTCCCTGACTTCAACTCGGCGAAGTTGGAAGTGGCTGCCGGCCGGACCCTCTCCTGTGGTCTCTGCGCTGTCGAGCACCACAGTTGTCATTGGATTCGGTTGTTCTTAGTGGGACACTATGAACTCCGTGGCATTTCCGTCTACTCATTCTGGCCACACGACCAGTTTTGAGGGACCAACGTCTTTTGTGCAGCCTGGACCTTCTGCCCTGCAGAGGTCCGCTGTGACTCATGAGTTCCCGCTATGTTGATCACACCCCTATACATGTCTGCTTTCAGACGTTTCGGCTGCCGCCCGTCGTCCCACGTCGGGTGTTTTGGAGGATCGTGACCCTTCGCTGGTTAAGAGGGTCAGAGGTGAAGCCACTTTGCCGGTACGTTCCCCTGTCGAACCGGCCAGTACGGGCAGTGAGCTTAGGGAGGCCCTCTCCTTACTCTCTCAGGTTCTGTCAAAGAGCCTTCCTGTTGCTTCCAGAAAGGCAGCGAGTGGTTTCCAGGCGCCCCCTATGGCGCCGCCTCCCAGGATTGGAAACAGGCCGCTTTCTGATCCCCCTGGTGTTCCGACACCATGGGAGGCGTCGGCTGGTTTGCTCACGATGGGCTATGTGTCTTCCGACTCAGGCGAAGAGTCAGACATGCTTGATGTCGAGAGCCAGCAGTCTTCAGACTTGGGGGCAGCTCTTGATTTCGTGTTTGGGTTCCTTCCGGATCTCAAACCATCTAACCAGTCGACAGTGTCAGCCAGGCCGCGATCATCGGTCGCACGCCAACAGCCTATGGAGCAACCCGCTTCTGGGCGTCTTCGACCGTGCCCGTCGGTACAGTTGGTTGAAGCATTTTCAGCCTTGGACTCTAAGCTAAGTTCCAAGGCTATGAAGGCTCGTGCTTCACCAGGGTTGACACCTTTTTGCCTCCCCCGCGTGATCGTTCTTACGATTCCGCCAATCCGTCGATCTACCAGACTTTGACGGTTTTGGATCAGGACTCCAATTCCCTCGGGCTTTCCAAGTCCAAGTCTGCCGTCATTCCGATGACGACTCTGGAGTCCACATTGGGCTTATCGAGAGAGTTGCTTGGTGTGCTTTTTCTCTCCGATCACGTCGTCTCAGCTTTAGCTGCTTATCTGCCTCCAGATAAGTTTGATGAGGTACAGGCTCCTTTGCGTGTGCTGTCCAAGGCGCTCATGCATCTTACTCACACGCATGCCTGTAACACGGCTAATCTGGAATTAGTTCGAAGGGACTCTGTGCTGGACACAGGCCGATCCCTTCCTGAGGAGCAGTGCGCTATTCTTCGATCTGCTTTTTTGGCAGGTCCGCAACTTTTCCATGGTTCTGTATTGATGGTCCGGAATGACGTCCTACGTCATTCCAACGATCAGCTGCTGTTTCTTCAGCTTGATCAGCCTTCTAGGGTAGGCACAGGCCGTTCCAAGCCTAATAAGTACCCTCTGCTTCCTCTGCGAAGCAAAGGGGCTGATCCTTCTGCCACCGCTTCTACTTCTTACTCAAGGGGTACGGGTAAGCGTCGGCAGTCTTGAGGGAAGTCCCAGGATTCTTCATTCCGTAGAGGAGGTGTTTTCTCCTCTCGCGAGCCTCGTCGGGGTTCGAAATGAAGGTCCTCACCTCGACTCGTCCCAGGTTGGAGGAAGGATAGCAGAGTTCGCAGACCGTTGGGCCACCATCTCATCCGATCCTTGGATGTTAGATGTTGTTTGGTCCGGGCTGCGAATATCCTTCCGGCGGCACCCCACTCTGTCCAGGGTGCCTCTTCCAACCACAGTTCCTTCAGACATTTTACGTCGGGAACTTTTGTCCACGGAGATAGACAATCTCCTGACAATGGGGGCGATTGAGGTCATCAAGAACATTAGGTCAGTGGGTTTCTATTCCCGCCTGTTCTTGGTGCTGAAGAAGGACGGCCGACTCCTACCGGTTATCGATCTGAGTTTCCTGAACCAGTCTATCATTGCTCCCAAGTTCAGCATGGAGACTTTCAGGTCGGTCCTCCGTTCAATTCACCAGGGAGATTTTGCTTCCAACTTTGACCTGCGAGACACTTACTTTCACGTTCCGATTCATTGGGCGTTAAGGAAGTATCTCAGAATTGTTTTTCTGGGGCGAGTTTACCAGTTCAAGGCCATGCCTTTCAGCCTCAACCTGGTTCCTTGGGCCTTCACCAGACTGATGTCGCATGTGATAGCTTTCCATTGCACACAGTCCAGGGTGACTACTTCGGCATATCTGGACGATATCCTCCAGGGGCATTCCAGTGCTGCCTTACTGGAGTCGGATGTCGCCACTCTGTTGAGCTTGCTCACGTCGCTAGGTTTCAGAGTCAACGAGGAGAAGTCGGTCCGGGTCCCTTCTCAGTCGTTTTATCATCTGGGGATGGCTTTCCGCACACAATTCAATTTGGTGGCGGTTCCCCAGACCAAGGCTGTGATTCTCGCAGCTTTTGCTCCAACTCTGTCCCAGTCCACATCCGCGTCGGCTCGGAGTATTCTCCGGCTAATCGGTCTCTGCTGTTCGGTGACGGATCACATTCCTCTAGGTCGGCTGCGTGTCAGACCTCTCCAACACTTTCTGCTCAGTCGTTGGTGGCCGAATGTAGATTTTCTGGATCTGGTGCTTCAGTTTCCAGAATATCTTTATCCTCACCTTCTCCTCTTGGCGGATGTCCAGTGGCTTTCGCAGGGTGTTCCGTTGGACTTCCCCACGTCCGATCGCGTTCTGACGGCAGATGCCAACGATCTCGGATGGGGTGCGACGTCGGATCCTCTAGGTCTGTCCATTCACAGGATGTGGGACCAGGATCATGCAGCTCTACACATCAACCAGAAGGAGCTTCTTGCTCTTCTTCTGCGTTTCAGGCAGTGGATCCCTCACCTGTCGAATCACCAGGTCCTTCTGTTGTCCGACCATTCGACGGTGGTTGCTTACATTCGGAACCAGGGCGGCACGCACTCTGTTCCAATGTACGAATTGGCTTGGGATCTTATACTGCTCGCTCAGGATGTCCACGGGGTGGCTGTTTGTCACATTCCTGGTCGCCTGAACGTCCTAGCCGACTCCCTGTCCCATCGGGCAGGGTCATTTCCACCAGGTGGTTGCTTCACAATGCGGGTTCCATCAATTTCTTGTGACTCGTTGGAAGCATCCGGTGGACACTTTCGTGTCTCCGTGTCCAGATGCTCTGGCTTTCGCCGTGGACGCTCTGGCCCTCCTTTGGGATGGTCTTGTCGGCTACCCCTTCCTACCGGTTCCGATTCCGCCTCAGGTTCTCACCCAGATATGAACCTGCAGTCGTCGAATCCTTTAGATCACACCCGTCGCCTCGGTGGGTGTGGATCAATCTGCTCCGCTCTCTGTTAGCGGCGGTTCTGGCATGTCTCCCTCTACCTCATGACTTTCTTTGCCAAAGTCGCCCAAGGAGGTTTTCAAGTTGACCCGACTTCATTGTGCCTTTGCACATGTCTTTTATCGGGTCCCGTCTCCTCTGTAGTGGTTTTTCGAGACATGCAGTGGAGTTGCTTTTCTTCTTCAAGGAGGCACTCACTTCACTGGTTTAGCCTCTGTGGCTAAGTGGAAGGTTCTTCTGTCGATGATGTGCAATCACTCTGTTGCTTCTGTCACTCGTTCGATCACACCGCTTGCGGAGTTTCTGGTATATGTTTGTTTCTGGGGGTCTCCAGCAATGGGTACATCTCCATGCTTCAGAGACATTTTTTCCCATGTGATACCGCATTGTTTCGACACTAATCCTTGCCTCTCCAAGCTTGTTCAGCTCTTTTCCTTGAAAAGGCCTAGGACTTTGCAGTTTACTCCAAGATGGTCACTTTCTTGGGCGCTGCTCTGCTTGGGGGTGGGGGGCATTCACGCCTTTCTCCTGGATGAATATGCGTTTTCCCACATGCCAGATCTCTCCTGCATCCATTTCTTGATGGACTTGTCTTGCTATTTGTGCAGCTTCCACTAGTCTAGCTACTGGTGATTGTATTACCAATTGTTTTTTCTGCCACGAGGTGCGTGCATTGTCTTCCTCTTTTAATAACTCTGTCATGTTGTCGAATGACGGATGTTATACTGGCTCAGTCTGTTGTCTATTCCAGCCTTTCAGCTTTTTTCAGGGTCAGTTCCAGCTTTGTGCTGTTACTGCTCTTTCTGTCTGAGCGTCACACTTCACCATACGCCTCATCTTTCATTGTCCTTTCTAAGGTTTGTGATGCTATGGTTTGATAGGCCTAGGGATCTCTTCCTCTGTCCACGGTTCCAGTGCTATTGAGTTATGTGTGGGTTGGTTTTGTGATTCCCTCCAGCCTTTTGTCTATTCAGCCTGTAGTAAACAATTGAGGTAGGTTGATAAGAAGTATAAATTTTATAGTAAATTTCCTTTCTTATTATACCTACCGAAATTGTTTACATGGAGGCCCTCTCGTCTTCTTATTCGGGTAAGAATCCTTCCTCCCCGCTGATCACATAACTCCTGTGTTGTTCGGAATCAAAAGAATGATGAATTGACGCATTGCGCACTGTGTTACGGTAGTTGTGGATTTGTACTATGGTAGAGCGTCTCATACTGGGTGTGCGCCGATGGCGCTCGACCCAGTTTTGGCTTATTTTTTCGTGGTGTTTTTACACCACTTTTCTTTCCCAAATCTTGGGAAAGATTAAAATAGAGAGTATTTTATCCGAGTTAGGTTCTTCCACTGTAGTGCAAGCCTGTAGTAAACAATTTCGGTAGGTATAATAAGAAAGGAAATTTACTATAAAATTTATACTTTCATGTGAATTCATATGTCTGAATATTGACAGAAATTAGGCCTAAAAAAGTTACAAATCTGTTTCTCAGGCCTTCCTGCATTGTCCTTTTGGAAACCGCATGCTCTCTTTTTATAAACAATGCAAACTAAAAAAAAATAAAAATTAAATGGTTTTTGTCTTGGTATTTTACCCAAGTAATAAAACTTTGTCCATTGTGTGCAACAAGGAGCATTGCAAAGCCTTCTTGCACTCAAGGGACGAAATACACCACCACCCACGCTATTCGGTAAATTATGAGGCATAAAACATAAAACAAACCAAGAGCATGAACTTCTGATGGCAAAGAATTAGAAATGATTACAAAAATAAAAAAATGCCTGCCTGCATGCAGTTTTTCAAAAAATGACCTGAGAAACAGAAGATCTACTTTGTGAGGGCCTTATGAAGTTTTTAAACTAAATCCTGTATGTAATAATTAACTTATCGAAAAAGTATTTTATCATAATTTTTTACCAAATAACCTTTGACACAAGTTAATCTGGAATTACATGTAGGTGGGAGGATGGGTTTGCAACATACAGAAATTAATTATGCAAAACAGTTATTTTCTATCAAAAGTTTTTGATATTGATCCTCTCAGCATACTAACACTTGGAAGGATGTGATCAATTTGTTTAGAAAGTGGACATATTCAAGACATAGCCCTTCAGCCAATCTCCTAGGCTTGACTGTCCATTGTCATTGTTTTTCACGAACTATCACCAAAGTAAAAAAAAATCCAACAAAACAATTCACATAGCGGGGCACGTTTTAACTGGATACATATACACATGTAGCATTTTGCAATTCAATTTCAGAACTTTGTTACCATATCTGTCCAAAGTTAATTTTAATCAACAAACTCATCAATTTTTGCAAATGAATAGTAAATTGTTATTCAAAATTTTCAGATTAAATCAAGCCCTGTAACATTGCCTTTGGTTACTTTTTAAATGATAAAAAACAAACATGATCTCCCAGATTGAATATTAGTGAAAGGTATGTGAAGTGCTCTTTTGAATCCATTGCAGAATAATATCACATACCATTTTGTTGTGGTATATTGTTGTAGCAGCATATTGTCCAGTATCTTACGTGTATTGTTACATTTATGTGGCAAAATGTCATGCAGCAAGCCTTAAAATTTGTCACAATTCATGAGAATTAGTTTTGATTGTCATGAATTCCTATTGCGAGAAGCAATTTTCAATTTTTACATATAAATATTTAGAATTTGTGAGTACTGTTATACCTCTGTGAGTGCAAGATGTTTATATTTTGCCATAATAAAAAACAAATGTCATATTTATATACTTACTAATGTTTTACCTCTAAGGACCCAGGTACAATTTGGGTGAGTTTTGTGTCATATATGTACATGTAAAACACATGTTCCACCATGTGGGGTTCAGACAAGTTTCAAAATATTGGTGGGAGGCTCCCGATTTTTTATGCCATTTCCCGGCCTCATGATCGGGGGACAAATTCTCACGATTCTGAAACCCCACGTTTTGTTTTGCAAACTTGAGTCTCAAGTTTTCAGTTGACTGTACCAACTACTATAAATAAGCCGAGTGGAACCTGAAAGTGAATACACCCAAACCCGGCCTCCCGCCAATCCGGCCTCCGACATTTTTACCCAAACCGGCCTCCAATATTTTCATCGTCGGCGATGGATAATCATTGATCATCCAAACCGGCCCATACTTTTTCAGCCAAACAAGCCCCCATTATTTTAATTGGCTGCCTGCGTTAAACATTGATCACTCAACCCATCCTCCGCATTTGCATTTTGTGGCGTCTCTAAAACATCACTATACTTAAATAGATGTCTTACAGTCACAAAGAATGCAATTGCAAAAGAAAAATAACTTACAAAAGCAAACTTTCTCCAGGAAACAATTGGGGTAATCTATGGGATTTTAAAAGAGAAACAACACTGAGTTTCGTGAAATTTGTTTTGTGACAGTTTATTGGCAAAAGCCCTTAGCCAATCTCCAATAAATTGTTACAAAACAAATTTCATGAGTATAGATTCCTATGTTACCAAGTTTTCGTTTGGGTTCTATAAAATATTTACATGTACATGTATGTATGTTCGTGAAATTTGTTTTGTGACAATTTAATAGCGAAAGCCTTTAGCCTTGAATATTACAAGTGATTTGATTTCAGTGATTTTTCAACAAACACTTTTGAAGTTCGGATAAGGGTAATTATGACACTGCATTTAAAAGACCGTCAAGCTGACTGTTGAATGCTGTAAAAACAACCATTTGTATCAGTTTTGTATGAGATTAGTACTACACTTAAAACTAGAAGTCCTGCCACGAACTGTGCGCTTATCTAGGCTTAATTGCGCGTAGGAATTGCACGCAATTGCCATATCGAATGGCATCCAAAGCACGGCAGATTCTCCTGGTTGCTCGTAGCAAACACAGGCAATGTGTCTGCCAATGGACCTCCGGGTTACCAGGAGGTCCATTAGCTGAAACATTGCTTGTGCGCAGGCCATATGTACATAATCTGTGGCCTTACTGTGGTCATAACGCGTAGATTAACATGCAGATCGACGTGCTATTTGTGCGCATTTCATGACAGGACTTCTAGTTTTAACTATAGTATGACATGTTGTTTTGATAATGATTCCGAACAAATTACCATTTCTCAACTGGGGCCCAACAGCCTTCTTGAACAGAGCCATCCAATCAGCATTCAATTTGGAATGCCTGTTTGAATAAGGACATCCAATGACCATTCAGTTTGGATGGCAGCAGACTGCCCATCTGGAAACATCTGTCACAACTTTTGGGATTTGGAACCAACAGGTTGTGTTAGATTTCATATAAGATATAAAGTTGTGATGGATTTTTATCAATTTTTAATTGGAGGATATCACTTTCTGTAAAATGAGGTAGGCATTTTTTTGATTTAATTATTTATCCAACCTCCTGTCATTAATTTTTTTTTTCAAAGATTACAAAGAAATGGGTATGAATAAACTTGTAGAAAACTTAGAAAATTAAAAAAAAAAGATCTGGCGGAGGCCGGTTTGGGTGTATTTGTGGAGGCCGGTTTGGGTGAAATGTGGAGGCCGGTTTGGGTGTAATTCCATGGAAAATAGAAAAAGTGTTTCAAACAAATTGCCTTACGTTTGCCTGGGCTGTACTCAGCTGCTGTAGATGATTCAGATGTGTGAAAGAATAACTGAAGACAGTGAAAAAAATAATTAGGTGAAAAACGAACCTGTACAGTCGAAATTTACGAGAGATACATGTATTGGTGAAAATATTGGAGTGAGTAACCAACAAAAGTGATTCGTATTCCACGACTTAATTCAATAAAAGTTAACAAAATCACAAGAATTATGATTTGTGTTGTGTCTCTTTTATTTCACTGGCATTTGAAGCGGGAATAATAAAAAATGGGGCAGATTTGGTGTTTCTTGCAGTGATGTCTAATTACCGAAATAAGCACAACAATTGCACATTATCCCCCCCAAACCAAGGTAAAAGCTTGGTAACGCCTCAGAAAATAAGGAAATATAGATCTATGCTAAAATGTGGCTTGTTTGTAAATTTTTGCATCTTGATAAAGTACCTAGTTTTACTTTCCTTTGGTGGAGCCATGTTCTTAAATCCTGGGGGACCATGCTAGTGAAGAGGGTGGATCTCAGAACTGAAGGCACTGTACTTGTCCTGAGGGAAGGAAATCAAAAAAATTTTTTTTTCAAATTTGGGGGTGGGTGTTTCCCCCACTCATTTTTCTGACTTGAATTTATGGTATGTTTGGGGGGGGGGGGGGGTGGGGGGGGGAGGGGTTCAAATCTTTTCCAACCTAATTTTTTTTTTTATCAATCAGATGAAACTGCATATGTTCCTGCAACAGTGCCAATATTTTATTTTTTTTGAGCATGATTTCTAAAAGTAATGGGTTGGGGGGGGGGGGGGGGGGGGGTAGGTAGGAGAATTACAGTTTTTGTCTTGTATGGAAAAACAAGCTTCGCCGCGTAAATATCTTGACTATTTTGAGTTTTTCAAACTAAACTTGTCTGGTGGGGTTCAGTGGTCTTGCCAATGGAAATTACAGTACTGTGGCAATGGTGTCGGATTAAATCTTGACTGCCTACATATACAGTTAAAACTTGAAGTCCTGTCATGAAATGTGCACAATAGCATGCCGATCTGCGCGTTAATCTGCTCATTGTGACCATAGTAAGTCTATCAAATTCTGTACAGATGGCCTGTGCACAAGCAATGTTTCAGCCAATAGACTTCCGGGTAACCCAGAGGTCTATTGGCAGAAACATTACCTGTGTTTGCTATGAGTAACCAGGAGAACCTGCTGTGCTTTGGAGGCCATTCGATATGGCAATTGCACGCAATTCCAATGTGCAATGAAGCCTAGATAAGCGCAGAGTTCGTGACAGGACTTCTAGTTTTAACTGTAGAGGCAGGTAAGACTTCACCAAATACCTCTGCAAAGTTAAGATTTGTTACCTTATTATATGGCAAAGAATAAGAATTCTTATGGCGTTTTGAAGCTACATGTAGGCCTGGATTTTTGTAAAATTTGCTAGAGCTATGAAATCGCCATCCTAGGACCATTTGCTAGGGCAAATAGCTCCCATGCCTCAAATAAGAAATTAGTCCAAAGGTGATACAAATTTTAGTGATGAACCGATTATAAAAACGCTCTGTGAACTGATTGTTTACCGATTATTTCATCAAATATTCTGCCGACTCCAATGGTTGGAAAATGACACCAAAAAAATTTGGTAGTGCCTATTATACTGCTATATTTTGATGATAAATCACCACTTACAAACATTTAATAGCACATCAAGTTCTCAGATGGTGCTTGTTTAGTGCAGAACGATATTGGCCAAAATAATATTCACGATTTTGGGAAAGTAGATCATGAATAATTTAATGACATAATCATGATATTGTTCTTAAGGCTGTCACGAATGAGCAAAAAATCGATCAACCGTTAATTGAGGTCATAATCGACGATTTATTTCAATGATCGATTATTTGACTGAACATGTGCTGTCATACTTCTTTTTTGTAAAACAAAGGGGAAATATTGATTCACATGCTATTGTTTTACAAAAGGGACCTATTTCGACAACAAATGTGTGTGTGAACAGGGTTAAAACATAAAACCAATATATAGCTTCAAGTTGCGGCACCACGCGAGTTAAAGTTGTCCGAAACCCAGTCATCATCGTATGCGTGATCATTCAGTTGAATTTGACCCTAGCTTTCAAAGTGTTCAAGTGTCAAACACCAATAAATAAATGAGTAAATAAATAAAATAAATCCCTGGAAAGATTGAGCCTCCACGGGAAAGCATTTTCACACTGAACAGGGGCTGAATCATTATCATTCATGGGCCAAACTTTCCGGTTCCAGCATCACTGGCTCACTGCCATTAGCGGTGATAACAATTTAACAAAAATAACATAACACTCAATGATGTCTTACTGTCAATGGCTACATTGTATTCCTTGCCAATAAAACATCGTCAAGTGTTGAGTTGTTTTTGTTTTTATCAATTTGATACGTGATCATCAATTTTAACTTACGGAAAGTAAAGAGGGAAAAACTTCGAAATGCCATGTTATTTTTAAAGTATGATGATTTATTTTGCTCTCCAACGTAATGCAACCGGAAGTTTCATTTCCATGTGTAAAGCTTTGTTGACTTGACATTCCCCAAGGCTAAATTCATAATCAGTACACATTGAGCACGTATGGGGCCATTAGTGAATTTAGTATGCATTTTTCTATGATTTGAAATTTGAATCTATGCGATGTAGATTCTCTTTTGTCAAATTTTTCAAGGTTTGGTGTTCGTTTGCTTCATTTATGAATAGGATATTTTTTTAACCCCTCCCAAGTTATATCATAGACGAAGTCCTAGGAAACAAGACAGAAATATTAACCATAAATAATCGAATAACCGTCGATTTTTATGACAAAATAATCGATTATTAAAATTCATAATCGTGACAGCCTTAATTGTTCTCTTGTGAGGTTTATGTTTATTCTGGTAAATAGTGTAATTACCCTTCTAGTGTATGAATGCAATACACTCAGCTGTACTAACCAGAAATATACTGAGCACATACACTTCATGTCTCAATTTAATAAGAACTTTGATGTAAAATGTGTGTTGTGAACATGTTTCCATGCATGGTCTACAGATAGATAGGCACAGTACTATTAGAATTTCATGTTCGTTTTTCAACTTTTTACCTTGGCACTCTCCAATAAATAGTAACAAAACAATTATTCATGGACATGTCTTGCAAAACTACGGCTCTCCTTGCTGGCAATATTGTATTTTTGACAAAAAATACTCATTTTGCAAAGCACCTTTGAAAAATAATTTAGCACCCAACCAGTTAACAAAGACCAAGGAGCTGTGTCAAATGAGATACAGATTAAATGCCTCTATTGTGTGTTCTGAGGTCAAATAAGTCTATGAACAATGGGTATTTGGTGATTGTCGGGGTAATTTCTCGACATATTCAGGCCTGGCATTCTTTAGGAGCGCAGGAGTGCTGCACGCCTAGAAAAAGTTAAAGAGGGCAATTTTTTGCACCCCTTGATTTTCTGGAATGCCAGACATGTTTGGGACTGCCTTTAAAATCTATTATAATTTCATCCTCTGGCACATAGAACACATTGGAACTCCGGGGACGATTTGCCAATGTTGCACTGATTCGCAATAATTCATGATCCATTCTGAATTTCTGTGTCTCATTTTGATACATTTTGAGTGTAGAAGGCAGTCACATAAGATTTGAATGATGAGACGATGTCATGTGTGTACCAATTTTTCCACTATGTAGCTGAATGTAGTACAATATTTTTATACTGTACCAATGACCCAGACTTAGCTGGTGCTAACTCTAACAAAACCAGGGCCAAACACAAATTTTGCCCCCCAATCCCCAAAATTTGCATCCAAAACAAAAAGAAATCATGTCCTAAAGGACCTCCATACTATGCCTCTACTGCGCATGCGCAGTGACGCAGTCGTCCCGAAATTGGCGCCAATTATCATTCTCTGTTTGGCCCTTCATCAGTCAACATCTCACTGATCTTTGTGCTTGTAAATCTCAGTTTAAAGGATGCCAGACACGTAATTTTTGGAGAAAATGTGATTCTAAGGAGGATAGAAGGAGGAGAGGAAAAAGAAGTGGCAAAAAATAATCAGGGCTGTACTTAAAATTTTTTGATGAAATTATGTTAAGTTGCCTATTTTCGAGGCATGGGCCTCTTGTTGTCATTCTTGCTAATTGTTGCACTGCTTATTCAGTGTTTCCTCTCCCCTAGCCTTCTAAAGTCCCCCCTGGCAATTCTCCCATGCTTTTGGCATATTTTTGAGAAATTTCATTTCTAAAATTTCCTGGGAGAGTTGCTTGGTTACAGAATGTTTTCTGTTATTTTCCCCATAGTTACGTTTTCACCCATGGGTGTATAACGTTTGTGTTCTGCATCTTCCATCTGATGTTCTACAGATTCTCCCCTGGGAGTCTCTGTTTTGCATCAGATAGAGTGTAATTGATGACTGATTCCGGGCCAGTTTTTTCAGTGCCTGGAGTCATGTTTTCTAGTGTATTTACACTGTTTGTTTTCATTGGCAACAGCCTTTTTTGAGGGGGGGCTGTTTGCCTTTGTGGTAGTTTATCTCATTATAAGATACATTTATATTATCCGAAAGTGTCTCATTAATTATTTTATATAAATTTAAAATTTTTGACCACACTTTGCCATCGGATCCATCGGGGCTCAACGTTACTTTTCAGCAACTTGGGCTTCTCTGAAAAAATATTTTTTCAAAATTATTTTGTTTTGCAATTGTTTTTTCATTTATTAATGGATCATGTTATTATGTATCTTTGTGTCAGGGGTTTTTGCGAGTAACTAGGACTTATTGTTGTTCTTTCACAATGAAGGGACGTTGTTCAAATTGTAATAGGAAGAAATCTTCCTCTGACTTTCATGATCATTGTATTAATTGTAGTCAGTGTTCTCGCATTAATCCCTGTCCTATATGTGAACATTGGGATGAGAAACATTGGAAACGTGTGTCACGATATGTTGTTTCTGGAGAAAGAGCGATGCCGGCTCTTTCTCCACAAGGTCACTCTACTCTCTCAGTTTCTATTTCAGAGGAACCAGAACAGGGTGATGTTTCCATGTTATCTTCTTCAAGTGTGCGTCCGTCGTCACAAATGAATTCAGAGCTAGCGGCAAAAGTGCTCATGGAGATTAGACAAATGTCGTCCGCTACCTCGCCCGGTGTAGCGTCCATTCACCGAATGGTTCGGCAGCCGGGTTCGTCCGATGCGGTCCAAGAGGAAATTTTGGGTGATGCGAGCACTATAAACATAATAGATGCACACCCAGTGACGGCGGATAGTAAGCGAGAACGGAGGAAGCCTTTTAGTCCGGTTCCTAGCTCGTCCAGGTCCAGCCGGGCCACGAGCGAGAGAAGTCCCTCTCTCGTACAACAACATCTGGGACCAGATGTTGTGGTACAAAATGTGTCTTTAGCGGAGCATACGTCCGTCGCTCGGGACGCTCCGTTGTATAAGCAGTCCGCAGAGACTGTTAAGGCTTCCTCTTCTCGTCAGCGCACACGACCGCACCTTGGCTGCGTGACCGCCGATATATTACCAGCTTCGCCGATGAAGGATTCTTCGGCGACCAGGTCACACCATCCGGCAGCCAGGGATTCGAGACCGATGGACTCCGGACGTTCGCATAGGAAAAGTATGCGGGAGCCATCTGATGCGGAGCTGCCCTCGGCGAAGCAGCGAAAGACTGCGCCTCCGCAGGTCTCGACGCCGGACATTCTTGTGCAGATAGCACAGCTTATCGCAGCATCCCAGCAGTCGACAGAAACGGTGTCGGATCGAGAATTATCCGACGGCGCTGGGTCGGTACGCTCCGCCGAAGCATCGGGGGCGGACGACCGGGAACATCGTGAGGTCCGACCGGATGGTGAAAGGGATACGGATGACTTGGAGCTATCCCTTTCGGAACAACATAAAGCTGCCGTGGACTTCATCCGGCACTTTCTCCCTCAAGTTGTTCCGTCGGGCCAGACTGCTGCGCTTCCGGACAAGAGAATTATAGCGTCATTGGACTCTGAATTTTTTGAGCGGTTCAGGGACATCGCTCCCGAGTTTCCGTCGCAGTCCAATAATGTTGCTAGAACATTTGAATTATTGAACGACGCTATATTTAAACTTGCTTCCAGGACGGGGAAAGCAGGTTTCTTGTCCGCTAATACTCTCAACCTGCCTTTCATTAATGCAAGGAATAAATTTGATACGGCAGGACAGGGTATACCGAGAGTTCCTCTGCGTATGGACGACGAGGCGGAAGACTTAGAGCTATCATTACCGTCGTCAGCTTCTATTCCAACCGCGGTGTTGGAAACAGCTATTGCGTCTAACAGAGCCAATTTAGATGCCTTATCTTACGCAGATCACCTTACTAAGGCGTTATCACTGCGCCTTCAAGGGGAAGAGTTTCAGGATATACAATCCTCTTTAAGACTTCTTTCAAGGGCAGTAGCTTATTCCATGTGTAACTCCGCCCTTTCAGTGGCAAATCTGGAGTTGGTTAGACGTGACGCAGCCCTAGCTACATCCACACTAGTGGATTCTAAGGTGAAGAACTCTCTTAGAGTCGCTTCGGTCTCAGGAGAACTTCTCTTTGACGGCAAGCTTTCCGCTATTTATGATAAAATTAAAAAGAAAGCTAATGATTCTCTGTTGTTCAGATCGGCTCCTAAAAAGTCGGATACAGCAGACACGAATAAGACAGGCATTTCTGGGTCTAATGCGCCCAAGAGAGGTTCCTATAGAGGTTCCGGTGCGTCCTCTTGGTCTTATTCGAGAGACCGTCAGGATAGCGACTCTCGTTTGGGACGTCCTTCAGGCCGGGACAATCGGTCGGATGCCCCGAGGTCGACGAGGCGAGGTGCGGGTCGTGGAAGACGTGGTTTCTCCTACCGCAGGCCTCGCAGGTCCAGGAGGTGATGGCTTAAACCTCTATCGCGTTCCGGTTGGCGGAAGGTTGTCGAGTTTTTCACAAGAGTGGGCGTCGATTATGGACGACCCTTGGGTGAGAGGAGTGACTTCGGAAGGTCTAAAGATATCCTTCAAACGAAAGCCTCCATTAACTCGAAGTCCAAAGTGGACTCATCTTCCGTCAAATCCACAGAAAAGAGACGCTCTGTTATCAGAGGTGCAGTCTCTTTTAATGAAGAACGCGGTAGAGGTCGTAGAAAACCAGGAATCTCTGGGATTCTACAGCCATCTGTTTCTGGTTCCGAAACCAGACGGCTCGTTCCGTCCAGTTATAGATTTGAGCTGGATAAACAAGCTGATCGTCGCTCCGAAGTTTTATATGGAGACGATTCGATCGGTCAGAGCGAGTATTCGGGTGAACGATTATGCAACGAGCATAGATCTCAAAGATGCGTACTTTCACGTCATGGTACATCCGACATTCCGAAAGTATCTACGCTTTGCAGTCCTGGGAGTGGTGTATCAATTCCGGGCGATGTGCTTCGGATTGAATCTAGCACCCTGGGCTTTCACTTGGGTAATGAACTCGGTAATGATCTACTTCCGAGCTCATTCGTCTGCGGTAACGTCGGCCTACCTGGACGACATTCTTCAGAGGTACGGCAACGAGTTAACGCTTCAGAACGATGTTCAGAATCTTCTTCTATTGCTCCGACGTCTCGGTTTTATAGTAAACGAGGAGAAGTCGGATCTGGTGCCGTCCAAGTCATTCACTCATCTGGGAATGAGCTTCGAGACGCACAACAATCTCGTTCGTCTGCTGTTAACCAGAGCGAAATTTTCCTGACTCAGAATTGGAGTGTGAAAATTCATTCGCTCGATGTAGACGTTCTCTTGTCAGATCAAGTGAAACAAGAGATTCAGACTTGGGCAAACATTCAGTGGTTAACTCAAGGAGTTCTGCTGCAGTTGCCGGATCCGAGTTTTACCGTTATGACGGATGCCAGTCAAACAGGTTGGGGTGCATCATTAATCCCAACGGATTCGAGATGCCAGGGTCTTTGGGATCCGCAATTCCTGTGCAAGCACATAAACATCAAGGAAATGATGTCAATTTGGCTTGCGTTACGTCACTGGATGGACATTATTCACGATGCTCATGTCCAAATCCTATCCGACAATATGACAGTAGTGGCGTATATACGGAATCAGGGAGGCACTCATTCAGTTCCGTTGTTCAATCTAACGGAAAGAATCCTTCTGTTTGCGTTAGAACATCACGTTCTTCTTTCGGTCCGTCACATACCGGGTCGTCTGAATGTGCTAGCAGACTCCCTTTCACGAAAGGGTCGCTTGTTGCCGTCGGAGTGGACTCTCAACAAACAAGTATTCAATCAGATTTGCTACCAATGGGAACGGCCAATGATAGACTTATTTGCGACACATCTCAACAATCAGTTGCAGACGTATGTGTCTCCGTGTCCGGATCCAAGAGCATTTGCAGTAGACGCTCTGTCGATCCCTTGGGACGGAATGATAGGATATGCGTATCCTCCAGCACCGTTAATTCAACAAGTATTGCTAAAGATAAAACAATCTCAATGCAAGATTCTGTTGGTAGCATCTCTGTCGCCACAGAGACCGTGGATAAATCTACTCAGGTGTCTGTTGTGGGACCTACCGCGGAAGCTTCCTCCACGAGAGGATCTTCTTTCGCAGGGGAAATCGCGCCAACTCCATCACAACCCGCAAGGTCTCAACCTTCACGTTTTTCCGTTGTGCGGTCCTTCTTGCATGGCAAGCACTTTACAGGACGAGCAGTGGACGCGATTTCTAACTGTAGGAGGACCTCCTCTTCGCTAAACTATGCGGCTAAGTGGAAGGTTTTTCGTCGTTGGTGTAGGGATCATTCTGTAGATATATTTGATCCCTCTATACCAGACATTGCAAACTTTCTAGTATACTTGTTTGACGAAATCAAACTGCAGCCTGTTACTATAAAGGGTTATAGATCTATGTTATCTGATACCTATGCACATCATGATAGTTTACAAATTGGATCTAATGTCTCTTTATCGAAGTTGGTTAGAAACTTTTCGATAAATAGACCCAGAACTCTTAGATTAATTCCTAAGTGGAATTTAGCTTGGGTTCTCCTTAAATTGAAGGAAAAGCCATTTGAACCTCTTGGGACAGTAGATTTCAAATTCTTATCTTATAAGACAGCTTTTCTCTTAGCTTTCTCTTCTGCCAGAAGAGTCAGTGAGCTTCATGCACTATCGGTGGATGATTCTCATTATCGTAGTGTTGGGAACACTATCACCTTCACTACTAATGTGGGTTTTTTAGCTAAGAATCAGGCTCCTAATAAATATCCGGAACCTATTGTTATTAAGGCTCTTCCGTCTTCAGACGGGCGTAGGCCTTTACTCTGTCCTGTTAGAGCACTACGTATCTATAAACAGAGATCTCAGTTTATCAGAAAGGGACGGAAACGTTTCTTTCTCTCTTTGATGCCTAATAGAAAGGACATTTCAGTCCATTCTATTGCTAGATGGATTCAGTTAACTATCCGTACTGCTTATGAAGATTTATCTTCTTCTCAGCAGTCTGTGCTTAAGATTTCTGCTCATGAAGTAAGAGCTCTTTCTACTTCCTGGGCTTATGCTAATAGTGTTGCTATTACAGATTTAATGAAGGCTGCTTATTGGTCTCAGCCATCCACATTTACGAATTTTTATCTCAGAAATATTGAGTCCATTTCTGGAGACCTGCATTGTTTAGGTCCGTTATCTGTTGCTCAGAATGTCGTCCACTAAACAGTTGCAACTATAGTTATGCAGGCTTTCTGTTCCGGCAGTGACTCCGTCCGGCTGCCCTCTTTGCTCTGGGCTATTTGACCCAGGGCAAGGGGAAGGGGGGGGGGGGGGCGGGTGTTCCCTTAGGTCACCTGCTTTATAGTGAAAAGCAAGGGAATGCCTCCTCCAAGTCAGTATTTCTGAGTCGCTTCCGGGATGGTTTTAAAGTGTAATATTAATGTTTAAATTCATTCATGTCTTATTTTTAAAGTGTAGCTCGGTGTGAAGCATTTGTATATGTCAAGTGTCAAACGGGCTTTAATATACAATACTCGGACACTTTTAAATGATTATAAAGAGTCTCAATTCTCTGGACTACTTTATTTATTGGCTTGCTTTAAAAATAATTAGTATAAGGGTTATACTGGATGTTAATAGAGAACATGAATGTTATTGTGCTCAATTATTAAGGGTAGTGTATCTTTCTAATTTAATATTAAATAAGAAAGATACATGTAAAGCCTAATACTCCTTTTCTCCTTAAGGGGTTACCTCTTTACTATATAGTTGAGCTTATTGGATTTTCCTCTATGTCCTAGGCCCTCCAGCCTGTTTACTATTCAGCTAAGTCTGGGTCATTGGTACAGTATAAAAATGTTAAAAAATTTATAGTAATTTATATATTTTTTATACTTACCAATGACCCAGACGGGGATGGCCCTCCCTGGAGTTGGGAACTCTTGCCTCCCCGCTGAGTACATAGCGCTGACCAGGCACTGCCAGTAAGAATGATAATTGGCGCCAATTTCGGGACGACTGCGTCACTGCGCATGCGCAGTAGAGGCGTAGTATGGAGGTCCTTTAGGACATGATTTCTTTTTGTTTTGGATGCAAATTTTGGGGATTGGGGGGCAAAATTTGTGTTTGGCCCTGGTTTTGTTAGAGTTAGCACCAGCTAAGTCTGGGTCATTGGTAAGTATAAAAAATATATAAATTACTATAAATTTTTTAACTTTTCAGTTACAATATTAATACCTTGAAGTGAATATAACCAAAATAGCATACAAGTTTTTGCATTGAAAATTTCAGGTGAAATTGCACTCCCAGGCAATCTGAGGAGGGCAATTGTTTTGCACTCCTTGAATTTCTAGATTGCCAGGCCTGCATATTACAAGATTTTTTGTTCATTTAACAGGAATTTACTTTAAAAATATGCAATCAACAGGTCAGTCTTATACTGAAGATGTGGTAAATGGTTTTGAGATTGGATGCATCTGTCTCAATATTTCTTTCTGAGGGGAAGTCTGGTTTTGAAAAAGGAAGGGATTTTCTTTGAAGACATTTGTCTGTTGATTCTGATGTAAATTTGATACACTTTCATACTTTTATTGCTGTAGGTTGAGTTTGATAAAACAAAACATCTCAGTGACCGTGCAATCAAAAAGAGACGGATTGAGAAACAAAAATTACAAGAACTGGAAAGACTGAGGGAGGAAGAAGTACGACTGCAAAAGGAAGAAGAAGAGAGAAAGAGGAAGGAAGAAAGGTAATGTACATTGTACTGTTTACCAGACATGTTAACTCTTCTGGGAAAATTCTGTGTAGTTCCTGGCCTCCCAGAAGGGACCCGGTTTTGGACAAAAATCCTGGGAAATAGTCGTGAAATATTTTTCCATTTCGAGACATTCAGTCTTAAATCATAGGCCTGTGAAATCCTGATCAAATGATTGAAACAAAAAATAGGCAAACAAGTGAATTATACTTAATAAACAAGTCTTTTATTATAAATATTTCACTTATATCCACATTCATTTCAATTTAGCTGCATGGTCAATTTACGAGTGCCTAAGCAAAAATATCTGACTTAAGTACATCACCTATTGACGTCCAGCTTCACTTATATAATGATTCCTGATGAATAATATGTACGAAAAAGAATATTAACCCTTTACCTAACATGAAAAGCAGATGACACTTGCAAAAACAATTCTTGAATAACTAATTTTTAGCTTAACTTGACATAGTCAAGATAAGCTATTGCCATCACGCGTGCGGAAGTCTGTTAGTCTGTGAGTCTGTTAGTCTGTGAGTCTGTGATGTCTGTTCACATTTTCCTTTAGCATGGGCTACACCCCGCAGTTCTTGTCTGATCGCCACGAAATTTCATCTGCAGGTTTGGGGTCATGTCTAGATGAGAACGTCCCCTTTTGGTCGCGATCGGGCAACCGGTATGGCTGCCCGAGCCCAAAACCCGAAAACCATTAGCACAGTCTACAGGTCGTATTTATGAAGGGATTTCATTGTAACTTGGTAGGATGCCTCTGTATAGTGCCTAGATGAGAACGTCCCCTTTTGGGCATGATCTATCAACTGTGATGGCTGCCCAAGCCCGAAACCCAAAAACTTTTAGCACAGTCTGCAGGTCATGTTTAATGTGGAGGGATTTCATTGTAACTTGGTAGGATGACTCCTTATGATGTCTAGATACGAATTTCCCCATTTGGGCATGATCTGCCAACCGTGACGACTGCCCGAGCCCAAAACCCGAAAACCTTTAGCACAGTCTACAGGTCATATTTATTGAGGAATTTCATTGTAACTTGGTGGGTTGACTTCATACAATGTCTAGATGAGAAAGTCCCCCTTTGGACGTGATTGGGCAACTGTGACGGCTACAGGAGCCCGAAGCCCGAAAACCTTTAACACAGTCTAGAGGTCATATTTATGAAACGATTTCATTGTAACTTGGCAGGATGACTCCAAATAATGTCTAGATGAGAACGTCCCATTTTGATCGCGATCATGCAGCCTTGATGGGTGCCCGAGCCCAAAAACCTTTAGCATAGGCAAAAGGTCATATTTATGGAAGGATTTCATTGTAACCTGTTAGGTTGACTCCATATAATGCCTAGATGATGACATCCCCTTTCGGTCGTGATTGGTCAGCTGTGATGGCTACAAGTGCCCGAAGTCCGAAAACCTTGAGCACAGTCTACAGGTCATATTTATGAAGGGATTTCATTGTAACTTCTTAGGATCACTCCAGATGATGCTCAGATGAGATTGTCCCCTATGGTTGCGATCATTCACCCATGATGGCTGCCCGAGCCCGAAGCCCGAAAACCTTTAGCACAGTCTACAGGTCATATTTATGAAAGGGTTTCATTGTAACTTCGTAGATTAACTTCATATAATGTCTAGATGAGAACGTGCGATCATTCACCCATGATGGCTGCCCGAGCCCAAAGCCCGAAAACCTTTAGCACAGTCTACAGGTCATATTTATGAAGGAATTTCATTGTAACTTGGTAGGTTAACTTCATATAATGTCTAGATGAGAACATCCCCTTTTGGACATGATTGGGCAACTGTGACGGATAACGGTGCCCGAAGCCCGAAAACCTTTAGCACAGTCTTCAGGTCATATTTATGAGGGGATTTCATTGTAACTTGGTAGGATGACTCCAAATAATGTCTAGATGAGAACGTCCCCTTTTGATCGCGATCATTCAGCCTTGATGGGTGCCCGAGCCCAAAAACCTTTAGCATAGGTAAAAGGTCATATTTATGGAAGGATTTCATTGTAACCTATTAGGTTGACTCCATATAATGCCTAGATGATGACATCCCCTTTTGGTCGTAATTGGTCAGCTGTGTTGGCTACAGGTGCCCGAAGCCCAAAAACCTTGAGCACAGTCTACAGGCCATATTTATGAAGGGATTTCATTGTAACTTCATAGGATCATTCCAGATGATGCCCAGATTAGATTGTCTCCTTTGGTTGCGATTATTCAACCATGATGGCTGCCCAAACCCGAAGCCCGAAAACCTTAAGCACAGTCTACAAGTCATATTTGTGAAGGGATTTCATTGTAACTTGGTAGGTTGACTTCATATAATGCCTAGATGAGAACGTCCCCTTTTGGACATGTTTGGGCAACTTTGACGGCTAAAGGTGCCCGAAGCCCAAAAACCTTTAGCACTGTCTACAGGTCATATTTATGAAGGGATTTCATTGTAACTTGGTAGGTTGACTCCAAATAAGGTCAAGATGAGAACGTCCCATTTTGGCCGTGATCATTCAGCCTTGATGGGTGCCCGAGCCCAAAAACCTTTAGCATAGGCAAAAGGTTATATTTATAGAAGGATTTCATTGTAACATTGTTAGGTTGACTCCATATAATGCCAAGATGATGCCATCCCCTTTTGGTCGTGATTGGTCAACTGTGATGGCTACAGGTGCCCGAAGCCCAAAAACCTTGAACACAGTCTACAGGTCATATTTATGAAGGGATTTCATTGTAACTTTGCAGGATCACTCCAGATGATGCCCAGATGAGATTGTCCCCTTTGGTTGCGATCATTCAACCATGATGGCTGCCCGAGCCCGAAGCCCAAAAACCTTTAGCACAGTCTAAGGTCATATTTATGAAGGGATTTCATTGTAACTTGGTAGGTTGACTTCATATAATGTCTAGATGAGAACGTCCCCTTTTGGACACGAGTGGGCAACTGTGACGGCTTCAGGGGCCCAAAGCCCGAAAACCTTTAGAACAGTCTACAGGTCATAATTATGAAGGGATTTTATTGTAGCTTGGTAGGATGACTCCAAATAGTGTCCAGATGATAACGTCCCCTTTTGGTCACGATCATTCAGCCTTGATGGCTGCCCGATCCCAAAAACCTTTAGCATGTCTGTAGGTCGTATTTATGGAAGGATTTCATTGTAACTTGTTAGATTGATCCATATAATGCCTAGATGATGACATCCCCTTTTGGTCGTGGTTGGTCAAATGTGATGTCTACAGGTGCCTGAAGCCCGAAAACCTTTAGCACAGTCTACAGGTCGTATTTATGGAGGGATTTCATTGTAACTTGGTAGGTTGACTTCATATAATGTCTAGATGAGAACGTCCCCTTTGGACGCAATTGGGAAACTGACGGCTACAGGGGCCCGAAGCCCGAAAACCTTTAGCACAGTCTACAGGCCATATT
Source organism: Pictodentalium vernedei (assembly GCA_031216915.1). NCBI lineage: Eukaryota > Metazoa > Mollusca > Scaphopoda > Dentaliida > Dentaliidae > Pictodentalium > Pictodentalium vernedei. The sequence continues at coordinate 442,619,689 of CM062297.1, read as the reverse complement.
TATGAAGGGATTTTAATGTAACTTGATAGGATGACTCATTTTGGAATAATTTCATTGTAATTTTGTTGATATATGTTAACTGTGAGGGCCACATATATTAACTGTGAGGTCATATTAACCCACCCCTCAGATCTTTAGTACAGTGTACACCTCATATTATTTTTATCATAAACATAGCATACAGGGAACAGAAATGAACATATTCCCAATTATCACAATTCTTGTCTGATTTCATAATCCTTTCATAAACATTGAACATTATCCTTTTCATCAAACACAACACACAAGTTAAGCTACAGTGTCATTGACACTTTCATTTTCATTTTTGTATCAAAAACATAGGTTATGACCACTCCTCGATGAGCTCGTTCCAACGAGGGGGCATAACCTATGTTTTTGAGACAAAAAATGAAAAAAATAACGAAAATTAATTGGCGATTTTTTAGAATCGCGCTGGCCGGTTTTGGCCGTTACGTGTGGTAATGGGTCAAAGAAGATATATTTATTTAGTTGAAATATCCTCTATTTGTTATTCATTTATCCACTCAATCTGTGATCCACTTTGGCAAAGCAGAATGCCAGAAAACAGTTTAAAAATGAGTACAATTTGCTCACAGAAATTCACCTTGCTTCTATGATCAGGGTTCGTACAGGGCATGGAATCCTGGAAAAGTCACGTAATTTTGAAAAAAAATTCATGGGCCTTGAAAAGTTTTGGAAAATGTTTGGAAGGGTTAAAGATTTGGAAAAGTGATGGAATTTGTAACCAGGTTTAAAAGGGATTGATTTTGTGTAAAAATTACGTGCGACTTGCGCAAAACTTTTGCAAAAAACGAAGCTTTTCTGTTTGAGTGCGAACGAACCTGGTCATGGAATTTTTTTGAAAAGTTTTGAAAAAGTCATGGAATTTGATTCTCTGAAAAGTGTATGAACCCTGTGTGATATATCATAAAGTTATGATTGAAAATTGATATACAAACTACATATTTTTGAATAGTCAATAACACTGATTTTTGTTCTGTTTTACGAGTCATAGTTGAGGTTTTTATTCCCAGAAAGTTCTAAATGGTATTTGCACAGGTAGTAATGCAATTATGAATTACTGATGATGAGAAAAAATTTCGACTCCCCCTCCACAAATACCAAAACGTCCCTTCACAGAAATCGATGCATGTCAAGAAATACCACATCTAAAAAAGGGAAAGTTGGATTAACCTTTTACCAAACATGAAAAGCAGACGACATTTGCAAACAAAATTCTTGAGTAACTAATTTTTTTCATCTTTTATCTCAAAAACATAGGTTATGTGTGCTTGACGTGCTCGTTTCAAAGAGGGGTCATAATCTATGTTTTTGAGACAAAAAATGAAAAAATAATAAAAATTAATTGGCGATTTTTGTGAATAGACTCAATAGTGCTGGCCGGTTTTGGCCATTACGTTGGGTAAAGGGTTAAATTGCATGCTTCATGAAAAATGGGATTACACTTTATTGTCGTTTCCAGAAGAGAATTCTATGCTTAGTGCACTTTTGTTAAATTATGACCACAGGTGGTGGTGGTAATGGAGGGGTGTATTGGTGGTGGTGGTGGGGGGGGGGGGGTGGTGGCTAGCATGGAAGGGACTTGAAAAAAAGAGAGAGATGTGAGGTTATTCAAACCAGTGATTTTTAAACATGGTGTAAGGACATCAGCAAATGTTTAGCCTATGAACCCCTGGGTGCAACCTATGAAACCCTGGGTGCAACCTGGTGTCAGTGGCGGTCCAAGACCTGAAATTTTTTAGTTCTTCATGTGTATATTGTTTATGCACATACTTTTCCCTGATATTCATCCAATTTCCATGAAAATCACCCTCAAGTTCCATGAAAATATTTTTCTGAGGTTAACATGTCTGCTGTTTACAGTATGAATCTCATCAACAATCCATATTTTTATTCTATAAACCAATGGCCCAGACTAGCTGGTGCAAACTCAATGTTATCAAGGGCCAAACAGAAATTTTGAACCCCCAACCCTCAAAGTTTGCTTGCAGAACCGAAAATTAAAAGTCCTATCTGGTCCTCCATACTTTTACTCTGTGCGCATGTGCAGCCATCAGGAAGTGACCTGAATTGGCGCCATCATCATTTTTTGTTTCGCCTTAAAGTCAGCAACAATGAACTGACATCTGTGCTTTAAAATCTCCTTTTTTGAGGATGCCAGACACAAATCAATGCAAGAATTGGTGGATCCAAGGCTGTTATTGGATAATGGAACTGTTCAACGGTGGTTTTAGACGTTCAGGGCTGTAACTTTATAATTATTATAAAATTATTTCATGTTTCCCAATTTCGGGACATATGCCTGACATCATCATGTTTGATAATGATTATTCCACTGTTGGTTAAGTATTCCTTCCCTATCCTTCCATGAACCCTTCCTGTTAAACTCTTAAGCTTTTTTGGCTATATTTTATTGAAATTTTTTATCAAATTTCTTCGGAGTTTCACATGTATTACAGAATGTTTATTCTGTTTTTCCCCATGGTTACGTCCTCACCCTTGGGGTGGTAGGTCATTTAATCTTGCATCTTCTATCCAATGTATCATTTTTTCTTCACATGAAGATCTAGCTTTGCATCTGGTAGCATTTAAATTGGTTTCTGACTTTGGGCCGTTTTGTGTGACTGATGTCTTGTTTCCGTTTTTTTCATTGATTTTTTCAGAGACGTTGTTTACATTGAAAACGTCCTCATATATAGGTAGTATTTTATATTCTATAACTGTAGAATTATTGTAGGATACATGGATTATTATTCCGGTAGTGTAGCTCAATAAATTTGGATTTTGTCCACACTTAGGCTCTATCGGGATGCCTTTGGGCTCTTAACCCTTTACCTAACGCAGACGATGTCAAAATTTATTATTTTAAATATCATTTTTAAAAAATTTTCAAAACATTTCAACAAAACCATATCATGTGACCCCCTCATCGGAACGAGCTCAATGTGCTCGTTCCAATGAGAAGTTACATTATATGGATTTGTTGAAATATATGGAAAAATTTAATTTTTTTTACTGCTCAATTTGCATATTTTGCGGGCGGATCCGGGCGATTCGTTAGGTAAAGGATTAATGTTTCCTTTTTGAACTTGGGCGTTTTTTCCCAAAAAATTTTTTTCAAAAAAATATTTTGAATTTAATTTTGATTGCTATTATTCATGTATCTTAATTATATATTTTATTATGGAGATTGGAGGACTGATATCGACTTTAGTCGATGCACTCCTGCAGACTCTTGTCATTCTTGTGTTCACTGGGATGACTAATTTTGGAGACAGGTGTTGCGATACGTTGTTGGCAGTGAGGTTCTGAGGCCAGGCCTCTCACCGCGTTATAATTCATTTTTTCAGTTTTTATTTCAGAGGAACATGAACATGGTGATGATATTGTGACACCCATCCAAGTGTGCTACCGTCTTCGCGCTCCGTTGAGCAAATAGAGCTAGCTGCAGTGCTTATGATTGCAAGGGTTAAGGCCTTTTGTTAAGGGTCTTAATCTCCTGCAAGCAGCTAGCTCGACTGGTGAAGCGGTTACTCTGTCTGTGGGAGCTGTGACACCGGGTAAATCTGTTACCGTCAAAGGAAATGTAGCTGTGGGTAGAGTGAGCACTTAAATATAAATAAGCTCACCCAGCGACGATGGAAATAGGGAGGCAATAAGGAGGAAGTCAGCAAGTTTCTTGTACTCGGCGAGGTCTAATAGACTGCGAGCGGGAGAGACCCCTCTCTAACCTAACAACATTTGGGGCCAAATGTTGTTATTAGAAACTTGCACAAGCCGGAGCATACCCACAAAGTTTTCTGGTTGGAAACTTGTACGAGACGGAGCATATGTCCGCCCACTGCTCAGGACGTTCTGTCCAGTCTGCAGCTGGGGGGTTGGCTTCAGTCACGGCTTCCCCCGCTACGTTATTAAAGCACACACGACCACAGTCTAGCTACCCAATTTCAAATAACCAGTCAGCTGTGCAAAGATGGAGCCTTCCTTCGCACTTGAAGTCGGACCATCCGATAGCTAGCGATCCGAGGCATCGATCAACGGGATGCTCGGAGAAGAGATCTATCTCCGGCTCTCCGTCCCAGGAGCAGCAAGCTGTGGGAAAAACAAGACCTCTGTTCCTCAAGCCTCGAGAACAGACTTGCTGTCGCAGTTGTACTGCTGTTAGCAGCATCCCAGCTTATGCAAGAGCAGCCTCCCGCAGACGCCAGTGTGAACTGTTGGACGGTGCTGGGTTTGGTCCGGTCAATTGTGCATGTAGTAGAAGCATGAAGTTTCTCTACAGGACGCTCGGCTAGATCTGGGGTCAGATCACCGATTGGAAAACCCTCTCAGTCCCCGTTAACAGTCGGGACCGACTGTGTCCGTTGTGAGAAACCTTCAGTGAGGAGGAACATCCGTCTTATGTGACGAGTCAGGATGCATCTCCCGCACTTCAGCCAGGGTCGGCTGTGGCTACGGCTTCCTCTTCTTCCATGAATTTGCATGATAAGGGATAGATACCTAAAAGTTTTTAACGCAACTCTCGGCGAGGTCTGGAGCAGACTGCGAGCTGAGCTGGAGAACCTTCTCCTTTCCATCGGCAGTCAGGGTCAATGGTTTTTGGTTTGAGAAACTTTAGTGAATTGAGATGCCCGACGAAAGACAAATGCGACAAATTTTTTTTAGGACGATTCGACGAGTTTTTGGATGATTCGACGAAACTTCTGAACAAATTCGACGAAACTTTAGACGATTTGATGAAACTTTGAACGATTCGACGAAACTTTGGATAGTTCGACGATAAAAAAGTACAAGTTCGACGAAAACTTTTTATTTCCCCCAGCGGATTAAAAGAAGTTATTTTTACAACATACCCCACCCAATATAATGTTGAGTAGAGTATGTTGTAAGATAGCGTCTTTTATCTCGGAACTTATTGGGTGGGGGCAAGAGTGTGTGTGCTTGAATAGCTGAGAATTTTTCTCGTAAATTACACTTAATTAAGGTGTCGTAGCCTATATTTATGAGACGCTCACACTTAAGGCGCCAATTATAGAATTATCAGGGTGTCAAAAATAAAACCAATTAATGGACGAATGGATCATCCCAAGGAAGTTGACTGAAAAATAACAGACAATGAATTGGTACCATTGAATTGATACATGTATCCCCCCTCCCCCCCACCACCCCTCCCCACACACACACACACACACACACACACACACACACACACACACACACACACACACACACACACACACACACACACACACACACACACACACAGTCTTGTCTACCCTACATACCGAGGTACCCCATTATTTGTCCTTTGTGTGGACTAACGGTTTCTACCTCGTTTTGCCGGTACAGTTCTGGGAAAACAACCGAGGTAAAGGGTTTCTTTTGTCATTTGTACCTCGGTAAGGCGAAACACGCAAACTCTTTTGTCTAGTTACCTCGTCAAGTTGGTAAGACACACACACACACACACACACACACACACACACACACACACACACACACACACACACACACACACACACACACACACACACACACACACACACACACACACACATACACACACAATTCTGTTGGGAGAAGTTGTTAGCACAATTATAATTTACTACAGCTGCAACATAATAATTTTAAAGAACATTTATTTTTCTTTTGGACCATGTATCAATGACATAGATGCCATAAATTCCTTCGTTGTTATCTCAGAGTGTTTGAGCTTTTCAAATAATGTTTGTATGCTGTTTTTGCGTTTACGCGAACTTAATTTTTGATGTCTTTGAAGCAACTCTTCAGAAACCAGCTGTGCTTGTGTCAGGATTAACCCACCCTCCTCCCAAAGTAAATTTACAAGAAGATAAAAGTTCATGCCAGGCTTGGAAATCTTTGTATTGACGAGATGATTCCAGCCTTCTGTGTCATTATTAGATCTCACATGCTGGTCAAAGACAGACCAAAATGACACAAGAAACATAGGATTATCGATTCACGTGTTTTGAGTATATTCCAGCTGTTTGGCTAGGGGACTGTTTGATGTGTTATTACAAAGCTCTTTCATTGAATTAAAGTAACTAACAACGTGAGTTGATGGTAGAAATGCAAGACATAAGAAACGTTGAATAAACTTTATGTGTTGGTTCATTTTCTATATGTCTCTGAAAGACGACATTGTTGCACTTTTCGCCAGACTGTCTGCGTCCAATGAAAGATGCAACCCTGTATAATGACATTGGGAAACTGTTCTTCAAAGAGCAGTTTAACAAAAGGCAAGAAACAAATTGCTTGGCCAATTGTGTCTTTAATATCATTTTTAAAAATATATTCGTCGAATTTACCCTTTTAAAAAAATTTTGTTGAAATTGTCTTCCGTCAAATTGTCTTCTCGTCGAATAGCCCATTTCGTCGAGTTTGTCTTTCGTCGAATAGTCCAGATCCCCACCCCAGATGTGCAAGGCAAAATGCTACATTTTATAAAAGCAAATACAAAATTAATTTAAAAAAAATGATGACTGGTATTAACACCACAGTTTCTCCCCTATTTCCTATTTTTGTTTTTGGAAGTATACCCTCCCCAGTCCCCACATACACTGCTGATGTTTATCGAAAAATAATCTCGAAAACCGGTATGCTTTGACAGTGTTTGGGTCCATATGTTAATTTTTGTGAAACCCTGAAGCAGCACGTGTTGACCTCATTGTCGTTTGTTCTATTTTTAATGTTGGAAAATTTTGTTGGTGTTCAGTGCACTGAATATGTTTATTCAAAGCAATCATTACACTGTTCTGTTGCTGCTGCATGGTTTATACTGCATTATATGGATTTATTTATGGGAGCCTTTCATTATTGTCATCATTTAATGTCAGTTCAACATAACATTTGTGGGTTTTTCTCTTTCCAAATCTCGAAGACGTCTACTGTCTAATGAAAGCACATGTTTTGAAAACAAAAATTTGATTGGTCAGTTCATCAGACATGTCAGTTTGAGAAGGAAAACAATACTTATCTGTCAATAAATAAAGAACAAGTTTTGCAAATAATGTTGTTTTAATAATTCTATTTCCATTGTACAATATACTGTGCATACAAGACATGTCTTTAACATAAAACAAAGAAAGGTGAAATATTCAACTGAAAAGAAAATCATTGTCATTTTGGATTTACCGGTATGTTTCACTGGGATTTTCCCACCACACCAGTCCCGGACGACCTCTGAGAGGCTTAAAAAAAATTATTTTTTGATCAAAAAATGGTGTCTGAAAACAAAATGTGTCCGAAAATTTAGATAAAATACGGTATTTTTATTTCAATTTCTCCTGTCACTGAGTTAAGTTGAGTAAATTGGTATGTTCAACTTATGAATAGAACAAAAACAGACGTGGAAGGAAGATGTCAAAGACAGAACACATTAGTTTTGTTTTCTCTGCCATGTTGGCGGTCTGCGATCAACACTGAACTGTCAAATTTGACGCTGTCATAGACTATGTAACAATGACGGGCATTTTATACAAAAAACTGAAAACCGTACAGTGTACATTTTTTTCTGTTTGGTTTTCGGTTTTTTGTAAAAACCGAAAACCGAACCGAAATTTCAGTAAACCTACAGCACTAATTTCATGTTCCCCAATTTCGGGACATGGGCCTGACGTCATCATTATTGCTAATGATTTTTCCAGTGTTTGTTAAGTGTTCCTTCCCTTTCCTTCCTTGAAGCTCCTCAGTTAAACTCCCAAGCTTTTTGGCTTGTTTTATTGAATTTTTTTTAATAAATTTCTTGGGAGTTTAACGTGTTACACAGAATGTTTATTTTGTATATCCCAATGGCTACGTCCTCACCCTATGTAGGGGTGTTTAGGCATTTTTGGTCATGCATCATACATCCGATGTAACGTTTTCTCTTCTAATGAAGATCTTGTTTTACATCAGATAGTTCAAAATCTGTTATTGACTTCAGGCCGTGTTGCCTGGGGTCTTGTTTCCAGTTTTCATTCTGACATTGTTTACATTGACAACACTCTATTTATATATGTAGTTTCCTATTTATTATTATGGTAGGACTGTTATAAGATACATTAAATATTCCGGTAGTGTAGCAATTAATTTTTTGGATAGTAAAATAATTTTTGTCCACACTTAGGCTCTATCGGGATACATTTGAACTCATCGTTCCCTTTGGGGACTTGGGCTCTTATCAAAATGTTTCGAAAATTTTTTTTGTGTAAATTATTTTTCGATTTATATTTTGAATGTTATTTGTTATGTATCTTTTTCTAATATTTAATGTGGAGTTGGTGGGAGTACGATTGACTTTATTTTGCTTCATTATGAAAGGATATTGCTCATATGCAAGGCGAGGAAGCCTTTCCTCTGATTTATGTGTTGGTTGCCTTGCTTGTTGTTCTTGCTCAACATGTGTCGGATGGGATGACAAATGTTGGAGACGGGTGTCACGGTACTTTGTTAGAGGCGAGAGGCCACTGCCGGTCCTCTTGCGGCGAGAGGCCACTGCCAGTCCTCTCGCCACAATGTCACTCTAGTTTTTCAGTTTCTATTTTCTATTTCAGAGGAACAAGAACATGGTGATGTTTACATGACGCTGTCAGAGAGTGTGTTTCCGCCATTGCATTTAGATACTCAAACAGAGCTAGCGGCAAAAGTGCTCTTAAATATTAGTCCGGGCAATAAACCACACACCTGTGGTTTCAGCTCCCTGTTGCCAGCTAGTTCGACCGGTGAAGCGGTTACTCCGTCCGTGGGTACCATGATGCCGGGTGTGTCCATTGCGGTCGAGGAGAGTAGAAAGGGTAGAGCGAGCACTATAAAATAAAATCAGGCTCACCCTGAGACGACAGAGAGGAAGAGGCCGGCAAGTTCAGCAGGAAGCTTGCTGAGGTCTGAAGGACCGCGAGCGAGAGAGCCCCCCTCTCTTTCACAACAACATCTGGGGCCAGGTGTTTTTGTTTGGAACTTGCGTCAGTTGGAGCATACGTCCGTGGCTCCCGTCCGGGATGCTCTGTTCAGTTCATAGCCGGGGTCGTCTACAGTTACGGCTTCTTTTTCAGCGCCTACCAAGCACACATGATCACACCTTGGCTACGTGACTTCTGATATCCAGCCTGCATCGCCGAGAAAGGACCACTCTTCATCAAAGAAATCACACCATCCAGTAGCCAAGGAGACGAGGCCTCATTCATAGGTACGTCCACAGAAAAGAGCCATCTCGGACACACTGTCCCAGGAGCAGCCTGCAGCGAAGCAACAGAAGACCGCTGTTCCTCAGGCCTCCGTAATGGACTTGTTGTCGCAGATTGCGCAGCCCATCGCAGCATCCCTGCAAGTGCAGAAGCAGCCGGCGGCAGTCTCAGAACCTGTCGGATGTTGCTGGGTCGGTCCAGTCATCTGCGCGTTCAGATGCCGATGACCGCGAGTCTAATCTGATTCAGTTGGATGGTGAAAGGGATTTGGAGGAGAATTACCCTTCCCTTTCGGAACAACACATGGTGGCGATGGATCTATTCATCAATACTTCCCTGAGTTCATTCCTGAGAATCAGAATGCGGCGACTGCTCAAAAGAAGCTCTATTCAGTAGCTAAGGAGACAAGGCCTCATCGGAACATCCGGATAAAAGAGAGAATGGTTGCGATGGATTTAATCCATTAACACTACCCTGAATTTGTTCCAGCGAATCAGAATGTGCGACTACTAGGAAGAAACCGCTGGTGTTGTTGGACGCTGACTTTATCCGGACAAAGAGGAGGTCATGTCTTTTCCGGTTCAGTCTAGACAGGTATTGCAGGTCTTTGGCCATTTAGACGACGCCGTATTCAACTTTCCATTGGGAAGAAGAAAGGCGGTTTCTTATCTTCCGTAATTTTACCGATTGTTGAACTACGTTCAATTTAAACGGTCGGGGAAGATGTATAGAGCATCAATACTCTGCTCCTTAAGTCAGCATCTAATCGACCCCACAGCAGCAGAAAAGAGTACGTCCTAGACAGAAAAATGTCTAAAAAGGACTCCTCACGAGGGTATAGGAAACCCTCCTATTATTATACCCCACGCAACGAAGTTGCAGGGGTATAATGTTTTTGACTGGTCCGTCAGTCAGTCCTACTTGTTTTCCAGACTTTTTTTTCTACACGCTTCCAGATATTGAGCTGATTTTTGGTATGTGAGTCTAACATGGTGGCCTACAGATCAAGTTTGCATTTTTTTCCGCTCCCCTGATTTTTACTGAATTTATGGCCCTTGGACTCTGAAAAATTCATCAAAATTACAGTTTTCCGGACTTTTTTTCTACACGCTTCCAGATATTGAGCTGATTTTTGGTACGTTAGTCTAACATGGTGGCCTACAGATCAAGTTTGCATTTTGTTCCGCTCCACTGATTTTTACCGAAATTACGGCCCTTGAACTTTGAAAAGTTCATCAAAATTACAGTTTTCCGGACTTTTTTTCTACACGCTTCCAGATATTGAGCTGTTTTGGGGTATGTTAGTCTAACCTGGTGGCCTACAGATCAAGTTTGCATTTTGTTCCGCTCCACTGATGTTTATCGAAATTACGGCCCTTGAACTTTGAAAATTTCATCAAAATTACAGTTTTGCAGACTTTTTTCCTACATGCTTCCAGATATTGAGCTGATTTTTGGTATGTTAGTCTAACATGGTGGCCTACAGAACAAGTTTGCGTTTTGTTCCGCTCCACTGATTTTTACCGAAATTACGACCCTTGGGCTCTGAAAAATGCATTAAAATTACAGTTTTCTGGACTTTTTTTCTACACGCTTCCAGATATTGAGCTGATGTTTGGTATGTTAGTCTGACATGGTAGCCTACAGATCAAGTTTGCATTTTGTTCCGCTCCACTGATTTTTACCAAAATTACAGCCCTTGAACTTAGAAAAGTTCATAAAAATTACAGTTTTCCGGACTTTTTTCCTACACGCTTCCAGATATTGAGCTGATTTTTGATATGTTAGTCTAACATGGTGGCCTACAGAACAAGTTTGGGTTTTGTTCCACTCCACTGATTTTTACCAAAATTACGGCCCCATAGACTTTGAAAAGTTCATCAAAATTACAGTTTTCCGGGCTTTTTCTCTGCTTGAATTCTTTCAATACCGTTGAAACTACAGAACACTGTTGTCTGCAGTATTCCTAGAATCTATGTTTATTTTTAAAAAAATGATTAGAGCTTGAAATATCGGGGCACATGGGGTATGTGAGCGTGCTCACTAAGGTTCTGTATTTACTCTAGGGATCATCAATACAGCAACTAGGAAAAGGGGCGTATGTCTGATCGAGACTACCGGTCAGACGCCCTTAAACCGCTGGGTTGAGGCTCTTCACGAGGGGGACGCAGTTTCTCCTTCTGTAAGCCTCGCAGGTACTACAGGTGAGGGTTAGGACCAGACCTATTAACTCTCCCGGTTTCACCATGAGTCTCCCGGTTTCACCGTGAGTCTCCCGGTTTGAGGAACCAACTCACGCTCTCACGGTCACATCCTATTTTCTCCCGATTTGACACTTTTCAAAATAGTTGTCCTGAAATCCATCACATTTTACTGTTTACAAATTTCTGAAATCTCGGACAAGCGAGATTGCAAAGATTTGTGTGAATGTGTTCAATGACGTCAGGTTCGGCTGTAATTGACTCGGTTTCTGCAAAATTCTGCATCTTCCAATAGCGAGTCTTGTGTTCTATTTTGAAAATTATACAAGTTGTCAAGTTGGTCATGGTATATAAATTTATAACAAAATGTCCATGATAACAAATGAGGTCAAAAACGCACATGGTCAATTTGTTTTCACCTGGAAACATGCTTGTACAGTCGTAACTTACATTTCCATTTTGAATTGTGTTTATTAAAAAAAATATTTGAACTGTGTTTTGTGTTACTCACGTTAGAGAAGGTGTCCTCAGTATTCATAACTCCCATTATGAAAAAAACAAACAAAATAATCCTGTTGGTTCAAAATGAAGACAAAATACTCTGCTGGACATGTTCTGAATCTGTTTGTATATAAGTAAGGGGAGGTAACTTATGTCTTGTGATATCTCACAACAGATTTTTTTCAGTTTTCAACAAACTTTCAATTATATTTTTTTTTACACAAAATGGATAAATTTGGTATGAACCATAACAATAGTATATATAATAGGTCAGCTGAAGTTAATTATAATTGAGAGATTATGTTTTTATTTAATTTATATTTCGAGTTTATATAATTTTGATTTCACATAACCGTGACAGTATAAGAATATACTTGGCGTACAATGCATACAATGCATTTTATAAAAACACATGGGCATGTTTCATAAATAAACTATATTTAAACTGACCACCCTGGTGGACATAATGTGTCCCCATTGTTGTAAACAGTATGGCTCTCCCTTGTTTTGTTTTCAAAACAGACTTTCATGTAGCATGGATCAAACTGGATATTACAACTCGGGGGTATTAATTCTTTTTCAGGGGAAGTTTTTGTTCTTCATGTCCTTCTCTGCCCACAGTGGCATAATGGAGTTGGTTAGACGTGAAGGGAACCATCACGGTTCCTATATTATTTGATGACTGGCACAGGAACGATTAAGTAATGTGGGTGAGGAGATTTCAATATGACTTTGAACCCTCCCCCCCCCCACCCCACACACACACACACACACACACACACTGCCTATGTGTTTAGAGGCAATTACCGGGCAAGACGTTTTCTTCCCGCAAGCCTCGTATTATTATACCCCCACTTTCGAAGAAAATGGGGGTATACTGGATTACATGCATCCGTCCGTCCGTCCATCTGTCCTGCCGTCTGTCCATCCGTCCATCTGTGCGTCCGTGTGTGAGTCCTTCCGAAAATATTAATAACTTAAGTAAATTATTATTTTTTATAATATTTGTTGGTTATAGGTATGCCCACACTAGTTATTTTTTTTTTTTATTATTTTTTTTATTATTATTTGTTCACTTAGAAATTGTGTCCGTCCGAGCCAAATTTTGTCTGTTCAGCCTGTATCTTGGGTATCGAATGTTCTATTGCAATGAAATTTGCCATGAACCCTCATTGTGGTATAGGCTTTAAAAAAAGGATTCAACGATATTTCTCACATTCTCCTTTTTAGAGTTATCTCCCTTTTTACCTGCATCGCCAGCGGCAGAGCAGGTCTAGTAACCGCTCGACTCCATCCGTCCGTCAGTCCGTCCATCCGTCTGTCCGAAACACTTCTTCCGTCAAAGTTTTCTTGGCTTCTATGAAAGGGAATGATTTTATATTTGGTCTCTTGCTTCATAATGATGAGTTGTATCGTGTATCTAATTTTCCAGATCTGCCGTGCAGCCACTTCCTGTTTGCCGGTACTTTGAAATTTTACTGTACCCACTGAACATTGAAAATTTTTATACTGTACCAATGACCCAGACATAGCTGGTGCTAATTCTAAAAAATCTAGGGCCAAACACAAATTTTGCCCCCCAATCCCCAAAATTTGCATCAAAAACCAAAAATAACATGTCCTAAATGGTCCTCCATACTTTTCCTCCACTGCGCATGCGCAGTGTCAAGGAGGTCTCGAAATTAGCGCCAATTATCATTCTTTGTTTGGCCCTTCATCAGTTCACATCTGACTGATATTTGTGCTTGCAAATCTCAGTTTAAATGAATGATGCCAGACACATAAATATTAGACAAATGGTGGATCTAAAGAGGAAATAGAAGGAGGAGAGGAAAAATTAGTGGCAGGAAATAATCAGAGCTGTAACTTAAATTTTTTTTTATGAAATTATGTTATGTTCCCTAATTTCAAGGCATGGGCCTGTTGTTGTCATTCTTGCTATAAAGTTACACTGCTTGATCAGTGTTTCCTCTCTCCTTTTCCTTTAGTCCCCCCTTGCTATTCTCCCATGCTTTTGGCATATTTTCTGTAATATTATTACTAAAATTTCTTGGGAGTTTTGGCTTGGTAACAGAATGAATTCTGTTTTTTCCCCATGTTTACGTCCTCACCCATGGGTGTTTAGGCATTGTGTTCTGCATCTACCATCTGATGTTCTGCGTTTCTTCCCTGGAAGTCTCTGTTTTGCATCAGATAGTGTTTTAATTGGTAACTGATTTCGGGCCATGTTTATCAGTGCCTGGAGTCATGTTTCCGGTTTTTATACACTTCTTGTTTACATTGACAACGATTTCTGTTGAGAGTGATTTCTTGTCTTTGTATTAGTTTAATCATAACAAGATACATTATTATTATATGTAAGTGTTGCATTAATTTTTTTGAAATATTTTAAAATTTTTGTCCACACTTAGGCTTTTTTGGGATCCATTGGGGCTCAACGTTACTTTCAGAAACTTTCAAAAATTTGTTTGATTTCATTTATTTTTTCTATATGTTAATGGATCATGTTATTATGTATCTTTGTTTTCAGGGGTTGGTGCGAGTACTAGGACTGTTTGTGTTCTTTTCACAATGAAAGGATATTGTTCAAATTGTAATAAGTATAAATCTTCCTCTGACTTTCATAATCATTGTATTAATTGTAGTCAGTGTACTCGCACTAACTCCTGCTCAGTGTGTGTCAGTGAAACGTGTGTCACGGTATGTTGTTAGCGGGGATAAGGCCATAGCGATCCTTTCTCCGCAGGGTCACTCTAGTTTTTCAATTTCTTTTTCAGAGGAACAAGAACAGGGTGATGTTTCTGTGATGTCTTCCAAAAGTGTGCCTCCGTCGTCACAGTTAAATGAAGAGCTAGCGGCAAAAGTGCTCATGGAAATACGTCAGTTGCCTAAGAGGTCTCTAGTAGAATCGACGGCATTGGCGTCCGCTAGCTCGCCCGGTGTAGCGACCATTCATCGAATGGCTCGGCAGCCGGGTTCGTCCATTGCGGTCCAGGAAGGAGATTTGGGTGATGCGAGCACTATAATAACACGCTGTCAAAAGTGTCACTAAACCCCAGTAAATAAATAAATAAAGTAACTAAATTAATAACTTGTCAAATTTGTCCTCATGACATTGTAAATGGTTTGAATTCATATGCAATTAACCATGCTATTCAATTAAGAAGTATGCAATTAAAAGGGCAACACTCACTGTTTTTGTGATGGTTGAAATATTTTTATGATTTTCTCCAGACACAGACAAGAAGAAGAAGACAGAGAAAGAGAAAGGAAGCGACAAGAGAAAATTGATAAGAAGGAGGCCCGAAGAAAAGAAAGGGAACAGAAAAGATGGGAGAGAAGATTGTTGAAAAAGAAAAAGGAAGAAGAGAAAAAAATGCAGCTGAAAATTGCCTTAGAAGAACGAAAGTTGCTAATAGCACAAAGAAAATTGGAATCGTTACGTCTGTTGTCTGAGTTGTTTGACAGAGTGAAGGTTGGTTAAATATTCAAGGTTTTTTTTTTTCACACGCTACAGTATGGCCACCGTAGACTGGTCACATTTTTATACAACAACCAGTGGCCCAGACTTAGCTGGTGCAAACTCGATAAAATCCAGGGCCAAACACAAATTTTGACCCCCCCCCCCCACTCCCATCCCCCAAATTTGCATACAAAACCGAAAAATTGAAGTCCCATCTGATCCTCCATACCTTTTTTTACTGCGCATGCGCGGTAACCAGGAAGGTACTGGAATTGGCGCAAAGCATCATTTTCTTTGTTTGGCCCTAAGTCTGTAAACAATGAGCTGACATCTGAGGATGCCAGACACAAATCAATGAAAGAATTGGTGGATTCAAGGCTATAAATGGATGATGGAAGTGAACAACGGTGATTTGAGACGTTCAGGGCTGTAACTTGACAATAATGATAAAAATTATTTTATGTTTCCCATTTTCGGGACATGCGCCTGATGTCACCATTCTTGCTAATGATTTACCTATTGTTTGTTAAGTGTTCCTTCCCTATCCTTCCATGAACCCTCCTGTTAAACTCCTAAGCTTTTTGGCTGTTTTTATTGAAATTTTTTATTAAATTTCTTGGGAGTTTAACGTTTGTTACAGAATGTTTATTCTGTTTATACCCATGGGGTGTTGGGTTGTTTTGGTCTTGCATCTTCTATCCGATGTATCATTTTTTCTTCGTATGACGATCTAGCTTTGCATCTGGTAGCATTTTAATCGGTTACTGACTTTGGTCCTTTTTGTGCCTGTTTTGTTTCCATTTTTTTCTATTGACGTTGGGTGCACGGTGGCGTCGCGGTAACCGGTTCTTGTCAGATCACCGAAGTTAAGCAACTTCGAGCCCAATTAGTCTTCGATGGGTGACCGTTTGAGCGATCGATTCGGACTCACGCGTTGTGTGTCCTTGGGCAAGGCACTTAACCTTAATGATGATGCCGTGTACTAAGGTGCACTGCACGCTGATGGTGCACGTCTTCAACCAATCTAACCCTGCCTGTGCTGCAGTGCGGAGTTACGATGTTGGGGTGCTGGCAGCTGCTTGTCGTTGCTGCGGTGGTTCTCTCCGGGTACTCGTCTTCCTCACACATAAAACTGTCAAGGTCATGATTAGCCATTGTGCATAAGTATGTGACCTTAAACAACAATAAATAAATGAATCATAATTCTATTGACGTTGTTTACATTTGGCAACGCCCTTAACATGTAGTATTTAGTATTATAATACTTCAGAATTATTGTAGGATACAATTCCGGTAGTGTAGCTCAAAAAAATTGGCATTTGTCCACACTTCGGCTCTATCGGGATGCCCTTGGGCACATGATGTTCCCTTTGGGAACTTCGGCATTTTCAAAACATTTTTTTTAGAATTGTTTCAAAATTAATTTGATTGCTGTTATCATGTATCCTTATCATGTATTTTTGGTGTTGAATTTGTAGGAGTGCTGTCGACTCTGTTTTTAGATTACAATTAATTATGAAAGCTTACTGCTCTAAATGCAAGGCGAGGAAGTCTACCTTGGATTTACATGCTTGTAGTCGATGCACTCCTACAGATTCTTGTCCTACTTGTGTACATTGGGATGCCAGACGTTGGAGACAGGTGTCGTGGTATGTCGTCGGCGGTGAAGTTCCGATGCCGGAGCTGTCACCACAGGATAATTCAAGTTTTTCAGTTTCTTTTTCAGAGGAACAACAACATGGTTATGGTATTACGACACCCATCCAAAGTGTGCTGCTGCTGCTGCTGCACTCTGATTAGCAAACAGAACTGGTTGCTAAGATGCTCCTGAATATTAAACAAGGAATAAGGAATCTTATTCCAGCAGCCAGTTCGACTGGTGAAGCAGCAAGCCCGGCAGTGGGAGCTAAAACACCGGGTAAGTCCGTTGCGTTCAAGGGAAGTGTAGAATTGGGTACAGCGAGCACCTCAAAAACTAAAGCTCACCCAGCGACGACGGCAAAAGGGTAGAAGCCTGCAAGTTTCACTTTGGGAAGCTCGGCAAGGTCTGATAGAACGCAAGCGGCAGAGCCTTCTCTAACCCAGCAACATTTGGGGCCAAATGTTGTTTTGAGAAACTTCACTGAGTCGGAGCTAACGTCCACACTCGCCGCTCGGGACACTCTGTCTAAACTACAGCTGGGGTCGGCTACAGTTATGGCTTCTTCTTTAGGTTCAGATAAGCACACGTAACCGCACACTAGCTACCCGACTTCGGAGACTGTGAAGTTGGCCCATCCGGTAGCTAGTGATCCGAGGCTTCATTCATTGGGACGTTTGGAGAAGAGATCTACGTCCAGATCTCTGCCCCAGGAGCAGCAAGCATTGAGAAAACAGACCGCTGCTCCTCAAGTCTCTGTAACGAACTTACTGTCGCAAATTGCGCAGCTCATCGCAGCTTCTCAGCAAGTGCAAGCGCAGCCTTCCGCAGACTCCGGTGGTGAGCTGTCGGTCGGTGCTATGGTCGGTCCGGTCATCTGTACATTCAGATGCTGTTGACCAAAATTCTCAGCTGAATCAGTCGGATGATGAAAAGGAGAAGGAGGAAGATTACCCTTTCTCTTTTGAAACAACATATAATAGCGATGAATTTCATTCATCAATACTATCCTGACCTTGTTCCACCTAATCAGCAAGCTGCGTCTGCTAGGCAGAAACCGTTGTCGTCTCTAAGACAGAGAAGTCGTGCGAAGGAAAGATGATGTTCTTTCCTTCCCGGGACTATCTTGGCAAGTGTCAGAGGTCTTCGTCCATATTAATGATGCTATATTCAACCTAGCAAGTTTGAAAAAGAAAGGCGATTTCTATCTGCATCTTCAATCAGTATACCGTTTCCTGGATCACGTTATTTTAAAACGGTTGGAGAAGATGTTCAGAGATCTCCTCTGCGTCTGGATGAGCAGGCTGGGGATTTGGATATATCCTTGCCTACATCATTCAATTTACGCTCGGATGTGATGGAATCTTCTATTTCATCTAGTACAGCGATTCTGGGCGCTATGTCCTACGCAGATCATATCACCAAGGCACTGGTGCAGCATCTGAATGGAAAGGAATTTGAGGATGTTAGTTCCTCGCTAAGAATTCTTTCCAGGGCAGTCATGTATGCCATGTACCACTCTGCCCTTTCTGTGGCAAATTTGGAGTTGGTTAGACGTGATGCAGCCCTTGCGTCGTCATCAATTATCGATGACAGGGTGAAAAGCTCTCCAAGTCGCTCCGGTCTCCAGACACACACTGTTTGATGACAAGCTTTCCTTAGTCTATGAACAAGCTACCAAAAAAAAAAAGCTTTCAGCGCACTGCTACTGAGATCAGCATCTCAACAACATGCATCAGCTGGCCGGAGTTGGCGAAGTTATTCCAGTTCCCAATAATCGAAGGGGAGCTCCTCGCAAGGGTCTAGAAAACCCTCTTACAGTTACTCCGGAGGTCGTCAATATAGCGACTCAGGAAAGGGGCGCAAGTTTGATAAAGACTATAAGTCAAATGCCCCTAGGACAATGGGCCGAGGTTCTTCGTGCGAAGGATGTAGTTTCTCCTCCCGCAAGCCTTGCAAGTCATACAGGTGATGGTCTAAACCTCTGTTGCTTTCCAGTTGGCGGAAGGTTATCAAACTTTGTGAAAAACTGGATGGAAATTACGGAAGATCAGTGGGTGAGAAATGTAGTCTCGGCAGGCCTGCGTCTATCATTCCGAGCAAAGCCCCCACTTACAAGAAGTCCGCGTTGGACAAATCTTCTGGCGAATTTTTCCTAAAGAGAGTCTCTCCTTGCGGAGGTATAGGCTCTCCTGTCAAAGAAAGCAATAGATCTCGTCGAGAATAAAAATTCTCCAGGTTTTTACAGTAACCTGTTTCTCGTACCGAAGCCAGACGGCTCGTTCCGACCGGTAATAGACTTGAGCTGGATAAACAAATTGATTATAGCTCCAAAGTTCTATATGGAAACCATTTGGTCTGAACATTCGAGTGGACGACTATGTGGCAAGCATAGATCTAAAGACAAGTACTTTCATGTCATGGCACATCCGGCATTCAGAAAGTACCTGCGTTTTGCCGTGCAAGGAGAGGTTTATCAGTTCAGAGCGATGTGCTTCGGTCTGAACCTGGCTCCTAGGGCTTTCACTCGAATAATGAACTCGGTAATGTCATACTTCCGAGCTCATTTGGCAGTGGTAACGTCGGCTTACTTGGACAACATTCTTCAGAGATACGGTGGCAGAATTATTCTTCAGAAGGATGTTCAGAGTCTGCTTCAGTTGTTCCGATGTCTCGGTTTCATAGTAAACAAGAAAAAGTCAGATCTAGCTCCGTCCAAGTCCCTCATTCACTTGGGAATGAGCTTTGAGACTCACAAAGATCTGGTGCGTGTGCCATTACCCAGAGCGAAATCAGGCAGTTGTTATGCTTGCTTTTGTCTAAACTCTCCCGCAGTGACTGCGAGGGTGTTCATGCGACTGATTGGTCTGTGTGGAGCGGCTGAGAATCTTATTCCGATGGGCTGCCTGAGCACGCATCCCCTCCAGATTTTCTTTACTCAGAACTGGACTGTAAAGACGCATTCGCTCGAAACCCAGATTGTTTTAATGGACCTAGTAAAACAAAAGGTTCAGGTTTGGGCGGATCGCCAGTTGTTGACTCAGGGAGTTCTGCTTCAGCTGCCGGATCCGGTCTTCACGATTACGATGGATGCGAGTCTGACGGGCTGGGGTGCATCCCTAAGTCCCGCAGACTTGAAGTGTCAGGGTCTTTGGACCCTCGGTTCCTAGAGATGCACATAAACATCAAGGAGATGATGTCGATCTGGCTAGCACTACAACATTGGATTGCTCCAATAGCGAACGCCCATCTTCAGATTCTGACGGACAACTCAATGGTAGTGGCTTATGTCAGGAACCAGAGAGGCACTCATTCGATTCCGTTATGCAAATTAACAGAGAAGATTATCCTATTCACTCTGAGTCATCATGTTCAACTCTCAGTCCGTCATATACCGGGTTGTCTGAACGTACTAGCAGACTCGCTCTCTCAAAAAGGTTGCCTGTTACCATCGGAGTGGACTCTCAACAAGCGAGTACTCAAGTCAGATCTGCTACTAGTGGGATCGTCCCATGATAGATCTTTTTGCGGGTTCTCTTAGTACAATTCCACGACTTCCATTAACCAGTGCGCAAGCAGTCATCAAATCATTCTTTTTTTGTACGCAAAACGTGGTTGACGTGTTGCCATCTTTGCATTACGATACAGTGATAATTCAACTCGTTGATAATGGTTTTCCTGTGACTGAAATTATGGATATGAAGATCTTATAATAACAGGACTGTGTTTTATATATTTTCGTTAATATTTTCAACCACATTCTCATTGTATTTTATTTATATATTCCGTGTTCGCGAATGTTTTTTCGACATCGTGTCAACGCGGTTCAGAAATAAAATTTTTCGGTTGATAAATTTTATTATTATTGTTATTGGAGTTAGGTGTCAATGAGGGACTGTTTGGACAGGATTCACTCTGTTGAGGGCTGAATTTCTGTTTTTTAGGTCCCTGTCATCCGTCTGGGTTCTGTCGTGTACCCACCGGTTATTTTTTCTGCCACCTTCTCTCGTAGTTGGGGGTGTTCTACTTTCTGTATCTGTTGAGTTCACCTTTTTCTTCTACTGCTCTCACCTCTGTTATTTCCAGTTCGGTTCCTTTAGGGCAATTCCTTTTGCCCTCGCCTTTAGTGTGCTCTCGTGGCTGTTCCTCCTGCATCTGCGGGAGGGGGTTTGGGGGGACGCTGTTGTTTCAGGGCCTCCCGACACGACCACATCTGGTGTGAGTTATACCCCCTCCGTGGGGGATGTGCAGCTCCTCCTGCACCTGTGGGGGGTGGGGAACGCTGTCGTTTCAGGGCCTCCCGACATGACCATGTCTGGTGAGAGTTACCCCCCCCACCAGCCACCCCACAAACCCCTCCCCACCCACCCCCCAACACCCCCCTCTGTTTGAGATGTGCAGCTCCTCCCGCACCCGCAGGTGGTGGAGAACACTGTCGTTTTGGGGCCTCCCAACATGACCATGTCTGGTGAGAGTTATTCCCCATCTGTGGGGGATGTGCAGTTTTTTTACCGTGGCAGATACTGCAGGAGCTATTGAATTTCTGGTGAGGAGATGCCTTGTTCCGGGACTATGCGCCTTCTCCAGTCGACATCTGAGGCTGTCACTAGGGTTGTGACTCCTCCTTTGGAGGCCAAGCTAGATGGCTCTCTCCCCTTTTCCACCAGTTCCAACAGCTCCCGTCGTATCTGCTGCTACTGCTGTACCGTCTACGTCATCGGGCACCATTTTAGCAGGCCTCGGCTTATCCCTGCAGGGGTCTGCAGTGATGTCTGTAGTGTGGTTGTGGGGTATCAGCCTCAGCCTTCCCTGACTTCAACTCGGTGAAGTCCGAAGTGGCTGCCGACTGAACCCTCTGCTGTGTCCTCTCAGCCGTTGAGCACAGCAGTTTTATCCCTGCAGGTGTCTGCAGAGGTGTCTGGTGGTGTTGACATGGGGGTATCGGCCTCAGCCTTCCCTGACTTCAACTCGGCGAAGTCGGAAGTGGCTGCCGACTGAACCCCATGCTGTGTCCTCTCGGTCGTTGAGCACAGCAGTTTTCTCCCTGCAGGGGTCTGCAGCGGTGTCTGGTAGTGTAGACGTGGGGTATCGGCCTCAGCCTTCCCTGACTTCAACTCGTCGAAGTTGTAAGTGGCTGCCGACCAAACCCTCATGCTGTGTCCTCTCAGCCGTTGAGCACAGCAGTTTTATCCCTGCAGGGGTCTGCAGGGATGTCTGGTAGTGTAGACATGGGTATTGGCCTCAGCCTTCCCTGACTTCAACTTGGCGAAGTTGGAAGGGGCTGCCCGCCAAACCCTCTACTGTGGTCTCTCAGCCGTCGAGTACCTCAGTTTTTCTCATTGGATTCGGATGTTCATGGTGGGTTCACCATGAGCTCCATGGTATCTCCGCGGTGTCTCTCCTGAGTTTCCGCTCTGTTGATCCTCGGGGTATGTGATATCCCACTACACATCTGCCTTCAGATGTTTTCGGCTGCAGCCTGTCGCCCCGCATCGGGTGTATTTGAGGATTGTGACCCTTTGCTGGTAAATGGGTCAGGAGTGAAGCCACTTTGACAGTTCAGTCCTACGTTGTTCCGTTCCAACAGTCAGTGAGCTTAGGGAGGCCCTCTCCTTGCTCACTTAGGTTCTGTCCAAGAGCCTTTTCCATTGCTTCCAGCGAGGCTACGAGTGGTTTCCGGGTGCTGTGATGCTGCCTCCCAGGATTGGAAACTGGTTGCTTTCTGATCCCCTGGTGTGCCCACACCATGGGAGGCGTCGGCTGGTTTGCCCATGATGGGCTATGTGTCTTCCGACTCATGGGATGAGTCTTACATTCCTGACGTCGAGAGCCAACAGTCTTCTGACTTGGGGACAGCTCTTGACTTTGTGTTTGGGTTACTTCCAGGTCTCAAACCGTCAAACCAGCCGACAGTGTCAGCCCGGCTGCGATCATTGGTCGCATGTCTACAGCCTGTGGAGCAAAATGCTTCTGGGTGCCTTCGACTGTGCCTGTCGGTACAGGTGTTGAGGCATTTACCGCTTTGGACTCTAAGCTGAGTTCCAAGGCTATGAAGACATCGTTCTTCATCAAGGTTGACACTTTTTGCCTCTGGTGCGTTATCGTTCCTACAATTTCGACAATCTGTCAGTCTGCCAGACTGTGATGGTCTTGGATCGGGACTCCAACTCCTCAGCCATGTGGAGACTCTGGAGTCCAGGTTGGGCTTATCGAGAGGGATGCTGGAATGCGTTCTCTCTTCGATCACGTCGTCTCTGCTTTGCTGCTTATCTGCTCCCAGATGAGTTTGATGACAAACAGGTTTTTGTTTTGTGTGTGCTGTTCAAGGCGTCATACATCTTCTCACACACATGCCTGTTACTCGGCTAACTTGGAATTAGTTTGCAGGTACGCTGTGCTGGACACAAGACGTCCCCTTTTTGAGGGGCAGTGCGCTTCTCTTTGATCTGCCTCTTTTGGCGGGTCCGCGACTATTCCTTGGTGCCGAAGAAGGACGGCCGACTCAGATAGGTTATCGATCTGAGTATTATGACGCAGTCTATCATTGCTCCTCAGTTCAGCATGGAGGCTTTCAGATCACATTGCCATTCCATTCCCCAGGATGTTTTCCAGTTCAAGGCCATTCCCTTTGGCCTCGGCCTGGATCCTTGGGCCTTCACCTGTCTGATGCCACATGAGTTAGTCTTACATCGCACACAGTCCACAGTGTCTTCTTCAGCTTGTCTAGTTGATCTCCTCCAGAGGCAATTCAGTGCTGCTTTTCTGGAGTCTGATGTCGTCACACTGTTGAGCCTACTCACGTCACTAGTGTTCAGAGTCAACGGAGAGAAGTCGGACCTGGTCCCTTCTCCGTCTTGTCATCTAGAATGGACTTCATCAGCCCGGAGTGTCTTCCCCGACTGCTTGGTCTCTGCGTTTTGGTGACGGATCTCATTCCTCTAGGTCAACTACATGTCTGACCTCTCCAACATTTTTTGCTCAGTCGTTGGAGGCCGAATGTCGAAACTCTAGTTCTGGTGCTTCTGTTACCGGAGTCTCTTCCTTGTCACCTTCTCCCCTGACAGATGTTCAGTGGATTATGCAGGGAGTTCCGTTGGACTTCCCCACGTCCGATCGTGTTCTGACGCTAAACGCCAGCGATCTCGGATGGGGTGTGACATTGGATCCTCTAGGTCTTTACCTTCACGAGTCATGGGACCAGGATCTAGCAGCTCTTCATGTTAACCAGAAGGAGCTTCTTGCTGTTCTTCTGTGTTTCCAACAGTGGATCCCCCTCTTTTCAGATTGTCAGGTCCTTCCGTGGTCTGACAATTCTACGGTGGTTGTTTACATTCGGAACCAGTACGTTTTGGTTTGGGATCTTCTGCTGCTCGCTCAGGATGTCAATGTCGGAGTGGTGGTTCGTCACATTCCTGGTCTTCTGAACGTCCTAGCTGACTCCCTGTCCCGACGGGGCAGGTTCTTTTCCACCGAGTGGATGCTCCACATGGCGGTGTTCCAGTCTCTTTGTGATCTCTGGGGTCGTCCCCACATCGATGTGCAACTCATTGGAACCATAAGGTGTTCTTCTGTGTTTCCAACAGTGGATCCCTCTCTTTTCAGATTGTCAGGTCCTTCCGTGGTCTGACAATTCTACGGTGGTTGTTTACATTCGGAACCAGTAAGGAATGCACTATGTTCCCATGTACGTTTTGGTTTGGGATCTTTTGCTGCTTGCTCAGGATGTCAATGTCGGAGTGGTGGTTCGTCACATTCCCGGTCTTCTGAACGTCCTAGCCGACTCCCTGTCCCTACGGGGCAGGTTCTTTTCCACCAAGTGGATGCTCCACATGGCGGTGTTCCAGTCTCTTTGTGATCTCTGGGGTCGTCCCCACATCGATTTGCAACTCATTGGAACCATGAGGTGGACACTTTCGTGTCCCTGTGTCCAGATGCTCTGTCTTTCGCCCTGGATGCTCTGGCCCTCCTTTGGGACGGTCTTGTTGGCTACTCCTTCCTGCCGGTTCTGATTCTGCCTCAGGTTCTAGCCCAGATATGAACCTGCAGTTGTCGAATCTTTTCGATCACACCCCTGTCTCCTCGGTGGGTGTGGATCAATCTGCTCCGCTCTCTGTTAGCGGCGGTTCCGGCATGTCTCCCTCTACGTCGCGACTTTCTTTGCCAAAGTCGCGCAAGGAGGTTTCAAGTTGACCCGACTCCATTGTGCCTTCGTGCATGTCTTTTATCGGGTCCTGTCTCCCCCGTAGTGGTTTTTAGAGACGAGCAGTGGAGTTGCTTTTCTTCTTCAAGGAGGCACTCACTCCATTGGTTTAGCCTCTGTGGCTCAGTAGAAGGTTCTTCTGTCGATGGTGTGCGATCACTCTGTTGCTTCTGTCACTCCTTCGATCACACCAATTGCGGAGTTTCTGGTATATGTTTGTTTCTGGGGGTCTCCAGCAATGGGTACAAGTCCATGCTTCGGAGACCTTTTTCATATGTCGTACCGCATTGTTTTCGGCACTCATCCTTGCCTCTCCAAGCTTGTTCAGCTCTTTTCCTTGAAAAGGCCTAGGACTTTGCAGTTTACTCCAAGATGGACACTTTCTTGGGCGCTGCTCTGCTTGGAGGGGGGGGGGGGGGGATTAGCGCCTTTATCCCCGATGGATATGCATTTTCTCACATGCCAGATCTCTCCTGAATCCATTTCTCGATGGATTTGTCTTGCTATTCGTGCAGCTTCCGCTCGTCTAGCTACTGGCGATTGTAATACCAATCGTTTTTCTTCCACGAGGTGCATGCATTGTCTTCCTCTCGGGGCTTCTATTAACGGGCCCTCTTTCTTCGGCTCAGGCTGTTGTCTATCCCAGCCATTCAGCTTCTTACAGGGTCAGTTCCAGCTCCGTGCTGTTACTGCCTTTTCTGTCTGTGCGTCGCACATCACCATACGCCTCATCTTTCATTGTCTTTTACTAATGTTTGTGATGCTATGGTTTGATAGGACTATAGATCTCTTCCTCTATCCACGGTTCCATTGCAATTGAGTTATGTGTGGGTTGGTTATGTGATTCCCTCCATCCTATTGTCTATTCAGCCTGTAGTAAACAATTGTAAGGTAGGCTGATAAGAAATATAAATTTTATAGTAAATTTCCTTTCTTATTATACCTACCGCAATTGTTTACATGGAAGCCCTCCCGTCTTCTTATTCGGGTAAGAATCCTTCCTCCCCGCTGATCTCATAACTCCTATGTTGGCGGACTCAAAAAAATGGTTTGATGACTGCTTGCGCACTGGTTAACGGAAGTCGTGGAATTGTACTAAGAGAAGAGCATCCCCTACTGGGTGTGCGCCGATGGCGCTCGACCCAGTTTGGGCTTATTTTTTCGTGGTGTTTTTTACACCACTTTTCTTTCCCAAATCTCTTGGGAAAGATTAAAATAGAGAGTATTTTATCCAAGTTAGGGTCTGTTACAACCAGTAGTGTATAAATTTACCAGTAATGTTGAAATCAACCAGTAATGTCGAAAAAAGTAACCAGTAATGTCGAAAAAATCGACCATTAATGTAAAAATCCGTAATGTCGAAAAATTAACCAGTAGTGTCGAAAAGTGACGACCAAAATGACGATATTTTTATACTGTACCAATGACCCAGACATAGCTGGTGCTAACTCTTAAAATACAGGGCCAAACACAAATTTTGCCCCCCAATCCCCAAAATTTGCATCTAAAATCAAAGAAAACATGTCCTGAAAGGCCCTCCCCACTTCGCCCCCACTGCGCATGCGCAGTGTCAAGGACGTTCCGAAATTGGCGCCATTAATCATTCTAAGTTTGGCCCTTCATCAGTTAACATCTGACTGATCTTTGTGCTTATAAATCTCAGTTTAAATGATGCCAGACACATAAATATTAGTGAAATGGTGATTCTAAGGAGGATAGAGAAGGAGGAGAGGAAAAAAATGTGTGACAGAATATTATCAGGGCTGTAACTTAAAATTTTTTAATGAAATTATGTTAAGTTACCTATTTTCGAGGCAGCAGCCATTTTGTTGTCATTCTGATTATTTAGTTACACTGTTTTTTAAGTGTTTTCCTCTCTCCCTGTCCTTTAAGTCCCCCCTTGCTATTCTCCCATGCTTTTGGCATAGTTTTTGTAATTATTATTACTAAATTTTCTTGGGAGTTTTAGCTGAATAACAGAATGAATTCTGTTCTTTCCCCATGTTTACGTCTTCACCTACGGGTGGTTAGGCGTTGTGTTCTGCATCTACCATCTGATGTTCTGCAGTTTCTTCCCGGGAAGTCTCTGTTTTGCATCAGATAGTGTATTTTTGGTAACTGATTTCGGGCCTGGGTGCCTGGAGTCTTATTTTAGTGTTTTTACACTCATTGTTTACATTTTCAACAGCCCTCTGTGTGAGGGGGGGATTTCTAAAAAATAATATTTTGATGTTATTTTAATCATAACTAGATACATTATTATTGTTCGTAAGTGTTGAATAAATTGTTTAAAATATTTTTAAAATTTTTGTCCACACTTAGGCTTGGGATCCATTGGGGCTCAACGTTACTTTTCAGAAACTTGGGCTGTTCTGAAAAAATATTTTTTCAAAATATTTTGATTTCAATTATTTTTTCTATATTAATGGATCATATTATTATTATGTATTTTGATTGCCAGGGGTTAGTGCGAGTACCAGGACTTGTTTTCTTTTCACATTGAAAGGATATTGATCAATTGTTTTAAGAGGAAGTCTTCCTCTGACTTTATTATCATCCTATATGTGGTCAGTGTACTCGCATTAACTCCTGTTCTGTATCGTATGATTTCGATGACAATATGGGAAGCGTATGTCACGGTATGTTATTGGGGATTTGGACACTCCGGTCCTTTCCCCGCAGGGTCACTCTACTTTATCAATTTCTATTTCAGACGATCAAGATTAGGGTGATGTATCCGTGATGTCTTCCAACAGTGTGCCTCCGTCGTCACAATTAATGAAGGGCTAGCGGAAAAGTGCTCATGTAAATACGCCAATTGCCTAAGAGGACCCTAGTAGGTTCGACGGCCTTTGACGTCCGCTAGCTCGCCCGGTGTAGCATCCATTCACCGAATGGTTCGGCAGCCGGGTTCGTCCGTTGCGGTCTAGAAGGAATTTTGGGGTGATGCGAGCACTATAAATTAACTTAATGCACACCCAGTGACGGCGGATCGGAGGGAGAACGGAGGAAGCCTTTTAGTCCGGTTCATAACTCGTTCCGGTCCATCCGGACAGCAAGCGAGAGAGGCCCCTCTCTCGTTCAACAACATCTGGCCCCAGATGTTGTGGTACAAAATGTGTCGCAAGCGGAGCATACGTCCGTCGCTCGGGACGCTCCGTTGTATAGGCAGTCCGCGGAGACTGCTAAGGCTTCCTCTTCTCGTCAGCGCACACGACCGCACCTTGGCTGCGTGACCGCCGATATATTACCAGCTTCGCCGATCAAGGATTCTTCGGCGACCAGGTCACACCATCCGGTAGCCAGGGACACGAGGCCTGCAGACTCCGGACATTCGCATAGGAAGTGTGCGGGAGTCAACGTACACGGAGCTTCCGGCGGCAATGCATCGTAAGACTGCTACTGCACAGGCCTCGGGAACGGACGTGCTTTCCTTAATAGCACAGTTTATCGCAGCATCCCAGCATCAACTGAATCTGTCGCATATATTTTATCCGACGATGCTGGGTCGGGACGCTCCGCGGAAGCGGGTACGGACGTCCGAAAGTTTCATCCGGTCCGACGGGATACCGAAAGGGATTCGGAGGATTTCGAGCTTTCCCTTTCGGAACAACATATGCTGTTGTGTATGTCATCTGACTTGGTCTTCTACAGCTTCTTTCGTCGGACCAGAATGCTGCGATGCCGGATAAGAAACTGATAGCGTCGGTGGACTTAGAAATTTTTGGTTCGGTTCAGGGACATCGTCCCTCAGTTCTGACATAGTCCAATAATGTCACACAAACTTTCGAATTATTGAACGACGCTATATATATTATTATTTTATGCTTGCTAACCAAGCATTTCTGGTTTCTTGTTCGAAGAGTTATGGAGATGTCTTTCAAAAGTGTGCCTCTGTCGTCATAGTTAATGAAGAGCTAGTGGCAATAAGTGCTCATGGAATATGTCTATTGCCTACGGAGTGACATTTGCTAGCTCACCCGGTGTAGCGTACATTCATTGAATGGTTCGGCTGCCGGGTTCGTCCGTTGCGGTCTAGGAAGGAGATTTGGGTGATGCGAGCACTTTAATTACTTTAGTACTCACCCAGTGACGGCAGATTGAGGACAGATCGGAGGAAGCCTGTTAGTCCGGTTCCTGGCTTGTCCAGGTCCGTCCGGGCTGTGAGCGAGAGAGGTCCCTCTCTCGTCCAACAACATAGGGGACCGCATGTTGTGGTTCAGATATTTTACATTCGGAGCATATGTCCGTCGGTCGGGACGCTCCGTTGTATAGACAGTCCGCGGAGACTGCTAAGGCTTCCTCTTCTCGTCAGCGCACACGACCGCACCTTGGCTGCGTGACCGCCGATATATTACCAGCTTCGCCGATCAAGGATTCTTCGGCGACCAGGTCACACCATCCGGTAGCCAGGGACACGAGGCCTGCAGACTCCGGACATTCGCATAGGAAGTGTGCGGGAGTCAACGTACACGGAGCTTCCGGCGGCAATGCATCGTAAGACTGCTACTGCACAGGCCTCGGGAACGGACGTGCTTTCCTTAATAGCACAGTTTATCGCAGCATCCCAGCATCAACTGAATCTGTCGCATATATTTTATCCGACGATGCTGGGTCGGGACGCTCCGCGGAAGCGGGTACGGACGTCCGAAAGTTTCATCCGGTCCGACGGGATACCGAAAGGGATTCGGAGGATTTCGAGCTTTCCCTTTCGGAACAACATATGCTGTTGTGTATGTCATCTGACTTGGTCTTCTACAGCTTCTTTCGTCGGACCAGAATGCTGCGATGCCGGATAAGAAACTGATAGCGTCGGTGGACTTAGAAATTTTTGGTTCGGTTCAGGGACATCGTCCCTCAGTTCTGACATAGTCCAATAATGTCACACAAACTTTCGAATTATTGAACGACGCTATATATATTATTATTTTATGCTTGCTAACCAAGCATTTCTGGTTTCTTGTTCGAAGAGTTATGGAGATGTCTTTCAAAAGTGTGCCTCTGTCGTCATAGTTAATGAAGAGCTAGTGGCAATAAGTGCTCATGGAATATGTCTATTGCCTACGGAGTGACATTTGCTAGCTCACCCGGTGTAGCGTACATTCATTGAATGGTTCGGCTGCCGGGTTCGTCCGTTGCGGTCTAGGAAGGAGATTTGGGTGATGCGAGCACTTTAATTACTTTAGTACTCACCCAGTGACGGCAGATTGAGGACAGATCGGAGGAAGCCTGTTAGTCCGGTTCCTGGCTTGTCCAGGTCCGTCCGGGCTGTGAGCGAGAGAGGTCCCTCTCTCGTCCAACAACATAGGGGACCGCATGTTGTGGTTCAGATATTTTACATTCGGAGCATATGTCCGTCGGTCGGGACGCTCCGTTATATTGACAGTCCGAGAGACTGTCCTTGATGCTTCCTCATCCTCACAGCAGGGCACACGACCGCACATTGGCTACGTGACCTCGAGTATCCGATCAGTTTCGGCATTCAGTGATTCCACGGCGAATAGGTCGCGCCATCCGGTAGCCAAGGGACACGAGGCCTATACACTCCGTTCGCTCGCATATTGGTAGTATGCACGGGGTACGATCACGGAGCTTCCAGCGGCAATGCATCGTAAGACCGCTTCTCCTCAGGCCTCAGTGACGGACGTGCTATCCGAGTTAGCACAGTTGTTTCGCAGCATCCCAGCAATTGACTGTTTCTCGGTCGAATCAGGAATTATCCGACGGCGCTGGGTCGGTGCGGTCCGCGGTTGCATCAGGTACGGACGACCGAACGCTTTATAGGGTCCGACAGGATGGCGAAAGGGATTCGAAAGATTTCGAGTTTTCCCTTTAGTAGTATCGGAAGATGCCTTTCATGTCTTCTGGCATTATCTTCCAGTGATTGTTATTTCGGACTTCATTGCTGCGATTTTGGATAAGAGACTTATAGCGTCATTGGACTCGGATTTTTCGATCGGTTCAGGGACATTGTCCCTGACTTACCGACGCAGTCCAATATTGTCATTATAACATGTGTTTTATTTTTCGACGCTATATATATATATATACAAGCCTGCTACCAAGCATGATAGTTTAGTTTCTTGTCCGCGTTGCTCATTTCTGCCATTTTATCATTTATACGAATAGTTTATTTTGGCAGAGCAGGGCATACCGAGAGTTCATATTCGTCTAGACGGCGTGATTAAAGACTGCATATATTCTTTTTCGCCGTTTATGTCTTTTCCAATTTCAATGTTGGGAACGACATGATGTATAGTAGACTTAACTTAGACGCTTTATCATACGTAATCCGCCTTACTGAGGCGTTATCATTACGTCTTCAAGAAAAGATTTACGGGATATTATTCTCAATGTAATTTCTTTTGAGGGCAGTGGTTTGTTCACGTATAACTCCGCCCTTCAGTGGCTGATTGGAGTTGGTTAGACGTGACGCAGCCCTAGCTACATCCACACGCGTGGATAGTAAGGTTAAGAACTCTCTCAGAGTCGCTTCGTTCTCGGAGGAGCTTCTCTTCGACGGCAACTTTTCGGCAATCCATGAATTGCTCGATTTACACGTTCTCTTGTCTATCTAGTGTTACAAGAGATTCAGACTGGGGCAAACATTCGGTGGTTGACTCAGAGAGTGCCGCCGCAGTTGCCGGACCCGAGTGTGGCTGTTATGACGGTTGCCAGTCAAACAGATTGGGATATAATACTGATCCCTACGGATTCGAAGTGCCAGGGTCTTTGGGTTCCGCAATCTCTTAGCAATCAGTTTTCTTCCGCGGAATAATGTTTTTTAGGCTTGCTTTATGTCATTGCATGAACATTATTCAGAAACGCATGCCCAAATTCCTGTCCTTTAATTCGACAGTAGTGGCGTATCTCCGGAACCAGAGAGGCACTCTTTCGTTTCCGTTATTCAATTTAATGGAAAGAATCCGTCTGTTGGTTATAGTACACCAAGTTCAGTTTTGGTCCGTCATATTCCGGGTCGTCTGATTGTTTTATCGGACTCCCGTTCTCTTACGGGTCGCTTGTTGCTGTCAGAATGGACTCTCAACAAACAAGTATTCAATCAGATTTGCTATCTATGGGAGCGCCCAATGATGATTTATTTATGACACAGCTTGCTAATCAATTGCAGACGTATGTGTTGGCTTGTCCAGATCTCTGAGCTAATGTTGTTAACGCTCTATTGATCTATAGGACGGAATGATAGGATACGCGTATCCTCCGGCGCTGTTGTTTCAGCAGGTATTGCTAAGATAAACAACCACAATACATTTCTGTTGATAGCATTTCTATCTTCACAGAGATCATGGGTAATTTACTCTCTTGTCTACTGTGGGTCTTAACGTGAAATCTTCCTCTATGTGAGGATCTTTTTTCACTGGGTAAATCGTGTCATCTTTATCACAACCCGCAAGGTCGCAACCTTCATGTATTCTGTTGTGTGGTCCGTATTGCATTGTAAGCACTGTACTGGACGAGCTTTGGACGCGATTTCTTACTATAGGAGATCCTCTTCTTCGCTATTCTATGCGGCTAAAGTAGAGGCTCTTCCGTCGTGGTGTAGGGATCATTATGTTCATATTGTGGATCCCTCCATACTACTCATTGCTATTTTTTAGTATACTTGTTTCACAAGATCTACTGCAGCCTGTTTTTATTTAGGTTATAGGTTTATGTTACCTCATACCTATGCACTCTACGATAGTTTACAATTGAGTCTTTTGTCTCTTTATCTAAGTCAGTTAGTAACTTTTTGATAAATAGACTTAGAATCTTTAGATTAAATTCCTATATGGATTTTAACTTCGGTTCTTATTTAGCTAAGTAATCATTTGAGCCTCTGGAAACAGTAGTTTTCAAATTCTGACCTTTTAGACAGTAATTCTGTTGGTTTCTCTTTTACTGTAGAGTCAGTGAGTTTCATGCACTATCGATGGATGATTTTCACTTTCGTAGTTTCGGAATCACTACTTCCGTTACTATTTAGGTTGGATTGTTGCATAAGAGTTAGGCTCCTATTATCCGGAACCTATTATTTTAAGGTCCTTCCGTCTTCGTATGGGCATAGGCCTTTACTCTTTCCGGGTACAGTTTATGTATTTATAAACAGATATCTGTTTATTACTATGGGCGTAAACTTCTTCTGTCTTTGATGTCTAGTAGAAGGACGTTACGCTCCATTTTATTGTTAATAGATTCTATTAACTATCGGTACTGCTTATGGTATATCATTGACTTAGCAGTTGTGCTTAAGATTTCGGCTCATGAAGTAAGAGTTCTTCTACGTCTTGGGCTTACATTAATAGTGTCGCTATTATAGATTTTTGAAGGCTGCTCATTGCGCTCAGCCATCCACATTCATGAATTTTATCTCAGAAATATCGAGTCCATTTCTGGAGGCCTCTATTGTTAGGTCTATTATCTACTGCTCAGAATGTCATTCACTTAACAGTTGCTACTATAGCTAGGTAGGCTGTCTGTTTCGGCAGTGTCTCCGTTCGGCTGCCCTCTTCGCTCTGGGCTATTTGATCCAGGGCAAGAAAAAGGGGGGGGGGGGGGAGGGTGTTCCCTTGGGTCACCTGTTTTACTATGAAAACAAGGGGATACCTCCTCCGGAGTTAGTAATTCTGAGCTGTTATTGGGATGGTTGTTTAGTGAGAAGTTTAGGTTTTTAAAATTCATTCAAGTCTTAGTTTTTAAAGTATAGCTTTTGAATATTGCATATGTCAACGGACATGATTATGCAATCCTCAGACACTTTTAGGAGTATAAGAGTCTCTATTCTCTAGACTTACTTTATTTATTGGCTTACTTTAAAAATTATTAGTATATGGATTATATTGGATATTAATAGACTACATGGATGTATGAAGCTCAATTTTGGAAGGTGTTGTATCTTTCTAATTTATCATAAATAAGAAAGATACATGTAAGGCCTATTACTTCTTTTTCCCTACAGGGGATGACTCTATTTTATTTTATTGAGCGTATTCCATTTTGCTCTATGTCCTTGGCCCTCCAGCCTTTTTACTATTCAGCTATGTCTGGGTCATTGGTACAGTATAAAAATGTTAAAAAATTTATAGTAATTTATATATTTTTTATACTTACCAATGACCCAGACGGGGATGGCCCTCCCAGGAGTTGGGAACTCTTGCCTCCCCGCTGAGTACATAGCGCTTACCAGGCACTGGTTATTAGAATGATTAATGGCGCCAATTTCGGAACGTCCTTGACACTGCGCATGCGCAGTGGGGGCGAAGTGTGGAGGGCCTTTCAGGACATTCTTTGATTTTAGATGCAAATTTTGGGGATTGGGGGGCAAAA
The DNA here is from genome assembly GCA_031216915.1 of Pictodentalium vernedei. Classification (NCBI taxonomy): domain Eukaryota; kingdom Metazoa; phylum Mollusca; class Scaphopoda; order Dentaliida; family Dentaliidae; genus Pictodentalium; species Pictodentalium vernedei. Next base: position 442,585,131 of record CM062297.1, on the reverse strand, counting down.
TTTGTGTTTGGCCCTGTATTTTAAGAGTTAGCACCAGCTATGTCTGGGTCATTGGTAAGTATAAAAAATATATAAATTACTATAAATTTTTTAACTTTTCGCAAAAATTTCAATATTTTTTCGGGTTGCTCAAATTGTATTTTTGCCTATATTTATCGACTTTTAACCATTTTCACGCAAGTTTAAACACATTTACCCCAGTAAATATGGAATTTTATGTTTAACAATTATTTCCCACTTTCATATGCACAACATATCCCATCCTATTTGCTGTCTGTCTGTCTGTCTGTCTGTCTGTCTCTCCCTCTCTCTCCCCTCTCTCTCTTTCTCTCTCTCCTCTTTCTCTCTCTCCCCTCTCTTTCTATCCCATGACTCTGCCTTTGCCCCCCTCTCTCTCCATCATTCTCTCTCTCTATCCCCCTCTCCATCTGCCTTTGCCCAGCTCTCTTTCCCCATCCCCCTCTCTCTCTCTCTCTCTGCCTTTGCCCTATCTGTCTGTCTGTCTGTCTGTCTGTCTGTCTGTCTGTCTGTCTCTGTCTGTCTGTCTGTCTGTCTGTCTGTCTGTCTGTCTGTCTGTCTGTCCCTTTGCCTTTGCCCCTACCTCTATCTCTCCTCTCTCTTCCCTTCTTTCTCTCTCTATCGCTCTCTCCCTATCCCCTTTTTCCTCTGTCTTTGTCCAACTCTCTCTCTGTCTCTCTCCCCTCTCTCTCTCTCTGTCTCTCTCCCTCCTCCCCCCCCCCCTCTCTCTGGATAGATAATGAATTGATACAACGCTGAAATATTTAGTCTAGTATTTAGCACTTGCACAGATAGACATAAGTCACACATGTAGGCTGGCAAGTGTGTAGGCAGGCAGGTTAGCAGCATCCAGGCAGATGGACAGAAATCCAGACAGACAGATAGCAATGTGGCGTGTGAAAAATAACCCCTGGATGTGGATAGACAACTGAATGACGGAAAGACAGGCAGACCTACATACAAATATTGATTGGTTGGTTGATTGATTGATTGATTGATTTCGTTTACGACACTTAGTTTAAAGCACGCGCACCATATACGTGTCATTTCGGCATGTGGCTTGGCACACGAAGTCAACGTGCACCTGGGATAAAGTGTCATTCCCAAGGACACAACTTAACTTACCTCGTCAGGTATAGAACCCGGATATTCATCAAATTGAATTGCGAGGCAATTTCTCGATTGAGCTAATAGTGCTCCCCACGTACATGCGGGTACATGCGGGTGACGCAGACTGACTGATTGATGGATGTAGGTAAAATGACAGGTAGCATGTAGTAAATATCGGGTAGTGACTGACATTATAATAGCCAGTCATTAAAGCACACAACCAGGGGTGTCATCGGGGTGAGGGGGGGGGGGGGGCTATACCCCCCTTCCCCGTCAGCAAGTGTTAGTGCTCCTCATTTTGGTCGTCACTTTTTGACACTACTGGTTAATTTTTCGACATTATGGATTTTTACATTACTGGTCGATTTTTTCGACATTACTGGTTGATTTCGACATTACTGGTTAATTTTTTCGACATTACTGGTCGATTTCGACATTATTGGTAAATTTATACACTACTTGTTGTAACAGGGTCTTCCACTGTAATGCAAGCCTGTAGTAAACAATTGTGGTAGGTATAATAAGAAAGTAAATTTACTATAAAATTTATATATTTATGAATTTCCATAAAAAAGAGAAAAAAAAGCATTGCCACAAGAAATGACCTTCAAACTTAGTGCATTAACATCTTCCTTTGGCATGCCTTAGAGGGCGCATTCATTATCAGGTTGTTTGGAAACTTTGTATGCTTATGCAGGGTGACAAAGATAGGAGCTATCAATTTTCTTTTCATTTCCATCAAAAACTTCTGCTGTTAGCAACAATCTTTGAATTTATTGTATTTGTGCATCAACATTTTTCTTTGACATGGCCTACAGGCCACATTTATCATAGGATTCTTTTTAGTCCCCTACCGGCATTGCCGGAGGGGACTATAGGTTTGCACCCTGTCCATCTGTCAGTCTGTCAGTCACACTTCAGTTTTCCGGACTTTTTTTTGGAAATGCTTCAACCGAATGATTTCATTTTTGGTAACCTACTATAGAACGATGACTTACAGATCAAGTTTGAGTTTAATGCTGATTGCATTATTCTTGTGTGAGTTATGGCCCTTGCAAATATGGAAAATGTCAGTCACACTTTAGTTTTCCGGACTTTTTTTTGGAAATGCTTCAACTGAATGATTTCATTTTTGGTAACCTACTATAGAACGATGACTTACAGATCAAGTTTGAGTTTCATGCTGATGGCATTATGCTTGTGTGAGTTATGGCCCTTGGAAATATGGAAAAGCTCCAAAATATCAGTTTTTCGTTCTTTTTTTGGAAACTCTTCAACAGAATGATTTCATTTTTGGTAAACTACTATAGAACGATGACTTACAGATCAAGTTTGAGTTTCATGCTGATTGCATTATTCTTGAGTTGTGGCCCTTGGAAATATGGAAAAGCACCAAAATATCAATTTTCTGGACTTTTTTGGAAACGCTTTAACGGAATGATTTCATTTTTGGTAACCTACTATAGAACAATGACTTACAGATCAAGTTTGAGTTTCATGCTGATTGCATTATTCTTGTTTGAGTTATGGCCCTTGGAAATATGGAAAAGCTCCAAAATATCAGTTTTCCGGACTTTTTTTTTGGAAAGCTTCAACAGAATGATTTCATTTTTGGTAACCTACTATAGAACGATGACTTACAGATCAAGTTTCATTTGCTGTCTGTCCATCCATCAGTCTGTCAGTCACACTTTAGTTTTCCGGACTTTTTTTGGAAATGCTTCAACCGAATGATTTCATTCTTGGTAACCTACTATAGAACGATGACTTACAGATCAAGTTCGAGTTTCATGCTGATTACATTATTCTTGTGTGAGTTATGTCCTTTGGAAATATGGAAAAGTGCCAAAATATCAGTTTTCCGGGCTTTTTCTGGAAATGCTTCAATGGAATTCATGCTGATCACATCTAGGTTATAACATTTGTATAATTATTAATGCTCATTAGTCCGATAGGGGACATTGTATTGTTTCCGCGATACGTGAGCTATTGTTGAACTTGCTCATTGGTCGAGACCTTTAGATAAGAGCTATTGATTAGCATTCATTTCTGTGAAAAAAGTTGCCATTTACAATAACCTCTGAACTTACTGCATTTGTGTATCAACATCCTTCTTTTAGCCAGTCTTACAGTTTACATTTAAAAATGCATGGATTACTCTTGGCATTGTGCACACACAATGCTGTTATGTTGAAATGTCACCAAATAACATTGGTACCAGTGATCTTCAATTTTGCCATTTCACTTATAACTTAACAAGTTCAAGTTTGTCAAGTTGAGTTACAGTGTCATTGACACTTTCATTTTCAAGTGTTGTCTTCTAGTCCCATTTGGTAATGAGTTGACAGTACTTTCATTGTGCTGGACAATGAAAACTGTTTCTAATTGAAGGGCATCACTTCTCAGACTAGTTATAACATGCTAACTTCATTTATGGTTTTGCTAGCTAGTTTTCAATGGTAAACAGTTGCAGTTCAGCTAGGGAGAGGGTGGGATAAGTCCAAGGGGTCCCAAAACGTTTGAAGAGAAAAAAAATTTCTCAAATATTTGGGGTCCATGGGGTCTGAGTAAGTTTTAAAGGATATCAGACCATTGTTTATTTTTTTGATATTCCATCAAATCCCACTGATAACACACAAAATGCATCCTGCATTTTGGATATATTACACTGAACATTTACAAAAAACAGGCAAAATTTTGGTGTTATTTAGCCTTCCAGAAGGTTTAGATTCAAGGATTTGGCAAGTTTCATACCTGAAAATCAAACTTTTCTCCCACCAGGCCAATCCATGGTCGACCTCTTCCCCCTATCATCACCAGCTCCAGGGGGGCCTCCAATGGCTGCCACTGGTGGTAAATATTTTTTTACATTGACGACAACAGTGTGGAGTATTTTTGTTTAGTCATCAGGGTTCTTATGCCATTTTTAAATTTTTGAAGTATGGAAATTTTTTTTTTGAAAAGTTCTTGACAAATAGGGAAAAATGTACAAATAGGGAAAAATGTAACTCAAGCCTTAAAAAAAAAGTATGGAAATTATATTTTTTGAATAAGGCCTATAAAATTTTTTTTGGGGGTTCTCTGGCAATATTTCCTCAATTTTATGGTGGGGGGGGGGAGGCTTTTTTATGTTTATTCACAATAAACAATTATTCTGAAAATAGTTGGAATCAGAAATTTAGCAACTTACACTATTGTATGGCAAACCAATGTTTTCAACAGTGAAAATTTCCCATAATGTAGTTGAAAATTTAACCAAATATATCTTTTTTGACAAGGCTCTGTCAAACAAGGTATTATTAGGTATAGTTAGTTAAAATATGTCCTACAAGTGCAAAATAGTGTCATAGAAGAGATTTCCAGGTGAAAAAAGATGAGGCAGATTTTCTATGACAAGGGAGGTGCTTGAGGATCACCCACATGCAGTTTTACAAAAAATGGCCTGAGAAACAGAAGATATACTTTGTGGGGCCTTATCGAGTACAACAATTTTTCATTCAGTACCTAGTTTATACAACATGTAGATGTGAGCATGAGTATTGCACCATGTTTTGAAAGTGACTCACTGATAAGTCTACTTGATATGGCTGTATTTCAGATGTTAGCTTTGATGTTTGGGTGATCCATAATAAGTTTGTGAATTATATGAACTACATGAATATATAATATGCTGCTTCAGGTAATCAAAAGCAAGGAAGACTTGGAGAAGAGGGAAGTAGAACTTGAGGAAGAAAGAAAAAGAATGTTGGAAAAGGAAAAGCAGAAGAAAATACATGATGACAAAAAACGGAAGGAGTCATTGAAGAGGAAGAAGGAAAAACTTGAGTGTCAAGAGAAAGAACTACGTGAAAAAATACTCAAAAACTATCATGCTAATGAAGAAAAACAGCAAGAGGCAGCTCGAGAACTATTGCGGAAAAAGCTGAAAGGGAAAGGGAAGAAATTGAAAAGTGCAGTTGTAATCACTAAACCTACCTGGAGATGAGAATCAAAAACCTTTTGTCAGATCATTCCATTGTGCCATTTACTCAATACATTTCAAGATGAGAACTACTACCTCGGATCTCCCATTTTTTTGGTAGAGCCTCAGAGAAGGAATGGAAAACAATGTTTATTAACTGGTTGTGTACCAGAAATAAATATTTGGTTCCACTGAAAAAGGCTGGCACCTTAGTAAAAAGCCTTCATGTTCTATGGATGTGCTTCAAATTTTATTGGTGGCAAAATTATTTTGTTCTCTGGGGTTTGTATTGTTGCAAATTATTAGACAGTGCCCATAGTTGTGTCAAAGCAAATCCTTTCGCACAAATATTTGCTACCAACTTAATCTAGTACTCTTCCAGTTAAAAAAAGAACTGTCTTAACCCTTTACCTAACATGAAAAGCAGACGACACTTCACCTCGATTGCCTACATGGGGGCACGATGACGCTGTGTACTGAGGCGTACTGCACGTCGATGGTGCGCATGTCTTCAACCAATCTAACCCTGCCTGTGCTGCGGTGCAGAGTTCAGAGTTACGATGTTGGAGAGCTGACAGCTGCTCGTCGTTGCTCGGTGGTTCTCTCCGGGTACTCCGGCTTCCTCCACCCGTAAAACTGTCACGGTCACGATTAGCCATTGTGCATAAGTATGTGACCTTAAAACACCAATAAATAAATAAATAGACAACACTTGCAAACAAAACTCTTTAATAACTAATTTTTTTCTCCATTTTTTGTCTTAAAAACATAGGTTATGACCCCTCTTTGGAATGAGCTCAATGAGCTCGTTCCAAAGATGGGTCATAGCCTATGTTTTTGAGACAAAAAATGAAAAAAATAATGAAAAGTAATTGCTGATTTTTGTGAATAGTGCTGGCCATTTTTAGCCGTTACGTTGGGTAAGGGGTTAACCCTGTCCTCAGTGAGTCGTCTGCATCCTTCCAGACAATTTAAAAACTAAGCAGTTGAAATAAATATTTTCAAAAAATTCCAACTGAACCATATCATCTGACCCCTCAATTAGAACGTGCTGGTAGAGATCCTTCCAATGAAGGGGTCAGTTGATATGGGTTTTTTTTTAAATAGTATAAAAATTTCCCCAAAACAGTTCCCAAAATGAAGGTAGAGTTACTCAAGTAACAAATCCACCAACCAGTGCAACCACATAGCGAAGAACTAACAAATTTATTCACACAAACATCTCAGTATCCTGATGGAACAAATTCCTCAGCATTTGCTTTATCAGTAGATTGAGATGTCCATGTGAACATCCTATGAATCGCTGTTGTGCATTAACAACCTGGCTACCAGAGGTGGGCCTATTATACCCTGTCAAGTCAAGATAAATTGTAACATAATTACAAAAAGACTAAACACCCTGTTCTTGTACATTTGTAACACAGAATGTGACATCATTTTTAGCTTAACTTGACAAAGTCAAGAAAAGCTATTGCCATCACACATACGGAAGTCTGTGAGTCTGTTCACATTTTCCTTTAGCACAGGCTTCACACCATAGTTCTTGTCCGATTGTCATGAAATTTCATATGCAGGTTTGAGGTCATGTCTAGATGAGAACGTCCTCTTTTGGTCACCATTGGTCAACCGTGATTGCTGCCCGAGCCCAAAACCCGAAAACTTTTAGCACAGTCTACAGGTCGTATTTATGAAGAGATTTCATGGTAACTTGGTAGGATGACTCTGTTTAATATCTAGATGAGAACGTCCCCTTTTGGTCATGATCTGTAAACCGTGACGGCTGCTCAAGCCCGAAACCCAAAAACTTTTAGCACAATCTACAGGTCATATTTAATTTGGAGGGATTTCATTGTATCTTGGTGGGATGACTCTGTATGATGTCTAGATGAGAACTTCCCCATGTGGTTGTGATCTGTCAACTGTGATGACTGCCCGAGCCCAAAACCCAAAAACCTTTAGCACAGTATACAGGTCGTATTTATGGAGTGATTTCATTGTACCTTGGTAGGATGACTCCATATAATGTCTAGATGAAAATGTCCCCTTTTGATAACGAATGGTCAACTGTGACGGCTAAAGTGGCCCAAAAACCTTTAGCACAGTCTACAGGTCGTATTTTTGAAGATATTTCATTATAACTTTGTAGGATGACTCCAGATAATGTCTACAGTCTAGATGAGAACATCCCCTTTTGGTTGGAATCATTCAACTGTGGCGGCCTCCCAAGCCCAAAACCCCAAAACCTTTAGCACAGACTACAGGTTGTATTTATGAAGGGATTTTATTGTAACTCAGGCTTTTAAAAATTGCATGAACTTTAGTTTAGTTCATGCAAAGATTAAGCAAATCTTGCCTTTCATAACCGATTTTTCGTTCATGCAAAATTCAAAACAGAAACTTTTCAAAGCATCATTTTCTGCAAATGGGTTAGCCAAACTGTGAATTGGTTAAGCAATTTATTTTTGCAAAACCTTTTTTGGGGTTAAGCAAAATTAACATTTTTGAATGCCTGTAACTTAGTAGGATGACTCAGTATAATGTCTAGATGAGGCCATCCCCTTTTGGTTGCGATTGTTCAACTGTCATGGCTACACAGGCCTGAAGACTGAAAACCTTTATCACAATCTACAGGTATTTCCTTGTAATTTGATAGGATGACTCGTTTTGGAATAATTTCACAGTAACTTGGTAACTTTGGTTGACATACATAAAATACATTACCTGTGAGGGCCACATTAACCCACACCTCAATTCTTTAGTGCAGTCTACCCTTCAAATTATTTTTATTGAAAACAAAGCATACAGGGAACAGAAATTAACATATTCCCAATTATCACAATTCTTGTCTCATTTCATAATCCTTTCATAAACATTGAACATTATCCTTATCATCAAACACAACACACAAAGTTAACCTACAGTGTCATTGACACTTTCATTCAAGAAAGCTCTCATGTAGAGCTTGCCCGAAACTGATGTCAGATTCTTGTTTGTGTGATTCTTTGCTGTGAATAAAACCTTGTGTTTGTTTGATTGGGGTTTTATGTCGCTTTCAACAACTAAAGCTATATCACGTCAAGCAGATCCACTAGATGGTCTAAAAAATCCACCAACCACTGTCGAGGAACTAACCAGCTCATGGCAATAAGAGTCCATCGACTATGTATTTCTAAAGGTAGTCACCACCAGTCATTTTATGTAACTAAGAAGCTGAGTGAAAATACCCAAGGAGTTTTCTCTCAGCTTTTTTGTTAAATCAAATGACTGATGGCAAGTACCCGATGAGAACCTCTGAGCAGTGGCAAGCATCTGTCAGACTCTCCAACTTTCTAACTCTGCCCAAGCATAGTTAACTGATGAAGGCAAATGCACCATTTGCATGCTGTATACAGTAGTGCACAGAGCCAATGTGCACCCAAGTTGACAATCTGGATTAAGTGCCCAGCTCAAGGATGCAATGTAGTTACAGCCGTGGGGGATCGACCTTTCTGTTTAAAGTCCAATGCTCTAACCACTGAACCACCCACTCTCACTATATGCAATTTGGAGGTCAAATTTGTATGGTGAATAGTTTGGTCAGTTATATGCCTACATAACAGTGTTATTATCCTTCATCCCCCCCCCCCCCACCCCCCAGGGAGGGATATAGCAAATACCTCCATCCGTCTGTCCAAACTTTGTTTGTGGCAAAACTTGAAAAATAGTTAACATATTTCAGTTCTTTTTGATATATGTCTCCATGGCAACAATGTGTACATCAAATTCCATGACCACAATATATCTTTGAAAATTATTGCCCCTTGTGTATTGCTTGTTTATGACATAACTTAAACAGTAGTAACTGGATTTAAATTCTTTTCCGTATATGTCTCTATAGCAACTATGTCTATGTCAAGTTCGATGACCAGTGATATCTGATAAAAATGATGGGAGTAATTGCCCATTGTTAAAAAATATTGTGTAATGCTTGTTCATGGAATAACTGAAACATCACCAAATTTCAATTTTTTTTGTATATTTATCCCCCCGCAAGGGAGGAATATAGCAAAGTCCTCCATCCACCTGCCTGTCTGTCCATCCGTCCAGCCCTGCATATGTGCGTCCATCCAAACTTTGTTTATTTTTTTTCAATCCAAGATGCGTTTTGCCAGAATGCAAAAAAAAAATAATTAAAATTGCTCCCTTAACCCACCCACCCCTCCTCCCCACTCTGGGGTCAGATGAGTGAAAAGAAAGTCTTACTCTAAAATACATTTTGAGGCTTTCAAGTGATTTTATGCAATTCGCTTTTCGGTGCAGGCCTCTTGTTCGAGTAAGAAACATGCAATTAACGATGTTAACGATGGTCTGTAAAAGTCCTTAAAAGAACATTGGTCTCCTGCATCCCCTCCTCCATTGGAAGAATATTGAATCGTGATTTGAAGATGATAAACTGTAACCATAATGATCATGTGTATACACTATTAACTCAACCTATGAGACAGATGTAATGCACGACTTTGCATACAAGCAACAGTGGCCAAGAGACATGTTGGCCACTGTTGCTTGTATGCAAAGTTCTGAGGTTACAAACATACCACACTTTCATTTTACCGAAAGTGCGATCATCTCACAATCAGGAATATCAACAGGAAAGAGGTTTGTGTGCATTGAAGAATATTGCTAACTCAAAATGTAAGGATGAAGAGAGTTTCACATTTTCTGTTTTTTGTTTACCATCGATACATAATTTGCAGTGTGTATGTACATGACAGATTGATGGATGTGCTACTAGAAGGCCCGATGCCTAAAAGCTCCTGTATATGTGTGACATGAACAAGTCATCAATATCTGGGTGAGCATGCACAGAAGTAACCAAGTTATGACTTGAAACCGCTTCAGATGTTACACATAATATTCGGGCATTTGATCCTGTACTAGTACTTCTATCAATCTGCGACATACAGTATAGTCGCTGTGGAATCCATGCATGGGCAGTGATGTCCACGCATTGTGTTCCCAGGTAATAAAAATCATCATTTGCTGCCAAGTGCTTCTTTAATTAAATTTGTGCTGATTGTCCCCCCTTTGTCCCCCCAAAATATTTTTTCTGGGGAATATTAAAATAGCCGGTGTCTGTCTGTCTGTGCCTTTGTCTGTGTGTGTGTCTGCCCTATTTTGGTTTCCTGGTGATAACTTTAGTTATAGTGGACAAAATCAAATTGAATTTGGTATGTAGGTGTATCAACATAAAATACAGGTCAAGTTCGAATCAGGATGTGGTCTGACAATTTTTGCCAGTGTTATGCCCCTTTATTGCCTTCGGAAACTCTGTTTTTTTTTAGTTTCCAACCAGTAACTTAAACTGTAATTGACCGAATCAGATAAAATTTGTTGTCTGGGTGTGTCAACATAAAACACAGGTCAATTTTAAATCAGGGTTTGGTCCAACATTTTTTGCCAGAGTTATCAGAGTTATGTTCCTTTTTCGGCATTGAAAAATTTAATTTTTCTTTTTTTTTGGAGGGTGGGGGGGGGGGGGGGGGGGGATGGAGGATATATGGCTGAGCAGCTTTTTATTATTCCTATAATTAGTGTTTCTAATCTAAAATTATTGCGTCTGTGGGAATAATGCCCTCTTGGCTGTACTGTAGATATACTGTAGATATATGTGCCATCATTTGGTGTGCAATACCTTGTTTGTGAACCAGTTTTTCACCCATCCCTGGGATTAAATAATCTTCCATCCCTGATGTCAAATCAAATCATTGTGATGATATTGAACCCAATCAAATTGTCAAACCTTCACAGTGGGCCTGTCATGGTTAACCCTTTACCTAACATGAAAAGCAGACGACACTTGCAAACAAAATTCTTGAATACATGTAACTACATGTAACTATTGTTTTTCATTTTTTGCATCAAAAACACAGCTTATGACCCCTCACTGGAATAAGCTTGTTCCAATGCGGTGTCATAAGTTATGTTTTTGAGACAAAAAAATATAAAAATAATAAAAATTATATGAGGATTTTAATGAATAGTGCTGGCCGGTTTTGGCCATTATGTTGGGTAAAGGATAAATCGAGAAGTCGACTAATCGTTGGAAATTCCCATAATCGACTTCAATTTCAAAGTCAAAGATATGGGTTTTCATCACTCCTTTACTGATGAGTTATTAGTTATTATTCTCCTCCCCCTCTTGCTCAGGTGTAGAATATCAAAATACACTGTAATTGATAAGGTAAAGAAGTATAAAACACAACACATGACACCAGGTCTCACATTCTTGAAAGTATGGGGGTGCAAATAATGGCCCTTCTCAGTTTGCCAAGGACTGCAATTGCCTTCTTAAATCTCTATTATTAGACTCTTGGCCACCTCAGGTCCAAAACCTGAGTGACTCAGGTTTGGGCTTGAGATGGTCAGGAGTCTGAATTTTCCTGAAAGAGCTGTAGGCTTGCATGCCTAAAGAATGTCTGGCCCAAGGCACTAAGGATCAAAAATATTGTTATCTGTATAGTTGTTTCAAGAAATCACATAATTGTTCCAGCCCAACTTCAAAGGCCCCTAACTCTAAAGTACCAGTACTTGAATTTAATTCCCGAAATTGTTAGAGTTCTGTTGTAGTCAAGCAGATGTGTTAACACTTAAGTTCCGGATTATTTTTACGATAATTGATACCTTATATGTGCATACACTACTGTGACGACCGATCAGCATTTCTACATCATTCTTGGATGCCTGTACAGGCAGCCAACAATGATGTAAAAACACTGCCAAGAAAAATGTAGCCAACCAGTTGAGTTCTCAAGGAACAATACACATGAGGTCAACTACCGGTAGATCAAAGCAATATAAAAGTGGCAGTTCTCTGTTTTACTGGTTAAATAGTTCCCAGTCACTAATGTCCACTAAAATAGGCATCATGGGGTATAAAAGATCGACTGACCTTGACTTTATCTCCATGTTGTCATCATGAGCCATTGTGCAGAAGTATGTGACCTTAAACACCAATAAATAAATAAATAAGTGGCAGTTTGTAGTTACAGGGTTCCTGTGGGGTCTTGGATTCAAGGAATGGCCCTGAATTGTACTGAGGGTCATTCAAGGCCTTAAAATCCTGTCAAATGTGTTAGTAGGCCCTGAAAAGCCTTGAATATTCACAAATTAAAAATGCTGATGAAGCTCGTAATTATAACTATATAGTTTTATCTGCCAGAGTTTGTGAAGGTATGGATAGTCGGTCATTACCCCCTCCTATAAGGGAAGTGGAAGGAGGGATTAATGAGCAGAGGTTATAGTTAGGACGGGTGAAGGTTGGGCAGTGCTGGAAATGAACAAAATTGACGGATGCCGTTTTAAGCTCCTGTGAATTCAGAGACGGGAGTAAATTGGACCCGTAAAATGTTAGTACATGTATATGAACTTTTGAGGTAATACTGTCAGCAAACACCAGAAAACTTAACCCTTTGAACTCTAGTGGTATCTTCCATGCCAGTTCAATGGCGGCAATTAGAAGAGTCCATATTCATTATTTGGAGTGGACTAATCAATATTTTCAAGGTGCAGCCTCGGGGCTGCACGTTGAAAATATTGATTGCTCTACCCCACACATTTACTGAACAGCCTTCGTATTTAATGACGTTATGACGTATCATGTTCCTGGCCAGAAAAGCGGCCGATCGGGTTCAAGGGGCAAAATGTATAAGGAACTGATGAATTATGACAGTAACTTGCCGCTGGCTGTAGAGTGCTGCTTTCTCAAAACAACACACATTTATATGCCCTCACAGTATATTAGTGCTCCACAATATTTTTCAAGGAGTGCATTTTTTAGCTCACCTAAAATAGAAAACGATGGGAGCAATTGCACTCATACCCATCTCATTTCCAGGACTGAGGTTGGGCCTTGAAAATCCTTGAATTTGGCTATTATAGGGTCTTGAAAAATGCTGAAATATATCGAAAAACAGCCTTGAATTTTATCGGCCCTTGTCTGCAGGAACCCTGGGCAATATGGGGACCCCAAAGGTTAATGTATGTGATTTTATTTTCCTGCCTTTGACATGCTCATTATATTACTTCTGATTGTTAATATTTGTAAAACACCTACATGCATGATGAGTTTTCTCATCAAAGCTCACTCTCTGATTATTTACTTTTGTTTTCAGTTTATTGATGAAAACCTTATCACACAGAGTTTTATAATCTTGAAAACAACAAGATTTATTTTATTCATGACACTAATGTAAATAGAAAGCAACTTTTGGGTGTGACCATTTTCAGTTCATATGCTCGTTGAAGTTCTGGTAGTTTTTAGGTTTGAGTTTTTTTTAATTCTCCTTGTTTCTTAGCAAATCTCTGGTCAGATAAGCAAAACAAAATTTGTTGTGTCAGAGGACAGTTACATTTTCCGGTATAAAAAAAGGTATATTCCAAGCCCGGAAATGTGCAGACTGTCATCTGCAGAATGCACAGCAGGGTAGCATTACTAAACTTACCCTCTGTGAATCTCAATCTGAATCAGGGTCTCAGGTATAAACAGAAAGAGGTATCCAGAGAATAAATTGAGGAGTTTCTATCATTCTAGCCCACTGTATGGGATAGTATCAACAAAGCACCTCTGGGACCTCATTCTGCAACAGACAGATTTCTTATTTTCAGGCTTGTTGTATTCAGCTAGGTTATCTCAGCAGCCCAAAATGCTCACCAACTAGCCCAAAATTCAAGAGTGCATGTTAACCAAGAGACAGAAATGCTTGTTCCATTTAACTCCTTCTCTCACACTCACTCCTGATGCCATAGAAGATCAATTTGATGCTTCGTATGTTATGAAGGTTACATTTTATTGAAATCCCTTACAGAAAAGTTTAAAATCCAAACCAAATTGCAGGATGTTCCTGACCACTTCAATTCTGTCTTTTGAGAAAGGCCTTCATTGTCCTTAAAAATATTTAAACTACAAAGCAAGGGCATACCGTCAGTTTTTATAGGTAACTGCTTTTTGTTGAGAGATAGCTACTGTAATAATATTCAGTGTTTTGATGAAGTTAAACTTTTACCCTTCTTACAGTCCTCTAATGCAGTCCACAACAAAGACGTGGTTAAATTCTATTTGCATAACACACTTTCAGATTGTGGGTAGAAGAATGAAAATTCTCAACTTACAACCTTATGGCTGCATGTCGAAAATATTAATACTACACTTCCTGTTAATTATAAATAATTCCAGTACATCTCATTGGATTTTACTTTTTCAAAATACCAGGGATAAGAGGGTCGAAATGTTCATGAAATTTTTCTAGAAAGTTACTGATAAGATGCTTAAATTTGAGTTAGAAAGGTTTCCGGTGGAAATTCTAGGAAGTGAAGCGGTGCTTAGTTACTGTGGTAAGCAAGTTCTGTTTTACTGGTATAATAGGATCTGGTAACCGTAACCACTGCCTGAGTTCTTTAACCTTTTACCCAAATGCAGATGATATCAAAAGTTATTAAACTGAATTTTATTTTTTAGAATTTTTCCATAAATTTAAACGAAACCATACAATGTGTCCCCAGTTAGAACGAGCTTGGTGAGCCAAGCTCATTCCCATGAGAAGTCGCGTGATATGCTTTTGTTGGAATATTCGGAAAAATAAGTTTTTTTTAAATGCTTAATTTGTATATTACTTGGGTGGATGCGGTCGATTCATTAGGTAAAGGGTTAAAGTGGACAACATAATTATAAACATTGGATAAATTTGAAGGTCGAGTTATAATTTTATTGCATCCCTGATATAGTCATAGATGCTGAAAATGAATTTAAACTCCAGTAAACAAACAAGCAAACAATAGTGTAACAATACAATTTTATATAAACCTTTTATTCTACTGCCAAGAACTCCATGTGGGAACCCAGGGATGTGACACATTGCTTGCTTACTACAGTAAAAAAGTTCTGCTTTACTTGTAAAATAGAACCCGGAACCTATGCCTGGGATGGAATTCCTCTAAAGAGGGCAGCATAGGTATAAATGATTGTCTAAGCTTGACTTCATCCTTATGCTGCGGTCATGAGATAGCCAGATATGCTGAAAATTACCTTAACTCACTGCACTCTGATGTCAAAATGGCAAAGTTTTCAAAACAAATATTTCCCATAAAGCAGTTTGATCTTTAACCAACTATACCTTGTTTGATAGAGCTCAGTGAGCTCTGTCAAACAAGATATAATTGGTTAAATTCCCAGTTAAACAAGAGAAAAAGAGAGTGATTGGATAAAACTTGGTTTCACTACCAGAGTGTAAGGGGTTAAACACAAATAAATAAATACTTGAACTTCATTTTCAGAAATTTGTAGGAGTACTGTGACATTAAACTTTAATTAGGCAATATATATTAAGAATGAACTGGTTAGGCGAATCGTCAATGGGCTTCCACAATGTTGTATCTTGATTTTTGAAACTTTTCACGAAAAACAAAAAACTGATTAACTCCATATATAGGGAACACAGAACAGAGTAGCTGTGGCTCCTCAAACAGAAAAGCACATTCATTGTTCTGATAATATTTAGAGTCTGTTGTATGTGTTTTCTATGAGAAAAAGACTTTTAGGTTGTGATACGACATTTTGAGAGTTAACTTGCTGTAATGAAAAATTATACAACATTTCTTAATTGATTGCATCTCTGTCATTCCATGATCTGTGCCACCCATACTATGGTTGGTCAGTCAAGGCTTGCTGCCTGTTTCATTTCCACCTATCACAAACTAGCTGATTGCCTCTGTTCACAAGACAGGAATTCTTGAATTTTCTTTTTCTTTCTTGGATTAATGCTTTGAAGATGCAACATTTAAGATCTGTTATGTGACCATTCAGACCAAAATACACAATTCGCCCAGATCAGTTGCTTCTTGTTCTTGTGCATCTCAGGTAATCGTACCTATAGATTCCAAATTTTTGAAAAAGTGTTTATCACCAAAACGGGAGGAAGCCCACCAACAGTATACAGGATTCCTGAGCCCTCAGGCTCTCTATTTATAGAGTTGTTTTTCACTGTACATTACATACCACCCAACCACTTTGTTTCATCCATCTGCACACTAAATTTCAAGAAGCAAATCTTTCCCATAATGCAACTATGAATTTGATAAGTTCAGTATTGTTTGACAGAGTTCATTGAGCTCTGTCAAACAAAACTGATCTGGTTAAATTCTTAGTCGCAATGTGGAAAAAATTTGCACATTGAAGGGTTACTATAGTATAGAATGAACTATAAGGTCAAGCATTGATTGTCAATTGATGTTGAAACCCAGGAGGATATCAAAAGTTGAAATTTTGACCCTGATAAATTTCAGTTATTAGTTAGTTGTAATGAAGTCAGAATCCAGATCATGTTCATTATTCATAAAGCAGTATTCCTGTTTCAAACAAGAAATACGTTGAGCTGTTATTACTGCACCAAGTCTATAGGCAGGAGCTGTTAGAAAATTTTTATATAAGGTTCCCACCCAGATTTTTGATTTTGAAAATGGCGCACTATGTACTGCTTGCTATTATTTGATGTGAAGCGTGCTGTTGTTGAGGTCCAACATCTGGAAAATGTTTTCGAAGAAAACATCAATGTACATCTGGACGCCGTTCACTCCACTGGCACACAGAAAGTAGAGATTCCCAAAGTTTTACCTGATTGTTTGATTAAGCTTTTTGAAGCATAATCAAATTTATTTGACTCTGGTATAGTACATGAAGTGCAACTTCAATGGAGCAAACAAAAGTCAATTGGATAATTCTCCACAGAATACATGAGCAAAAAGACAGTGAGTAGCATTACTGGCCTTTGAAATTTGTTGTTTACGGACCAACAAAAGCCATATCATGTGACTCCTCATTAGAACGGGCACATTGAGGGGTCACATGATTTGCTTTTGTTGAGTTTTTTCTACTGCACAATTTGTATATTGTGCAGCAGAGGAAGTAAATTCGTTAGGTACGGTTAATTGCTTGGTGGGTGGAACCTAGGCATGCTATTGTCTACTTGCAAAAAGTACAAATTGCAGATGTGATGCCACGCAAGGGTGTCAGCTCACCTCAAAATCGTAAGACTGCCCACCATTGCTTACACAGTTTGTCACAGCTTTGCCACTTAAAAGCTCAGACTCATTTTGTTTAGGCAACTCTGGGTAAAATTGTCAAATCAGTCAACATGTGTGGTGTATGGCTATTTAAATGCTGGATGTCCACTTTAAACCCTTCAGCTTGTGCCTTCAGATTAAGAGTAAACGCAAGTTATTGTCATGAACTGACTGTAATGTAGCCTGAGGTTTGTGGCTCCGTGTTTATGTTCAACTGTGACACAGAGCATTGAGGTTCAAGATATGTTACTGTCAGTCCATCACAATAATGTATATGTTCCATTGAGACCCTACCCATAGCCCAAAACCTACATCATGAAATGAAGAAGACAATTTTTGATGATAACAAGTTGAGTAAATAAATCTCTATGCACCCCACAACTTCACTGGGCAGATAATAAATCAGATAAAGGTCGAGGTCACTCCATCTTAGTTCAAATCATGGACTGATTTGTATTTTAAACAACACTTCATTCGTAACATCGTCTGCTACATGTAAGAAAAATCCATAAAAATGAAATGGTTTGCAAGTGACTCTGGATGGAATAATTATGAAATAGGTATCCTCATTTCAAATATTTCACGTGTCGATGTCAAATGGTAACATCTGGTACTTTAGCCAGAAACATAGAAAAAACTAAGCGAGCTCTCGTCCAATCGGAGGGCATGTATTTCGTTTCTTGGAACATCCAGTGTTTTAACCCTTTGAACCGACAGGGGCCGCTTTTCCTGCCCAGTAACATGATACTTCATAATTTCATTAAGTAGGTTGACTTTTGAGTGAAGGTGTGGTGTAGACCAATCAATATTATCAACGTGCAGCCTCAAGGCTGCACATTGAATATAATAATTGGTCTACCCCCAAATAAAGAATATGGACTCTTCCCATTGCTGCCATTGAACTGATATGGAAGATACCACTATGGTTTAAAGGGTTAATATCCATGTACAGTGCAAATTGGTTAAGTCAACTTACAACATTCTGTTCTCATCAGGGTATGGCATATCTCGAGGGAAGCAGATGGTTGTAGTTTCTCTTATTCATTTTGTGTTTTGTTCTGTGTTGTGGTAACATATAACTAAGAAAGAGGGATGAGACACTGATTTCAGTGTATTTGTTACCATATTACTGTTTTTTTCTTTCTATTCAACAGGTAGATTGCTGAATTATTTTTTTCAGGGGTCCCCTGTGGGAATCCCAGGAAGTTAAGCAGTACTTGTTTACTGTGGTAAACAAGCTCTGTTTTACTGGTAAAATAGGACCCACTTGCCAATGCTTGGGGCAGAAACACTCTAAAATGGGCAACATGGGTTTAAACGATTGACTAAACTTGACTTTATCGCCATGTTGCAGTCACTATTTATTTATTTATTTATTTATTTATTTATTTATTTATTTATTTATTTATTTATTTATTTATTGATGTTTAAGGTCAAATTTATGCACAATGGCTAATGATGACCGTGACAGTTTTACGGGTGGAGGAAGCCGGAGTACCCGGAGAGCAACGACGAGCAGCTGCCAGCTCCCCAACATCGTAACACCGCACTGCAGCACAGGCAGGGTTAGATTGGTTGAAGACATGCGCACCATCGACGTGCAGTACGCCTCAGTACACAGCGTCATCGTGCCCCCATGTAGGCAATCGAGGTGAAGTGTCGTCTGCTTTTCATGTTAGGTAAAGGGTTAAGACAGTTCTTTTTTTAACTGGAAGAGTACTAGATTAAGTTGGTAGCAAATATTTGTGCGAAAGGATTTGCTTTGACACAACTATGGGCACTGTCTAATAATTTGCAACAATACATGTTGGGTAGCATCACTAAACTCACCTTCTGGGGATTTCATTTTGCAGATGACAGTCCGCTTATTTTCTGGCTTGCTAACTCCACACAAGCAGGGTTAGCATTGGTTGAAGTCAAGTGCACCATCGACGTGCAGTATGCCTTAGTACACAATGCCACCATGCCCCCACGTGGACAATTGGGATTAAGTGTCTTGCCATAGACACAGTGTGGTTGCCGCAGGTGGGATTCGAACTGAGGATCTCTCAGCTGGCAGCCTGCATCTCTACCGAGCTACTGAGCTCCCACTCAGTTAAGTTTACACGAAAGTGATCTTTCAGATTAGTGCCTAGGACCAATACTGTATTATTTTGGCTGAAGTGAATCATTAACAGACATGCCAATTTGCCTCCAGGAAAATTGCCACATCCTTTAACCCTTTACCTAACATGAAAGGACAATGACACTTGCAAACAAAATTCTTGAATAACTAAATTTTTTTTCCAGTTTTTGCAACAATAACGTAGCTTCTGACCCCTCATTGGAACAAGCTTAGTGCACTTGTTGCCAATGAGAGGTCATAAGCTATGTTTTTGAGACAAAAAGTGAAAAAATAATGAAAATTGAATAGTGATTTTTGTGAATAGTGCCAACTGGTTTTGGCTGTTACTTTGGGGAAAGGGTTAAAACATAAATGATTCATCTCACACCATGTGTCATTGCCTCAGAGGCAGGAAAAAATCCTGCAGGAAGAAAGAAAAATGAAAAATGTGTGGCCTCGAAGACAGACTATTTTCTGTCTGTTCTCACAGAAAGTACTGTATCTCCTTTTATACCATGATTACCTATTCTACTATATATGAAAAGCCTATGACATAAATTTTAGCTTCATACACCAACTGTGGTGAACACACCAGCAATGGGATTTCAGTAGTTAAAATTTACACCTACAGTGGAACTACATCCAAGTTGACCTTTGGTGACAACGACCTGAATGCGAACTTGTCCAAATTTATTGCCTGCCACCTCGCGAAGGGTGAAATGAAAGTGGCACTTATTTATTATGTTTTTAAATGAGATTATCCCATAAAACACCAAAAATTAACAAACATGCATTGTCTCATGTTAATTAAGCATCCATAACTCGAAATAGCATGTTACATGTTATTAAAATGAAAAAGGTCCCTTTTCTTTTTCCATTTCGTTTCGGCGATAAAATTGTCCGCGGAAGTACCGCCCTCCGATGCTTATATGTAAAGAAAAACATATTTGCAAGTATGTACATCTGCTGCTCAGTAAAATCGAGAAAAATTAATAGTGACTCTTAATAATCTGACGATCATTGTATAAATAAAATATACCCAAAGTAGCTTGGTGTACCAAATGTTCACCACTCGTGGTGAAGTGGTGTTAACCGCATGCCAAAGGCTCACGGTTGACATCGCTTAACCACTCGCGGTGGACATTTGCTACACCAAGCAACTTTGGGTATATTCTATATGTATCTCATTGATTAATTCATTTGACTTCAGATTGAAAGGTTGTAGGTTTGAACCTAATCTGCATCATCAGCCTTGTGTCTGTATCCATCTGTAAAACTGTTGGGACATGATGTGACCTTGTTAGTTGAAAGTGTCATTAAACCCCATTAAACAAACATACACCATAAAATATACCCATAGCTACCAATAAATTGCAACCCTTGCATGTTTCTTTTCAAGTGCCAAGTGCTTGGCATTTTGTTGTCGCCAATCTTCGTGATGATGTAAAGTGTGATGGACAAGGAATATAAACATGTTGTCTCATGTTTATTTTATGTGGAAATTGGACAAAATGGTCAAGGAATACAGTTGAAACTAGAAGTATTGTCACAATTAGTGCAGAAAATGCTTGTTAGTTAACACGCTCTTTATTGCAGAAGAATGAAGTAGTCTGAAATACACGAGCGTTTGCGCTGTGCAATGCAAAATGTAATATGCTATTAGCAATGGTGGGTAGTGAAATCATGAACTGAACCTATCAAAAAGAAAGAAAATATTGAGACTACAGTATGTGGAGGTTGGATTACTACTAAATCGCTGTAGGATAGATTTTTCACTCAATTATTTACAATTTCTGAGGACAAAACACAAGAAGAACTTGCAAAGTTCCATGTGTTTGGTGCTGTTATGAACAATTATAAATACTTTTTGAGTGGAGAATATATGGCTATGTGATCCCCGTGGGAACCCCGGGAAGTAAGCAGCATTTGTTTACTGTGGTAAACCAGTTCCGCTTTACCAGTAAAATAGGACCCAGTCATCAATGCTTGGGGTGAAAGTCCTCTAAAATGGGCAACATGTAGATCAACGATGACTAAACTTGCCTTCATCTCCATGTTGACATTGTTGTGTCACGATTAGCCATGGTGCATAAATATGTGACGTTAACCACCAACAAACATATGGCTATGTGATTCTGTATATGGAGTTGAATTTTAATATCTATTTACATCATTACATATATCCTGGTAAAGGTTAGGAACATGCCAGAAAATAAGTAGACTGTCATCTGCAAAATGAGGTTCCCAGAGGGTGAATTTAGTGATGCTACCCTGCATGGCAGGGTAGCATCACTAAATTTACCCTCTGTGAACCTCAGTCTGAATCAGGGTCTCAAAACTAAACAGAAAGAGGTACCCATAGGATAAATTGCCCACTGTATGGGATAGCATTATCAATTTCACCCTCTGGGGACCTCATTCTGCAAATGTCAGACTGCTTATTTTCAGGCCTGGTTAGGAATGATGTTAATGATCTCTATTCATTAGTATAGAATTGTACAGAGTTGGGCATGGTGTTTTTCTGCAGGAACTGGGTTACGCTAATGGTGCAGTATGACAGGAACAAAAGTGCACTTACTCGGCTCGCTATTACTTCAAAATAGTGCACAATACAGTTACTAGACTTCTACTTTCAACTGTAGCAAAATGTCACTGAATAGCCAATAGGCATTCTCCAATAAGTTCAAAAAAAGCAATTGTATATAAACAAAAACATTCTGAATTGAGGCTCCCCTTGCTTGCAGAGAGACATCTTTGAAAAAGAAATGTCCATGTCACAATTCACCTTTGAAAAATAATTTAGCAATCTACTGCATGTAATTGAATTCAGTTCTCTTATGCAGAGTTGAAAGGAAATCCCTTTAGGCCCTGAAAAAATAGAATTCATATGAATTTTTGAAAAAATAATTTTAAGGTTCCTGAAGTTTTTAAATTTTCCAGTACTGAAGAAAAGACTTTGTTGAGTTGTAGCTGCTTTTTTTTTCTTTTGAACAGTTAAGGCATAACAGGAAAAATCTGTCTCATGGAGTGTGTGTTTTCTGTGTGTGAATGTGTTGAGAGGGGGCTTATGTTTTGTACAGATAGTTTTGTAACAAGCAATATGTATTTGCTTTAATTGTATCAAATGATATGTATGTATGACACCTGTTAGTACTGCAGTTATCTTTTGCACACTGTGTTCAACACTATTGATGTCAGTGATGTCAAAAAATGTTCATTATAATGTCTGTAACTTGACACAAGGTCTAGTTACGGATACAATCCCCCGCGGGAACTCCAGGAAGTGAAGAAGTGCTTGTTTACTGTGGTAAACAAGCTCTTTTTCACTGGTAAAATAGGACCCAGTCACTAATGCTTGGGGTGGGAGTCCTCTAAAATAGGCAACATGGGGGTATAAACGATTGACTGCCCTTGACTTTATCTCCATGTTGTGGTCATGATTAGCCATTGTGCGAAAGTATGTGACCTTAAACATCAATAAATAAATAAATAAATAAATACAGATAAAATCAAATCAGGTAACCGATGTCTGCAGAGTAAGTCCTATAAAATGGGCTGCATAGGTATAAATAATTGGCTAAACTTGAAATTTATACTTGTGTTTTGGTTATGATATGGCCATAGATGCTGATAGTGACCTTAAACATAAACAAATAAAATATTTTCCAGGTTTAATCAGTATTATTTTGCTTTACAAAAATGGATGATTTGCTGACAAAATCAGTAATTAACAAATACTTAACAGAAACCGGGGACAATGCTGACAATTTTTTCTTGGATAGCGAACAGTTTTTGTTTTTTCTTTCCAGAAGCAATGTTTAACCCTAAGGTCCTCCACGTAAGAAACCACTGAATATACATGCACACAGCTGTAGATGATTTAATAGTGTTTTTACATCATTGTTTGGCTGCCTGAAAAGGCAGCCAACAATGATGTAAAAACACTGTCAAGATGACTGTATCCTACTGGAGTTTTCAGGGTTTAATACATTTGGGACAACTTTTTCAGAGCAATATGAAAGGGGCAGTTTATGGCTGTATGGGAACTTCACAGTTAACCACGTCCGCATATACTTTTTTATTCTCTTATTATCAATATTTTGTTCTCATGCACCTTTTCTATATCTTGAGAGATCATTTTATGAAATAATATGGTGCTTTGGCCAGCTGGAGAGAGGTTTGAGCTTTCCTCATACTTTCCTCTTTTTCTGTATTTTGGCGGTAAGATTAGGGTAAGCAGAGAGGTGGGTCAAATGCATTTACTGGTCCTCTACTGTATTCATGACGTATTGGTGGTAGGCAGTTCTTCCACATACGTCTCTACATTGCGCATTATGCAATGAAGTCATATTTAAAAGTTATGTTGATTTAATATAACTTTCAAACACAAAACCATACCATACCATACCTGCAATACAAATTTGACCTGTTATTGGCATACAGATTATAGAGTAAACTCTGGTTAATTGAATAAAATCTTGTAATATGGTAAGAATTTTTCCTGGGACACACCCCTTGTTTAAGTACCTATTTTGCTTCAGAATCGTGGAGGCCCAGTGGTGCCTTGTACAAAGGCATTCTGCACATCTGTGGTTCACTTGTCTTCAACCAATGCTAACTCTGCTTGAGTTAGTATGTTGGGGAGTCTGACAGTTGCTTGCCATTGCTTGGTGGTTCTCTTTAGGAACTCCGGCTTCTTCCATCTGTAAAACTGTCCGACCTGAGGTGACCCTGGCTGTCAAAAGTGTCATTAAACCCCAATGAATAAATTTGCTTCAGAACATGCAATACATCCAATATAAGAATTTAATCTTATATCTTCTTTGGCAGTGCTCAAAGGGCTCTGTCAAACAAGTTATAATAGTATAAATGGTCAGTTTATCTCTTGAATACAGGAAAGTGACCAAATCCCTGTTAATTGAATACCCTTATAATTGAATAATTTTCACTGGCTAAGTGGCCATTCAGTTAACAGAGTTCCACTATAACATATTGAGATGAATTGCCAACCAGTGAGAGGGGTTGTTAATTATTATTTTATTGCATCATGCGCAAAGCTCGCATTGAAACCTAAAGTATCATTCATCTTCATAATAATTTACCATTACCATGTGTTATAACTCCATTGTTTAAATTTCATTTTCAGTTGTCTGAGAAGAAGAAGAATTTAAATATTTATAAATTGTTGAAATAAAACATTTTTTTAAAGATTTTTTATTGTTCTTTTCTTTCAAACCAGTTTGTTGTTCATCTGTACTGATTATCTTTGATACAAAGTGGTAATGTGATGTCATTTAACTGTAACTTTGTTGGTTAGCTGACAAGACAAAAATGTATGTACATGGAACCCAGTTTATTGAATAGCCTGTTTTGCCCTGAGAAATATTCAGTTAACCTGAGTTAACAGGAGTATTTAAGAAACGGGAATTTAATCATTTTCCCATATCTTACTGATAAATTGGGTACTTAATGCCATTTTATCCTGTTTAACAGAGCTCTCAGATCACTGTCAAACAAGATAATAGATTAAATGCCTTCATATATTAGATATGATTTTCTTTTCCAGAATTGCACTTTCTCAGAGTTCGCTGATAACAAGCTGTTAATTGAAAATAGAATAGGTTTTCATTTTTGGAATTCACTTTTAAAATATTGCCACAATTCAGTATAAGTATCTCCATTAGTTCCTTGAATCCTGCACCCTATGTAACATGTAACCTATTAACTCTGTGCATTTTTACAACCTTAGTCTGTGTATATTTTCATGTGTGTGATATGGCAGTCTATCAACTAATCCTGTGCAATACCCAGGGTTATTCAGTGTATGTTAGCTTACCAATGAACTCCGCAATGGACAGGATTAGTCACTTTTTAGCTTACCTGTGCGAAGCTCAAGGGAAGCTTTACTAATCACTTTCTGTCCGTCGTCCGGCGTTAACTTTACATTATCGACTTCTTCTCACAAACTACTCAACCACATTGAACCAAATCTGGTGTGAATGTTTCCTATCATATGTCAATTCAAGTTTGTTCAAATCAAGTTGACCCGCCCCTTTGTAGGGCCATGCCCAAAAAAGTGAGCCTAAATCTTAAAAAATTTTCTCATGAACCAGCAGTAGCAGAGACTTGATATTAGGTGTGCAGCTTCCTTTTGAGGTGTAGACTCAGATTTTTCAAGAGAAGTCTAGGGGCTATATTTGCCATCATTATGGGAGGGGCAAGAATGTTTGCACCACCCAAAACTTCTATTTTCAAAACCGAGAGGCTGATTTGAACCAAATTTGACATGAGGTTTTATTGGGACATAAGTAGTTAATTATACCAAAAAAAAATTTCCTGTCGCCCCATGGGAACCGCAGGAGTTAAAAATAGAAAAAATTAAAACACCCATATCTCCAAAACTACACGGCACTGAGAATTCTTATTTGGTGTGAAGCTTCCTTAGGACCAACAGAATGGAATGGTAAAAAAAACTGCTATCAGTTTTATCATGGGGTACTTTTCTGGGACTTTGAAAAAGTGCTGAGTCAGCATTTTTTAACACTATGGGTAATGGGAAAAACATTTAAGACTACTTTTCTCCCAAACTACTGCTCAAAAAGCTTTCAAATTTCACATATAATATCTTTGGAAGATTGTTTCACACGTTTATTGAATTCAATTCCCTGGGTCCATATTTGGACTCTGTGGGAGCCCAAATGTTTAAATTAGTGCAGTATGAGGAATATTCTTTAAAAATCTTCTTCAGATCTACCAATAAGAATCTTTTGATATTTGGTATGCAACATCCTTAGGGGGTGAGATTCAAGTTTGTTCAAGCCAAGTCCCTGGGTTCATATTTAGGCTGAAAATGTGGGGTCCCGTTCCGGACTTAGAAATTTTGGACTAAAATCCGGAATTTTTTTTTTTTTTTTTTAAGCGTTTCGGTCAATTTTAAGACAAAAAAAAAAATATTTTTTTTACACTGAAAATTTGGGGTCCGGGTGGGACCAAAATCCGGAAATTAGTTTTTTGGTTTTTATGCGTTTTGGTCAATTTTAAGAAGAAAAAATAATTTTAGGCTGAAAATATTTTGTTTGGGACTTCGAAAATTTCCTAACAAAAATTAAAAAAAATAAGTTTTTTGTGCGTTTATCTCAATTTTGGGACGTAAAAGTGCAGGAACTGAAAATAGAAGGAAAATCCTATGTATTGTGTGGGCACAATTGCTTCATCTAGTTGGTCTATGCTTTTCTTAGGAGAGGCGTATGCAGCTTATTCAAGTCAAGTCCCTGGTTTGATATTTAGACTACCATGTCAGGTGAGCGCCCTCAGGCCCCCGTGTTTCTTAATGGTAATGAATAAGATCATCTCCATTATGTGGCTAACCCCGTGCATTGCACAGCCTCAGTGAGTGTATATTTTCATGTAGTGTATGATACGGCAGTTACCAATTGCTTTTTGTGACCAGACAGTGTGACTAATCCTGTGCACTGCACAGTGTTAATTACACTTTCTGGTTATAAGAAATACCTTTATTAATCGAGTAGCTAAATCTCATCTATATCAACTCTTTATCCAAAGACAATGACTAATACCAGCAAGAACTTTTCTGGAAAAACATTCAAACTTAGCTACGATCCCGCATTGGAATGGATTGTGGATAGTTGTTTTTTTAGTGAATTACAAAAATGAAAACATATTCTATTTTCAACTAACCTTTTACCCAACGTAACGGCCAAAACCGGGCAGCGCTATTCTAAAAATCACCAATTAATTTTCATTATGTTTTCATCGCAAAAACGTAGGTTATGGTCCCTCATTGGGACGAGCTCGTTGAACTCGTTTCAATGAGGTGCCATAACCTATGTTTTTGAGACTAAAAATGAAAAAAATTAGTTATTCAAGAATTTTTTTTTTTTTTTGCAAATGTCTGCTTTTCATGTTAGATAAAGGGCTAATAGCGTGTTTGGGGGCGCGGTGGCATTGCGGTAACCGGTTTTCGTCAGATCACAGAAGTTAAGGGCCGATATAAGTTATGAAATTTTGTTTATTTTGATATATCTCACCTCTGATATTCCTTCATTTCAAATAAAATATACACAAAATGTACATCAAAATGAAGGTTGGAATGTATATAACACGAACACACACGTGCAATCAACTCATAGAGTTGACTGTAGGCACCACTGGTTCCTGGAAGTCTGCTGCCGTATTCGCACCAGAACTGATAATATGCTTTACATATCCAAGAACAAAGCTAGGGGATCAGAATTCTCCAAGACACGGCGTCAGAGCTGCATGGGGGAAAATTCAAAAGCCTTTGCTTTTGTTTACGTATGAGTATACTTTCGATTGGGTAATACTTTTTGCCGGTAAAAAGGACGGTATCCGGTAAGTGTATAAAAACTACGTTTTAAAGTACTAAATGTACCTCTAAATGTGTGAAAAAGTGATTATTTAAGGAAGCTTACGCAATAATAAATATATAGAAGGAAGATTAAGTATTGTTTGTTTTATTGTAGACTATTTTAAAGACAAAATAGATCATTTCGCCATCGACACTGATCGACACGCCATTTTGTGCAAGAAAAACAACGAATTCGTTGAGGTGCACGACGGGGGGAATATTATCATACTTGCTCGACGGAGGTGTAACTAATTCGTGTGCGTAACATTCAGATGTTTCTGTTCACTACGAGGGGATTTAACAAAGGTTTTGGGAGAGAAACCATTTATAATTTGAAAATAGTCTACAATAAAACATGCAATACTTAATCTTCGTTATATATATTTATTATTGCGCACACTTCATTAGTAAATTATCACTTTTCACACATTCCGCTGTACATTCAGTACTTTAAAACATAGTTTTATACACTTTCCGTCTTTTTTACCGGCAAAAAGTTGTGTTCAAGCTACTTTTTTAAACGGGGGTTCATAACTTATTTTCACAATGGGCCGGTAAAGACGTACACTCTGAGAAGGTGCCTCTAGTCAAGCGCCATCTGCCTGAACAGGCAGACGACTCTTGACCAGAAGCATCTGCTATTCAATAAGGCATCCACAGTATGTAAAGAACAATAGTTTAGTTCTGATTTCCCCGGCCGCCTAGAGTTAATCGGCTACATTATTCATGATACCCTTGTCATTGATTGTAAATATTATTCTTTCGTCGTTAGTATGCCTCAAAGATAAAATTGGCACATTGCTTTGGATTTTCTGTAACAATAATGCTCATATTATCTATACTTGTGTCATTTGCAATAAAGCTGTCGGCTGAAACAGAATCAAACAGTTTGCTACGGAGGTCTGCATAAAGAGGGCATTCTATCAAAAAATGATACTCGTCTTCAATTTTAGACATGCAACACAAAGTGCAAATTTGTTCTTCTAACTTTTCATTCCCGAATCGACCTGTTTCTACTCTGAGTGGTAAAATTCCGCAGCGGAATTGGGCCACAACGGATCGATGCTGGCGTTTCAAGTTCATAAGAACGTACCTTTCAGTTCCAAATTCAGTTTTAAATTGTCTATATGTTCGCAGCTTTGGGACATGTTGAATACTTTCCAACCAGTTAGCCTTAAAATGATTCGACAAATTAACACTTATCTCGTTAATATTACAGGTAGTTAAATCTTCATATATATTAGGACAGCCAATAATATCAAAATATTGCATTTCAGTGCACCAACCCTCATCACAGAAATTATAATCCCACAGAAATAGCTTTTTTAATAATCTGTTATTTTCAGTAAAAATGAGCCTATTCCATAACCTCAACATGTTAACCCATCTCCGCTCTACAGAGGTTTCAAAACCAATACCACCTAACATACCCAGCGTAGGACAAAACCTATGTACGCCTAAATAATACCTAACTGCTCTGTTCTGCACAGCATCAGCAGCAGTATATTTCTTATAACCCCAAACGCCCGACGCATAATCGAGTATGGGACAAACACACGTTGAGTATAATCTACGGAAAATACGAAAACTGACATCCCGTTGTTGGTGAAGTTTAGATATCACTGATCCCAGAGCTCTACCTGCCGAAAGTGCTAAAGCCTCTGAAGCTTGATCAAAACCCTTATATTCATGAAAAATTACACCCAAGTACCGATATTTATCGGAGTATTCAATGCTGAATTCTCCTATTCTAAATTCAAAATCACTGCGTTTTTTTCTTTTATTTCTAAAATGCAGAGTTTTAGTTTTTTCCCTATTAATAGACATTTGCCATCTGGTGCACCAATTGTGAAGAATATTTAGTAAAAATTGCATATTTACTTCGTCACCAGAAACCAATACGATATCATCCGCGTACATTAATATTGAAATATTATCCTCGTTTATTTGTACTCCCTTATTAGCCATCTTTATTTCCCTAGCTAAATCATCAATGAATAAGGCAAACAACGTAGGAGACAAATTATCACCTTGTTTCACTCCGCCTAGACAATGAAAACTCGGTGTTACGTTGCCATTTATACGAACGCAGGCTGTTGTGTTTTGATATATATGTTTTATAGACTAAAACATGCTTCCATCTATCCCACATTTAAGAAGTTTATACAGTAGCATATCCCTATCAACCATATCAAACGCCTTTTTTAAATCACCGAATGTAGTGAAAATATCCGGCTTCCCTCTTATGATGGCTGTAAGAGAGTAAATATGATCTAGGCATGATCGATGTGGACGAAATCCATTCTGTTCATCGACTAACAGTTCATTTTCCTCATTGTACTCCATCAATCTGTCATTTAAAAGACTGCTATATATTTTATGCAAGCTGCTCAACAAAGAAATACCTCTGTAATGCAAAGGCACTCTTGGGTCCAAAGATTTATCTTTCGGGATGGGACAAATTATCGCTTTTCACCATACCGACGGAATAATACCCGTGTCAAATATAAGCTGAAAAAGTTTAAAAACTACTCTACTCTATCACATGTTTTGACTTTAACGCTTCATACAGAATTCTATCAACTCCAAAGGATTTGCCATTCTTCGTTCGTGATATTATACTTTCCAGTTCTACATAATCAGTGGGTCTATTAAGTATACTATTTGTTTCGTACAGGGAGTCCAACATTTTACTCTCTATGAATAATTTTTCTTCCTTTACTTTCTTTTTAAAAGGTGTGTCTGAATTTTCCTGTCCACAACATGGATTATATAGACCCTCAAAAGCCTTTGCCCAACTATTGAAGACTGTTTCGGTATTGTAATTGTCTGATCCGTTTTCATCATATACTTCTTCAGGAATCTTATTTATTTTCAGGGGGCCAAGTTTGTTAATTTTATCCCAGAATACTTTAGGATCTTTATCACAAAGATTATCTATTTCCAATGTAAGATTTTTATTATATTCCCTTTCACACTGACGTAATTCTTTATTAAATTTTCGGCGTGATAATTTGAACTCCCAATGTTTTCGTTGTCGTTCTACTCTGGAACATTTAGATTTAAGAAAACGTGTTTCTTTCTTTCAAATGCATATCATTCCAAAGTGCAGTCAGCGCTTCATTTCAGTATGGTTTAAAATATTAAAATTTTTTCCGGACCTTAGATTTACTACAAAATTTTGGTAGCACTGACACAATTTCGTCAATTAATTTTTCAGAAAAGTCATCATATATTACATCAATGGAGTATTTGGCTTTCTCTGGCGAGTTCGATATTTCTTATAATCTGTCTTAATTCCTGTATTGAAAATTCCGAGCTCATAAATGTTTCAGGTAATGTTTTGGTAAGTTTTTGAGGAAGAGAGTTAACGCCTTTGCTTTCTTTCTCTTCAGAGTTTGAACCCAAGACTAAGTGGTCAACCCTATAATTAAAAGTTAAGAAACTGCGATCTGGCGGTCTATGAGTTGATTACATATGTATTTCGTGTTCTATACATCCCAACCTTCATTTCGATGTATAATTTGTGTATATTTAATCTGAATTTAAGGAATATGAGAGGTGAGAATTTCAAAATAAACAAAATTCCATTACTTAAATAGCCCCTTAAGGGGACGTCCAACCTAACTTTGGTCAAAATTTCAGGTAATTTTCTTCCAAGTCTAAAAAAGACCCAAAACGAATAACCCCCAAAAAGTATATACTAAAATGCTTGGAATGAAACATAGAACATGTGGAAACTGGAATTTGCCATGAAAGTGCTGTCATGTGTAGATAGCACCGCCTGAAAGTCTGCTATGGCATAAGTAAGAGAACAATTTTTTACAATAAAATACCTCAAAATAAAATAACAGCTGTATTCTATAAACATTGAAGTACATACTCGGAAGAAATCTTTTCCAATTTCTTGAAAGTAATAAAGATTGAGACCAAATGTTGCAAGTGGAGTGCTCACTGACTGAAGGCAGACATTTTCTTTTGTTTATATTTTGATTTGGGGGAGTTCAACAAAGGTCAACTTGAAGGAGTCCACTAGAAGAAGTATGGAAGGACAAAAGAGTGTCTCCCAATATAAAGATGTATGTGTCCTTGGTGGTTTGGAAAGAAACTATGATATTCTCCTATGTAGAATGCACTGCAAAGTCATACATTGTAGTTGAATAAATATATTTACAAATCCCGTGCACTGTAACCCCATTTTATCCCATGCATCAATTTGATAGTGATTAAATTGTTAATTGTTTTATTAATAAGTAACATAGCTTCGTTTACTCTTGGACACCAATACACTCATGATATCTGTTGGAGAAGAAATAAGAGTAACTGTAACCTGTCGCTTTGTACATTGTAATTCAAAACACATCAAATCAACCCTCCATAACCATTATTGCATGTACTTTTCCAAAAGAGGCTTATTGAGATCAGGAGCGCACATCCAGTAGGTCTCCCATTCATAGGTGTTCACATATTTTTTTCAAGAACGCAGTACACAAAGAAATCCTCCTCGAAAGGTGACGAGAGCTCCATTGGATAACAAGCTTCGGGGGGGGGGGGGGGGCGCTCCCTCCCTTGTATGTCTCTACCTCCGGCACTCATGACATATACCTTTTTCATCAAAGTTTAACTCTTTTTTTCTTTTTGAAGATCCTGGCAACACACATGTTTAAATAGTATCAGACAGGGAACCCTCCAAATCAGTGTATCTGCAAAAATCATATTTAGGGATGAGATTTTTCAGTTTTTTATCGGATTTCAGTCTTTTTCAAATTTTAAAAAAAATTTTTTATTTCTTTGAATTTACATGAAAATGGTTCTTCAGACCATTTTCATGTGAATTCAAAGAAATAAAAGGTTCCATCACAGCTTTACAAATTGGGCCATCATACAATTTGGGGCATAATGGATGATTTTGATACATTTCCCTTCATGCAAGCACAATTTCAGTTCATTTTCAGTTTTTTTTATTAGACTAAAGTCTCATGCTTGCATATTACATTACAAAACATTCTTTTTAGACTTTACGTTCTGGACCTTTCATGCTTCTTACTTCCAACTATAACACTTAATTTACCGATTAATGGGTGAATATAAAAGCCCTCCCAAAATCAACATGTTGAGTTCCAGAAGCCTCCATAACAGCTCCAATAAAAGTGTCAAACATCAGATTGGTGGCTTTACAGAATATTCATTAGCTTGTTGCTTGATAAGTAATAGGAACAAAATATTCACAAAAAATATTTTGTTGCAGGCACTTTCCAACAAATTGTAACAAATCAACTAGTTATAAACAAAGTTTTTTAAATCGAAAGAGTGAAAAAAGACGACAACTCTGGAAAAAATGTGTGGAAGAAACACATGCTACAGCAGCTACACATGCATCGTTTCCCCATGATGCTCGATCACAACACCAAATATCATTCAAATTGGAGTTGCAGTGTTTGAGATACAAGGGAGAATGTTTGTATGGGTTAGAGGACAGAGGTCTCCACGGCACCAGATGCGGCTTTGACTTTCCAACTTCCAAATCCGGGGCATAATAATCACAACACGCCCACCTTATCAATTCATAATTTCAGTAAAATAAACAGAATTATCAATTTTAATTAATTTATAGATGATGGGAAAATATTTGGCTTCTTTCGCCTTCTCGTACTATTACCACAAACATCTGCAGGCAGTATGATGCTGACAAACGAAACAGAACGCACGTGGTCTGGTGTGTCAGGTTAAATAGTAACTCGGCACGGATAATGAAGAAATTGTGAATATTTCGTGTATTTCATTTGTTTAAATGCCAATTGCGGCTAATTTTGACCGTGAATTTGTTAATTCGTTTGGGTTTTGACCATCACGATCACGCTGACAGCGGTTATGTTTATTATGATATGCAAATTGGGAGATAGTTTCCGGAAAAGAAGATTTGTCACATTTGTCCGTGTAAAACGATATGAATATTACCTTATTTTATGTGTATCGTCCCGATTTTAAATACTCGGTTATTTTTTTACAAGTGGTCCATGTTGTCTTTTTAGAGCGCAATAATTCAGATTTTTTGTCAACAAAAATGTTCAGAGGGCCTGTAAACACTGCAGGTTACTGGAGAGAATTTCAAAACCATATTTTGCAGTCATGACATTAACAGCTCCAGTATTTGTTGTAACCTGTTTGCAAATCCGCTGATACATTGTCTCGAACAAATAAAGGGCGTGATCATGTCCTTTCATTCTTACGATCGCCCAAAATGAGAATTCCTTCAAGAACCACATTGTAATCACATGACCGGAATAAACATCGTTGAAACATGGCCACATCCGGAAAACCAAAATTTGTGTTGGTGGGTTTACATTCCAACATCAAAACACACGTCGATGGTGCGCATGTCTTCAACCAATCGGGTACTCCGGCTTCGTCCACCCGTAAAACTGTCACGGTCATGATTAGCCATTGTGCATAAGTATGTGGCCTTAAACACTAATAAATACATAAATAAATAAATAGCGTGTTTGATATGGCTGCAAACTCCGCTGATTTGACGCTGATCTCTGCAGGTGTGAATCAAGCTAGAGTTGCTCCCCCTTGATGCATTACTGGGCCCAACCAATACGTTTACAGCGAAATGTTCATAGTTATTTGATGGACGCTCTCACAACAATTGACGTTATCAGGCATGGCGTGGTTCTTTGAAGTAGAGTTTTGTATGACGAGGGAGTAATGATTAGTTGGATAAAGAGAAGGAAGAAGAGAGTGCAATATCATGAAATTCCTTTAAAAATCTTCAGATTTCACCCTTCAAATACTCTTGATAATTGGTACACACCATCCTTAAGGAGGGGGGGGGGGGCACAGGTCAGATTCAAGTTTGTTCAAACCATGTCATTTGAGTCACATTTGGGCTCTCTACGTGCACAAATTTTAACTTCTATTATGAATATGCTTTAAAAATCTTGTTCAGATTCACCAGTCAAAATCTTTTGATGATTTGTATACAGCATCCTTGGGGGAGGGGAGCAAATTCAAGTTTGTTCATAGCAAGTCCCTGCTGGTCATATTTGGGCTCCCTATGGGAGTCCAAATTTTAACTTAAAGAGTATCTGGAGATTCAGATTCACGTTTGTTCAAAGCAGGTCCTTGGAGTCATATCTGGGCTCCCAGTTAGTGCAATATGAGGACTATTCAGCCAATAACCCATCTCCCAGATTCACGCCTACTCAGAGATATGGAACAGAAATTTGGCACCTGAAATTTACCCTTTTTGAATGCCAAAACGAAAGAAATTGATTTGCCGAATCTGACATCAGTAGGAATTTTTTTTGGGCCTGTTGGAAAATTGTCAGGTTGCCGCCTCCCCATCGCCGATGGAAAGCTGTCTATGTCATTGACATGACCAACACCAAGGGCAGGTGTGCGTGACATAAATTTGCGGGGGATTGATTCAAGTGATTTGAAGTTCCGTCTCTTGAATTCTGCGGCTGTAACACTGTGGGAAACGCATCTCATGCACTCCTAAGTTTCTCAAGATACTGGTTTGGAAGTTGGATTTAGGTTACAATACACCAAATTATTTGCATTGGCAACAGTGTTAACATTTTGCCGTCACCTAAGCTCATCCAGCTCATTTAGGGGAAAACAGTCACCATATCCACTTAGTATGTCATCTCATTAAAAAAAATGAACAGGAAAAAAATATATGTTGCCTTGTGCTTTTTGTGTTTAAATTTGGCGATTCCCCGCTATCGTCCAGTTTCGCGCTCAGTTGAAAAGGCATATTTGACTTGTCCCCCTCACCTTATTTTTCAGTTCTCACAATTTTGAAAGGACAGTCGGTGCAAATATTTTAAAGTCCTTTCCAAAGTAGACACTGCCATTTTTATAGAGGTTTCCAAATTCAATAAATAATGCCCCAATCAGCTGATCTCTTTCATTTTATGCTCCATTAAAAGTAAGATAAAATCCGTTAGAGGACCCTTTTGCCTCCATATAGTGTCCGATTCCAAATCATCTGCCTGATTCGATTCGGGATTTGATTTGAGACGAAATTTGAGTTTTGCAGGACCGTAGGGTCCGTGATAATGTTAAAATTGAGGGTCCGGATAAAACACTTGAGAGCATACAACGCGTATTTGTGAAACGTGCATGAAATTACAGTGGTAGAAAAAAAATATTGATTGTTTTTTAACGGGTAGAGTTAAAATTATTTTTGGTTGTTCACATGTTTTGGCCTTTGCCCTGTTACAATTGATGGGAGGAGTGCCCTCTCCCATAAATAGTAACACCGCAAATTCCTAATGACGATATAATTTCATTTCAATGAAGCACATCTGCAGAGTATGATTTATTTATTGGTGTTTAAGGTCACATACTTATGCACAATGGCTGATCGTGACCGTGACAGTTTTACGGGTGGAGGAAGCCGGAGAGAACCACCGAGCATCGACGAGCAACTGTCAGCTCCTCAACATTCTAACTCTGTTCAAGCTCCGCTCAAGCAGGGTTACAGCGGTTGAAGACATGTGCACCATCGACGTGGAGTGCGCCTTAGTACACGGCGTCATCGTGAGAAGAAGGTAAAAGCCATATAAATGACCATGTTTTAGCGTGTTCATCTGCAAATTCTTTTACAAACAAGTTTGAGAATTCAAAAAGTCTGAACTGAAATAGATCCGCATTAGTAAGTTGTGAGAGAAGGATGGGTGGCGAAGGTTTGAATGAGTATCTTGCAGGGAATGTCTTACAAAACGTATACTTTAAAGCAATCCACAGAAAAACTGCTTTGGGTATATTGTTCTGTGTCTTGCGGTCATTTTTTAATTCAATATTTTTTTGTGGAGTACACAGCGAGGTAGCCACCACAGGAGAGGGGGGGGGGGGGGGGGCTTACTTCCTGGAAAATGCGGACCTTATACAGAGAATACCGTAAATTCCCAAACTGGTTCACATACTCTCCTCTCATCCTGATAGTTCTTGGGTAATTTTGCTTAAGTTGTGCCTTTAATTTCTGGGTACCTGGACCTTTAAAAAAGTACTCACGGTGCCCAATTGGTATCAGAAGTTATTCTTTGTTCACAAGGAAGACCTCTGACCAGTCACCTATAGGAGATACACACTGTTGACCCAAGTCAAGGTGAAATGAAGTGGAGGGTAAATTTATTTTCCCGCTGCCATTGAAATGAGGTGGAGGAGACCAATCCCCACTTTTTGCCTGGCTGCGTACCGTCTATACCGGAGGAGACGTTTACCCCACTTTATTTTGCCTGGCTGAGTACCGTGAGTACATATCGTTTTACCATTATTTTGTTGGTAGCTGAAAGTTTATTAAGTTTGAGTACTGATAAAAGCAAAAGTCTGCAAAATAGCTCGACCTTAATGAGATGATATCATCGGCTGTGGAAGGGTGTTAAATTCCTTTCAGCGATTTTTTCTGTTTGAATACTAAATTGATTGCTTCTTAAAGTGCTTCTCTCTGAATGTTTATTTTAGAATAAGTAGACAA
Source organism: Pictodentalium vernedei (assembly GCA_031216915.1). Lineage (NCBI taxonomy): Eukaryota > Metazoa > Mollusca > Scaphopoda > Dentaliida > Dentaliidae > Pictodentalium > Pictodentalium vernedei. The sequence goes on along the minus strand of CM062297.1, from coordinate 442,547,963 downwards.
TTTTCCAGCAAACAATCTGGTAATTGAAATCGATTAAATATTTTGGTTGAAAAAAAAACGCATATGTATATGCATCACACTTTCCCTAGGAGTAGACTCGGTATTTAACCCTTTAATTAACATGAAAAGCAGACGACACTTGCAAAAACAATTCTGGAATAATTAATTTTTTTCATTTTTTGTCTCAAAAACATAGGTTATGACCCCTCATTGGAACGAGATGGACTAGCTCGTTCCAATGAGGGGTCATAACCTATGTTTTTGAGACAAAAAATGAAAAAATAATGAAAATTAATTGGCGATTTTTGAGAATAGCGCTGGTCGGTTTTACCCGTTACGTTGGGTAAAGTTTTAACCAACCACTAACACACTCCTGGTGGACATTCCTGCCCAGAACAGGATTTTTCTTGCCACTGAAATTAGTATTAGTAAGTAGTAATATTTAATCCAACTTTCCCCTGTAAATTGAATGTACTTCCTCAAATATGAATAAAATTTAGATTATTTTTTCATCAAATCTATTTGATGAAAAATCTCTTGAAAATACTCAAAGAGTTAAGGTGTTGCAAACTGTGTTTTCGTCAGTGGTGAACGTAAATTTAAAAAAAAAACTCCAGCAATGCCAAGGAGGGTATAATTGGCGGGTGGTTCGGGGAGGCACTTAAAATATATATGTTTTATGTATATATTTTATAAAATGAATATCTGTCAAGTGTATTTTCCATGAATAACAAACTGCAGCCTCATTTCCGTTCTCTATCATCGTGAATGGACCAAAGTGTGTTCGGAAAACAAATCCAACAGAACTAAAATTTTCTCCACATTTTAGCTCACCTGACTGAGAGTCAGGATGAGCTATAGTGATCACTCACCGCCCCTCATCCGTGAACATGGTGTTTGCACCTGCTCCTCCAAAACCGCTAATCCGATTTCAGTTAAATTTGAGGTGACAGTTTGTTCTGACATCGCATTTTGTTTTTGTTCAAATCAACTTGTCCAGAACCCATAGGGGGGAGAGAGGATGCTCCAAAATATTTAAAAGTCTTCTTCTTTAACTAGCGGTACAGTGACTTGATATTTGGTATAGATATTCCTTTTTGAGGTGTAGAATCAAGTTTGTTCAAACGAAGTCCGTTGAGCAATATTTGCCTTTGTAATGGGAGGGGCAGGATTTTTGGCCCCGCCCAAAATGTCTATTTTCTGAACCGCTAAGCCGATTTGAGCCAAAATTTGGTATATGTTATTATTGAGTCATAAGTACATGCAAAAAAAAAAAAAAAAAATCACGTGTTTCTGTGGGAACACAGGAAGCTAAAAATAGAAATATTTTTAAACGCCCATATTTCCGTGTGGAACAGAGTGCTGTTATTCGGTATGAAGTATCCTTAGGACTACTAGAATGGAATGGTAAAATAACAGTCAGGGTGTTCTGTAGGGGGCATCGAAGAAATGCTGAGTCATACGGCAGCGTATTAGGGTCAGAACCTTTTCATTTAATAATCTGTTTTTACAGATTAGTAATCTGTTTTTACAGATTAATAATCTGTTTTTACAGATTAAGATTATTAGAAGACTGTTTTTACAGATTAGTAATCTTTATTTACAGATTATTAGGAGACTGTTTTACAATTTGTTAGATGACTGTTTTTACAGATTATTACTAGACTGTTTTTACAGATTAACAAACTGTTTTTACAAATTAGTAATCTGTATTTACAGATTATTAGGAGACTGTATTTACAGATTATCAGAGACTGTTTTTACAAATTAACTAGCTATTCGATGATTGGTTGGAAGATTCAGGTGACTGGGTGAGGCACTGGGCTTCGACATTCTGTGAGGATAATTTCGCATTTTAATTTTGCAAGCAATACCGACATCACCAATAGGTTTCTGGAGTTCGCAGGCAGGGTAAGTAACAAAATAGTTCTTCAAAATAAGTCATCACTGCCTAATTTCATGAATTATGATTAACGCTTATTAAATTATTTGTTCACTTGTCTCAGAGGGTAATGTATGGAAGCGACTAAGTGACAGGTAGACATTTTTTAAAAGTCGAAAGTTCGGCTTTTTATCACGAAATTTCGACTTTTTTATCTCGAAATGTCGACCTTTTTGTGGTATACTTGTTCACCTCATCAGCTCAGAGGGTGTTGCGCGTTTGCTCTTCACACACACAATGACTCTTCACTCTGCTTGGGTGGCACGTGTTCCATTGTGATCTTCCTCTGTTATGGATGTTTGTGCGGCAGGATTTCCATACACACTGGAAAACACAAGGATAACTAATATTATGCCGAACATTATAACGCGTGCGGCAAGATATATTCGTAGTCTGTATTATCCAAACTGGTTGACAGCTAAGAAGTCCAGTTTCCTGATAAAATCTGATGAGATAAATATTCCGAAAAAGGACCCAGTTCACCACTGATCACTACTGTTCTGATCTGTTGACTAGGGCATTTTTATCGGGCGCATTTAACCAAAATATGGTGCATGTGTACATGATTTTGGGTACAAGTGGCTGGTTGGCTGCTGTTCATACAGAATGTTGAATAAAAACTGAAACAATGAGCTACTAAAACGGTCTGGCAAAACCCATAATCAATGCTAGCATAAAAATCTTAACATTTGTGCTGCGAATAAAGTTAAAGTTAAAGTAGTTGTTGTCAGTTTTAACCTAAAATCACACATTTTACAGACCATCACTTCCTTCATGCTGCATCTACCACGAGGGAGTTAGTGATGGTCTGTAAAATAAGTTAATTTGGATTAAAACTTCCAACAACTGCGATTTTGTTTTATAGGATATTGTAAATGAATCCAGGTACTAACTAGTAACATAACAATAACATGTTCTTTTGAGGGCGTTATGGTTCATTAACGGCACTAGGAAAATGATTAAAGGCCCGAGGGCCACTTAAAGGCCCGAGACGAAGTCGAGGGTCGTTAATGGTCCCGAGGGCTGTTAATCATTTTTCGAGGGCCGTTAATGTACCATGACGCCCGAAAAGGAATATGTTATTACTATTAGTACCACTTACTAAAGAACGCCATTTCAAGACTTGAAATTTCTGGCTTTCATCTTATTTCTAGATTATCAAGGCCCTCTTCATCTTGCTCGCTGTTTTGAGACATTCAAGTTTGATTTGGAAATAGAAGAATCGGATTGTCATCTGTTTATTTACAAACAAAGGTCAAAGTTCAAAGTTGAGTACAATTTATTTGGATGACTCGAAAATAGGATTGCTGGAATTTGGCTGAAGCGCTTTAACTACAAACTCACGCCATTATTTACAAAATGAGATTATTTATCGTATCAATACTCACCACCACTTTTAAATCCTAAATGAAGTTAATAATCCGAAATATCATGGTTTAATCCGTTTGTTGGAATAAATGAGCAACAAAATTTCGAGCACATTAGTGTCATTTTTCCGGAACATAAATTACCCACAATTCTGGGCTATCGGGCCGTTTTCGTTATTAACGTTATTTTTGCGGGCTGTTATTGAGTCTTATCGTCCACCTCAGATCATTTTAATATCCCAAGGAGCGCCCTATAAAATGGTAATAATGTTGAATAACCTGAACTTGTAGCGTCAGTGAAATTTCAGCATGATCCGAGAGCTTTGGTAGAGGCGAAAGCCTTAAGATTAAACCACATAAACAGAAAAACGCAAACAAACGTAAACAAATCGCGATAGCCAATATACGATATAACCATCAAATCCCAACGAGAAAAGTGCGATTTGTGTCGATTTCTGCATATATGTAGCCATGAAATGGGAGACCTATTTCGTTCTTTAATTGTAATTCAGTTGTAAATTCCAAGACACAGCTGCATAGGGTGTGAAAATGTACCCCATTATGCCAATGACAAACGGGCATATAGATCTGACGGTACAAAAAAAATCATTAGATAATAGTTTGGCAGCTATACATGACTATCCCTATGTAAAAGTGTTACACCGCACTAAACAAGCTTGAGATATCGTCCCCTGAGTTCCAATGTGTTTTATGTGCCAGTAGGCACATAGAACACATTGGAACTCAAGAAACGATATGTGTACACATCTTCATTGATGATCATGCTATACAACGTGTAAATAATAGCACCAGGTTGTTCTAAGTTGTGATTTAACCCTTTACCTAACACGAAAAGCAGACGACACATGCAAACACAATTCTTGAATAACTAATCTTTTTCATTTTTTATCTCAAAAACATAGGTTATAACCCCTCATTGGAACGAGCTCGACGAGCTCGTTCCAAAGAAGGGTCATAACCTATGTTTCTGAGACAAAAAAATGAAAATATAGTGAAAATTAATTGGCGAGTTTTGAGAATGGCGCTGGCCTGTTCGGTTACGTTGGGTAAAGGGTTAACTAACATACCAAATGGGTAGACCGATTTGTATGTCTGACTGGGATACCTGACAGATGAGAAATAATTTCTCCAGCAACTTTGAACTTGTGGCTTTAGTTTCACATCATTTTAGAGTATTCGTGAAGTTTGTAGTCTGGCTGTACATATAAAGGCACCAACGCCTTGGTATTTCCTCCGTCCTTGTCAATTTTGACACTCAGTGCCTAAAAAACCACGCATTGATTTGACTCAGTGTATTTGTATATAAATCTGTAGATAAGTGTACTGGAGCGGGTGATTTTTAAAGTGGAGTGAACCGGAACTCTGCTTTTAGTGAACTGGAGCTTACACGTGGTGCCACTTTATTGCGTATTATTGGGTTATGATAGCAATTTTCCTTGTTATTTTCCTTGACATGACACCGAAATATTCGTGAAGCAACTGCCGAAAGTTCACAAAAATGTTTTCCACCGTAGACCATAAAATTAAAACATTACAACACCAATCGATATTTTTGCAAGGAAAACGGAGTGATCATCGACATTTGACCATGGAATTCGACACATAGGTAGCCCGAGCAGGAATTGTTTAATATCCACAAAATATCTACTTACCATCTTCACTGATTGCAGTCCGAAAAAGGTTTCTCCGCGATAGATTTTAGGAGCAACAGCCCTGCGACTTGACATTAAAAACAATGATAGGTAGCGCACTGGAGTAATTGTCCGGAAGTGAACTTGAAAAAAGTCGGAACAGAATCGATTCAATGGAACGTAGTTCCTCCCTGGGCAGTGTCCACCTTCCTTTCAGGAAAGTGTTCCCCTGTAAATATCACTAGAGTAGCTTACCCTTACAGCGATGTTGACTCTGTGCGCCGCTGAAAAAATACAGAAAAAACTACGCTATCGTTGAAATGAAAGCCTGTCACACATAATTCTACTGACACCCACCCATGGTTTCTCCCTTTCAAATTCCAACACACATAATAGACGAGTTATAAAAAATTAAATTTCTTCATTCCTCTGTGGTGTTAACTAGCCATAGATGCTAATAAAATCCCTCAGGCCCCATGGGCGCTCTTGTTTGGTTATGAAAGCAGAATCTGCTCCTATCCCACACACAGTTAACTGGTTTTAACTTAGTATGAGCTGGGCGAATCCGGAATTATGATTAAAGGGGTGCCTCCAAATACCCTGTTATTTGGGGACAAAACCATGATGTACCAGGGTATTTTGGGACAATACTATGACACCCTTGCACATGAGATAACTCATTATTATTCCCGAGTTTGTAAAAAATTGTTATGACTCAAAGATATTAAGCCGTTTATTGATAACAATCTTAAAGGAAAATTTTTATGCACTTATTAAAAAATTTCAGTACGTGTGTGCGTCGGCTCCGCCATGTCTGAATCTGCGACTGTAATGTGTTCTGATGCCTCGGCACCTTTTTTCATTGGAGAATGTAACCATTCAACAATTTGTCGCCGTAAAAGGAAGTTCGCCGGAACGTAAGTTTTTTGTAAAGGTTGCTGATTTTTTTTTGCTTAAAGAAAAAAAAAATATAAAATAAATAACAAATGTCCATTTTCTCACGCGGAAGCACTACACCCACCCTAATATTCTTCACAGAAAACATATTTTGGACCACTCACCTTGTACATGTGTGCAGTTTATCTTAGATTGGTATAGCTTTTTGGAATGTGAAATGGTGAATTTGTCCCAGAATACATGCGATTGGGAAGAGCAGTTTGTCCCTGTATCCACGTGAGGTACAGTTACGCTGATATGCAGAGATTATAGGTTTTCTATGTGTCCATACTGACGTATGGAGCTTCAGCTTGTGGTGGCCGACATGCGGTCGTGGAGGGCACGGGAGGCCTGGGTCGCAGAAAAGGAGACCGCTTCAGTTTTACCAAATGCGCGGGACCGATTTTACTTCCCCCCTCCAAATTACACGCACACCATGTGAGAAAATTTTGATTTCCGGGAGAGAAAAGATCACCCTCCCGTTTGAGGTATTCATCGAGACTTAAGTCTTAAACGGTGCGCTATAACTAGATGACTTCAAAAGTGCCAGCAGTTGGAAGGCCACGGACCGACTCTGTTGGTCCATTCATGGGCATATTTAATCTATTTTATTACTTTTGTCTGCTTAACCCTGCTCTATTGTCCCGGAGTACACTCCACTAACGTAGAAGAGCCTTTCTGTTGGAACAGTTTTAGCTTTTTGATACTATTTTTTAACTTTATTTGACAAAGTCAAGATAAGCTATTGCCATCACGCGTGCGGAAGTCTGTGAGTCTAAAAGTCTGTGAGTCTGTTCACATTTTCTTTAACACAGGCTACACCCCAAAGTTCTTGTCCGATCATCACTAAATTTCACATGCAGATTCGAGGTCATGTCTAGATGAGAACGTCCCATTTTGGTCGCGATCGGAACCCGAAAATCTTTAGCACAGCCTACAGGTCATATTTATGAAGCGATTTCATTGTAACTTGGTATGATGACTCCGCATGTCTAGATGAGAACGACCTATTTTGGTCAACCGTGACGGCCGCAGGAGCATGTGACATAGATTCCTTCAGCACAGTCTCCAGGTTGCATTTATGAAGGGGTTTTATTGTAAATTGGTAGGATGACTGCATATAATGTCTAGATGAGGACGTCCTATTTTGGTCGTGATCGGTCAACCGTGTGGAGGAAGGCGGAGAGAGCCACCGAGCTGGGGCGATCGACTCTCAGACTCCCCAACGTACCAACCCCGCACAAGGTGGGTTAACATTGGTTGAAGGTAAGTGACCCATCGACGTGCAGTACGCCTTAGTACACAACGCCTCAGTGCCCCATGTAAAGGGTAAAACTGTTGTTTCTTCCAATAAACCACAGGGGATGTTTTGAAAACACCTTGATCCACTCGTATCAACAAGGAGCATGGTAGTTAACCCTTTGAAACAGGTATGAATAAATGTTTGCGTGAAAAAAAGTTGGTAGTGGACAAGCAGACGATATAAAGAGAAAAAAATCTAAAGCGAGGCTCGGTAATAATTTAATCCAACAGCTTGATAAGGCAAGGATTCTGAACAGTGGGAGGTACTAAATTCTTATTTGCAGTAGGTAAAGGGTGGCAATGTCGGTGGACAAAATGTGGCATTTGTGTTGATGAAGTCTCTTGTGCTCGTTCGGAAAATAACATTCCACATGAAGTGGTCATTAATGAATGAAAAGGAGGTGATGACTATCCCCAATGCTAGCACAAATGTCAAGGTTTGGGTGTGGGAGGGCTGGTGGGGTATCCATGTCCGGTCTGTAGAGCGAGAATTTGTTAGAAATCAGAAATTGGTGTAATGTTATACATTCTAATGAATAGGCAAATTCGTTTATTCGTCTTGGGAATAACGTGGCCTTGTGATGCTGTACGACAGGTACAAGGTAAGTATCGCCAAATAATTGCTGTTGGTTGTTTCAGCAGAATTTCGGGCACTATATCTGGTAAAGCTGCATGCTGATCATCACATGTGTTGGTGGCTCCTATCCTCTTCCATAGTTTACACTGGTTTCTCCCCTTCAAATTCCAACACCCATCATAGACGAATATCAAAACAGAACACATGCCGCTTAATCAATGTGAAGATTCATTGTGTGTGTGAAGAGCAAATACGCAACACCCTCTTAGCTGATGAGGTGAATAAGTATACTACGAAAAAGTCGGAAGTTCGAGATGAAAAGTCAAAATTTCGTGATAAAAGCCGAACTTTGAACTTTTAAAAAAAATTCTACCTGTCCCTTAGTCACTTCCATACATTACCCACTGAAACAAGTGAACAAATAATTTAATAAATGTTAATCAATGTGTATGAAATTAGCGCAGAGATGAATTATTTTGAAGAACTATTTTGTTACTTACCCTGCCTGCACACTTCAGAAGCCTATTGGTGTTGTCGGTATTGCTTGCATAATTACAGCGCGAAATTATCGTCACACAATGCCGAAGACCAGTGCCTCACCCACTCTCGTGAATCTTTCAGCTAATCATTGAATAGCTAGTTAATTTGTAAAAACAGTCTCTAATAATCTGTAAAAACAGTCTCCAAATAAACTGTAAATACAGATTACTAATCTGTAAAAACAGTCTTGTAATAATGTGTAAAGACAGTCCATCTAAAAAAATGTAAAAACAGTCTCCTAATAATCTGTAATTACAGGTTACTAATCTGTAAAACAGATTATTAATCTGTAAAAACAGTCATCTAATAAACTGCAAAAACAGTCTCCTAATAATGTGTAAACACAGATTACTAATCTGTAGAAACACATTGTTAATCTGTAAAAAAGATTACTAATCAGAAAAACAGATTATTAAATGAAAAGGTCCTGACCCCAAAAGGCTGCCGTAGAGTCAGCATATTTGCAAAAATAAAAAAAAAATTCTTTCCCAGAACCTTTGATCATAGTCTTTTGATATTTGGTATACAGCATCCATAGAGAGGGCAGATACATGTACACTGTTGCTAAAATTTAGCCCCTCGATCCATATTTAGGCTCAATACAGGGGCCCGAATTTTAACTTAGGGCAATATGGGGAATAATCTTTAAAAATCTTCTTCAGAACCACCATTCCGAAACTTTTAATATTTGGAAAACATCAATGTTACAAGGGTCAGATTCACGTTTGTTCAAATCAAGTCCCTCAGTTAATATTTGGTCTTCCTAAGAGGACCCAAATTTTAACTTGGTGCAATATGGGGAATAATCCTTAAAATCTTCTTCTTCGGATCCACCAGTCAGAATCCTTTAATATTTGGTGCACAGCATCCTTAGGGGGGTTAGATCTAATTTTGTTAAAACCAAGTCCCTTGGGTAATATTTGGGCTCCCTGTTGGAGCCTGAATTTTAACTTAGTCCAATGTGAGGAATAATCTTTAAAATTTTCTTCTCCAGAACCAACAGTCAGAATCTTTTGATATATTGTATACAGATTCCTTACAGGGGTCCGATTCAAGTTCTCCAAATCAAGTCCATTGGTTAATATTTGGGCTCTCTATGGAAGCGCGAATTTTATCATAGTGAAAGATGGGGATTCATTGTAAATATCTTCTTCTTCAGATTCATCAGTCACAGGATCTTTTGATAAAAAGTATACAGCATCCTTATGGGGGCAGATTCAAGTTTGTTCAAATCAAGTCCTTTGAATAATATGTGGGCTCCCTGTTGGAGCCCGATTTTTTAATTGCTGCAATATGGGGAATACTCTTTTTAAATTTTCTTCTCACGAACCCCTAATCAGAATCTTTTGATACATGGTATACACCATTCTCTTGGAGCCCAAATGTTAACTCACTCCAATATGAGGAATAATCGTTAAAAATCTTCTCCAGAACCGCTAGTCAGAATCTATGATATATGATATACAGCACCCTTATGTGGGTCCGATTCAAGTTTGTACAAAACAAGTCCTTTGATTACTATTTGGGCTCCATATTAGAGCCCAATTTTTTACTTGGTGCAATATGGGGAATATTCTTTCAATTCGTCTTTTCAAGAAACCCCAGTTAGAATATTTTGGTACATTGTATACACCACCCTTAGGGGAGTCAGATTCAAGTTTGTTAAAATCAAGTCCCTGGGTTAATATTGGGACTCCTTATTGGATCCCAAATTTTAACTTGGTCCAATATGAGGACTTACCTTTAAAAATCTGCTTCTTGAGATACAATCAGAATCTTTTGATATTTGGTATACAGCATCCTTGGAGGGTTCATATTCGATTTGATCAAATAAAGTCCCTGGGTTGATATTTGTGTTCCCTGTGAGGGGAGGGGGGCAAATTTTAAATAAATTGGTAATATTCTCAAAATCTTCTCCCGAACCACCAGCCAGAAGCCCTAATTTTAACTGCAAAAGAGGAATATTTTTTTGAAATTTTCTTGAGAACAACCATTCATAATGTTTTGATACTCGGTATACAACATACTAGCCGAGCTCAGATTCAAGTGTGTTCAAATTAGGTCCATGGATTCATATTTGGGCTCCCTATGAGGGCCCAAATTTTAACTTAGTGTAATGTAAATAATCTTTAAAAAATCTACTTCTTCAGATCCACCATTCAGAATCTATTGATACTTGGTATACAGCATCCTAGGGCTGGGGGTGGGGGGGGGGGGGGGTGGGTTGCTCAGACTCAAGTTTGTTCAAGTTAAGTCCCTAGGTTGATATTTGGTATCCATTGTTTTGCATTACTGGAAATCTGGGCATTATTCCTGTGGTAACATCCCAGTACTAGAAAAAATCATCTGACATGGACAACACAGATATAAATAATTAAATTACTTTATCCCCCTGTTGCGTTGTCTTGTCATAGATGTTAATTAAATTCCGCAGGCCTCAAGGGGGCTCTTGTTTGGTTATGAAAGCAGAATCTGCTCCTATCCCACACATAGGTAACCGGTTTTAACTTAGTATGAGCTGGGCGAATCGGAAATTATGATTAAAGGGGTGCCTGCGTGGGATTCCACCCGAAATTATTGAATGGCCGACGATTGCTGGAAGGTTCCGCACTTCCCTTACAGAAAATTAGGATGGAACATCATGCGTTTTCTCCAAATACCCTGTTATTTGGGGACAAAACCATGACGTACCGGGGTACTTTGGGACAATACTATGACACCCTACGTTATTCTTTTATTGGACGCCGTGTGGTGAATTCACGACCATTGCCTTGTGTATGAGATAACTGATCTTGGGAGATATTAGTCCTGATTTGTAAAAATTGTTAGGATTCAAAGATATTACGCCGTTTATTGATAACAATCTCAAAGGAAAATTCTTATGCACTTATCAAAAGATTTCAGTGGAGGTGGGCGTCGGATCCGCCTTGTCTGAATCTGCGACTATAGTGTGTTCTGATGCCTCGGCACCTTTTTTCATTAGATATGGAAAGGTGGTAGGGTAATGTAATCATTCAACAATTTTTCGCCGTAAAAGGCAGTTCGCCGGAACGTAAGTTTTTTTTTAAAGACACTTTTTGTTGATAAAATAAATAAAAAATGTCCATTTTCTCACATGGCAGCACTCCGCCTACCCCAATATTCTTAACAGAAAACATATTTTGTATATGTGTGCAGTTTATCTTAGATTGGTATATCTATTTGGAATGTGAAATGGTGAATTTCTCCCAGGGTACATGCGATTGTGAAGAGCAGTTTGTCCCTCTTTCCACGTGGGGTACAGTTTGGCTGATATGTGGAGATTATAGGTTTTCCATGTTTTCCTACTGACGTCGGGAGCCGCAGCTTGTGGTGGCCGACAAGCGGTCGTGGAGGGCACGGGCGGACAGGGCCGCAAAAAGGGGTCCGCTGCAGTTTTACCAAATGCACGGGACCGATTTTAGCCCCCCCCCCCCCCCCATTCCCAATTATATACACACCATGTGAGAAAATTTTGATTTCCGGGAGAGAAAAGATCTCCCTCCAGTTTGAGGTATTTATCGAGACTTAAGTCTCAAGCAGTGCACCGCTATTACTAGATGATTTCAAAAGTTAATCTATTTTATCACTTTTGTCTGCTTAATCCTGCTCGATTGTTCCGGAGTATACTCCACTAACGTAGAAGAGCCTTTCTGTTGGAACAGTTTCAGCTTTTTGATACTATTTTTTAGCTTAACTTGACAAAGTCCAGATAAGCTATCGCCATCACGCGTGAGGAAGTCTGTGAGTCTATATAGAAGTCTGTGAGTATGTTCACATTTTCTTTAGCACAGGCTACACCCCAAAGTTCTTGACCGATCGTCACTAAATTTCGTATGCAACTTCGAGGTCAGCCTAGATGAGAACGTCCCATTTTGGTTGCGATCGGTCAGCCTTGACGGCTCCGCTGGTTCGAAATCGAAAACCATTAGCACAGTCTACAGGTCATATTTATGAAGGGATTTCATTGTAACTTGGTGGGATGACTCCGTATGTCCAGATGAGAACGTCCTATTTTGGTCGCGTTCCGTCAACCGTGACGGCTGCACGGGCATGTGACCTCGATTTGTTTAGCACAGTCTAGGGTTCATATTTACGAAGCGATTTCATTATACAAAGCAGCACAGCATTGCATCCAGATACCCTAGACAACTGCACGAGCTGCCAAGGCACGAGGAATCAAAGGAGGTTTGTTTGATGGTTTTTTTCGGGGGTGGGGGGGGGGGGTGAGGGGGGGTCGCCTCTCAGAGAAAGATTTATATTATATTTTCAAATAAATCAATCTGGTGACTTTTGACTCAAATTTGAGAAGAAATAAGATACGAATGGCGATTTGAGACGAATGGCGATTTGGCAGACCCGAAATTATACCATGGCCATGCCTGTCGGAAAATTTGGTGCTTTGGGAAAATTGCTGGTCGCTCAAAAAATTGCTGAAAACCGCTACTTTGAAAACAAGTTTACAATTTAACCCTTCATCCACCGTACAGTACAGTCACTATGGGTTGGTAGTAATCCACACGTGGACAGTGATGTCCACGCAGGCATTTACCAGGTAATAAAAATCATCATCAGCAAAATTTTAATTATTGAAGCACCGAATTGTACCCGGTGCTTCATTAATTAAATTTCTGATGATTATTCCCATAATTAGTGTCTGGAATCAAACAGAGAGCTCCACAGATCGATCCCCGCCAGGATTATCTGCGTTGTGTCCACGTTGTTTCCACAAATTTAATTTTTGTTCACAATTTGAGGAATATTTTGCGAAATATATTTTTCAACTGTTTAGTTTGTAAATTACGCGGAAGGACGCGTTCGTCAAAGTGTCACAGAAGTATATTAAGTTAGGTTTTAAGTTCGTACACTGTCGGAAAATTTTAACTCTTCCCCCAACATGTCGGAAAATTTTGATATCCTAGTTTGGGCCTACCGTGACGTTATGTAAAGTTTGTTTTTAATTGGGGTTTCAACGACACTTTCGACAGCCAGGTTCACCTCGTATCGCAGGGTTTTACGGGTGGAGGAAGTCGGAGAGAGCCACCGAGCTGGGGCGAGCGACTCCCAGACTCCTCAACGTACCGACTCTGCACACGCAGGGTTAGCATTGTTTAGCGGTAAGTGAACCATCGACGTGCAGTACGGCTCAGTACACAACTTCTCAGTGCCCTATGAAAAAGTTAAAACTGTTGTTTCTTCCAATAAACCACGAAGAAAATTTTGACAAGAGCTTGATCCACACGTTTCAACAAGGTGCATGATAGTTAACCCTTTCAAACTGGTATGCATAATTTTTGCGTGAAAAAAGTTGGTAGTGGACGAGCAGACGATATAAAGAGCCAAAAATCTGAAGCGAAGCTCGGTAATAGAGCTGTTGGATTAAATTATTACTGAACCTCCCAACAAACCAGGATGGTTTCACCCATTTCTCCGTTGACAGTATTGACTGAAATGATACCTTCCAGTATAATATTTTATTTACCTTTTAATGACATCAGACGGCGACATTATTGAAAGGCTTAAAATCGCCGCAAAATAACAAGCTCCATCGCTTCCGACCAAATATCAATGATAAATATGCGTCTTGTATCCTTTGAAGAAAAGATCTTGTAATATTGATAACGATAACATATTGGTCATACGCGACTTATAGATTCTTTTTTGTTGGAGGATAATATGCGACCAGAATGTGTTCCCTGTCAATGTCCTTTGACAGTCGAGCACATTCTATTAGATTGTACTGATTTTAATGGCATCAGGCGGCGACATTATAATGTACCGTCTTTGGGAGAACTATTTTACAGCATAAATTCTCACCAAATTCTCTCGTTGCTCAAAGAAATCAACCTTTTGAATAAGTTTTAGTTGTTTTTATTCTTTCAACTACATCTAATATACAAAAAAAGGTATTTTGTCATCCGGTTGATTTACACATTACTCAAATTTTAGTATCGTTATTCACTACTGTCTTTGCAATTTATTTCACTGTCTCGCAAATATTCATTTTTCATGTTTTTAGACATGTATTTCATATTTACATAACTTTTTGTCGCCACGAAAAAGTCTCCGCTGCTGGTACGGAGTTAAGCACCAATAATAAATAATAAATAATCTTGGTATCGTGTTCGCCCTCTTCCATTTTAGCTCCGCCTGACAAGTGCCAGCAGCGCGTTTCTGATAATGATTTGTCCGTCATCTGTCGTCTGGAGTCTGTCACCCGTCTGTCGACAATATTTTGTTTGCCCGGCCATAACTTCTTAACCACTAACAATTTTTTGACGAAACTTTATAACAATATGTATTATGAAAAGACGGGACGGGGCATGTGCCTCTCAAGGTCAAAGTAACAGGCCATATGTTAAGGTGACCGAAAAACTAACATTTCGCTGTCACTTTTATAGGTCCATATAACTTGGTATGATTAAGTGATCTTATTTATACTTTGTACAATTATTGCTCATGACCCAAAGATATGTAGCGACTTTGATCCAAGGTCATATCATCAAGGTCAAGGTCACAGACAGCAAAACTTTGATAATGTTATACAACCTTTGTCCGGTCCATATAACTTGGTACAATTGGTAGATCTTATTCATACCTGGTACAATGATTGCTCAATACTCACAGGTGGTCGCAACTTTGAACCAAGGTCATATCATCAAGGTCATGGACACAGATAGCAAAACGTTGATATTGTTATACAATCCTTGTCTGGTCTGTATAATTGAATCTATGCGACACATCTTGTTCACCCCTCACATAATTCTTACCCATAATCTAACGTTGTGGCATGGCCTTGACCCATTGTCATATCATCAAGGTCAAGGTCACAAGCAGAAGCACTTGGATTCTTTTCTTGTATTTAGCTTCCCCTAAAAGCAGGGTCTCTGAGCGGAGCTTTCTAGGCTGAGAGGCCTCTTGTTTTGTATCTGCCACAAGCACTTGAGTTTTGATATTGCAGAGTGCTAGTACTGTGATCACAAAAACTATCTATTCCAATGCTAAACCTGCTTATGTGGAGTAAGTACGTTATGGAGTCTGACAGTTGCTCGTCGTTGCTCGATGGTTCTCACTGGGTACTCCGGCTTCCTCCACCGTAAAAAAGTCCGAAACGAGGTGACCCTGGCTGTCAAAAGTGTCGTAAAACCCCCAAATAAATAAATAAATAAATAAATAAATAAACAAATAAATAAATAAATAAATAAATAATTGTCAGGATCAGGTCACGATCTAGTTGCGACACACACATCAAACGATCGAGATTTTCTGTAAAGGAAATGGACGAGGCCCAGGTTATTCGGCCAGAGAATAATCGAGTGGCTAGCCCTCGACCATGATCTGGCCGAATATCATGGGACGAGTCTATTATCTGATTTAAAACCCACTTTAAATTAAACTCTCGTTTTAATGCGAAAAAATTAAATAATTTCTCCACACTGGGGAGAATAAAAATGAAAGATGTGAACGCTTTTTGATCGGTGAGTTATCGCTCTTTTGTGTTGTTGATACAACAGGACGCTTAGCTAGGGTGTTTCAGTTGAAACCAGAGGTAAAAACTCGGCCAAGCCAGGCTGAATATTGATATGAAGGAGATCAGCATTCGCCATATTGGGTCACGTGGTAGAATGGAGCAGACGTCGCATTTGTTTCCAAAACAAATCACACGTGGAATAAATAACAGGCGCAATTCTGGTAAGAAAATAATGGCAGGCGTGAACTCGACCCGACGTCAAATACATAGCATTTGGTATGTCATGCGCTTGGTCATTTGCGTTAAAATTAACGTTTATAGTAGTATCAATTGTAATATTATAAATAATATGGTAAATCCGAGTTGAAAACATATCTTCAGATTGAGTACACATTGTGACTGCGTACTGTCTGAATTGACTTACTTATCTTCTCTGCTTTGCAAAGCGAAACTGAGCTACCATTTCGAATGTTCGGAATTCGAAATGCATTGATATAAATAAAGTAGTGTCAATACCTGTGCCACAAATGTTTGAATAGATGAGCTATACGAAAGAAAATGAATGACATATGAAGTGAATGTCAGTAACCTCTATCGCTCTCTCCCTATTTCGCTCCACACGTGTTTATTGTTTTGAAAACAAATGCGACGTGTGACCACTCCCACGTGACCAAACATGAGGAATGCTGATAAAGTCTTTTAGAACAATAACTATGTATTATTTAAAATGATAATGCCCGGCCATTCTTAAAATTAATATTTTAAGAATAACAGGGTATTATCCTTTTATATACCATGATTACCTATTCTACTATATATGAAAAGCCCATGACAAAAAATTTAGCTTTACACACCAACCGCGGTGAACACACCAGCAAGGGGATTTCAGTAGTTAAAATTTACACCAACAGTGGAACTACCTCCAAGCTGACCTTTGGCGACGTCGACCTGAATGCGAACTTGTCTAAATTTATCGCACGTCGCCTCACGAAGAGTGAAATGAAAGTGGCAATTATTTATTACGTTTTTAGATGAGTTTACCCCATAAGACACCAAAAATTAACAAACATGCATTGTCTCATGTTAATAAAGTATCCATAACTCGAAATGGTATGTTATTATGTTATTAAAATGAAAAAGGCCCCGTTTCATTTTACATTTCGTTTCGGCGATAACATTGACAGCGGAAGTACCACCCACCCACCGATGCTCATTTAAACAAAAATAGATTCGCATGTATGTACGTCTGCAGTTCAGTAAAATCGAGAAAACATAAAAGCGACTCTTAATAATCTGACGATCATGGTATAAATAAAATATATCCAAAGTGGCTTGGTGTACCAAATGTTCACCACTCGTAGTGAAGTGGTGTTAACAGCGCGCCAAAGGCTCGCGGTTAACACCACTTCACCACTCGTGGTGAACATTTGGTACACCAAGCTACTATGGGTATATTCTGTATATAACAAATCATACGTGGAATAAATAATGCCCGACCCTTCTTAAAATTAATATGTAATTAATAGTTTAAGAATTGCCGGGCATTATCCTTTAAAATAACAGATAGTCATGTCATTGTTCTAATAGACTTTATCAACATTCCCCATGTTTGGTCACGTGGAAGTGGGCACACGTCACATTTGTTTCCAAAACAATAAACATTTCTACTAACTCCCCCTGAACAAACACTTGTGTGGCCACACGTCACATTTGTTTCCAAAACAATAAACACACTTGTTCGAGGCGGTTATTCTTTTGGATAACAGCAAAGGCGAAACAACGGAACTTGACCGCAGTAGGTTTTAAAAATAAATGTCGTATAATAAAGACCAAAGGAACAAAAATGATATTTGAACATAGCATCCGAGGATTAATGTTTTCGACAGTTGAGATCCTATAGTGTTGAGGGTACAAAATCGGATGAAACTTTTCGATGGGGTTGCGATCCGGACGAAATTCCCTATCCGCTTTTGTAATCACAGTTCCGTTCTGTCACATGTCTATGCATCATTTTGGGGATTAACTGCCATTGTGCTTGCAATGTGATAGCCAATGTTCCGAGTCTCTCGAGCGCCACACAAATCCACAGAGATAGTGACATCTCGTATATGCTATGTCCGTGAAAGTCTAGTTGACATCGTCAGCCAAGATAAGGCCCGGATTTTGTCCAGATGAAGGAAACACTCAATGAGCACTGGATCACAATAAATGACCATAAAGTCAGTCCCCAATGGAAATACGCTTTGTGTGATTATGTTTTCCTAGTACCCGTGACTCACTCCTGACAGGAGTGGGGTTGTGTGCTTGTGAACGACCATGGTTACTCTTCCCCGCATTATTACCACCCCTTCCTTGTAGGAACCCCGAGAAGTGAAACAGTCCTTGTTTACTGTGGTAAACAAACTATGCTGTACTCGCAAAAAGGACTCGGCACCCAAGGCTTGTGGTGGAAGTTCTCTAAAATGGGCAACATGAGTATAAACGATTGGCTGGGATTGACTTTATATGGATGCTGCTGTCACGATTGCGGTTAGCCGTTGTGCAGAAATATGTAACTTAAACACAAATAAATAAACAAAAAATATTATCAGTCACCTCCTATATCTATCAAGAGGCAGCATGTTTACCATATTCGCGAACTTCTTCCCGATTTTCACTGATTGTTGATAGGTCGGTTATTGAAATTTATCCCATGATTATTACCTATTCTACTATATAGAAAAAGCCTATGACATAAATTTTAGCTTTATACACCAACCGTGGTGAACACGCCAGCAATGGGATTTCAGTAGTTAAAATTTACACTTAAAGTTGACCTTTGGTGACGTTGACCTGAATGCGAACTTGTCTAAATTTATCGCACGTCGCCTCGCGAAGAGTGAAATGAAAGTGGCAATTATTTATTACGTTTTTAAATGAACTTACCCTATAAAACACCCCAAAATTAACAAACATGCATTGTCTCATGTTAATGAAGCATCCATAACTCGGAATGGTATGTTATTATGTTATTAAAATGAAAAAGGCCCTTTCTTTTTCTCTTTCGTTTCGGTGATAAAATTGACAGCAGAAGTACCGCCCACCGATGCTCATGTGGACAAAAACAAATTCGCACGTATGTACGGCTGCTGCTCAGTAAAATTGAGAAAAAATAATAGCGACTCGTAATAATCTGACGATCATGGAATAAATAAAATATACCCAAAGCAGCTTAGTGTACCAAATGTTCACCACTCGCGGTGAACATTTTGTACACTAATCTACTACTATTGGTCTATTCTATTTGCAGATCTTATCTAGTCGCAACGCAAAGCATTACATTTTACAACTGGACATCAGTCAAGAGCGGTCGACGTTAATATTATAGGCCAGGTCTGCCCTCTGGCAGCTTATACTTCTAAAAACTAGTACATGGAATCCCCCTGTGTGAATTCTGGGAAGTGAAACAGCCTTGTTTTGTTGGTATAATAGATCCGGATACCAGGCAGCCTACGCCGCACGTATGAAATCAACGGGCAAACGATTGGCTTAATTTGACTTCATAACTGTGTTGTGGTCACGGTATAGCCATGGATGTTAAATGTGACCTTAAACACCAATAAACAATAATCAGTAAATCATGCATAAATCACGAGAAGAAATTGTATCTTTATACGTGCAGTGACGTTTTACGTGCAGTGACGTTTTATTTACGGCTATTCATTTTTTCGCACTCAAGTACGTACACTATATGTGGTCTGTTGATGAATTCATGGGGCTTAGGCGTTTATTCAATGGAATATTTATTCTTTCCTTAAAACGCATATCCGTCCTTCGCGTTTAACAAAATTCTTATTCCGCCACTGGATACAATTTCCGCACACTGCATTCATTTGTATCCACTGACGTAGTTTTTGATGGACGGCGATAGAAGTGTTGGGGATTTAATCTGTAAAATGTTCCATTAGAAAATGTATTTTTTTTATTAGGGTTTAACGACACATTAACAGCCAAAGTCATATCGTGTCGGTGACAGTTTTACGGGTGGAGGACCCGGAGAGAACCACCGAGCAACGACGAGCAGCTGCCAGCTCCCCAACATCGTAACACTGCAGCACAGGCAGGGTTAGATTGGTTGAAGACATGCGCACCATCGACGTGCAGTACGTCTTAGTACACGGCGTCATCGTGCCCCCATGTGGACAATCTGGGTTAAGTGCTTTACCCAAGGACACAACGCGGGAGTCCGAATCGATCGCTCAGACGGTCACCAATCCGAGGACTTACCGGGCTCAACGTTGCTTAACTTCGGTGATCTGACGAGAACCGGTTACCGCAACGCCACCATGCCCCCTTGAAAATTATTAGCGCTTGCATTTATCTCACTGTAGTTTGTTAGATCGACATTTTATATCTTGCTAAGGGACGAGGCTACTACGAAACACCATCTTCAACCATTAATTAAATATTTTTCCGCATGGGTAAAGGAATATCATCTCGAAATATGGAATATTTATCAGGCTAAATCAGGCGCGCCGGAAACTCTTCGGGGCAAGGGAGGAGGAGGGGGATCAGACCCCAGGAAAAGGGCATTTACTCGCACTAGCAGCCCCACCATGATGTGCCGAGGAATGCATGTATCGAAGGCCGAAAGCCCGAGATGGGGTAGTTTGTGAAGAGGTGCCCCATCCCAAACTCCCCATTGAAGTTTGATAGCTCACAGAACGGATTTATGGTACATTTTAGGTTTACTTCGAGAATAAATCATTGAAAAAAATGGGTGACGAACCTGGGAAGGGCATTGTCTGGCGCATCTCGCCCCTATGGTCCTTGCAGGCCGAGCAACGTCTCCCGTGCTTCCGGAGTTCCTGGGCTAAATAGGCAAAAACAATCATGTTTAAGGTGGGAATTCAACGCTGAACAAGGCAATTGTTTCACACACTTGTGCATTTTTTGAAAATCAGCAATCAAAGACAAAACTTACACTAAGAAGAGCTAGTTATTATTGTCATTACGTGCTGATATGAAAGTCGGGGTGTTCTATAGTGATCATTTATTGTCCGTCGTCTGTCGTCCGTGAACATGGTGTTCATGACTTCGCTTCCAAAACCGCTGGGCCGATTTCAGTTAAATTTAAGGTAATTGTTTATTTCGACATCGCATTTTGATTTTGTTCAAACCAACTTGCCCTGCCCCATAGGAAGAGGGGAGGGGGTGCTCCCAAATTTTTACCATGGACCGATGGGTACAATGACTTGACATGTTGGACTGAGCTTCCTTTGAGGTATATTTATTTATTTATTTATTTAGTTAGTTAGTTATTGGTGCTTAAGGTCACATACTTATGCACAATGGCTAATCGTGTCCCTGACAGTTTTAAGGGTGGAGGAAGCCGGAGTACCCGGAGAAGACCACCGAGCATCGACGAGCAACTGTCAGCTCCTCAATATTCTAACTCTGTTCAAGCTCCGCTCAAGCAGGGTTACATCGGTTAAAGACATGTGCACCATCGACATGCAGTACGCCTTAGTACACGGTGTCATCGTGCCCCCATGTAGGCAACCGGGATAAAGTGCCTTGTCCAAGGACAAAACGCAGGTCGTCCTGGACGGGGACCTCTAGCATAGAAGTTCAACAGTCTACCACTGCCTTTGAGGTATAGAATCAATTTTGTTCACACGGAGGTCGTAGTGCAATATTTGCAACTGAAACACACATATTTCCCAAACCGCGCAGAACAGAGAACTGTTATTTGGTATGATGCATCCTCAGGACATTTAGAATGGGAAAGCAAAAAAATACCATCGGTTGTGTCATAGTTTACTGCAGAGGGAATCATAAAAATGCCGAGTCAGCATATTTGCAAAAAATATAAATATCTTCTTCTCCAGAACCAACGATCAGAATCTTTTGATATTTTGTATACAAGATATATAGGCGGGTCAAATGCAGGTTTGTTGAAATTAAACCCCTCGTTTCATATTTGGGCTCAATACAGGAGCCAAAATTTTAACTTGGTACCGGCAGTGTGAGAATTAATCGTTAAATTATCGTTTCCAGAACCACCAGTCGGAATCCTTTGATATTTGGTTTACATATAGAATATACCCATAGTAGCTTGATGTACTAAATGTTCACCACGAGTGGTGAAGTGGTGTTAACCGCGAAGCTTCGGCGCGCGGTTAGCACCACTTCACCACGACTGGTGAACATTTGGTACACCAAGCTACTTTGGGGATATTTTATCTATATCATGATCGTCAGATTAATAAGAGTTTAAATGTTAAATAAATCAATATTCACACGTGCGAATCTGTTTTTGTTTACATGAGCACCGGTGGGCGGTACTTCCGCTGGCAATTTTATTGAAAGGAAATAGAAAACGAAACCGCAAATTACTGGGCCTTTTTCATTTTAATAACATGGATGCTTTATCAACGTGTGTTTGTTAATTTTTGGTACCTTATGAGGTAAACTTATTTAAAGACGAAATAAATAATTGCGGGTTTCATTTCATTCGTCACGGGGGGGGGGGGGGGGGGGGGGGGGGGGTGATGAATTTAGACAAGTTAGCATTCAAGGCGGAGTCACCAAAGGTCAACTTGGATGTAATTCCACTGTAAGTGTAAATTTTTACTATTGAAATCCCATTGTGTTCACCGCGATTGGTGTGTAAAGCTAAAATTTATGTCATAGTTTTTTTTTATATATAATAGAATATGTAATCATGGTATAAAACATCGTTACAGGGGTTAGATTCAGGCTTGCTGAAATCAAGTGCGCCAGTTAATATTTGGGCTCCCTATGGGGGCCCGAATATTGACGTATTGCAATAAGAGGAATAATCTTTACAAATCTTTTTCTTCAGATCCATCGGCCAAAATCTCTTGATATTTGGTATGCAACATCCTAAAGGAAGTCAGACTCAATTTCATTCATTCGAACCATTCGGGTTGATATTTGGGCTTCCAATGAAGCCTGGATTTTAACTTAATGCAATATGGCGAATATTCTTCAAAAATCTTCTTCTCCGGGACCACGAGTCAGAAAGTTGTGGTATTTGGTAAACATCATCCTTAGGGGAGTTCGATTCAAGTTTATTCCAATCAAGTCCTGGGTTTGATATTTGGGCTTCCCATGGGAGCCTGAATTTTTTCTCAGTGCAATATGTTGAATATTCTTTAAAATCTTCTCCAGAAACACGAGCCAGAAACCTTTGGTATTTGGTACACAGTACCCTTAGGGAAGGTAGTTTCAATTTGTTCAAATTAAGTCCCTCGGTTTATATTTAGGCCTCTATGGGAACCAAATTTTAATTTAGTGCTAAATGAGGAATAATCTTTAAAAATCATCTTCTTCACATCCACCAGTCAGAGTCTTTTGATATGTAGTATACAGCATGCTCAAATCAAGTTGCTGGGTTGATATTTGGGCTCCCTATGGGATCCTAAATTTTAACTTAGTGCAACATGGGGAACATTCTTTAAAAGTCTTCTTCAAATCCATTGGTTAGAAGCTTTTGATATTTGGTGTACAGCATCGTTACGAGAGTCAGATTCATGATTGTTCAAATCAAAAACCTCGGTCAATTTTTGGGTTCCCCATGGGAGCCAGAATTTTAACTTAGTGCAATATAAGTAATAATCTCTTCAAATCTTCTTCAGATCCAAGAGTCAATCTTTTGATATTTGGTATACATCAGTTCAGATTCAAGTTTGTTCAAATCAAGTCCTTGGTTTAATATTAGGGCTCCCTATGGGAGCCTGAATTTTAACTTCGTGCAAAATGAGGAATATTTTTAAAAAATCTTCTCCATTATCACCAATCAGAAACGTTTGTTATTTGGTAAACAGCATCCTAAGGAGAATCAGATTCAAGTTTGTCCAAATCAAGTCCCTCGGTCAATATTTGTGCTACCTATGGGAGACCAAATTTTAACTTTGTGCAAAATGGGGAATAAACTTAAAAAATCTTCTTCTTCAGACCCACCAGTCCGAATCTTTTGATATGTGGTACAGAACATCCCTGGGAAGGTCAGATTCATGTTTGCGGAAATATAGTCTCCAATAGCATCATATCTAAAAATGCAATTAGTTTTTTAGCCGACGAAAAATTAGTCTGGGGATGCCGTTGTGGTGACGGTCGGGCGCCAATGTCACAAAAATTAATGATCGTCCGATTTCCAGGCAATTTGAGTATGTTCTTGAACTTGAAAAATAAAAAGATAGCTGTTTTTAGATGTTTTGATTGAACGTCATGTTAGACGTTTTTACGCCAAATTGGGTTTTTGGTGTCCACAACACCGTCTGCCCTGCCTACATCTATTACCATAGCACTTACAGAGACCAAACTTCTCACGTTTGACGAGCTAGTGATGTGTCTCCACCATTGCCGAATTTCTTTGTGACTAACGCAAAACTCTTGGAATTACAAAGCCTATAATGAAAAAAGGGGGAAAAAATACCCCTTTTGGCATGTGACACAGAGATATAACCATAGCACTTACGGAGACCAAACTTCGCATGTCAACGCGGCAGTGGAAATTTTGGTACATCGCCAATTTTATTTTCTACTGATACAAGACTATTTGAGTTACAACGCAAATAACGCCATCGCTGGGAAATATCACACTTAGCTCGAATCACGCCTACAGCCATAACCAACGCACTTACAGGGACCAAACGTCATATGTCGCCGCGGAAATGGCATTTCTCGAGTTTTTTTTACGATTGACGCAAAACGTTTGGAGTTACCGCGCAAATAACGTTAAAAATGGAAAATAGCCCCTGCAGGTGTGTCCTGCTGCCTATAAACCATAACCATAGCACTCACAGAGACCGAACTTCGCATGTCGCCGCGGTACTGGCGTTGGCCGTGCTTCGTTAAATGATTTCTGGAAAGTCGCTTTGCTTTTTTAAAACCGTGTAGTCTATTTTATTTCTACCATCGAAGCGTCCACCTGGTGCTCGTCCATTCTTATGAACTTACATTTGGATCCTGTGTGCATATTTCGGACGCTTCCCATTCAGAGAAACCTGCCGTCTATCTGGGAAGCATCAGTCTGGGACTCCTCGTCTCCCCGGGAAGCGTCTATCTGCGATACGTCTATTCGGGAAACGTCCCTCTGGGATCGTCTATCTGAGAATCGTCCATTTGAACAGTGTCTACCTGGGATGACACCTGCAGTACAGTTACCTAGGACTGGTAGTAATTCACGCATGAGCAGTGATTTTCACGCATGCGTTTACCAGGTAATAAAAATCATCATCAGCAATTTTTTTCTTAATGAAGCATCGGGTTATACCCGGTGCTTCATTAATTCAATTTTTGATGAGTATTGCTGTAATTAGTGTTTGGAATCTAATATTATTGCGTCCGTGGTAATATTGCCCTCCCGTGGAAAGTGACCAGTCCAAGGCGAACGTACTCTATTGTTCTATTAACCAATACAGCTGATAAGTTCAAAGACCTCCACATAGACATAAAACTATCACAGGTGGTTTCAAGTTTGATGATATGTAAGTCAGATCGGCCCATGAAATTAGACTCTGCAATCAGCAATGTTGCGATAAAAGTAGTGGCATACTGCAGGGGTTTTACCACAGCATTGTCGTTTGTCGTGCCTAATTTTGGTGATTGTAGACCCCCTCGTCTGAATAGCTCGTTCAGAAGCATAGTTTTGTGTATCTAAGAATAGGTCGGGAAATTCTAGTCGCGGTTGGGCAAGCATGGGTACTCCAAAACCCACCCATCAACCCAACCACGCAACCACCACCCTCCCACCCACACGGGTACTCCACCCACCTCACAAATATTTAAAGAAAATTACGATCATACTATCCTTGACTTGTAATCTAATTTCTATTTTCTTTGGGGGCACGGTGACGCTGTATACTAAGGCGTACTGCACGTCGATGGTGCACCTGTCTTCAACCAATGCTAACCCTGCTTGTGTGGAGTTAGTATGTTGGGGAGCTGAGAGTTGCTCGCCTGTGCTCGGTGGTTCTCTCCGGGTACTCCGGCTTCCTCCACCCGTAAAACTGTCACGGTCATGGTTAGCCATTGTGCAGAAATATGTGACCTTAAACACCAATAAATAAATAAATAAATATTCTATTTTCTTGTGGAAGGGGTGGGGATATTTCACGTGACATTCTCGGATTGCTAGTACTTACATGGATTCCACCTATCCATTATGTGACAGTCAACATTTAAGCATTAAGGGATATGGATAAGTATGTGTGCCTTAGAAGAGTTCGGCAAATTCGTGTGATTGGTACCACAAACCCACACCTACACGGATACCCCGCCCAGCCCACAACTTTCGGAAGATACTACACGATCATAACTTCACACTATCTCTGTCTTGTAGCCTAGTTTCTACTTTTCGTGGAATGGGGGTAATTTTACGTGGCATTCTCGGATTGCTAATACTTACATTGATTCCATCCATCCATTGTATGACTGTCAATATTTAAGTATTAAATGGTGTTTGTATAATTGGAAAACATGATATTCAAAACTCAAATGAAGCACTATTTATTCAAGCTGCCAGCACTAAACGCAGAACAAAAGAGAACAGCATTTATTTTCTGTTATAATAGACTTCCGTGTTGATAGCAAATCGATGAAGGTGGATTACAGATGAGATAAATTTTGTATAGCTAGAAAAATTGACCCATCTTTCTGTGCGCCCCAAATGATAGATTGAACCCTGGTGGTATCTCCCATACCAGTTCAATGGAAGCAATTGGAAGAGTCCATATTTATTATTTGGGAGGTAGACAAATTAATATTTTCAACGTGCAGCCCAAAGGCTGCACGTTGAAAATATTCATTGATCTACTCCACACTTTAACCTAACAACCACCCTAGTTAATGGAAGTACGACGTATCATGTTCATGGGCCGGAAAAGCAGCCTCTCGGACTCAAAGGGTTAAACAAGGTTGCTACCATGTCCGGTACCCTCCCCCCCCCGGATTAGACCTCTAAATGCTTCCGAGCCAATCATAAATCGACTGGTTGACCGGCAGAAATGATGATTTCCAGTTGGCCTATCATGATTAATCGAGAAGTCGACGAATTGTCGGAAACAAGCATACTCGACTACAATTTCAAAATCGACGATTATGAATTTTAATCACTCCTTTACTAATGAATTATTAGTTAATACTCTCCTCCCCATCGTGCTTGTAAGAAGTGACAGAGGCTGTAGAATATCAAAATACGTTGTAATTGTTATGGGAAAGGCGTATACAAATACAAAACGGGCCGCCAGGTCTGGCGTTCTGGAAAGTATGGAAGTACAAATAATTGCCCTTCTCAGTTTGCCAAGGAGTGCAATTGACTTCTTAAATCTCAGTGCAGCTATTATAAGACTCTCTCTTGACCACCTCAGGTCGAAACTTGAGCCAAGGATCAAGTCTGGGCCTGAGCTGGTCAGGAGTCTAAATTTTCCACTGAGAGCAGTTGGCGTGCCTGCATGCCTAAAGACTGTCCGCCCTGGGGAACTAGAGACCAAAAGTATTGTTTTCTTTTTAGCTGTTTCTAAAGGTCACCGAGTACGATTAAAGTCGATTTTTATCAGTTATTCTTCTTCAAAAATCGATCATGAAATTTCAAAATCGTGCCAGCTACATTTTCCAAAAGAGTAGGGAGAACGTCATCGAATGGCACAGAATAGGTACAGACGAGAAGAGGCTGAAGGCCTGTAGAATTAAATTGTTACTTACGATCCAACAAATACCACACAGAAAATTCGTTATATTTCAGTTTGGAGGATACAGGATACAGCATTTTGTGGGAAGATGCTTTCTGTGAACAAGAGTTTAATTTAATCTAGGCGGCCCCATAAAAACGTATATTTTTGAACATCTCTATCCGAACACTTCCAGGAAGTGGAGACTACATAGTAATCGCACTATATTTCCGTATGTCCATGCGTATGGTACTCTTGAGTGCGCAACTCAAGACGCGTGATGAAGGGAGGTTGGATGCGTCCCCCCCCCCACACCCAATACTTTTTTCCAGTTGAGACATTTTCGTCTTAATAGGAGTATATTGCAATAAGACTAAAATCCTCCTCCTCTGATTGGATGAGAGCTCGCTTAGTATATTCTATGTTTATGGCTCAAG
This sequence comes from Pictodentalium vernedei, assembly GCA_031216915.1. Taxonomy (NCBI): domain Eukaryota; kingdom Metazoa; phylum Mollusca; class Scaphopoda; order Dentaliida; family Dentaliidae; genus Pictodentalium; species Pictodentalium vernedei. The sequence continues at coordinate 442,520,043 of CM062297.1, read as the reverse complement.
TGGCAAATGTTACCGTCTGACGTCACAACGCGAAATATTTGAAATGACGTCGCCCGTTTCGTAATTGCTTCGTCAACCGAATGACAAGCAAGTCGCTTCATTTTTTCTGGATTTTTCACACGTGCAACAGAGGGTGTTCCGGATAAAGAGTTGTTTAAATTACAAACTGATTTACGATTTGAACTAAGATGGAAAGAGTTTATCTGGTTTATTGATTATTTATCCAGTGCCGTCGTGAGTACACGGAAGGTTTATTTACTAAACCTGTGATCGTTAAAAGTTGCCTTCCAGAAGGAAATTTTTAATGATCACAGATTTAGTAAATAAATCTCTCGTGTTTCACAATGTAGGTTTTGGGCTATGGGTAGAGTATTATTGGAACATATACATTATTGTGATAAGTTGACGGTAACATGGTCTGAGGTTTGCGGCTCGGAGCGTATGTTCAACCTCGACGCTTCGCGTCTCGGTTTAACATAAGCTCCGAGCCGCAAACCTCAGACCATGTTACCGTCAACTCATCACAATAACTTATAATGTTCCAATAAGACTAAAATCCTCCTCCTCTGATTTAACGAGAGCTCGCTTAGTATATTCTATGTTTACGGCTCAAGTGGCAAATGTTACCGTCTGACGTCACAACGCGAAATATGTCAAATGACGTCGCCCCATTCGTTATTGCTTCATCCACGGAGTGGCTTGCAAGCGGCTCATTTTTTCTGGATCTTTCACAAGTACAACAAACGGTGGTCCGGATAAAGTGTTGTTTAAATTACAAACCGATTTACGATTTGAACTAAGATGGAATGAGTTTATCTGTTTTTTGATTATTTATTCAGTACCGTCGTGGGTACACGGGAGGTTTATTTACTAAACCTGTGATCGTTAGAAGTTGCCTTCCAAAAGGTAACTTTTAATGATCACAGATTTAGTAAATAAATCTCTCGTGTTACACAATGTAGGTTTGGGGCTATGGGTAGTGTCTTATTGGGACATAAACGTTATTGTGATAAGCTGACGGTAACATGGTCTGAGGTTTGGGGCTCGCGACTCGGAGCGTATGTTCAACCGAGACGCTTCGCGTCTCGGTTTAACATAAACTCCGAGCCACAAACCTCAGACCATGTTACCGTCAACTCACCACAATTATTTATAATATATATCGACTCGCTCTTGCTAATGATTATGTACTTTCTTACGTGATTAGTTCAGTTATGAATGTTTATTACTGTCAGACATTTGGATTACCAGATTCGCTAATACATTGTTATCATCTTTAATTTGTCTCCGAGTCTTCAGTTGAACACCAGAATTACACAGCAGAGACCGACGTTTATTCCCCACGGTTATAATCTATAGTCGACGCGTTGTATGCCCACGGTTCACTTGCATTCAATCAATGCTAACCCTGCCTGTGTCATGATGATAAATGATAGAGTTTAACAGTTACTCAGCATTGCTCAGGGCTTCCCTATGGTACTTTGGCTTCCTTTACCTGTATATTTGTACAACTTGATATGACCCAGGTTGTTAAAAGTATCATTACTCCCTAATAAATAAACAAACAAATAATGTGCACATTTTCCTTTCATGTCCAAATTATGTCGATGAATAGGGTGTGATCCTTAGCAAAATGTGAGTAGTATAATTCGCCACTTCAGTGCAACAAGGCACCATCTGCAATGCCAAAGCATTGCAGATAGCGCCTTGTTGCACTCAAGGGATGAATTAATCATACTTGTGAGATTAAAAAGTATTGTGACACATACTTTATTTTTTTTTATAATTAATCTGCAGTCTTATGAGTGCTGATACGGATGTGTTTCTCTATGTTTGCAAGAAATATCAATAAGTTCACTCTTCAAATCCATCGGGTGTCATATCATATTTCAAACGTTAGACCTTTCTTGGTGCTGCATCGCGAAAACCCGATTGTAGTATTGTAAGAGTTAATAAGAAACGGCAAGGAAAAAAATAATTTAGGAAGCGATGCTGTGTGTTGTCGGGGACTGTACACTGTTCCTATTTGCACCTCTGCAATATATTTGCTAAATAATCAGAGAAGACGGAGTATTTGTAAACTTCGAATGTCTGTGAAATACAAGTATTGTATTGACTTAAGAACTTGAATAAACGAACATGTTATAAATTATTTGTGAACCAACACCACAAGCGTGGCCTATCATTTACCGCCTAACACTATTTTTACACACTGAGTGCTTGAGAACACCAGAACCAACAGTACATCAAGTCTTCTACCCTTTGCATAAAATAGCCGTTTAGATTCTTTGAGTTAATTATTAGTTTGTACCAAACCATATACTTGATAAATGTGCCATATCAAATAAGGCACACACCCACGACATTCAGCTGCGAAGAGGGGTGGGTACATTTTCCTTTTCAGACCGATGGTGGAATGTGGAAGTGGTAAAACGTTCACCAAACCTTCAATATTGGAGACGTTCGAATGATGCTTAACCCTTTGAACCCGAGCGGCCGCTCTTCCGGCCCAGAAGCATGATACGTCATAATTTCATTAAGTAGGATGGCTGCAAAGCGAATGTGTGGGGTAGACCAAGTAATATTTTCAACGTGCAGCCTCACGGCTGCACGTTGAACATTTTAATTGGTCTACCCCCAAATAATGAATATGGGCTCTTCCAATTGCTGTCATTGAACTGACATGGACGATACTACCAGGGTTTAAAGGGTTAACCCGTAGATATCATTTCTCTTGCTAATCCTTTCAACCCTGGTGATAACTTTAATATCATTTCAATGGCAGCAGTTGGAATAGTCCACATTCAATATTTGGGGGTAGACTAATTAATATTGAGAATATCGATTGGTCTATCCCACACATTCACTTAGCAGCCATTCTTCAAACTGAAATTATGACGTATCATGTTTCTGGAACGGAAACACGGCCTCTCCGGTTCAAAGGGTTAAATGTCTGCACGCGGTACGTACCATTAAGTTGCTCAACGCACATTTTAACTTGTATATCCCTAGGAAATAAGCGTGCATTTATTGAACATCACAGACTGGGACTAAGGACATTGTATGTGTTACCAGACACGTATCGTGTGCCTTCCAGATAGACGACACTTGACATGGAACAGCTGCTCACGCTTAAGGGGTCGTCCAACGTAACTTTGTGCATTTTTTGAAAATTTCCACAACACCCTAAATACAAATTAAACAGGCGAATAACCACATATTATATACCAAAATAATGACCAAAGTAAACAAAACACAATTTTATACACTTTTTCCCAAATTATTTGATTTTTTTTTGCATTTGATGGCAAAGAAGTTGCCAGCCGCACAAGTAACCGTCAGTATTAACAAGGAATACATCGGTAATTCAAATGTCTGAGTTGTAAACAAAAGGTGAACAGGAAGAAACCTTCCTGATAATTCTCCTTGACATTGGTCTTCTTTTTTCGTAGCAGACTTCATCAAGCCTTCTTTACGTCACTCCATACTCGGAGAAAGCATATTTATCATTTCATCACCAACGTGATGAGAACGCTCAGGGGAAAATGAATGACCATAAACGTTTGATTCTGTTCGGGTGACATGTTTGTTATGATCACGTGAGTTTTGGGCAAAGTTGGGAAATGATTTGATTTCTCACGATCTGAAATCTTCAAACACTTCACTGTTGTTTTTGAATCTGGCAGGCGATGTGATGTACAACTCAAGACACATTCATAGGGAAATATTGAACTGACAATGTGATAATAGCGAAATACAGTCCATAGTAGCGCTGTTGAGTTCGGGAACTGTATAGCATGACGCAAGTGTCAGCAAGGGATTTATACGTCACCGATCCGAACTACTATTATTTGGTTGGTGACGATGATCAAAAGATAAAAATGGAAAATTATATTTGAAAACAAAAATATATTTACACAAACATACATAACAGTCCTCACAATTGTATATTTACGAAAAAATAATTTTACTGTCGCCGAACTATTTTAGTAACGTAAAGAAGGCTTGATGAAGTCTGCTACGAAAAAAGAAGACCAATGTCAAGGAGAATTATCAGAAAGGTTTCTTCCTGTTCACCAAATATAACGAAATGTCGTACCATCGTAAATTTAAATATCTCCCTCGTACAACCGCAGTGTGTATAAGACGGATCAACGTCGATTTTGAGCGCTGTTAGCACAAAAAGGTGGCGAAAATCAATGTGCGTTGACACTCTGTAAACAGAAACAGAAAAAATCCGTTAAGCGGACAAAAAGCACATGAATTACCGATATGAGACAACAACGTGTCATAAGTGTTTAGATAAATGAATTTAATAACCAACACAATTCCGATTTAGCTCAGGCCGGTAACCCTCCGCCTATAAAATTAGTATTCGGTAAGCAGATCAGTTATTAATGTTCTTAAAACTCACGAGAAAACAACACTTAAGCCTCCCCAAACAGCAACTACAGAAGGCCGATGGTTCCAAAATAAATGAAGCATACCAAATCATGTACATAAATGAATTAGAAGCCAGGATTTCTAACTAAGTGTAGCCGAGTGGTGAAAGTATTTTGCACGCTCGACGGGTCATTTTTGGTTGTTTTGGCCACACTTGAACATTCAAATGACACTCTTGGCAGCTGTCGTTGCTCATGCAAACCAGAAATGGACACATATAATACTAAATGAGGAAGTTTGGCAGTTTACCCTTTTTGGTGTACCAAGCTTATCGAATTTTACCTATTTGATAACAGATCTCATGCAAAATGGCACAGGATTGTGGGGGAGGGGGGGGGGGGGGTATTGTCACAGCAGGCTCACAAAAGCCACATTGAACATTCTTCATTTTTGTGGATCTGACCCTTGGTGAACTTTATAGAAGGTAAACGAACACAAGAAGAAGAAGAATGGCAGCCCATTTGAAATCTACGCATCCTAAATTACAATTGGTTTCGCAGTCCGTTCCTTCCAAGAATGATAAAAAGATTTCTCCGAGTCTGTACTAGAAGGATTGCAGAATTTAACTATTCAATAAATTTAAGGTATTTTATTGTATAAAATCTGATCTCTTACCTATGCCAGAGCAGACTTTCAGGCAGTGCTTTCTGCCACATGGTAACGGTTCCATGGCAAATATTAGTTTCCACAAATCTATGTTTCATTCCAAACAACTTGATATTTAATTTATTGGGGTTATTCCTTTCTGACTTTTCTCTGGACTTTGGAGAAAATTACCAGAAAATTGACCAAATTTACGTTGGACGTCCCTTTAACGACCCCGCCTGCTCACTATTACCCAGAGCACCAGCTGCGTTATATCACGGGAAAGTAAACTCGACTTCAGGTTCCTCTGTACTAAGCGTTTATAGCTGTGGGTTGATCGATACACTTGAAAAACATTTTAGAACAATCAAAAATAAATCCACAGCAATGCGTATATCACTATTTTTTGTTCTACAAGGCGCCAATTTTGAGCAATATTTGTTTACTTTCTCTAGTGAGGAGGCTGGGGGTGGGGTGGGGGCAGTGCTGCTGGCTCTCCTATTCTGGACACGTTTTTGTTTCAAACTTCGCCAGTACAATTCATAAGGAGGAGGTAGGTACGCTGAACGGATGAAGCGTACAACCAAAGGAAATAACGTAATTATTTCCAATCTCTTTTTATATGACATTCTCAAACAGGAACTGTTGTATTTTATAGCCCGTAGAATTTGAGTTCAGACAAATTATGACTCCGCCGTCAAGAGTTAGTGCTTATACTGATAATACAAATACTACTGCAGAATTCCACTTGACTACCTTATCTACTGGTCCAGCGTGACGTTTCTGTGCGTTGTATGGAATAAAAACCGCAACTTATGGATGTATGCAGAAGAATACATCCTATAGGTCGATTACTGGTGTTTATCCGACCGGGCCTGATCATGAAATAATATACTACTTCCGAAATGCCAGATATTTCAAGCCGGCTCAGCCAAAACCAAGACATGAGTTAGGCGATGAAAAGCTCCCTCTCATCCGAAGAAACCACAAACAAAGAAAATAATAATAATAAAAGAGTGAAAGAGACTGGGTGTAACGTTCTATTTCCGCGGCGATCCGGGTGTGTGGGGGTGTGGGGTGTGGATTTGTGAGCTCGGTAAAAAATCGTTATATAGCACCTACAGTGGGTAGGCCCACCAAAGGTGTCACAACACGATTTTTCAAAAGAGATGCAATGTTTTTCTTGGTCGTTTCTCAGTGATAATTTTATTCTTGGATAGCTTTGGACTCTATATATGGGATCGAACTAGGACTAGAGCTGAAACAGTTAAGGGGTTTTCTTGATCGATTAATCACGTGGATTACCTTGGTTAACCGATTAATTACTTGTCCAAATAGATATCTAAATAATTGCCATAGTCTTTGATGATTTACTGCATGAACCCTTTACACAACGTAACAAACAAAACCGACTAGGCCTATACACACACATCTCCATTCAAATTTATTATGTTTTCAATTTTTGTCTTAAAAACATAGCTTATGACCCCTCATTGGAACGTGCTCGTTGAGCGCGTTCCAATGAGGGGTCATAAGCTATGTTTTTGAGACAAAAATTGAAATTTTTTAGTAATTCATGAATTTATTTTGCATGTATCGTCTGCTTCCCGCAATGGGTAAAGGATTAAGAATGACCATTTCCAGCTACTGATACAGTATGATGATCATGCAAGTAAACAAGTATGATGTGAGTCAGTGTGACAATGCCTGCCTGTTTTAGTGCAAGTTTGTTCCTTTGTTAACCCATATAATACAGTAGGTTAAAAGTAACGGTTAATCGATCAATTACTTTTTGGATCGATCAAGATGTTGATCACTGATTAATCGATTAATCGGTTAACCGTTTCAGCTCTAACTAGGACTCCCTGCCGGTACCCCTCCTCAATACTTAAAGAGGGGATAACGACAGAAGGGCCCTAGTTTAGAATAGGGGAGGACCCCGAATTCCCCTCAACGGTCTTCCAAACATCATGTTTGCCCACCTGCCTCCCAAATGGCTAAGGCATCCACTATTATAGAATCCTGGGTACGCACCTGTTAGAAACACAGATTTCTCAAGAATATGTGTATTCAGTCAACTAAAATTGAAATTTCTATCAGATTCTTTGTTAAAACATGCCATGCATATGCCACTGAATCTCCATGATATTGAAACCTTTACAGTACACATGTATGATTGTTTAGCAACCTGGGCGTGGTAACCATCCACCTGTGGATGGTCATCTCGTTATGATTGCTAAACAGTTATATAATTTACATTAACTACATGTTTCCATAAACATTTAACTCATTTATAGTACATCTATAGTACATCTGTCACCGACAGATGTTTTAATCACTGAGGGAGCACAGTGACTCCAAGGTTACGGTATTGGACTTCAGACCGATAGGTCCACGGTTCGATCTCCTCGAGTGGTAACTGCGTTGTGTCCTTGGGCCTGGCCCTTAATCCAGATTGCCCGCGTGGGGGCACCTTGGCTATATGTGTGTAGTAAGTCGTACTGTTCGTCGAAGATGCACTTGTCTTCAACCAATACTTACCGTGCTTTTGTGGATTTAATGCGTTGGGAGTCTGACAGTTGCCACTGTAGCCGCCACAGTTGCTCCTGTAGCCGCCACAGTTGACTAATCACGACCAAAAGGGGACGTTATCATCTAGACATTATATGGAGTCAAATTACCAAGTTACAATGGAATCCCTCCATAAATACGTCCTATAGATTATGCTAAAGTTTTTCGGGCTTCTGGGCTTGGGCAGCCATCACGACTGAGTGATCGCGACCAAAGGGGATGTTCTCATCTAGACATTATTTGGAGTCATCCTACCAAGTTATAATGAAATCCCTACATAAATACGACCTGTAGACTGTGCTAAAGGTTTTCGGGTTTTGGGCTCGGGCAGTCGTCACAGTTGACAGATTGCGACCAAATGGGGAAGTTCTCATCTAGACATCATACATAGTCAACCTACCAAGTTACAATGAAATCTATCCATATTAAATATAACCTGCAGACTGTGCTAAAAGTTTTTGTTTGGGTTTCGGGCTTGGGCAGCTGCCACGGTTGACAGATCATGACCAAAAGGGGACTCATCTAGATATTACACAGAGAAATCCTACCAAGTTACAATGAAATCCCTTCTTAAATACGACCTGTAGACTGTGCTAAAGGATTTCGGGTTTTGGGCTCCGTCAGCCATCATGGTTGACCGAACGCGACCAAAAGGGGACCTTCTCATCTAGACATGACCCAAAACCTGCATATGAAATTTCATGACAATCGGATAAGACATACGGGGTGTAACCTGTGCTGAAGGAAAATGTGAACAGACTCGCAGACTAACAGACTAACAGACTTCCGCACGCGTGATGTCAATAGCTTATCTTGACTCTGTCAAGTTAAGCTAATTAACAAACATGCGTTGTCTCATGTTAATAAAGCACCCATAACTCGAAGTAGTATGTTGTTACGTTATTAAAATGAATAATTCTTGGTGATTTGAACGTTTCTTTTTTTTCCATTTCGTTTCGGCGATCAAATTGTTAGCCCACCGATGCTCATATAAACAAAAACAGATTCGCACATGAGTACGGGCATTGTTTAGAATTTAATATCGTATTATTTAACATTTAAACTCATAATAATCTGACCATCATTGTGTAAATGAAATATACCCAAAGTAGCTTGGTGTACCAAATGTTCACCACTCGTGGTGAACATTTGGTACACCAAGCTACTATGGGTATATTCTATATATTGCTACCAGTTTATTTGGAGTGAATAAGCAATGAGTAAATAGTAATCATGAAATTATTTTGCAAACGTCATTAATAGCCTTTTACTTTTTTAGTATCTATTTTTTATCCTTTGAGTTTTTTGCAGCTTAAATACTTGAAAGATTTCCATGGCGAAATTGAAGTTCGTTGTCGATACTGTGACATTATAAGTTATTCTGTTTGTTGACAGGTGACATGGTCTCACGTTCCCTGCATGGAATTTATATTCAATCGAGGCGTATATGTCCCGTTCTTCGCTTCATTCGAATCATTTTAAAATTTGTTGTTGTACAGCGAATATTAGAAAGCAAACGTTGTTTCCATAAGGTGTTAACTTTTATCATAACAGACTGGAGTGATTTCCCTTTATTCAATGTTTACGTACGCAATCAACGGGGCGAGGTGCTCTCGATTCGTTTCAGTTTATGTTACAGTAAATTAATGAAAAGAGACCTTATAATCTAATCGGTTTCATAAATAATTACCCATGTTTACATAACCAATCTTTTTGTACGTAATAACGGTACTTTTGCGTGTATTTTACTTCAGTTAAATGTATTTGTCTCAGTTGATTTCAAGTGCAAACGAGACGCTTTCCTTTAACAGTGGACATAAGAATCGCTGATAGTAGACATATGCGCGTGCCCGGCGACATAAAATAAAATCAACGAGGCATTGATCAATCACTGCAAGGTATTGTGGTTGGTATCGGGACATAGAGCTATACCCCCTTCACATGTAATTCGAAAAAAACACTCGATTAATTCACACAAAATTGGAACCTTTTAAAGCACTGCTTTATTCTTCTGCTTCAGATGATCCGTCACCTACTGGGCAATAGACCTCGACTCCTATTACCATTTTGTCCATTTTTGTAGTATCCCTAATGCAAGGCCCCAGTCTCTCTTGTGACAATATTCTTTCAATGTGTTATCACCAGTATTTGCTATTTTGCTGTTATTACTGTTTCAAAAACACTGAAAAATGAAGACATTCTACAAAAGTTATGAAAACATAGTTTAACGCATGCACAAATGCCTTGTGGCCATCCAGTTGCTTCAACTAAAGTATGTTTACACACTCCTTGTGGGACCCCCTTAATATTGTATGCTTAAAATGTAGAAGTCTTCTTTGACGATCTGATGTCCAGTAAGTATATTTTTGATACACATTTCGGACCTCACACCCTGAAGCTTTGTTCATTATACTGCATTTCCCTTCGTAATTATGCAATTATTGATTTTAAATGCGGTTAGTACGTAATTATACAAACCTCGATAAGGTTTTGTTCAAGCCTAATTGAACAAAACTTGGCCAGGTCTGTCTAAGCACAATTCAACCGAACTTAAATGTCATTAACCCTTTACCCAATGAATCGCCCGCATCCACCCGCGTAATATGCAAATTCAGCAGCTGAAAAAATATTATTTTTCGAGAAATTTCAACAAAACCATATCATGTGACCCCTCTTTGGAACGAGCTCATCGAGCTCGTTCCAAAGAGGGGTCACATGATATGGTTTTGTTGAAACTTTTTGAAAAAATTTAAAAAATGACATTTAAAATAATAAATTTTGAAATCGTCTGGTTGGGTAAAGGGTTAACCGGTTTGCTATATGACAATCCCCATGTATAATTGGGATTAACACGAAGAACAATTGAATCCAACATTTCCTTGTTTGAAACAATTCTAAAGCTAATAGCGGAGATCATCATCTACCATGTTATGGCATAAGGCCCCGCCCCACGTGACCTCTGTTTCCAAAACAAATCACACATGGAACATAAGCAGCGCTTTAAGTCCTGTGACTCATACTATGAAGCAATACTTTGCAAAATTCTCGAGAAGATCAGTCAATATCCTCAAACCTCACCCAAAAGGCTACACGTTGAAAATATTAAGTGATCTAAGCGATAAGTTGAATACGAAATCTTCCTTTTTGTTACTGAAATTACATGAATACTTAAGATACCATTCTGAAATCCCCTCGATAACCGCGATGATCAAAATGTTTAAGGCAAACAAACTGCATTACGACTCGGACCTCGCAAATGTGGCAATGATTTTGTAATAAACTCAGTGAAATCGGCGCCAAATTTGGTTCCAAGTAGAACCAAAAGCCATCGAAGAACCACAACAACCGAGCGTGATCTAGAACAAGGCAATTTTATATAGAATTGCTTGTCTTGTTTATATGAAAAATTGCCGTTATTGCGCAACTTAACCCTTTACCTAACGAATCAGCCGAGTAATTTACAAATTAATCAGATAAAAAAGTTTATCATATGACTCGTCCATTTTGTTCAGTTTAAAACATTTGATATTTTGTTTTCATATTAATCAGTGATAAATAAAACCTTCCGCCAATTTCATTGGTCAATTTCAAAACTAGACAATTTGATTGGCTGAACAAAATAAAACTGGGCCACAGTTTCATAATTTGCATAATTAGAGTTGGGAGCTTTCATTGGTCAATTTCAAAACTGAACAATTTGATTAGCTAAACGAAATACAACTGGGTGACATTTGCATAATTTCAGTGGGGAGAATTTACGTTATCTGTCCTATTTAGGGTGGGTTATTTTGTATTAATCGTTTACCTACAAAAAAAACGCCATTCATTTTTTTTTATATTTTCACTTTTTGCTTCCAAAACATAGGTCATGACCCCTCATTGGAACGAGCTCAACGAGCTCGTTCCAATGAGGGGTCATAACCTATGTTTTAGAAAAAAATGAAAATTTTTAGTTATACGAGGATGTTTTTTTCCAAATGCCGTCTGCAACTCAACTTAAGTGATGGGTTAAAAAGTCATACTAAGTGTCTAATTTGTGCGTGGGTGTGTCATATGATAAATAGAATATGAAATGAGTGTTTTTCTCATATAATATTTATGAAACTCGTCCGAATTTTCCGTTAGAGATCACCAGAGGCTCTCCAAAACGGAAAATTCTAAGATTCGTTTCATAAATATTATATGAGAAAAACACTCATTCCATATTCTCTATATATGTTTTTCAAAACATTTCAACAAACACATATCATATGACCCTCTCATTGTAACGAGCTCGTTCCAATGATGGGCCATATAATATAGTTTTTTAAAAATGTTTTGAAAAAATTAAAAAAAAAACATAATTTTAATAAATTTTGCTATGGTGTATGTGATGGATAAAGGGTTAACGTGTTTCTGATGTTGCTTAGTCGCCATTTTAAAATTCTAACTTGGCGCGGCTTTAAATTTTATGTTATACAATGTCCAGAAGACTTGACAGTCCAGTTATCGTGGCAAATTGAAAAATCCAAACATGTGAATGTTTGGTCCCATGTAACTAAGTTTGGTTTCTCTACCGGAACAAACTGAAGAACCAGTTTTAGCAAAGTTCTCTTAGCTCACCTAGCGAGTTTTTGTAATCGCAATCACCCACATTTGCAATAACTCACTTTTGTAACAGTATCCGCATTTGTAACATTTCGCGTGTTTTGTTGTTTTGTAATAATAATCGTCCATTTTTGCAGTGCCTCACAAATCTGGGGTAAAATACAAAATATGTGGCTATCAGTTCAACAAACCGGGGGTTATTCAGCATATTGGTACTATTTTCTCAGAGATTTGCACGTAACGACAATTGTTCTCGCACGCTCAGTTGTCTGATACCCACATATTCGTGTTAATTTTTATTAGGTATGACCAGTGTGGTTTAAGAAGCAATTACTTGGGATATACATTCTCCATGTCTATGACATTTCCCTGGAAGAAAGCAAGCGCGATTTCTAATGAGCAAAGTCTCCCCCTCACGCACCAAGCTACCTTTAAAGTCATTATACTGCAACCTTGGTAGAATGATAAGATTTCCACACGCAACATATTCGATAATCTGAAACGATTGCACTACAGCATGCAATAGATGTAATGTAATCAGAAATATTTCTGAAATGAATGGACACCTCGAGAAATTAAATGTTTATTATGTGCCATCAAAGCACATGGTGGCAGTAAAAACGTTCATGGTGTATTACTAGCAACAAATGCCACTTTCTCTTTCTGTGAACTGAAGAAAATGTTATAAGCGGTTATGGAATGTAGAAGTCGTTTGTTCAGTCGACATCTAAAGGGACAATCAAATAAAGGAAATCGCATTAGTATGTTTTTCTACATCATCCAACACCGTGCTAAGGCAGCGCATCGACATCCTTTGATTTCAATAACAAGAAACACCTGATTTTACAGGAGATGCTTTGGGTAATCCCCATCTGGTGACATAATTTCTTGAGAAACAAGAAATGTCAGTGGAGTAAGTTTACTGATGATAGTCGCAATAGTTTCTGACTTATGGCTGAGACATCGTCCCCTGAGTTCCAATGTGTTCTATGTGCCAGCAGGCACATAGAACACATTGGAACTCAGGGGACGACATGACTGACTTATGGCTGGGACATTTGGGTTGTAACATTTAACATATTGACTTGACCCCGGAGATGCACAAACAACTATATTGTTATGCGGGACAAACTCTCTTCCTGCTCTTAAAATTTGTATAAAGTTTGATGATTGTTGTTTGATCAGGTTCTGAGATATTAGACACGAATGTCGACATAGTTTATGTATGACTTTGAAATTTGAACTTAACCTTGGAGTTACAGACCCGACTATCATGTGCGACACATCCCCATTATCCTTTATAATTCTGTGAAGTTTGATCACTATGGCCCCCAAATGACAATAGTTTATGAGTTATGGCTGGGACATGACCTGTAACATTCAGCATATGGTTCTCAAGTATGACCATGACCTCGAAAATACGCAAGCACCTAGTATAGGCGACATACTTTCTGACTGTCCGTAACATTTGTAAGAAGTTTTATAATTGTACCGGTAGTTTAATTCGTATCTGAGTTATGGCTGAGAAACGAATACTGACAGATTTTAAGTGTGACATTGAAAGTGGACCCTGACCTTGAATTTAAGGACCCAGCAATAATGTATAACACATCCGACCATCGTTCTTTATAATTGTGTGAAGTTCGGTGATTGTAAATATATTTTTTTTAGTTATTGGCTCGGATACACTCCCATTGACCCACACCCACACCCACACCCAACCAATCTTACACATACGCGCAGATCCTTACGTGCATATTTACATCAATCACAAAAGAATGCCAATCACTACATATCCGACCTAAGTCGATAGACATAAAAAAAAATATTATGAGTCATGGGTTTTCTTTGACACTAAGTTTTATCATCTCCAATACATGTATATTAGCACCAGAGTTTCCATTCATCGATTTATCACCTTTTTAGGCGTTTTGTGTTAATAAATCATATTAACGTCTCACATTACCCCAATGGTGCATATTTTGAAGGATGAACTTCTCAGTGGCGGATTTCGACAGAATCATTAGTTTGTCACATGTCATGTTTAGAAAATAAATAAATACTGTTCCCTGGCATGCTCTGCATCCCTGTCTTCAGTCGGGGATGCAGCTCTCAGGCTTCTCAGTGTCACGATTGTCGTGGATTTCGTCAATATATATAAATTCAAGTGTGTAATTTAACCCTTTACTTAACATGAAAAGCAGACGACACTTGCAAACAAAATTCTTGAATTAGTATTTTTTTCATTTTTTGTCTCAAAAACATAGGTTATGACCCCTCATTGGAACGAGCTCGACGAGCTCATTCCAAAGAGGGGTCATAACCTATGTTTTGGAGACAAAAAATGAAAAAATAATGAAAATTAATAGGTGATTTTTGTGATAGCGCTGGCCGGTTTTGGCCGTTACGTTGGGTAAAGGGTTAAAAAAACCCCACAAGGGCGGTTATTTTTTCTTCACTGACACTTGTCCTGTATTTTATATATCGTATTGTTTTCTATGTTTTACAGCATACTGGTTGATTGTGACATTTCATTGGAGTCGTCACATTAAATCGATTCCAATATGTCAAAACGAATGTGTTTTTTTTCAAACTCCACATAGCTTGCTTTATTCCATGGGAAAAAAAGAAGTGCGAGCAGGAAAGCAAAAACGATAAACAACAGTGATGACCTCCTCAAAATCTACATTTGGTAGATCTAGATTTGGAAGGATCTTCAAACTTTTCACTGGATTAACAGTATCGTCTCGGTTCGGTATTTCGGTGACACCATCGAGTGTCGCATCTAGATCCGCATCTTCTACGTAGAGACACATTTGTAGCCACTATCTTCTCAAATTCCACGTATGGGCCCTTAGACTACACAGTGTGTCTCTCTCTCTCCGCACAGGAAGCAAGTCCGGCCGCCAAACGCCATTTTTTCACCAAACCATGTTTTGTTATATTAAGTTTTTTTCTCAACGGTTTTTTTTTGTTCAGACACCCCTCTTACTAATTTTCTTACTGGACAGCTGACAGCATTGAGCATTTTTTTTAATTTGGCCTTAAAGTAATGTACTGTTGAAGGGGTCGAAAATTAATGTGGAAATTACAGATCTGAATGATTATTTCATCTTAACTCACTATATAAGCACAAATCTTAACTCACTATATAAGCACAAAACGCGATGTAATTGTGTTTCGATATAGTAACTACATCCGCATTGGGTATTTGGTAGAAATTGAACGGATATTAGACCGCTATTTATATCTATCAACGCTATTTATATCTAACAACGCTCTTTATACGTGAGCGTTTTTGGAGATTACGTCATATAACTGTTCTTTCTATTTGATTTCTTAGAGCGAGGACGCATTATTGCAACTGCGCAATTGTGTCTCACCTCATAAACTTACAATTTTGTCTCGCCTTTTATCACTAGCGTTTCTATTTCTTCAACTTCACTCGATATAGCATCAGGTTCGGACGACCTTTGCTTTGAAACGACATAGACTAACTCCGTCATGTCTGATGCTTGTTTTTTTCAACCACGTTCGGTTGTGATGAACCGAGGAGCAAAGATTCTCTAATGAACGTGAAAGCAAAGCGAATTGAGAATATACTCAGGTGTAGTAGGATTTATAACGATGACTTACATATAGCTTTGCAACATGGGTACGATGCAGACCCAGATTTGACTCTGAGTTGCCATAAATACTGTGTTGAGAAGTATTTGCACCCGAAGAATGTGAAGCAAGCAAGCATTGCTCATAGCACATCCCTAGATTCTGATGCTCCGCCCGAAAAACTTCCCAAACGTTCACATCACGAATTTACTTTCAGGCGTCATTGCCTATTTTGTGGTGATGACTGCATAGTTGACCGGGATACGAAGAATCCTTCAAGGTGGAGGCCCGCCTACCTGTTTCGCCAAATAGGCACACATACACCGCATATGTCAGTTAGTGATGAAATAATTGGCATTTGTTGTCGTAGGAACGATAAATGGTCCGAAGAAGTAAAGCTTAGAGTGTGTGGTGCTGTTAGCGACTTACATGCTGCCGATGCTCGGTACCATGTTGACTGTAGTTCGAAATTTACGAACCCAAAATCGGTAGAATCAGCTGCAAAACAGAAAATTGATCTTTCGTCACCACATAGTCAGGCCATACAGTCTGTCATATCTTACATGAAAAATGACACATCCCCCACGTAGAGTTCTGTCGAATTATTTGATCTTTATCTGCAATCTGGTGGGACTTACAATTCCCGTCGATCATTCGTGTCTGATCTAGTCGATAGTTGCCGAGATGACATTTTGATGTTGTCTTCCCCGGGAATCGCCACCGTTTTGGCAGACAAATCCAGAGATGGCACCTTACTTAGGCACGTTAAAGACTCGGATGCTGACAATATTGACAGTTCCATAAAGATTCTCAATAAAGCAATTGGCAAAGAAATCAAAGATATGGATCATGACAAAGATAACTACGCCACTGATGTTAACAGCGAGAGCGTATCCTCGTTTGTAAGTGGTACACTTCTCACATTACTAGGTCGTTTAGCTCCACAGTTGGACCACACATTGCCTGCTCTGATGATAGGAAACATAGTGACATCAGCGTTGTGTGGAAAATACACACCGCTTCAAATTTCGTTGGCAACGCTGTTAAGAGATTCTAAAGAGTTGGTAAAAAACATGCATGATTTTGGTGTTACATGCTCATATGACGAGCTATTGAGATTCAAAATCTGCGGCAGCTCTGGCTGCAAAGAATGCAAAGGATACACCGATTTCGGATGCCAACAATGGCCTCATACAAGTGGTTGTTGACAATTTTGATGCTGAAATTGCTTCTCAAAATGGGAAGCTAAGCACCCATTCATTGGCAATCGTGATGGCTCAAAAGGACAATAATGATTCCGTTGAGTCTCAGACGATACCAAGATTGAAAAAGTCAGATATGACAAAACCAACAGAGTACGAATTAGATGTTGTGCGTTTCAATGGACTCAAACGACCCGACATGCCCGCATCACATGTACGAAACACTGTTCCCCTTCTTTCAACATTGTGTCGCAGTGCAATGTCATTACGCAGAGCGATAGAACTTGACTTCGCATTTTTGAAAGATATGGTCAATGATCAGAACTGTCCGGAGTATAATACCCGCATGACGAGAGACTCGGGTCAAGCAATGAACCCAAAAACGAACGCAGCATACCTCCCTCTAATAGACATGACATCTGCTGATCCAGACACTATCATGACAGCTATGCAAAAGGCAGAGCAACTATCGTCAGATGCAGGACAGCCGTTCACTATATTTACTGCCGATCAGCAGTTATACAAGATAGCAGTTCAGGTGTTATGGTCTTATCCAGACAAATTCGCGGCATTTGTTCCTCGATTGGGTGGTATGCATTTGCTCATGAGTTTCATTGGTTCAGTTGGAACGCTCATGGCCAATACTGGTCTTTCAGATATACTTGAGTCAGTATTCGGTGGGGTTGAAAAGATGTTGACTGGGAAAAAGTTTCCAATGAATATGAGAGCCATGCGTTTGTTATCAGAAGAACTTTTGCAAACAGCTTTCGAGAATAATGATTTGCAATGTGCAGAAGATTTATTTGCATTGCTAGAAGAGAACGCGTGCAAAAGTCGCACGACAAAAATGTGGGTTGATGCTTTTTTAAAACTATGCTTCCTCGTGATGTTGTACGTGCGAGCGGAGAGAGAAGGTGACTGGCTTTTGCACATCGAAGCTGTGAAAAGCATGCTTCCTTATTTCTTTGCTTCTGGTCATGCAAATTACGCAAGATATGGGCTTTACTATCTGCGGCAGATGCAAAATATGCCACCGGATATTTTATCTCATTTCTTGAAGGGTGAACATGTGATGAGACACGTACCTGGTCTATGGAATGGCATATGGAGCGATATGTATATCGAAACTACCTTCATGCGATATGGCCATGGCAAATCTAAAAACCTGGGCATTGAGTTTGCATGCATGTGGGAAGTTAGCTACCGGTATATCAAATCTGCGAGAAGATCGAGATAGTGACAAATTACAGATCGCACATAAGGAAGAGGCCAAGTCTAGAATTGCAAGTGATTCTGTCGACCGTATGGGTCTGAGAACTAAACTAGGAATGTGTATCGACCCATTGGATCCAAACGGACACCCCGAGACCATAATTAACATCGCAACTGGTAGGATAGGTCCAACCTCTGTCAATGTCGATAAGATTGTCAGCCTCGGAGTTCAGAAAATGATGGAATTTGAAGAGGCCTTCCCGAGTGGATTTTATGAGTCAATTTCGAAACCAGTACAAATTATGGCAATCTTGAAAAAGTCGCTGAAGGTTGGGGAGGTCAAAATATATGACACTAATCTCATTTATTCCAGAGTTATCGGACTTTTATGTAGTTCACGTGAATTAGATATCAAACATATCCTTTCCTTTGAACTGTCACCACTACCAACCGCCATATTTGATGAATTCGGGGATATGCGCGTGTGCACATGAAAATCACTATTGAAAAATAAAACAGTTGTTGAGAAACCAAAAAGAATGTCTGATGTGGATAAGAAATCTGCAATTGTTATCGATGGCTGTGCACTGCTCTGGATACCTCATTGGCCCGTGTCTACCAAAACCAGACCAGCAACTGCTCTAGACTTCAGTACAGCGTTTAAAGGCAACATCAAACAGAAGTTGCGATCGAGTGATGTGTATTTGGTATTTGACAGATATGTTGACTACAGCACCAAGTGCGTGACAAGGACACACAGAAAGGCCGATAGCTGCCGGGTGTTTCAACTTGTACCCACCTCCCTGCTCCCACCACAAAAACATGTGCCGACCGTAGTGGAGAACAAAAAGCAACTGATCTCCATTATATGTGATCAACTCACCACGGACAAAAGTTTTGCTGAGCAAAACACACGAACTCACAAACTTGTAATTATTGGCCAACATGATGTTCCGGTTGAGGTTAGTTGTGGATTGGTGACAGATAGAGTAGATATGGCAACTTGTCACGGGGAAGCTGACAACATTATCGTTCAACAGGCAATGTTGTTTGCTGCAGCTGAATGTAATAACGCTGTGGTTGTTGCTGACGACACTGACGCCTATTTGTTGTTGCTGCATCACTACCTTGAACAACACTTGACGGTTGCAATAACTATGGAGTCACCAATCCATGGACGGGTGGTGATAGATATACCTGCCGCAGTTGATACACACAAGAAAATTGTTCCTCAATTGCTCGCTGCTCACGCACTTTCCGGGTGCGATACTGTAGGGGGATACTTTGGTATCGGCAAAGGGCGTGTATGAAGGTTCTGCAAACTGGTGGGACACTGGAATCACTTGGTGAGAATAACGTGGAGATATCGGATGTTCTAGAACAAGCCACCAAGTTCATAGCATTATGCTATAGATCTCCTAAATCAACATCAATGTCCGATGCTCGTTTGTTCATATGGAGAACACGAATTGGGAATCAGACTGCAACATCTGCTCCTAAATTGTGCTGCCTACCACCCACAACAGAGGCTTTTACCGAGAATGTCAAACGGGCCCACTTGCAAACTTGTATATGGAAGCATGCCCTTCAGCCTAACCCACCGCAGATGGACCCAACTGTATTTGGATTCGAGAAAGACGTGAATACAAAATCTTTGAACCCTGTGACAGTCGCGTCCAACGTCAAGCTAGCAACTGATGAAATACTGAAGATGATTAGGTGCACATGTTCGAGTAAAACGCCATACAAATATTCGAGGTGTAAGTGTAATGCAGCAAACATGGCGTGTATCATTTTCTGTGCGTGCAGTGTTTCAGATGACTGCTGCAATGAACAGACATCGCTGGCAGTAATGCGTAGTGATGAGTCGATCTAAGGAACTACACAGTCATTCAACTTGATATTCACTGCATCTTGTGTGGTCCTTATAAAGTACTTCACCAATGATATTTGCAAACATCTCTCTTATTACAATTTCTCGTACATTTCAGTTCCCACCTCTGTTTTGGAGTCTTTAACACTACTGCTGAAAATAGCAAAATGTTACTAATTTTGGTAGCCATTTTGATTTTTTCTGGAAAATCTGGGGATAAGCTGACCCGCTTTGTGACCAACACAATCAGTTGGAAATGGCGTGCTGTACTGAATTATTTAGTAAAGATTTTTGACTTTCAATTTCAATATTTTCAGTGGTATCGGCGGAAACTTGAATTTGGGGCCATCTTAGGTTTTGGCGGTTATAAGGAAATTGATCAACCCTGCCAGCTGCCCAGTAAAAGGAATCGCACGAGGAGGCCATATAGTTATACGATATAGTGATACGATAATACACCGAGAAAAAAAAACAGGTTAAGTGTATTAGCGACTGGACTATGGGTAGATGAGTGTAGACTGTAATTGCTTTGTTACTTTTTCAATTTTGGGGGCATTTTGGACGCCATATTGGGTTTCTCAAACAATTCCTTTGATCATATATAACAAAAGAGCATCACCCCATATGGCTAATTCATATCGGTAATCATGGTTGGACATTTCAAAATAATAGCGCCTAATAGCCGCCTATATTTGTAAAAAATTATGATTTTTTGCCATATTTGCGGCCATTTTGGACGCCATCTTGGGTTTTGAGAGAATATATTTCATATGACACATGAGAGTAACAGTAGGTTCATGAAAATGTGCCGATATGTGTATATACCTTACATTGTTTATACATATAATATCGGTTAATTCCGAAGGACATAACATAATTCGCAACTTTTTTCGGATTGACTTGGTTATACCGGCGTTTATAAATAACGTGATACAGTGAGCAACAATCCACTTCTGGTGGATATTAGAGTACCAGTGTGTGCAGAAATGGCCCCTCTGGTAAATAGAATTAGATAAGCAAGCATATTTGTCAACATCTTAGCAACTATATGAAGGATACGTGGTGAAATCTCAAAAAAATGAGAAAAGTGTGACACATTGGCGGCCATCTTGGCCGCCATGTTGGATTTTGGTAATCTTATTTTGACCAATAAATAACAATTATACATGTGTACGACGAATCAAGAAGAAAAATCTTCAAAATTCCATATTATCTTACCAAAAATTCCGATCCAAGTTATATGGTGATATTGTATTTTTTCATAGCGGCCACCTTGGCGGCCATCTTGGATTTTGTCGAATAAAAAAAAAATTGCTCAACACTGTCAGCTGTCCAGTAAGAAAAATCTCATCAAGGAGACCTTATAGAATAATAATCCGCCGAGAGAAAAACTTAATACAACAAAACCAGGTTCAGTGCCTCGGTGGCCGGACTTTTGGCATACTCACCCAATAAAGCGGTACGGCGTGGCTCCACCAATCTGACAATTTATAATGACATAGTTTTCGGACACTTCGAGATCTTTCACAACTGTGGATCTCGACCGGCACCTCTGACCTGAAATATCAGCGCATTTACCCATTCATGTTCTGGGTTGCGTTGCAACTGTTGAATAAGGCAATCTAACATACCTGCGCATTATTCGCGATGTTACGGGGAAGAAAACAGTTCAAATTTCAATACAAATTTCAAAATTACAGGAAAGAGGAAAAAAAAAAAAAAAAAAAAAAAAATGAAATCATATACTGCAATAGTCCCTCTACGATCATACAGATATACCATGATGTATACACACTGACCATGGGAGTGATCAGGCACGTGACGACTAGGATTTCTCTCCACCGCACTCCATTCAACCTCACTCCCCCACGTAAGGAAAACAGTAGCATTCGATGACAAGATTTCACAATACTGCAGGGAGGATCAGCTATAAATTAATCCTACAGCCATACAGGGCTGTCGAATTAGATTGTTACCGAATAAAAAAAATAAATTAGTCAACATGATCTTAAAATAAGAACATTTAAGGTCAATAGGTGTGACCGGCGCTAACAGAATCAGTTCGTTCGTTGCTTCCACGCGGATTCGTTCACGATTTTTGTGCCGATTCCTTCCGATTTTAACAAGAAGATGAGTGATTATCGACAACAAATGACATAAATATGGTGAGTATTTAACCCTTTACCCAACGCAGATGATATCAAAATTTATTATTTTAAATATTATTTTTTCAAAAAATTTCAACAAAACCATATCATATGACCCCTCATTGGAACGAGCTCGACGAGCTCGTTCCAAAGATGGGTCACATGATATGGCTTTGTTGAAATTTTTTGAAAAATAGTGTTTTTTCAGCAGCTGAATTTGCATATTACGCGGGCGGATGTGGCCGATTCGTTGCTTAAAGGGTTAACCAGAAAAAAACACATGGGGATTATTACAGTTGCTCTGGGTCCGAGGAAGTCCTCGAGCATCCCCAATTACAAAATGAGGACGCGTTTTGATTCCATCCATTTGAAAACTTGCATTGATAAGTCCAGTTCTCGAAGCTTTTCCATAAAACCCGATTTCCGAACAAGTTTGTTGTATGAAAAACATAAGAGAGAAACATAATTACTCACGAAATCTTTACTTCTATAACTCATAAGTTCAGCATAAGTTAAATAGTAATATTATCTTATTGTAGTTTTGAAGCCAATGAGGACATTTTGAGACATGTCATGGGCGTTGATGCTTTCCACCAATGTCGCAGATTCGTAGGCAGGCAGATCTGATGGGCTCCGATTCGTTGCAAAGCAAATCACCGAGACTTCTCGGAATAGTCCTCACAAAAGGTTCGGCATCACATATAACTAAGAGCGGTCGAGAACAAGAAATACTTCTTCCTATGAAGTATATCAGTTTGAGTCATCGGTATATCGGTTGAGTGGTGTACACGTATATTCTATCACATTTTACCGTTTTAAACATAAATATGAAATGGGCACCCATATAGCTTCCCGTGCTAAGAACTTTAGGTGTTTCGTAGACAAGGAATTACCCAGCCAATACGAACACACCAGCGAAGTGTTTCGAATAAGCATACCATGTTTTCCTATTCCATCATGTTATGGCGCTGACACCCCTTCAACTAACTGCAATCTATAGGTGTTGTAAGAAATGAATGGCAGATCCATTGCGGTTATTGCATTTTGTCAGACCGAGAAATTCAACAAAGTGTGTGAATTCCGAAGATGATTCTCACAAATTTAAGCTTTGATGAATTTCTCTGTCAGTCAAAAGCAATGACCGCGATAGATCTGCCATTCGTTACTTATATTAAAGAACACAACTTTTCATATAAATTAGCCGATATTTATAGTAAATTCACCCTTTTCCGATGCGAGCATAGGTCTATCCCACGTGAGGTACAAGTTAGCCCAAAATTAAACGAATCACAGTTGATAAGTAGATCGCATTCACTGATTAAAATGCGCACAACAATGTTTCATCATCCGCGCCCTTTATTGATTGATTGATTGATTACCACCGGGTGTGTGGACCACTGAGAAATGAACACAACGGTCGTTGCGTGTTGGGTCATGGATTTTTATAGTAATATTCACGCAGTGGGCCCGTGTGAACGCATAGAGTGTCTAAATAAGAATTGAATCTCGCCTTTTTGGACTTCTAATGTAGCTTTTTTGGAAAGTGCAAACAAAATAATAAACTCCGAAGAGATTCATTCTTGTTTGCATGGCCAAACACTTCATTTAAACGTCTAAAAAACGACATTCTATACATATAATCCCACTCTAAATATTGTACTTTTATGGGGATGGGGTGGGATTATATATATAACACGTTTTCAAAATATGCATGTAACATGTACATGTTAGACCACATATGTTCACTATTTTCCCATCCGTCGGCACTCCGATATACGGCCTGCCCTGAACACTAAAATCGAAATGTATATACTCGGGCGCTAGATATGACGCAGAATAAAAGTAATCGGTGTGTGTCTATCTAACCCGAGTTTCCTCATCACCGCTACTTAGCGACAATCCACCCCCACGTACTGTATTGAAATGTACTGTTGAAGGTATCACGGAACTAAATATTTTCCCATAGGCGACCATTATAACGTTCAGGCGAAAAAAAATATGATCGCATCACTTTAATTTTGGCATTCAAATATCTTTGTCAAGTGTAGCCCTTCAGACAACTTTTTCTGACTCGAAAACAGGGGGTCATGCAACAAATAAGAGAGAAAAACAGACAGCAAGGGAAGAAGCGGTCACGTGCACATATTTTTCAAGGAATTCCGTACAAAAACACACCAAATGAAAATTGTATTTTTTTGGTCCAAAATTCATCAAATCATCCTCTTTTTTTATCTGGAATATTCAACAATAATGCAAGATGTCAATAGAATGTTTCAAACGTTTATTGAAACAAGTTTCCACGGCTGTTTATTTTTAGAGATTGCAACATTTCAAGAGGGGTAACTCTAATTCAAATATTTAGTTCAGTGATACCAGAAATTTATTACTAGCAATTCAACCGCCATCAGCATAGCTCTTCCATATAGCCTGTATTAATAACAACAATACGTATATTGAGGTCAGGATTGTGGATTTTTACGCATAACCTTCTATTGTATATAGATCAACAAATGAAATCAATGTTGAATCGCATCCGAATCAACACTTACAAAGAAAGGAACGAACGTGATCGGAACCATAAAATCGTAAACGAATTCTTCGTTCATGATACTGTAATTTCAAACGCTTCGTACTCGTAAAATACTACTGACTTGGTCCCAATTCTTTCTATGTTTACAGATCTGCCCGAACGGGACAGAATACAATTTATGCGAACTGTGAATGTGCTGGAAATTTCCAGCAACCACCTCGACAATTTCCCAATGGAAAATGGACACATTCTGCATGTGGCTATATTACATGCCACAAAACTATTCTAGGACGCTAAAATAAAGTTATTACCGAAGTTTTATTCAGGCGAATATCGTCCGTAACCAATATTTGACAAAATACATACGTTATACTCACATCCTTTTTAAAAAATAGAGGTTCTGAACTTTTTGAAAATCGGGAACGAATCTGCACGCGGTCGGAACGGATCATCGTAAAACACGAAACGAACTGATCCTGTAAGCGCCGTCACCCATAGTGTTTTAAAGAGGTACCTTTCAGGAAATAGGCCTGGAAAGGGTTAAATCGCAGAAAGCTGGAAATTCTGGGATACCAGTAGGACAGTTTGACATTGCCGTCGGAAAGTGTGGAGGATGTGGGTGTGAAAATCATCTTTTCTACCATTGGAAATGAAATGGCGGGTAGGGGAGCGTAGCCTATATATGTCTGTACATGGTACAGATAGTTTCATTTAAAGTTCGTGGAGAATGTCGTATCACGAAAACAATGGTGGGGAGTGGCCTCCATCCAGACGGTAGGGCAAGACACTTAATCCCAACTGCCCAAATGGAAGCACAGTGACTCAGTGCGCTAAGGCGTACTGCACGTTGATGGCACACATGTCTTGATGCTAACTCTGCTTGCGCGGAGTAAGTAAGGTGGGACGTAGGACAATTATTCGCCGCGGTTCGGTGGTTTTCTCCGTGAACACCGGCTTTCCCAGTTGTTTCGTTGTTTATTTATTGGTGTTTAAGGTCACATATTTCTCCACAACGGCTGATCGTGACCGCAATATCGAGATAAGTCAAGTTTAGTCAATCGATTATATCCATATTGCCCATTTTACAGGACTTACATCCCATGCATTGGTTACATAGATCCTTTTTACCAGTAAAACATAGCCTGTTTACCACAGTAAACAAGCACTGCCTCACTTCCCGGTGTTCCTACGGGGATTTCGCACCCGCAAAACTGTCAGACTCAATATGACCCTGGCTCTTGAAAGTGTCGTTAAACCTCAATAAAAACAAATATAAAAAGGTTTAACAAGGATATGCACAATTTCTGCCAATAGACCTCCTAGTTCGCGTTAATAAGGGGGAGGGGGGGGGGGGGGGGGGGGGTCTTGTGAAGGGTGTGACATCATCTTTCCCAATATGTTTTTCAAATCGGGACATTTTCGCGTGTTCGAGTCCTTATATATCAAATTGCTTTTGGTACAAATCGTGTACCTTTACACGAGACTACTTTTGATACTTGGGCTCACACTCACGGCTATGTAAGTGAAGGTCTGTGATTCGGGCCATAACTACTTCAAGCATTTATTAACAAATAAATTTTTAAGAAATCTCAGTCTTGAACTATACTACCGAATTGCCAATATTCAAATTTCATCATCAAGGCACGCCTTCTACGGAAATATACCTTGATGACGTAGTTGGAATACTGTACCAGTCTGTGCACCGCGTATTCGAAACGAGCGTTTCGAACGATACCTTTAGGTCATTATCAACATTTTTCTTTTCGCTTTAACAATTGAATACTATTTATTTACGCATGGCATTGTAGACGCGCACCTTTTGTAAGAGGACCCCTATCCCCTCCCACCCCCACCCCCCCCCCCCCCCCCAAAAAAAAAGAGCGTGTTAAGCGATACTTTTTGGACATTGTCAATCTTTTTCTTTTCCCCCTCTTTCAACACGAGAGACCGCTTTTCCGGTCCACGATACACGATACGTCATAATTTCATTAAGTTGGATGGCTACTGAGTGAACGTGTGTGGTAGAACAATTAACATTTTCAACGTGCCGCCACGTTGAAATTATTAATTGCTCTACCCCCAAATAATGGATATGGACTCTTCCAATTTCTGCCATTTAACTGGCATGGAAGATGCCATCAGTGTTCAAAGGGTTAAAGTTTGAATATGATTTATTTCTGTGTGAAATACCGCATGTGTGTAGGACAAATTACAATTATATTACAGTTTGGAGGCACATTCCTCAATGAAAAATTACATCCTGTATTTTGAAAAGCCGTTTCTTCAGAGCGACTAGGGTAATTAAATTTCTGCCGATGGAGAATCTGTGCTTTATTATTTCAGGGATGCTCAACATGTTGAAGACAAAAATAATTCACTGCACAATATATAAATTATGTATTTTTTATTGTTAGGAACTCACAGACGTTTTTACACCAAAGTAATTGAAAAATGCAAGATATACAAAACATATTTAGCTTCAGATCATTCTCTGGATTTCGATTATGTTACACCTGTGTTTTAATTTAGAACATTTTTGTCATTTTATTGAAGATGAAAGCGTTATAACACTATCGTGTCGATATCTGTATTGCATTGGTAAGTTTTAATATATCGCTGCGCAGTACATACAGATGCAGTACCCAGTTACAGTACAGCCGCCGTGGACTGGTCGTCATAACGCATGGGAAGTGATGTCCACGCATGCCTTTACCAAGGAATAAAAATCATCATCAAAATTTTAATTAATGAAGCAACGAGTTGTACCCAGTGCTTCATTAATAATTTTTTTGATGATTATTCCTATAATTAGTATTAGGAATCCAATATTGGAAATATTGCCCTCCCGTGAAAAGTGACCAGTCCATGGCGGCCGAACTGTTCGCATTGCATAGTATTTCACCCACACTCTCTCTAACTTGTCCAGTAAAATCTTGTGGATCAAACAAGAAATTCATCTTCTACTTCATTGGGCGGCTGAACTACCAGGGTGGAAGATAAAATGCAGATCTGCTTGTTGTGTCCGAAAGTTTGTACTTTACTAGGAATAAGGATATGCGGGACGGTCATCAGCTGAGTGGTCAAGTATTTCTGCAAACATCGAAATCTCAGAATCCTACAAAGTGTCTCCTCTTAAACTATTCTTCTATTATCAGGTTTAGTACCAATGCTTACCCTCCTCCTTGTGTGGAGTTATTACGTTGGGGAGTCTGACAGCTGCTCGCCGTTGCTCGGTGGTTCTCTCCGGCTTCCTCCACCCGTAAAACTGCGACACGAGGTGACCCTAGCTGTCGAAAGTGTCGTTAACCTTTTACCCATTGCAATGGCCAAAACCGGCCAGCGCTATTCACAAAAATCACCATCCAATTTTCATTATTTTTTTCACTTTTTGTCTCAAAAACATAGCTTATGATCCCTCATTGGGATGAGCTCCACACATTCGACGTTGCTATGTCGATCTTTCGGTTTAAAGTCCAATGCTTTAATCACTGAGCCCCGTTGTGTCCTTGGGCAAGGCACTTCACCCCGATTGTCCACATGGGGTCACGGTGACGCCGTGTATTAAGGCGTACTGCACGTCGACGGTGCGCATGTTTTCAACCAATCTAACCCTGCCTGTGCTGCAGTGCGGATTTATGATGTTGGGGAGCTGTCATTGTCGTTGCTCGGTGGTTTTCTCAGAGTACTCCGGCTTCCTCCACTCATAAAACTGTCACCGACACGATATGACCTTGACTGTTAATGTGTCATTAAACCCTAATAAATCACCGAGCCCCCTTACACCCCCCCCCCTCCCCGTGACCGACGTTAACATTTCCCAAAATAAAATGAAGCGTATCGTCGACGTTCTGTTGGTCGAAGTGTTTGTCATTGTTTTTTGGACTCTTCGTCTCTTGGAACAATTTTCGAGTTTTTCTCCATGAAACAAAGCTACTTCCAGAAAGTAAATGATCGATCGTGCTCTATCGTACTTATTGTTATTATTTTTTATTGGCGTTTAAGGTCACATGTTTCTGCACTATGGCTAATCATGACCACGACAGTTTTAAGGGTGCGGAAGCCGGAGTATCGGAAGAGAACCACCGAGTAAATATGAGCTCCCCAACATACTAACTCCGCACAAGCAGGGTTAGCATTGGTTGAAGACAAGTGCATCAGGTGGCGGTAACCGCTTCTCGTCAGATTACCGAAGTTAAGCAACGTCGAATGCGACTAGTAGTTGGATGGGTCACCATTTTTAGCGACTAATTCGCGCTCCCGTGTTGTGTCTTTGGGCAAGGCACTTTAACCCCGATTGCCTACATGGGGGCACGATGACGCTGTGTACTAAGGCGTACTGCACGTCGATGGTGCGCATGTCTTCAACCAATCTGACCCTGTTTGTGCCGCGGTGTAGAGTTCAGAGTTACGATGTTGGAGAGCTGACAGCTGCTCGTCGTTGCTCGGTGGTTCTCTCCGGGTAATCCGTCTTCTTCCACCCGTAAAACTGCCACCGACATGATATGACCCTGGCAGTTAAAGTGTCGTTAAACCCTGATAAATAAACAAATAAATAATTAAATAACAAGTGCATCATTGACGTGCAGTACGCCTTAGTACACATCGCCACCGCGACCCAAAGTGGGCAAAGTGTCTTGCGTGCACTACCGTTTTTAACCCTTTACCTAACGAATGAATCGGCCGATTCCGCCCGTTTTTTTCAAATTAAGCAGTTGAAAAAATATATTTAAAAAAAATGTCAACAGAACTATATCATGTGACCCCTCATTGGAAAGAGTTCGCTCGCCGTGCTCGGTCCAAGGAAGGGTCACTGATATGGTTTTTATGAATTTTTTTGAAAAATTAAAAAAAATACAATAATTAACGTAATAAATTTTGATATCCTGTGCGTTGGATAAAGAGTTAAAGTATGAAACGTGATTATTGTAATGATGAAAGGTTAAAATAATTTCTTTACGTGGCGCTCTAGATACCGTTCAGCAATAGCAATGATGAAAATGTGATTACAACACATAGAATAGATAACCCAACCTCGGATGCATCTGTTCAAAAATGTCCCTAGATGATTGGTTGGGAGAAACGATAAAGTACATGCACACAGAGGTTGTATTAGTTGGTCCACAGCGACTACGACTATAATGTCGTCATCATGCGGAAGTGTATATAGAGTTATTTCTCTTAGCCCATAAACAAACATTATGTTATCTGCTAACAGGTGGCGCTTAGCCGGAAATACTGCGAACGATATTTCCGGCGAACTGTTAATAGATAAACGATGGTTGGCGTCAAGTGTGATGTAAGTATGTTACACAGTTTCTTACCTGATGACGCGGAGCAATCTACCCAGTCGTGATGAACTGCAAATTTGCTTGTTGTTCCCTCAAATTTGTCCTTTACTTGCATAGCTGGATAGACGAGAGTGTGCATCAAATATATGGACAAACCTAGTCTCCATGAATGAATTGTCATAAAGGTTTTCATTTTCAATTTTATTGCTTTTCCTCCTTGTTGGCAGGATTTGAAAAAAGGTTAATAGTTGCTAATGCGGCATTACACAAAGCGTGCAGATCAGTAAATGGGTTTAATCCAAATCATAGATCGGACCCGCAGCACAGCAAGAGTCAAGAAATTATTATAAGAAAAAAAGATAATTTACCCGGTAGTCAAACATATCAAAAGAGAACCCCCTTTTGAAAAGATAAGGGACATTTTCTGGGAGACAAACCCATTCCGTGGATATTTGAACTGTACTCTACTCCCATTATTTTATACAAGAAATTAGAAAGCACATTTGACCAGAATTCCTCTTAACCTAGTTTATTTTACTTTCAACATTTTGAAGAGAGATTTATTCTGCTAAATGTATCTGGTACAAGTGACTAATCAATCTTACATGCATCAATTTGCTGTAAACCAAAAATTAATCACAAATTTCCCGTTAATTAATGCTTTGTGATGACCAAAGCTGTTTTAATAAAGTTGAATGAACCAATGTTTAGGAACATTCTTATTGTCCAGACGCATTAGGGTTCGCGAGGGATAAAAATCGGAGAAAAATCCTCGCCCTCTGATTGGATGAGAGCTGGCGTAATTTCTTTTATGTTTACGGCTCCAGTAGCAAATGTTGCCGTCTGGCGTCCCTACGCGAAATATTTGAAATGGCGTCTCCCGTTCCGTAATTGCATCATCAACGGAGTGACTAGCATGTCGCTTCATTTTTCTGGATTTTTCACACGCGCAGCAGATGGTATTCCGAATTAAGTGTTGTTTAAGTTACAAACCGATTTACGATTTAAACTGAGATGGAATGAATGTATCTGATTTATTGATCATTTATCCAGTGCCGTCATGGGGTATACGAGAGGTTTATTTACTAAACTCGTGATTGTTAAAAGCTGCCTTGAAAAAGGCAACTTTTAACGATCACCAGCTTAGTAAATAAGCCTCTCGTGTCTCACACTGTAGGTTTTGGCCTATGGGTAATTTCTTATTGGAACATATAATTATACGTTACTGTGAAGAGTTGACGGTAACATGGTCTGAGCTTTGCGGCTCGGAGCATATGTTTAACTTCAACGCTTCGCGTCTCGGTTGAACATAAGCTCAGAGCCGCAAACCTCAGACCATGTTACCGTCAGTTCATCACAATAACTTATTGTTTATTAACAACATCGCAAATGTCCTCGAAAATCCGACTTGAGCTTTTTGAGATATCGTGATGTTTTGGAATGGTGAAATTCTGACGCATTTCTATCAGGACATATGCGGATGCAGCTACACGTAGACTAATTTAGGGACCCTATCTTCCCAAATATCCGACTATCGTGGAACAGGTGGCGCTGGAGATTTGCAATCAATAGATGCAAGAAGGGGCGCGGTGGATCAGTAGGTAGAGGTGCAGGCAAGTCGAGAGATCCTCGGTTCGAACCCCACCTGCGGCACTCGCGTTTTGTCTTTGGGGAAGACACTTCACCCCCATTGCCCACGTGGGCGCACGGTGGCGCTGTGTACTAAGGTGTACTACACGTCGGTAGTGCACCTGTCTTCAACCAATGCTAACCCTGCTTGTGTGGAGTTAGTATGTTGGGGAGCTGACAGTTGCTCGCCGTTGCTCGGTGGTTCTCTCCGGGTACTCCGGCTTCCTTCACCCGTAAAACTGTCGTGGTCATGATTAGCCATTGTGCAGAAATATGTGACCTTAAACACCAATAAATGAAATAAATGAATGGATACTAGAGCCAACGTCCAGTCAATATTCCGTAATTGTGATGACATTACTATTACTGTAGAGTGCATAGAACTTGCATGACGATTCAGAATTTTTTCCATAAAAGAGAGCGAGTTAAACTATTCAGATGAAAACGAGTTGAATATAGAATAAACGTAGAGTGTTTTCAAGTAAAAGATTGTTCTACGAGTAGGATTTAGAATGAAACCGACGAGCCCCTGGTGAGTCGGTTTCATTCTTAATCCTACGATTAGAACATTTTTTTTTTACTTGAAAACACTATACGTTTATTTTGTTTATCCCATAAATCATTTACAGGGCAGTCGCAGCGAAATTGTGCTGTTACTCGCTACAAAACACTGCGAGAAGTGAGGAGCACATTGGTCCAAAACTGCCAAAAATAAAATAAAAATAAAATAAGCAAGGCGCAGTGATACATTTCTGTCTAAAAATAAGTCCCCTGCAAACTTGAGCTAAAGTTGCAAAAATTCTTTATTAAACGAACAATGTTTATCCTTCTTCTTTTCGTTGTTTGTTGTTGTTTTTTTCGTCGTCGATTCAACTTGAGTTTTATAAACAAAGCTGACGACACGTGCATTTGTTTATTTACACTTTTCAATTTTGGAAAATGAAACATCACTAATCATGTCCCCACTTTTCACAATCGAACTTGTATGCTTTTCAACGCTTGATTTCGATTGATTTACTTTGTGTTTTCTTTGTTAACTATAGTTCGTTTTGTTGATAGACAGAGTTGAAATGTATTATGTATTCTAAAATTAAACATTTCAGCGACGGTCAACATTTGATAAACGTCGGTTCATTATGTCTCCCACAAACGTAAAATTGGTCATGACAACACGAATGCTGTAGAGGTCAGAGATCAACAGGTCCGTCTCCACTATTGGGATAAATTCTTTCAGTGTTAAACTTACGGGGGAAATTTATCACACCACTAGCAGCTGCAACTAGGTGAATAAAGCATAAAATTATCCAAAACTTTTATTGTTCGAATAAACGTGCTTTTATGGGATAAAATATGAACCCTTCTACTAGAAGAGAGGTTAATTCAGATAATGAAATTGATAAGATATATCGAAACATCACCACTCTTTTGATTTTATGGCTAAAAACTTAACCGTGGCTCCTAAAACTTAAATCATGGCTTCAGGTGTATGAAAGGTAAAATACCACATAACAAATAATCATATCAGGAAAGCTCAGAAGAACAACACAACAGGACTGATAACATATTCTGATATATTCATCAAGGGTGCACCCAGGTTCCCACCCTCGAACATAACGTTTCTTTTTGTATAAAATAATGTAACTCAGAAAGCTCAACTCAGATTTTTGGGTCTTTAAAGAAAACACTTGAGCTTTTTACGATTTATTTCCTTACTTTTCCCCTTTCACGTCTAACGTACTTGGACTATTAGTGAACCAGCCTTACCCGCTGTAAGACTACCCCTTTGACACAATTTGCCCCCATGGATATTCATCCAGCCAAAAATAACTGCAGAAATAAAAATAAGCTCAAAACACTTTCCCCAAGATCTGGTTCGATCTCACTTAATCTTTTACCACAAAACGATCCAGTCGACCAGCAGTGGACATAAGAGTTTAAAAAAAGACCTAGCTCTCTTTTGGAATGAGTTGAGTAGGAACAAGCCTGGGAATAACTAATCTGTTATTTGCAGAATGAGGTCCCCAGCAGGGGAATTTGCGGATACTACCCCATGCAGTTAGCCATTTTAACCTCTGGGTAACTACTTCTGTTTGGGTCTGAGATCTTGATTCAGACTGAGGTTCACAGAGGGTAAATTTAGTCATATTTGTCATTAATGTTAATTTTTAGGACATTTTAAATGTCAATTTACAACAAAGAATTTAGAATTGATTACGCTGACTAATAAAAAAAAAACAAAAATAAAAAAAAAACAGTAAGAACTTCCTGAGCGAATCGATCAACAAGATTTTTCGGAAAAGTTCAATGCTCAATATCACTCTCGGAGTCACTTCCTATACACCTAATTATTTTACTTTATTTTTTTTTATTATTATTATTATACATCAAATGTTTCAGTCACTGAATCACCAGAATGGCTTGGAATAGCATGAACGTCTGGTACTGCTGGTAAAGCCGGCACCAAATCGCGTGGAACATTATCGACGGCGAAGTCATGCGCCGAAGCGTGACGTCATTTAGGAAGCTATTGGCGGATATTCCTCATTATCCATCAAGTCGATGGATATCGAGAGATATCATTTAGATAATTTGCGTTAATTCACAGGCCAGCATATAATAAAGTCATTTATATTCTAGCTTAAATATTAACAAAGTAATTTAGTAATATAAATCAGGTTCAGTACTTTCATAAACTTTTACAATTGTGTTTTCCGTAATTATATTTTCTACCTATGACCATAATTGACCATAATTGACCGAAATGAAGGACCAGCATTGCGAAAGACGTAATAATTTACTAGGGTCATGCGAATCACTCATTTTCGATTTGAATTGAATCGTGTCTATTATTCGCTTTCAAAATCGAATCGAACCTCAATGGAGTCAGGGGCGCCTTGAAGACGACCGGTTGGGGACAGGCCTGAAAATAAGCAGTCTGACATTTGCAGAATGAGGTACCCAGAGGATGAATTTGATAATGCTATCCCATAAAGTGGGCAAATTTATCCTCTGGGTACCTCGTTCTGTTTAGTTTTGAGACCCCGATTCAGATTGAGGTTCACAGAGGGTAAATTTAGTGATGCAACCCTGCTATGCAGGGTCGCATCATTAAATTCACCCTCCTGGGGGACCTCATTTTGCAGATGCCAGTCTGCTTATTTTCCGTCTTGGTTGGGGAGGGCGGCTGTAAACCTGATCTGTTCCAGCTGTGGTGGCTCAAGTCCCGACTGATAAAACATTCCAAATACATCATCAAGGTATGCCTTCGTCAAAGGAATGCGTTCAAGTCCCGACTGATAAAACATTCCAAGTACATCATCAAGGTATGCCTTCGTCAAAGGAATGCATTGATGATGTAAGTTGAAGTATTACCCAATAAGGATTATTGTTAATCGACACCTATTGGAACTAGGCACTGCATAGGGCTAACCGCTAGCAAGAGCTCATCGTCAACAGTGTTTGGAAACTTTAACTTTGCTTTCAACAGAGGTTGTGACAAGTAAGACTGGCATTAGCGTGTGTGATGTCATGGGTGCAGACGCGCTTATTTTTTTATCAGCTTTATTTATGTACAGTTTCCATCTGAACTGTACCTTTTGTGAAACGACGTATAGATACCAAGCTATATTCCAGTAAAGAGTTTCGAAAGGAAACGAATCGGGCAGCCGATTTTGAACCGAAAATAGCAACTTAACCCTTTACCCAACGTAACGGCCAAAACCGGCCAGCGCTATTCACAAAAATCGCTAATTAATTTTTATTATTTTTTCATTTTTTGTCTCAAAAACATAGGTTATGGCCCCTCTTTGGAACGAGCTCGACGAGCTCGTTCCAAAGAGGGGTCATAACCTATGTTTTTGAGACAAAAAATGAAAACAATTAGTTATTCAAGATTTTTTTTGTAAGTGTCGTCTGCTTTTCATGTTAGGTAAAGGGTTAACATTTGAAATCGAATCGAATCAAGAAGCTTCGCAGGGATGTACAATTTAGTAACGGTACATTGTCACGTCTTTTAAAACAGTAATGATTCCGTTCAATCATTTATAGTCATATATACAAAAGATAATTCTTGAAAATACAGGTGTATTATTTTTTGCACTCGTCTCATACGACTGTACCAGAGGTGGCGGAATCTCGATAAAAGTGAAGGGGCACACATTTTCAAGCCTATCATGGTTCGGCCCAGTGGGAGAAACGTTACCATCGTATATCAGTAAATGTACCATGGCACACTATAGTCTATCATTTAGATGAGCCTGCCACGGTGTGGTCACTGTCCTGTGCATTTCGTCTACTTCAGTCGTCTTCCAACCCGAAGGCAAGGTGGTTGAAGTAGAAGCAACGAACGAACCGAAACGACCGATGGTGGGATTCTTTGGCCGAATGTTGTTTGTATTTGCAAATAATATATTACAGGAATGCCTGTATACTGACACGTTTGCATACGCCCATTTTGGTAATTGTGTATTCGCACACCATGTCTGTGGAAAAAAAAGTAGAGGGGTACGTGTCTCCTGTTCCCCCTTGGTTCTACCTCCTCTGGATTGTACGGTTCGTCTTAAAAGATTCCTGTTTTGGGCTATTTTATACAGAGATTTGAGAACAGATTTAGATTTGGATCAGCACAACCTGAAAAGACTAATAAACGGAACATCATGAGTGAATTTTTCTAAACCTCATACCAAAATTATTAATCAAAAGCTAAGAAACAAGTTTCAATATACGTAATCTTCTTATTATCACAAGGAGCTCCTTTTGTTTTAGAAGAAACATCATCTCCTGAACAAATGTATCTTTCGTTAATCGGCTTCGCCTGTGCAATACCGACTCAGCATTTACCCATTATTTTAACTGTGGTTAAGCAATAGAACTCTACAGGTAAACATTATATGACCTTACATTTCGGCTGATGAATATTGAGTTTATATCTTCCGTTAAAAAGATCATGAACGCCAGCTTTCTCATGAAGACCGGCACAGTGTCATACAATTCATGCAATACGTCGTTCAGCCTCACGAGAAACAGATTTTCCATTCGACAACTACATACAGTTTCCCTCGGTAGAAATTCTTAGCAATCTTTCTACTGCAACCCGGTGGTCAATCATCTGAACGTTTGCTGATTCAGCCTGTGTTTTTGCTCAACACTGTAAAGATTCAGAGGATGGAACTCACATTTAATGTATTTTAATACCGAACCAATCTCCACGTATGACACAACGAAATGTATCAGCAAAATCAACGTTGGGCATTTTTTTCTATCGAACTAACCATTCCATTGATTGTGAAAATTCCCTTGAAGTTCATGCTAGAATTTTAACAGCTTTCATTCAGACGTATTTATCGCGATGAGGATCAATTGTTTATGTAGAGATCCTAATAGAAAACTCCAACTTCCTTTTTTTAGACCTCGGGCGCTTCCTGGAATGCATCTGCTAACGTCACCCACAAATTTTTGTACTTTGTACTTGTCACAATTGTTGCTGGACGCTTCCAACTATGTGATGACTCCAGACACAACAATTCTTTGAATGTTTATAATATTGCCGATGCCTTAAAGCTTCATCTCCTTCGTGGAAACATCATGCAATATTTTATTTTCTTCACGGTAATTCGACGCTTGAAAAACATGTAACAGTGTATGAGGCCGCAGATTGTTTTCATCAATAGCGTCAAATAGATTTTTATGAGAGGAATGGTGGCCAAAATGATTACAAGAGAAGCATCCTTTGATGTTGTGTAATAACCATTAAGTGTCAACAATCAAATTAATTATCGTCGTGTTTCATATTTGAATAGTATATCCAGTAAACCAAATTAAACACTGCAAACACCAGAGGAAAAAGTAACCTCGATGCCATGTCTAAATATATTGCATATATGATGCCCTGTCTCTGTTTGGCATTTGCTTCTGTTTTCTCTGGTATATCAATACGGACATCATCAGTGCGAACAGCCTACATATAAAAGAGAAAAACCCATAAATGATAAGCAATATATAGTGCTATAAAATGTTAGTTTACCTCCTTTTTACCAAACCTATCGGGTGGGTCAGCGCGATTTACAAAAAATTCCACATTTCATTTTTAATTTTTTTTTTTAAAACATGGCTTATAACCCCTCATGGGAACGAGCTCATAGAGCTCGTTCCGTTGAAAGGTTATAATGTATGTTTTTTGATGCATAACATGAAAGCTTGTAGTTATTCAAGAACTTGTTTTGAAAATGGCACCTGCGTTTCGTGTTAGGAAAAGGGTTAAAAGAATTTGAGAAAATATCTCTTTGGAGATATACACACACAACGACACGCGTGTGTGAATGGGTTAATCGATATGGCACGAGTACCATCATGGAAGGATAGAACGAGACTTACGAGAGTCCGCGGGCCTCAAGTTTTATTCTTCCACGATGGCACAAGTGCCATATCGATTAAGCCATTCAAACACGCGTGTCATTCTGTGTTTATTACACGCCTTCACCTCTATAAAAACAATTATTAGAAGGATACTCAGCAATTCAATCAATAAAAAGAACACATTTCCTCGCCAACCAAATTTGTGAGGGGAACCCGTGTTACTATTTCGCCCCTGGGTTCCAATGTGGTCTATGTGCATACTGGCACATAGAACACATTGGAAATCAGGGGACGGTTTTTAGCTATCGCTGGCGATTTAAATTGTAACTGCGGTGCACGATTTCTAGAAAACTCCAGGGAAATTTCGCTTCTATTTAAAAATAGTCCGTGAACGATTTTCGTTCCGCAAATATGTGCGGAACAGATTTCATTTTCTGTATGATTTAATTGTGCTGTAGATGAGGATTACATACAACAGGCGTGTAATAAAAAATGGAATCTTGGTGAAACTGAAGAATAAACGTGCTCCAAGTTCCTAGAAATTGCTACATTTTTCGTGTCATGCTACACATTATTTTGATCATAGCCGAGAATATGGAATTCTGTTGCGACTTCTGGCTTGAAAAATTCCGATTCAAACCATACTGCGACACACCTGATGAGTAAGACAATGGAGCCTTCTGGAGAAACATAAACATACTAACATATTAACGTACTCATTCCAGGTGTTATCCAGTAATTCAAACATAAATGAGTCGCATACACTCAAATGTCATTATTGAATGCGAACACACCAGTGAAATTATGGACTTTCATGAATGAGATAAAAATATGGTGAGACTCGTTCCTTGTTTAATATATCTCCTGGACCCACCACTCTATTTCGAGCGATTCAAGGCACTGAACGGGTCGCCATGGATGTACGTTAGGAGAAGGGGTCGTTTTGAGGTCCGGCAAGCGGATCACGAATGTCGAATTTTTGCGGTGGGAGAAGGTATAGAGGTGTTGTCCCTGACGTGTTGTTGGGGCTGAGGATATTTTTTATATCAAAAATTTAAAAAAAAGAAGCTCCAAATGGCGCTGTTAGGAGACCCTTGGAGGCACGAAGAACGTCAATTTTTACCACTCACGGTATGTAATCAGTAATGTCATTAGTTGATGCTCCATGCAGATTGTAGAATTAAGGATATGGTTCGACCTTCTGGAAATAAATGGCCTAAACCCTTCTCAATAAATGACAATACATTGTCTGAGTGAAAAACTTAATTAGCAAACCAGACAATCCAATGTTGTACAAAATTAACCTCTGCCTTTATTACACAAAATTGGAAATGAATATGTGGCTTTTCAGCTGACATGCGGTCTTGGCCAGTCCATATATTACTCTATTTAGGTATGCGCTGTCTGCAGATAAATTCGTCCACTGTGAGCTTGACAATAGATTTGATCCTATAAAAGTTAACAGCACAGGAGATTTATTTATTTATTTATTGGTGTTTAAGGTCATATATTTATGCACAATGGCTAATCAGGACCGTGACAGTTTTACGGGTGGAGTAAGCCGGAGTACCCGGAGAAAACCACCGAGCAACGACGAGCAGCTGCCAGCTCCCCAACATCGTAACTCCGCACTGCAGCACAGGCAGGGTTAGATTGGTAGCACAGGAGATACGTCTTTGTAAAGGTATTTGTCATCTGCTAATGATTTTGAAACTGTAGACAGACAATTGATTCGATTTGGGCCCGAACGTTATTCTCGAGTGGGATGTGGAAGAATTATTTCACGACGCTATACTGGTAGACCAATTAATATTTTCAACGTGCAGCCTTTGGGCTGCACGTTGAAAATATTGATGGTCTTGCCACACATTCACTCAATAGCCATCCTACTTTATGAAATTATGCCGTATCATGTTCCTGGGCCGGAAAAGCGGCCACTCAGGTTTAACGGGTTAAGCAGTGCAGCACATGACGAAGTATTCACCCAGGCAACCTCGGTGAAATATAGTGTCCGCTGAAATAACACCCGGAATTCTCCCGTCAAAAATCATAAAATGGACAGACGAAGTTTCAGCCGATGGACACCTGTGTTTAACTCTGCGATCCAGTGACTTCGAGGGTGCATTCTATACATCAATCGCATCTCAGGAGAGAATAACAATTATAACACCATGAGAGAATAACACTCATACCCAAGTTGAACTGCGATGGAATTATTACATTTTCCTGCAAACAATATCCCAATTTAATCGGAACGAGCAAATGGCAATCATATCCAAATAGAATTCGTTAACTGATGTATTTTCTACATTCGTCCTATTTAATCGTATTTTCTCGATCTATGAGCTCTGAATATTTTAGGCGAAAAGAGAAATCGAATTTCTAACAGGAAGGTTGCGAGTTCCACATTGACCCGCATCACTCGTGTTGTGTCTTATAGCAAGACACCGAACCTTGCATGGTTGAGTTTACCTAGCTACATTCCCTTAATTGAGTTCCAAATAGAAGTACATGGAGGAAAATCTGTCAAGGTTAAATAAAAGCAGAGGCAAAATAAAAATAAGGGCTGAAAAAATACATGCGGAGATAACGGTTGCAACTTCAGTACATTCTGTTGGGCGAACGCGCCATTGAGTCTGACATTGAACTGATTATATGTACTTCCGCTCCCCTCTACAGAACACCATATTTGCCTGTAAGCATATATATCAACATTGAAAGCATAAACTTAAGGTGCTAACTGCAAAATTTTAAGTGCTGTTGTCTTGCTTTCAAGTGTCGATATAATATGCTGCAGCCTGTTAGAAAAAAAATACTGCCTACTAATATGGAATATTATTGATGACCAGAGGCAAGCTCTCAAGCCACCAATTAAATTTTGTAAGGAATTGGACACTATTATATTATGTATAGTTTAAACAATATTTATTCAAGATAATGTTATATGTATAGATTATATAACACTATAATAGATTAATAAAAAAGTTTTACTAGCAGTACACGACATAACAGCAACAGTGATAATCAAGTTGGTAGGTAGACTAGGATTCGACAGGAAGCCTTAGGCTTATATGATTCGTCTCCTATTATATATATATATCATATTTGTGTACCCACTTTTATGGAGTTTGCGCACAGAAAACCAATGATGTAATGTGACGCCCATTTACTCATAAAAATATAGAAGTTCATTCGTGCTCCAGATATAGTTATTCAAAAAGTATTTAATTCCCCTTGAAAACATGAAGATATTAATATATTCTGTGAAACTACGCGATGTAATTATAAAACCACAGCTGCAATGCGTCTTCATTCATAATTATTTAGTCAACATACATGCCTAATAATATTGATAAAGTCATTAAAGTTTGGGTCAATCAAGTCTCGATTCAGAAACATTTTTTAGATTTAAAAGTCTGGAATATTTCAGTTGGTCAGAAAAGCGAACCGTATGTTCGCTTTTCCGACCAAATGATACATTCCAGACTAGTCAATCTTAACATAGGCGATGACTATTTAACTGGTCTCAGGCCATAACAGCGTCGGATTCCTTCCATAATTTGAATGGTGACCTGAGAGCTTGGACTGGATGCACATGTCTATGGATGTTGAACAAATTAAACGTGGACAGGAGGTAAACTATTGTCGCCCAGATGCACCAGTATGTCGCAACGTGATACCCTCATTTGGCATCGAAACAATGTTTTTTAAAAAAGCATAAGACCCCAAAAAGCTTCATACAAGTCGGAAATCTACCGAAAGTTACTATAAACATATATATATGTTCACTTCGAACCCGAAAGAAAACGAGTGTCACCTTAAGCTAGAATCTTAACCCGTGGTAGACAGCCTATCGGGGTGGGGTGGGAATTAAAGACCCTTATCCGACTGCGGTACGAAAACTAGATATAAGCACCGGCTTGGTTGACAATATGGTTTGTGTATGGATTTTAGTTGAATGTAAATGCACAATTCAACTACAAAACTAGCTTATTTTTTCATCCATCTGCCTACCGAATCCTTCAAAACATATCCATTTTTACCAAACACTCTTGGACAATGACCAGAAACAAAAAATCGGGAGCCATTTCGATAAAATGCTCGTCTGGCTATTAGGAAGTGCCGTAAATGGGAAAATATTCTCCCGGCAACCTTGGCGAAGTATAATTTCCACTAAAATACCAACCTGTAATACCTGTTCCTGCCCGATTGTCCTCCAGGTTTAAGAATCATATAGGAATTCGTTATCCACAAGGGAGATAATTCTGTACAGGTAGATACAGATTATGGGAAATGAAGCAGTCTGATCGTTGGAAAGGAAATGGTGGCACCAGGGTCCTAGTTAGACTATTATGGTAGTCAGAGTAGCATCTGTAATAGTAGGTAGTGAGTTGGTAGGACAGACTATGTTTGGAATGAAAAAAACTGTTCCACGTTAAAGATTCATCCGCTACAATAGAGTTCCCATGACCATAGAACAACAGAGTACTACGGTTTAGAAGCGGCCAGAACCGTCAAGGAAAGCTAAAAATAGTAGCAATAAGCTGAAACTTTTCAAACTAAAAAGCTCTTCTACGCTACTGGAGTAGACCCCGGAACAATCAAGTAGGGTAAAGCAAATATAAGTCGTTGCATAGATAGTACAGGTCCAGGAATGTAGAGGCGAGAGTAGCCAGAATAGTTAGCAGCAGAGGATTCTGAAAGACTAGATAAATAGGTGTCGGGTTGTTTGTGGTAATTATGTTTACTCTTATACAAAGGAACGCGCTTATTATTGGAGAAAAGGAGGATTGGGGGGGGGGGCACCTGAAATAAACAGGTAGAAACCGAGGGTTTAGTTGGAAATCCGATCCAAATAAATAGTTGTCGGGTTGTTTGTGGTAATTCTAGGAAGTAACCGTGTATTCTGGTAATTAGATTGACTTTCATACAAAGGAACGTGCCTATGCTTTGAAAAAGGAGGATTTTGGTGGCGGTGGTGG
This sequence comes from Pictodentalium vernedei, assembly GCA_031216915.1. Classification (NCBI taxonomy): domain Eukaryota; kingdom Metazoa; phylum Mollusca; class Scaphopoda; order Dentaliida; family Dentaliidae; genus Pictodentalium; species Pictodentalium vernedei. The sequence continues at coordinate 442,477,034 of CM062297.1, read as the reverse complement.
GGGGTGGAGGGGGGAGGGGATCCGTACCCATTCTGTAGTTTTGGGTGGTTTTGGTGATTTGGGGGAAATTGGTCTATTTGGGCAATTTTACAAAGTAAACGAGGATTTGGGGTAATTAGATTGACTCTTATACAAAGGAACGCACTTTCCGAAAATGCCCCCATCCTATTGCAGGCCAATGGGTCACATTACAACCACGTGCTAGCATAGAAACCAAGATGGCGACCCCAGTATACAAAATGGACGACGGAAACACGTATCACCCTAGCAACATGCGCTGCGCATGCGCACTATGACTGCATATCACTATGTGGATGACGTCACAAGGTGGCCGGTGTCTCGGGCTACCATGTCTACCAAAACGAGGTAACTAGGTCATATGACTATGACGTCATTTCCTAGGTCCACCACTAGGTCCATCCAATATGAGTCGATCTCCACATCTCCGACTACTGTTAGCGAATTTTAATCACCGGTGTGCGCATCATTACAAAAACTTTAGGCATTTTTCTGTAGCGTACCTGTACAATAGTTTTAAATTACAGAAGCTGGCTTTTTACATTGTTTTCCCAATTAGTTTGAACGTTTGACAATTATTCTTTGTTTAAACTGATTTAAAAATAAGAAAAAGTCGTTTTCGCCATCTTTTGATGTTCTGTATTTTTTCTGTTCGTTAAATCAATATTATGCGCATCGTGACAGATAATACAGACACTGTTCTTTCCATTTAAAAGTCTAGGAAGCGAGATTTGCTCATTTTTTCATAGGAAGAAAAAAAACCAAATTACTGTAAAAACTCATTCGCTGAACAAAGAGGCAAAGTGGACAGTTAGTGCTTGAAATACTGATAGATATTCGTATGGACGGATTATCTGTGCTCTAGTTGCTTCTAATTAGCTTGCCATAAAAAGCCAAGTTTTTCTTTTGTTACGTTTAATAAACGAAAACAAAAGACAGTTCTGATAGATGTCTGTTGTTTTCGTTTATTAAATGTGACAAAAGGAAAGATGACTTTATTTACTGTTAATGTCATAGGGGTTTGCTCAACAATTACTTGCTTCTCAATTGGATCTTGGAGGCGCGTCTAATAATTTCAAGAGAAATAATTTTATCGAAAGACGATTTTAATGGCGATATAAGTCAGGGATGGTGAATATTAGTTGAATAGCCAAGTAGAGTGCGTTCTTTCCACAATTTATACACGTGTCAAGCTTTATCGAAATCCGATTGTGTTTGTTTAAGTTAACGCGTTCACTAAGTCTTTATGAGACAAACAACGAATTTTCAACAAGCGAATTATATGAAATTGGACGAGTATTCATTCAGTGCGAGATCCTCCCATAACGTATGCACAGACCTGTTTTTATAAAAATCGGATTATTTTTGTTAACCCTTTGAACCCTCGTTTCCTGGAATGATATTGCCTTATTGTACACTTGCAGTGAGATGGGCAAGTGCAATATCAAAATACAGGGAGGATAAAATAATAACTACAGTCTGCAGCCGTCTGGCTGCAGACTGCAGTTATTATTTTATCATCAATGCCCCGTGTAGACCTCTTACAATAAGACAAAAATGGACGAAATCATGCCTTGGACCAACATATCGGTCTTACGAGTTCGAAGGGTTAAAGACACCGTATTCACAAAAATTGCGGACGGCTACATGGACGCACGGGCGGATTGACCCATTTCTTTTTCCCCAGCCAAACTTTGTTTGGGCACAGGATAATAAAATTTAACGCTGGCGTGCTGAAAGCAACATGTTGGTACAGGAATTTGCTGCAAGAATCTAAGTTTATGGTTAAATTTCTACTTTTAAGAAGATTACAGTTTTTAAAAGCAATTTCTTAAAATGACAAAAACGTCAAATCGCGGATAAAATTACGACCGCATCCCATTATACAGAAGCACAGCTGGAATCAAACATAACATTTGATTCCTTTGAACGCAATGGAAACATGGGTACACATCATTAATTATTTGTTCGAAACATAAAATTGAATCGCAACATCAAAATCGACATTAAACCCTCTCACTCGTAAAATCGCGCAGAAGATGGAAATTTAATCGAAACATACAATTTGACAACATTTCTGAATTCTGATTCACATCTCTCCTCCTCAAAACTCTTCCAGAAAAAGAATAAAACGAAAGTATAAAATGGAAAGAATGGTCTCTTTGCACTTACATGTAAATGGGCGGTTGGCGGAGTTGTGCAGAAGTTATGCCTGAAAAATGTCGGTGTGGAGTGGGGATGGAGTGTATTTTGTTCTAGAGGTGGACAACGCCAAAGCAACTGTCGAGAATGCTTTTGATTCTCATTTCATATTTTCGTTTGAAAAATGAAAATAAACAACTAAAACATTTCATTTTATCCCTCCCAGCATATAGCTTGCTTGCGACTGTTCACCGAAACTATTTCGACGAGTATTTATTTATTTATTTACTGGTGTTTAAGGTCATATACTTATGCACAATGGCTAATCATGACCGTGACAGTTTTACGGGCGAAGGAAGCCGGAGTACCCGGAGAGAACCACCGAGCAACGACGAGCAGCTGCCAGCTCCCCGACATCGTAACTCCGCTTTGCAGTACAGGCAGGGTTAGATTGGTTGAAGACATGCGTATCATCGACGTGGAGTACGCCTTAATACACGGCGTCATCGTGCCCCCATGTGGACAATCGGGGTGAAGTGCCTTGCCCAAGGACACAACGCGGGAGTCCGAATTGATCGCTCAGACTATTTCGACAAGATCGTTCCTATAATGAATCATCAGTTTTGTATGAAAGAAATGAATAACAATACTTATTTACTGAGATTTTGTTCAGCAAAGATTTGAAACTGCTGAGTGTTAACATTTATCATGGCAAACATGACGAAAAACTCGTGGAAGCGCGCTCTGGAGACCGATTGGGAAGGGTGTAATAATAATAATAATAATAATAATAATAATAATAATAATAATAATAATAATAATAATAATAATAATAATAATACCGATTGGGAAGGGTGTAATAATAATAATAATAATAATAATAATAATAATAATAATAATTCTTTGGGGCTTTTGCTGATTTGCCTCGGTCCAAAAACGAGGAGTGCTACATTAACGCAGTGCTACATTAACCCTTTACCTAACGTAACGGCCAAAACCGGCCAGCGCTATTCTCAAAAATCGCCAATTAATTTTCATTATTTTTTTCATTTTTTGTCTCAAAAACATAGGTTATGACCCCTCGTTGGAACGAGCTCGTCGAGCTCGTTCCAACGAGGGGTCATAACCTATGTTTTTGAGACAAAAAATGAAAAAAAAAAATAGTTATTCAAGAATTATTTTTGCAAGTGTCCTCTGCTTTTCAGGTTAGGTAAAGGGTTAACCCAGCCGGACTATTCCTCCGCCAATCTCCCTCCTAATCTCCCAGCATTCAGACGGTGCTTTCTCAATCTTTTGATGTTCTGTAACTTTTTTTCTGTTCCTTATGTCAACAGTTTGCGCATTGTGACATATAATATACATACTCTACCCTCTCCACATAAATTAAAGTCTAGGAGGTAAGATTTGCTAATTTTCTCCCTGGGAGGAATAAAAACTTGCAAACTACTGCAAAACACATTCGCTAAACAAAGAGCCAAAATGGACAGTTACTTTATTGCTTCTAATTAACAAGCCATGAAAGCCAGGTTTCCATTTGTAACTTTAAATAAAGGAAAACAACAGACAGCTCCGTGAGCTGTCTGCTGTTTTCGTTTATTAAAATTAACAAAAGGTAACTTCCAGTTATATTCTACTGATGAAGTGTTTTCAACAATTGCATGGTTCCTAATTGGACCGTCTTCGCACGTCTAATAATTTCAAGAGAGATAACTTTATGGAAAGTCGATTTTCATGAAGACCAAAGTCAGGGATATAAGGCGCTGCCAATCAACACATCATTAGAGATGTCTCTATATTTTTTTTATTGTTTGCTTAAAAGTAATTTGACACATAGAACACTTGAACGTACCCTGTCAGAAAAAGAAAGGCCTTTGTGCTTGAATGGCGCCAGCTTTTGAAAGTATCCAGGACGTTTTCAGCCACTGTATTCGGTATACATTCATCTGAGTCCACCAATCTATCCGTTTTCTTTCAAGTTCCGACTTCTATATTTACTATTGGTCTAGACGGCGTTTTTAAAAGATGGTCAAATATTCCACTTAGACACGTTATACAAACATTTCTGATATAAAACCTCAAACTAACTTTTGTTATTCCATGAACGCCTATTTTTCACTTTCAACCTTTGTATTGATACAAGGATGTTGCATGCTGTACTGTTACAAAAACTTAATGGAGTAATTCATAAAGGATATTTTAACCTTCTGCAAACAGAATATAATATACGTAGAAATGAAATGGCTTCATTCTTTCAAAATGTTATTAGGGGGAAATGGAGAGAGCACAGATAAAAGAATAGGCATTTAAAAATGAAAGTGTCAATGACACTGTAGCTCAACTTGTCAAGACAAAGACTTGTACATGTAAAGTATGTGACACAGCAATGACAAACATCTAGGTAATGACCTGATAACAAATGTACATATAAAGTATTGTAACGGTCTGTACATAAATACTGACCGTTGCCTGTAACAAATGTATAGGTAAAGTATTGTAAAGGTGGGTGACAGTCAGATGCTAAACTAGAAAAGAAATATTTGAGTCCAAGAGTGGGTCTGACTGAACCCCAAAATATTTGTTCTCATAGCACAGTGATAACAAAGGCACCACAAAACACACTCATTCCTGTCCCAAGGTGAAAACAAAGGTACCCAAGAAGTTTCGTGAAGATCAGTTCACAAATATGAGCTGTGTAGAAGTTGTGACAAAAAACTGATTGGACCTAATTTCGGTACAAAATGGCCACTGGCAGCCATCTTGAATTCTGGACCGCACCCAGAAACACTCATTCTCGTCCCAAGGTGATAACAAAGGTACCTAAGAAGTTTTGTGAAGATCGGTTCATAAATACAGCCTCTTGTCCTAGCCATATTGACATGTGCACTTAAAGTGTATAAGTAGCACTGAATAAATCAAAGTTCATCTAATTTGCATAATTTCTGTACGAGAAAAAAACCCGTACTATATGTGATGTATTCCATGTTACTAAACATTCATACAAAAATTTATTCAAATCAGAACTTTCATACAGAAGTTCTGTACAAAAGACTGATTGCACTAATTTTGGTACAAAATGGCTGCTGGTGGCCATCTTGAATTTCGGACCACACCCACAAACACTCGCTCTCATCCCACGGTGATAACAAAGGTACCCAAGAAGTTTCGTAAAGATCGGTTCATAAATACAGCCTCTAGCCTGAGCCGTATAGAAGTTGTGTACAAAAAACTGATTAGACCTAATTTCGGTACAAAATGGCCACTGGCAGCCATCTTGAATTTTGGACCGCACCCAGAAACACTCGTTCTCGTCCCAAGGTGATAACAAAGGTACCCAAGACGTTTCGTGAAGATCGGTTCATAAATACAGACTCCAGCCCGAGCCGTATTGACATATGTACTTACTGTGTGTAAGTAGCACTGAAAAAATCAAAGTTCATCTAATTTGCATAATTTCTGCACGAGAAAAAAACCCGTATTATATGTGATGTATCCCATGGTACTAAACATTCACACAAAAAATTATTCAAATCCGCGCTTTCATCTGGAAGTTCTGTGCAAAAATCTGATTGCACCAAATTTTGTACAAAATGGCTGCCATCGGCCATCTTGAATTTCGGACCGGACCCCAAAACACTCGTTCTCGTCCCACGGTGATAACAAAGGTACCCATGGAGTTTCGTAAAGATCGGTTCATAAATACGGTCTCTAGCCCGAGCCGTATTGGCATTTGCACTTACAGTGCTGAAAGTAACACCAAAAAACATCAAAGTTAGTCTAATTTGCATAATTTACGCACGAGAAAAAAACCCGTATTATATGTGATGTATCCCATGGTACTAAACATTCATACAAAAAATTATTCAAATCATAGCTTTCATATGGAAGTTCGGTACAAAAAATAGATTTCTGCATCGTCGGTACAAAATGGTGGCTGGCAGCCATCTTGAATTTCGGACCACATCTAAAAACACTCGTTCCCGTCCCAGGGTCATAACAAAGGTACACAAGAAGTTTCGTAAAGATCGGTTCATAAATACGACCTCTAGCCCGAGCCATAGTCAATTGTTGACGTACGGACAGACGGACAGACGGACGACGGGCCATGACAATAGCTCAAATTTGACTTCGTCAAAGTTGAGCTAATGATAACCACAGTGTATCCGGATTTACAAACGGATTGGCAACAGCTTGTGTTACGTCCCACATCTTAGTTTGCGCTGTGACCAGTGAAACATAAGAATAGTTGCATCATAGGCGCTGGCTAAAGAGGTTACGTTATACCAGTACAGCATGACTGTACAATTTCAATCTCGACATGCCAAAGCATTTTGAGCATACACGTACATCTCATTTTGTATCCCAAACACTGCATGTAACATATTTTCGGAAGCAGACCCAAATGTTTGATGGAGAGCAGATAGAGTGAAGCTAAAAGTGTGGACGAAGACGCGTGTTTTGAAGGGAAGTCTGGGAGGGGGCGTATGCTCCACACCTAGGTACACATTCTTGTCCGGTACCGAGTTGAAAAACTATTTCTTGTGACTCCGCCTAACACCACACCAGGGATATTTCTTCACCACCCCACCCCCCTTTCCCCAAAGTAATCGGGCCGGGTGTGTTAATGCAACACTGAATCTGCTAAATCTGATAAAGAGCGGTGTTTCTAAAGTGTTTCATTTATTTTCGAAAATATGTTTCCCTTTACTGTGCAATATTGTCTAATAATAGTTGTCCAACATTGCTGTGCGCTGTGTTCCCATCATTACCTACGTCGTGGTGAGATTATCGTGTACAGCTTGAGTGAGAAAGCACCCCTCCACCCCAACCATTCTGCTGATTATGATTTTTAAAATTAATTTTAAAGAATTTTCCAAAATAAATTTGGGTAAGATGTTTCTTAATTTGTCGTTGACTTCCGTTTCATACTTCCCATTTTAGATTTTGTTTTGTTGGAGAAAGGAGAAGGAATAAGTATTAACAAATTTCTGGAATTTCAGTTCAAATGCCAGCATTCCTGGAACATAATTCCGCGCACTGTACATAATCTGTTCATTACGAATACAGTTAAAAATAATGGCAACCAGCAGCCAGTACTTCTACCGTAAAATGTTACAGTAAAATACCGTATCAAACTATTTTTTTGAAACGCGAACCTTCTTTTGTTCGATCTTGGAACAAAACCAAAGAAGCATGATCAGGTATTACACGAATAAATTTCCAACTGGAACAGTCTTCACCTCAAATTTACCGTAGATGCACCGTCGGCTGTAGATTTTAGCGATAATTTTTTACAGTGGACATGACTGCAGCGTCAAATATTTACAATTCCTCATAGTCAGTGGCGTCGCTAAAGGATGGGGTTACCCACCCCCAACAATACTTTTCCAGTCGGGGCATTTTTGACTTAACTGGAGTCTTATGATATCATCTCGCTCATGCTACAGTACAGTCGCCATGGAATGGTCAAAATCCACGCGTGGACAGTGTTGTCCACGGGCGCTTTTCTCAGTCAATAATCAGTAGTTTTTAGCAAATATTCAATGAAAGAAGCACCGGGTCGTACCCGCTTCTTCATTCATTGAAAATGTAATGGGATTCCATTGTTTTATGTCAGAAAGTCACAATTAACGCATGCGTGACAATATTGCCCACGCGAGGATTTTGACCTTTCCACCTTGACTGTACTGTGGTAATCATGTACTTTCTTCCGAGATATTTTTGATACTTGAACTTAAGTCACATGCGCACAGTCTGCCAAACAAATGGAGGTTTGTGGTTCCCAGTTCATGGTATTCGAGCTCAGCATGATTAACCCTTTACCCAACGTGACGGCGCTGTTCACAAAAATCGTCAATTAATTTTCATTTTATTGTCTCGAAAAACATAGGTTATGACCCCTCTTTGGAACGAGCTCAGACACTATCAGGCCTTGTCATCTTAGAAAACGCTATAAATATAGTCAACAGAACTTAGTGTTTTGTTCGTTGGTATTTCTTTTGTCACATTTTGTTGGAAAGTATCGTTGGACAGTTGTGGCATAGGAATGAGTGATAAACAAATTTCTACCAGCAAAAATAATTCTGCAATCTATCAGTTAATGCAGCTCGTCCATTCAAGCCTGGAAGTAAGCAATCTGTCATTTGCAGAATGATGTCCCAGAGGGTGAATATGCTGGTGCTATCCAATATGGTGAGCTAGAATACCCTCAATTTATCTGGGTACCTCTTTCTATTTTAGGCATGAGACCCTGATTCATACATGGACGGACGGACGGACGGACGGACGGACGGACGGACGGACGGACGGAAGGACGGACGGACGGACGGACGGACGGACGGACGGACGGACAGACAGACAGACAGACAGATAGAGACAGACAGACAGACAGACAGACAGACAGACAGACAGACAGGCAGACAGACAGACAGACAGACAGATAGATAGATATTTTATTCACAAATACAATACTGACAAATGTGTGTAAATCTACAAAATCCAATTTACAATAATAAAGCACATACACAACCAGAAATAACATTAATGTTTAAAAATGGATACTGGCAGGGAAAGGCATAGCCAGAATGGCTGTCTTCCTGCCTTTCAGATTAAGGTTCACAGAGGGTAAATTTAGTAATGTTACCCCGCTGTGCAGAGTAGCATTACCAAATTCATCCTCTGGGGACCTCATTGTACAGATGATAGTCTGCATATTTCTAGGATTGCGTCCATTCTGCCTGGATAACATTTCTTCTATTCCCCTCTTGCACCTTCACTTTTCAATCTATCAGCCTTTCACTGACTCCCTCTATCACCCTTTCACTAACTCCCTTTCACCACTTAAACACCACTACCAGTCTATTACTTGACAGAATACGTGGTTTTGGCTCACGAAAGGCAGAACAGATAACTTTAGTGTATATATAGATATATTTCGCCATAAGTTTATAATTATAGGTATCGCGGAACTAAATATTGAAATTAGAGTGAACCGCCTTAAAATGTTGCACTCGGAAATGATGCAATCTCTAAAAATAAACAGCCTTGGGAAAATCCATTGTTTCAATAAAAGTTTGAAACATTCTATTGACATCTTGCATTATTGTTGAATATTCCTGATAAAAAAGAGGGTGATTTGATGACTTTTGGACCTAAAAAATACAATTTACTTTTTGTGTGTTTTTGTAGGGAATTCCCTGAAAAATATGTGCACGTGACCGGTACTTCCCTTTGTGTCAGTTTTTCTCTCTTATTTGTTGCATGACCCCCTGTTTTCAGATCAGAAAAAGTTGTCTGAAGGGCTATACTTGACAGAGATATTTGGATGCCAAAATTAAAGTGATGCGATCATATTTTTTTCCACCTGAATGTTTTAATGGTCGCCTAAGGGAAAATATTTAGTTCTGTGCTACCTATAGTGTAATGCTCTATGTTAAAACAGCTCACATAACCATTTTGCAGAGCTGAAACAGTTAAAGAGTTTTCTTGATCGATTAATCACCTGGATTAACCTTGGTTAACAGATTAATCACTTGTCCTAATAGGTAGCTGAATAATTGCCGTACTGCTGATGATTTACAGCATTAACCTTTTACCCAACGTAAGGACAAAACCGGCCAGAACTACATATACAAATCTCCATTCACATTTTATTATGTTTTCAATTTTTGTCTCAAAAACATAGCTTATGACCCCTCATTGTTAACCCATATAATGCAATAGTTCAAATGTAACGGTTAATCGATCAATTACTTTTTCCACCGATCAAGACGTTGATCATTGGTTAATCGATTAATCGGTTAGCCGTTTCAGCATTAGCATTATGCTTGCTACTGGACCTCCTTACATTTTCATTACCCCATGACAAATTACAAATATGTTCAGTATTTGTACTTTATTTTCTGTATTTATGCATTGAAATAAATACTGTTTAAAAGTAATAAAGAAATTTTCCGGACGTTTCGAGTTTTTTTTACCTATAATCCCAACAAACTAATATTCCAACTGCATCGTCAAGGCATACCTTTGACGAAGGTGTGCCCTGGTGATGCAGTTGGAATATTTATCATTGGGACTTGTGCCATCAGAGTCGGGAAAAAACATGTTTACATCCCCGCCCCCCCCCCCCCCCTTATCGGTCATCTTAGAAACTCCCCCGATCACAGTAGACTACAAAGTTTATTGATGTCGCGAAAATAGGACGAGAGTTGTAGATGTGGAGATACCAAAGTGGAGGGGAATTGAGATAATAGTCACACATCCCCGTTACGTCATGTTTGGTTGTCATTGTCATGGTAGCCACGTGAGGGGCCATGTTGAGACATCATCTCCATGGTGATATGTTGTGTCAGAGGGCATGTTTCCGTTGTCCATTTTCTTTATTGGTGGCCACCATCTAGGTTTCTATGGCGGCACGTGGTTGCTATGATCATGGAAGGCTTCTAATGGAACAGGGGTTAGTCCATAGGGTGTGTTCGATTCGACTGAAACAAATCTAATTACCCAAATGGACTAGACAACAACCAAATACAACCCAGATCACCGAAACGGGCTCGAATTTCCCGAGAATCCTCATTATAATAGTATCACTCAGGGCTGGGACTATGTGGGTGATGTTTCTTTGTATAAGAGTAAGCATAATTACCACAAACAACCGGAGAATCATCATCATAAGAGTAGCGCGTAGTGCTATAAGACCGAGAGGTCTCTGAAATGTGCATTCGTTTGAATCTGTGGATCTTTGCCGGCTCATATCCTTCAAGAACACTCGTTTTACACCTATTACGAACCCTATTCTTACTATCCCAGCATTCCGTTTAGTCTTAGCTATCTATGGTCCCGGCATTTGCAATCCAGCAATCAGACAGCTCCATTCCCGTAGACTGTATCTACCTATACAAAGTTATCTATCTCGTGGAGAAGGAAGGCCTGTATGGTTTACAGGTCTGAAAGCCAGCCTAGTAGTGACTGGGACAGTCATTGTTTGGATGACTCGAATCGCAGTGAGCAAATAAGCTATCGTGCAATGACTAGAACAGGTATGCTCGAACATTTCGAATCTAATAGAGCAAATTTCCAGTATCAGTAGCTGGAAATGAAATGGCCATTCTTAAGTTAAGCTTTACCCAATGCGGGTAGCAGACGACACTTGCAAAATAAATACTTGAATTACTAATTTTTTTCAATTTTTGTCTCAAAAACAACGAGCTCGTTCCAATGAGGGGTCATAAGCTATGTTTTTGAGACAAAAATTGAAAACATAATAAAATTTGAATGTAGATTTTTGTATATAGGCCTGGCTGGTGTTGTCCTTTATGTTGGGTAAAGGGTTGACGCTGTAAATCATCAACAATACGGCAGTTATTCAGCTGCTGCCTATTAAGGTAAGTGATTAATCGGTTAACCCAGGTTAATCCAGCTCTTACGACTCTAATCGGTATTTGAGGATACTTGTGGCATGGTAATATCCTAGTGGAGGATACCTTTGGAGAATACATTTCGAAGGATACATTTTGGAGGATAGTTATCTCAGGATATTTGGTAGGTACATACCGGTACACACCAATTAAATACTACACCGGGGTGTTTATATGGGTATTTGCGAAAGAGGGTACCACTCTGCTACATCCGGGCACTCCACTTCATCATTTTGATTCTGACCGGCGATGGATCAACGTCACACCTGTGAGAAATCCCAAAATATTTTCCCCCCAAAATGCAATTTGTTTCTCCATAAGAAGACTCCCCACATAACCGGAATCTACTAGTGCATGATCTGTTTAAAAGGAAAGACACCCTAAGAAGACACGAGAACCAACATTCACCAAAGGAACTAAATCAGCTATGCAAAAGAGAAGAACTGAAGGTAAATCAGTTGGAACTACTACGGCCATACCATATAAAACCAAGCATAAAACCATGGGCACGAATGCCTTATAATAAACGACTGACCGAACACCAGGGTAGTCCATCTACCGAAGAGGACTATGTTTTGGTGGAACGAAGACTCTTGGAAAAGCTTGCAAGAACGAATGAGCTCTATCAGATCTGGACATTGACACGAGGGAGATCATAGAATCCCAAACTATGCATGAACACCAGAATATTCTTCAATACAACCAGGCACTACGGAGAATGTCAGAGATACAGAGAATTCAAAAACAAAGCTTCACAGCCATTAACCCTTTCAACACTGGCGCCCTAGAAAGTATCATTTCAGTCAATACCGTCAACGACAAAATGGGCGCAACCATCCTGGTTTGTTAGGAGGTTCAGTAATAATTTAATCCAACCGCTCTGTCGAGCTGTTAGATGAAATTATTACCGAGCCTCGCTTCAAATTTTTTGCTCTTTGTATCGTCTGATCGTCCACTTTCGATTTTTTCTTCAGGCAAACATTTATGCACACCGGGTTGAAAGGGTTAACGATCAAAATACAAGATCATTGACGACAGCGGAGAGTATGGTGTGAATAAAGTTTAACGTGAACGAAGGTGGAAGTGACCTGGGTAGAAAGTGGGTCTTAGAAGTCTGAAGAGAACGGAACAGGAAGAAAACCGAGAAGATCGAAGAAAATGAGTAGTATGAAGTTATTAATGAAAATCGAAAAGATAGATGGAGGAACTTAAATGCAGTGTTAACTGTAACGAAATAATTTGTTTAACTGTATACCCTAAAAGGTATCCTGAAAAAGTATGTCCAGAATTGCGTCACCATGTCATAGGTGTCCTCCAATACCCAGAAGAGTATGAGAATCGAAAGACTGAGGAGTCACTCGTTTAAGTAATTACTCGATGGCTAATTTGCTCGATTAGATTCGAGTCGTGCGAGTAATGACTGTTCTGGTCACTGCTCGATAGTTTATTTGCTCGACAAGATTCGAGTCGTTCGAGAAATGTCTGTTCCAGTCCCTACTCGACTGACTTTCAGACTCATGATCCATACAGACCTTCGTTATACACAAGGCAGATAACTGAGTTCAGATAGATACGGACTACCGAAATGCAACAGTCTGATTGTTGAAGGGCAAATGCTGGGGCAAAAGATAGCGAAGACTAAACAGGAAGCAAGGATAGTCAGGATAGAGTCCACAATGGGTAAGAAAACGAGGATTCTTGAAGAAGGTGCGCCGGCAAAGATACACAGGTTCACTATGCACTGCTCTTATAATGAAGAGTATCCAGAAATCCGAATCCGTTTCAGTGATTTGGGTGTTTTTTGGTTATTTTGGGTCATAGTCGAGTCCATTTGGGTGATTAGATTTACTCCAGTCGAATCAAGCGCATCCGAGGAACAAACCAACCGTCCTATTAGAAGCCTCCCATGCTCACAAAAACCACGCGGACCCCCAAAGAAACCAAAATGGCTGCCTCCTGTAAACAAAATGGACGTCGGAAACTCGTGCTTCCCTAATAACACCCACTGCGCATTCGCACTGACACCACGTATCACCATGGGGATAACGTCACAGCATGTCGCTCGGCGGGAAACCATGACAACTAAACTTGACGTATCTGGGTCACGTAACTATGATACCACTTCCCACTCCACCTTTTCCTCCACCCAATGAGGACCCAATGAGGACCGACCTCAACATCTCCTCCTACTGACGAGCGCCGCCACAGAATGAATTTTAATATGCTAATACCGCAACGCTACTCCTGGCACATTTGTCAGTCAGTCAGTATTCTATTTTCACTTCCACGCGTATATATACATTCATAAAATCACACAACATACATACTCACTCTCACAATGATACACGTCCACCAACACTACTCTCTGCTCCACACACTTAACATCATATTATAATGCACAGGACACAGGGGCTTGGCTTGGACAAATGAAGTGGATGAGGGGACAGCAAATGGCAACAGAAAAACATCCTCGCCAGTTCATTTCATCTCCTGCTGGGTTAAGATTGTGTATCCACCATAAATGAAGGTTCAGGGTCTTCCCTGGGGGAAAATAGCACCTGGGTACTTTTTTAAAGCTTAGGTACCCGGAGAGTGATGGTATAACTGTAGCAAAATGACCCAAGAAATATTGGGGCGAAAGTACACTAATGACTTTTATGGAATTCAGGCATGAATGTACTTGTGGTTAACATTTTATCTGGAAAAGTGGTGGTGGTGGTGGGGGTGGGGGCGGGGGGCAATCACCCCGTGTCTACGTTGCGTATCAGATAAGTAATTTTTCTTCATATCCATGAACAGAAATGATTTGTGAGGTAAATAGTCTTACCTGAAATGTGCTGTCATATGCAGACTGAAATAAAAATAAAGACCATACAGCTTATTAAATATCGCCGTGTTAAAATACCATTATTTTATCAACATTTTAGACGTCTACGGTTAATTTTTGGTGAATTTTAATTTACCGTTTAACCACCATCACACCCATATCAAGCCAGTATCAATTCCAAAAATCACCATTCACTTTTTTATCACCAGTTCGCTACATTCATGAGCTGTGGAGAATGTTTTGGAAGCAAACAATCAAAATCCTTGGTTATTAGTCTGTGTGAAACACACAGACTATTGTTTTTGCACGGTTTCTTTTTCTTTTTTTTTTTTTTCTTCTTCTTTTTTTTTTTTTTTTTCTTCTTCTTCTTCTTCTTCTTCTTCTTCTTCTCCTGTCTTCTGTCTTCTCATCTTTTTTTTGTCCGCAAGATAACTCGAAAACGAATAGCCCTATCTCGTTGATTTTTGGCATGCTGATAGACAGCCAGAAGTTCTCGGCCACCTATGTTTTTCAGATTCCTGGGGTATCGGGGGTGTCTGTAGGGGTGTTTTGAAAGTGGGTCACGCCCATATCTCAGGCGTGGTATGACCTACAGACCTGGGACCAACACCAAATGAGTCGACATTCAATGGAGGTTCAAAATATGGGTCAAGGTCACGGAGGTCATCTAGGGGTCATTGAGTGCATTTTTCAGAATTGCTGGAAATCACATTTTTGACCCCCTAAAGTATTCCTGATGTACACACATGCATTTTGACGTAAAAAAAAAGTGGGCGTGGCCAAAATTTTGGAAAGTGGGTCACGCTCATATCTCAAGCATGGTATGACGTATGGACCTGGGACCAACACCAAAAGAGTCGACACTCGATGGAGATTCAAAATATGGGTCAAGGTCACGGAGGTCACCTAGGGGTCATTAAGTGCATTTTTCATAATTGCTAGAAATCACCTTTTTTGACCCCCTAAAGCATTCCTGACATACACACATGCATTTTGACGTAAAAAAAGTGGGCGTGGCCAAAATTTTGGAAAGTGGGTCACGCTCATATCTCAAGCATGGTATGAGCTATGGACCTGGGACCAACACCAAATGAGTCGACACTCGATGGAGATTCAAAATATGGGTCAAGGTCACGGAGGTCACCTGGGGGGGGGGGTCATTAAGTGCATTTTTCATAATTGCTAGAAATCACATTTTTTGACCCCCTAAAGCATTCCTGACGTACACACATGTATTTTGAAGTATAAAAAGTGGGCGTGGCCAAAATTTTTGAAAGTTGGTCACGCTCATATCTCAAGCATGGTATGACGTATGGACCTGGGACCAACACCAAATGAGTCGACACTCGATGGAGATTCAGAATATGGGTCAAGGTCATGGAGGTCACCTAGGGGTCATTAAGTGCATTTTTCATAATGCTAGAAATCACATTTTTTGACACCCTAAAGCATTTCTGACATACACACATGCATTTTGACATAAAAAAAGTGGGCGTGACCAAAATTTTTGAAAGTGGGTCACGCTCATATCTCAAGCATGGTATGATGTATGGACCTGGGACCAACACCAAATGAGTCGACACTCGATGGGGATTCAAAATATGGGTCAAGGTCACGGAGGTCACCTAGGGGTCATTAAGTGCATTTTTCATAATTGCTAGAAATCACATTTTTTGATCCCCTAAAGCATTCATGACATACACACATGCATTTTGACGTAAAAAAGGTGGACGTGGCCAAAATTTTTGAAAGTGTGTCACGCTCATATCTCAAGCATGGTATGACGTATGGATCTGGGACCAACACCAAATGAGTCGACACTCGATGGAGATTCAAAATATGGGTCAAGGTCACGGAGGTCACCTAGGGGTCATTAAGTGCATTTTTCATAATTGCTAGAAATCACATTTTTGACCCCTAAAGCATTCCTGACATACACACATGCATTTTGACGTAAAAAAAAGTGGGTGTAGCCAAAATTTTTGAAAGTGGGTCACGCTCATATCTCAAGCATGGTGTGATGCATGGACCTGGAGCCAACACTAAATAAGTTGACACTTGATGGAGGTTCAAAAATGTGGGTCAAGGTGACGGAGGTCACCTGGGGTCATTGAATGCATTTTTTCAGAATTGCTGGAAATCACATGTTTTGACTCTCTAAAACATTCCTGAAGTCCATACATCCATTTTTACGTAAAAAGTTGGTGTGGCCAAAATTTGTGAAAGTGGGTCATGCTTCAAGCATGGTATGATGTATGCACCTGGGACTAATACCAAACGAGTTGACATTCGATGGAGATTCAAAAACCGGCCAGCTTTATACACAGAAATGTCTATTCAACTTTTAATTACTTTTTCATTTTTGCTTGAAAAACATAGCTTATGACCCTTCATTGGAATGAGCTCATTTTTAAAGGATTATTTATTTATTGGTGTTTAATGTCACATATTTCTGCACAGTGGTTTACCATGACCAGGACAGTTTTACGGGTGGAGGAAGCCAGAGTACCTGGGGAGAACCTCCGGGCAACAGCGAGCAACTATCAGGTTCCCCACATACTAACTCCACACAAGCAGGGTTAGCATTGGTTGAAGACAGGTGCACCATCGATGTGCAGTACGCTTTAGTAAACATCGCCACCATGCACACACGTGGGCAATGGGGTGAAGTGTCTTGCCCAAGGACAGAGTGAGGACCGCTCGACTTGCAGCCTGCACCTCTGCCAACTCAGCCACTGCGCCCCCATTTAACCCTTTACCCAACGCAGACGATAGCAAAATTTATTATTTCAAATATCATTTTTTTTCAAATTTTCCAAACAATTTCAACAAAACCATTTCATGGGACCCCTCGTTGAAACTAATATTTTTTCAACTTCTCAGTTTGCATATTATGCGGGCGGATGCGGCCGATTCGTTGGGTAAAGGGTTAAAGAATTAAAATGGAATATTTAAAGCGAATATTTTAACCCTCTGAAGATCTTAATATGGGGGCACGGTGGCGCTGTGTACTAAAGCGTACTGCACTTCGATGGCGCACCTCTCTTCGAAAAAATCATTGAGAATAATGAAAACCATTTCCATTCTCACAGTGTTGTTCTAAACACACATGGATATAGATGGGACCTCGGTATTTTGACAATGCCAATAAGTCTTCAGACAGGCTCTCGTGGGGTCTTTAAGGCCTTTCAACGTCTACATTCCAACATTACTGAACCTTTCTACTTGCAATATATTTTCCAGAGGTACCATGCATGCACTTCATCATTGCCTTGCTAATATGAACATTTGCCATCATCTACAAATATGGCAGATCCGGAGTTGGTGGAGCCAATATTTATAAAGTAGTTTATACTCATACATCAGGTTTGGTATGACCTATAGTAATGGTACCTACACCAAATGAGTTGAAACTTGCTGGAGGTTCAAAATGTGGTCCACCTCTATGCGGTCAAGAGAGGTCATTAAATGCATACTTTTTCGACCTATTAGGAATTTCATTTTATACCAGTTAATGCAGTTCTGAAGATTATACATGTATCTCATCATTCAAACAAATGGCAGCGGCAGTAATGTCCATTTCTTATTCCTTGATCGAACCCTATAAATGATGTGCACATATATGCCTTTTCGGATTTCTTAGAAAAATTGTTCTGATTCCTGTATGAATATTTTCTCTATGAAAGAATTTCACAAAAAGCAGTAAGGAGAAAGCTGTGACTGTCACATACAATAACATGATCTATTTATTTAATCTCGTTGTACAGAATTAATTCCCAAACCAAGTTAATATAAAAACAAACAACTTGATCATGAAGAATTCCAGTGTACATGTAATTGTATACTGTCAGGATGCTGGTAAAATATGCAATACTGACATTGTTGACTGTACTGTTAACTGTGTTAGTGCTATGACTGTTTAAAATTAATTTATTAGAGAAGTTCTAGTTTTATGTATGCCTTGTTTATGTCACTAGATGCTCTTTTATGAGCAGGCCTTCAAATGAGCTCTTGGGGGTTTTTAAGGTTTTTATGACAATATCTCCGACATAGAGTCTGTGCACCCTTTGTCAGCGCGACAACTCAAATACGGATCGTCCTATCTCGATGCATTTTGGCATGCAGGTTAACAATAACCAGTTTGCACTCATCTATGTTTTTTTCACCCTTTCCATCTGAATGACAGATGACAGATCTGAAGTTGGTGGAGCCATTATTTCAAAGTGGGTTGCGCTCATTCTTCAGTGTAAATGTAGACATGGAACTACACCGACTGAGTTAAAAAGTGCTGGAGATTGAATATACGGTCCACCTGAATGAGGTCATCAAGTGCATATTATTCAGAAAGACTGGGAAATGCATTTACACCTTAATGTATTTCTAAAGTTTATGAATGTAATTCATCACTCAAATTAGTGGGCAAAGCCAAAATTGTCCATTTCTGATTCGTGTATCGAACCCTTTGAATGCTGGTCACATATATGCCTTTTCTGGTTTCTTATAGAAATTGTTCTGATTCCTGTATGAATATCTGTAAATACTGTTAACGAAAACCCATTTCTGATTTGTTAAAAAAATAATTTACACCAGAAGATACGCCTCCATAAATTCTCTTTCTGTAGAGTTTATTCCTGATACTTTAACCCTTTCACACAGACTTGAATTTACTGGATGCAGTAAATTCTGTTTCTCTAGTTTACGAAATGTTTTTGCGACTGTCACTGTCTAGTCGTATCAAGTAAACAGTTGGTCAAACCCACTCAAAACAACTGGATTGTTGCAACGTCAGTGTGAAACATCACCACTCAAACTGACACCCCCCCCCCACACACACACACCACCACCACATAAAATGGCGTCAATTCAATAATCGCGACAATCAAGCCTGGAAATAAGCATACTGACATCTGCAGAATGAGGTCCCAGATAGAGCTGAAACGGCTAACCGTTTCATCGATTAACCAGTGATCAACGTCTTGATCGATGGAAAAAGTAATTGATCGATTAACCGTTACTTTTGAACTATAGCATATTATGGGTTAACAAAGGAACAAACCTGCTCCAAAACAGGCAAAACATTGTCACACTGGCTCACGTCAATTATGTGAGACAGAGTAAAGTATGCAAGTTACGTGATGACATGCTTGTTCACTTGTATGATCATTATCCAGTATCAGTAGCTGGAAATGAAATGGTCTATCTTAATCCAATGCGGGTAGCAGAAGACACTTGCAAAATAAATACTTGAATTACTAAATTTTGTCAATATTTGTCTCAAAAACATAGCTTATGATCCCTCATTGGAACGAGCTCAACAAGCTCGTCCCAATGAGGAGTCATAAGTTATGTTTTGAGACAAAAATTGAAAAACATAATAAAATTTGAAAGGAGATTTTTGTATATAGGCCTGGCCGGTTTTGTCCCTAACGTTGGGTAAAGGGTTAATGCTGTAATCATCAACAGTACGGCAGTTATTCAGCTACCCATTAGGGTAAGTGATCAATCGGTTAACCAAGGTTAATCCAGGAGATTAATCGATCAAGAAAGCCCTTTAACCGTTTCAGCGCTTCCCACCACCACCTAAAATGGCTTCAAGTCAATAAACGCGATAATCAAGCCTGTAAATAAGCAGACTGTCATCTGCAGAATGAGGTCCCAGAGGGTGAATTTGCTGATGCCATCCCAAACAGCGGACCAATTTATCCCCTGAGTATGTTTTTTTCTGTTTAGGCTGAGACCTTGATTCAGGTTGAGGTTCACAGGGGTAAATTTAGTGATGTTACCCTGCTATCAAGCCAAAAAAAAAAAGAAAAAAAAAATGGTTTTGGTTCTCAGACAAATCGCCATCCAAATTAAACCCCTTCAGTCTGCTTCAGTGAACATTTATTGGATTTCAGTGTCTTTCAAAATTAGCATGAAAGCGTTACTTTAAAATTTTACCTTTCAGATTGATGTATATTTCCTTGCAAATGTTAAAATAATTTAGATATTATGTGGACGATATATATTTTTCGAAAAAGGTGCATAAATAGAAATTAACCCTTTGAACCCTGGTGGTATCTTCCATGCCAGTTCAATGAGAGCAGTTGGGAGAGTCCATATTTATTATTCGGGGGTAGACCAATTAATATTTTCAGCGTTCAGCCATGGGGCTGCACGTTGAAAATATTGATTGATCTACCCCACACATGTACTTAGCATCCTTCCTACTTAACGAAATTATGACGTATCATGTTCCCTGCCAGGAAAATCGGGCTCACGGTTTCAAAGGGTTTATACTTTTCGAAAAAGGCGCCTAAATATAACTTAATACAAATGTATTTGATATTTCTTCATAAACTGATAAAGTGCTAAATGTTTTTTGGTTGCCAAAATTTGCTAAAATTCACACAGATGAAATAAAGTGATTTCAAATAATGTGAACCACAACCACAGGATATAAACCCAAGTTGTGGCACCTGCGCTAAAGAATGGAGCCCAAATATGGGCTTCCAATACTCAACAAGTTATCAAACAACAATAAAATAAATTAAAATAAAATAAAATAAATGTAGAATAAATAGGTACAAGGGTCGGTAATCAGATTTAAACCACGAGTAGGATACGGGTTTTAACCACTCGGTTTGCTGAGTGGTTAAAACCCTTATTCTACGATTGGTTTAAATCTGAATACTTTAAATCTGAATACCACACCACATCGTCAGTGTAGATTGAATTTACCTGCTTTTTCAATCAAATTTTCATTAACAATTCTTAAATTTTATTTTAAATATTTAATTGTAGGCATTTTAAACCTAAAAAGTCATTGAACGTAATAGATAGTACCACAAAATGTCGCATGTTTAAATGAAATATCGGGAAGTGTGAATGTGTCGAAGTTGGAAAATTGCGTCATGCCAAAGGTCAAGTTAGATGAACTTACGACTACAGATGTAATTTTTTTTTTAACCGCAGTGGAAGCTTCACACCGGTAGTGAGGTTAAAAGCTAAATTTAACATACAGGCTTTTCACAGGCAGTAAGTAACATTGGCCAGCATGGTGTAAAATAAAATAAAAGCCTTTCCCCCGCATTGATTTGAAACATTAATTGCTCGAGAACAGAATGAAATTTTTACTTGGCCTTAGGACCCTTTTCACAGTATAGAATACTAGAATATCCCATTACCAACTTCAAAAGTGCATAAAGCTACCAGTCAGCATTATAAAATGAATCGCGGAACTGAAACAAGTATGAATTTGACATATTTAAACATAATTTGAAAGGATTGTTGCACAATACCACATGTTATTTCAATGGTAACGATTAAAGAAACATATTTTCGCGAGTGGCGAAGCTCGGCTCTCTCTTCACACGATGGAGAGCCGGAGGAGTACGGAATATCAGCGGACATATTAAATCTCTGCACAACTCATTCCTCACAGGAGGCCGAATTAAAGGAAAATATGTATAGGGAGAGAGAGATTAAGTCAGACGTTGTCTTTATGACACCCCTACTCCCTATTTTCCAGACCAGAGCATGGAAACGGGGGCGATTTCTACGGTGTCGGCGATGGATGCTGTGGACGACAGAAACTTTCTGATAGAGAGAGAGAGAGAGAGAGAGAGAGAGAGAGAGAGAGAGAGAGAGAGAGAGAGAGTGAGCAGGCTACTCCCACAAGTATTTTTTGTTAGGAAAGGGTTCAGAAGAATCACAATGTGTTATTAGTGGCAATGTACGCAGATCATCTATATATATTTACTTAAACTGCAATGTCATCCTCCAAGATAGAAAAACACTCAAACATACCGCAGTCCCTAAAATGCTGAGGTAATTTTCCCGTTACCTGGATACGTATACCCGATACTGGTGCACATTTGCACATTCTCAAATTTTGCTACTCATTATTTGATCATGTAGTTTTCTGTGGAAAATAGCGGGGAGGGGGGGGGGCACGTCCCTTCTGTGTTCCGCCCTGGCTTGTTTACAAGGTACCAATGAAAAGTCGAAGGACAACAAGAATTTGATATCACTCCCTTGGAAAACTCTCTGTGTGGATGTTAAACATTGTCATATTTTGCCTTATATTCCAACTGTTAATCCTTTACCTAATATGAAAAGCAGACGACACTTGCAAATGGAATTCTTGAATAACTACTTTTTTTATTTTTTGTCTCAAAAACATAGTTTATGACCCCTCATTGGAACGAGCTCGATGAGCTCGTTCCAATGAGGGGTCATAACCTATGTTTTGAGGCAAAAAATGAAAAAATAATGAAAATTAATTGGCGATTTTTGAGAATAGCGCTGGCCGGTTTTCGCCGTTACGGGGGTGGTCGATTCATTAGATAGGTTAAATATCATTCAGCTCTCCGTCACGTATTATTAAAAAAACTGAAATTTGATATTACTATCTTCGACTGAGAATCATATTGAGTTTGTTTTTGATAAATAACTTTGGTTTGAGCAAAATCGTTTTTGATCTGAATATAAGTCGATTGTGCATCTTAGACGAATTTGTCAAAAGTAAAAACAAAAACAAAACAGAAAACACGTTTCCCGTTTGGCATGGGCGCGCGCATGTGTGTGGTTATGCTTTTGAATACTTAATCGTCTCATTTATTTTCTAAAATGCACACAGGGTAGCTATGCGCTTCGAATACTCGCCACTCTAGCATTCAGAATTCCAATTCTTTTGTCCTCGGCATGATTACAGGTATCTAACGAGGGCGGTGAATAAGGACTGGTACGAGAACTAAATCTAACCGTTCTACATATGCAAAATGTCTTTAACCAAATCTGGGTCAGCATTCACCATTCCCAAGCAATGGAAAAAAACCCTTCGAGCTCCAATTATATCTTGAAAAGTGACAAAAACAGATGGAGTGGACGGTGTGATACACGCAATTTTGACGACGGTTGTTTGGTGATTCTAGTCGTTGTCAGTAAATCGACGTAAACCGTGAATTGAACACACCAACTGAACACACCTCTACACAGCTAAAGTCTTTTCTGAACGGAAGTAACCAAGTGCAACTATGGAAGCCAAAATGGACGAGAAAACGCGTGTCTCCATAACAATACGAGCTGATAAGAGGCAGTCAAACCACGTGCAGTACGGTCGCAGTGGACTGGTCACTTTTCACGGATGGGCAATATTTCCACGGGCGCAATAATATTAGATTCCAAACACTAATTATAGCAATAATCATCAAAAATTTAATTAATGAAGCACCGGATACAACCCAGTGCTTCATTAATTAAAATGTTGCTGATGATGATTTTTAAGCGCATAAACTGGTAAACGCCTGCGTGAACATCAGTGCCCAAGCGCGGATTACGACCAGTCCACGGCGACTATACCGTATCATCTTAGTGATGACGACACGAGATGACAGCTATCGGGATAACCCTCATGATGTCACGGGTCCAGCTCCGAGGCTTACTAATAGGGGTCGAACAGCCCTACACATACTTCTGTTATGTAACATATTCAAACCATTTCCAGTTGTGAGATAACCTAAAAAGGTTTGGGGCCACCATGCAGAGGACAGTACAGCTTGTGTGATCGCGAACCACATGTATTACTAGTCTACAAAAAAGAAACATTTGATTTATATATAAAAATGATTGCTTACCTGTCGAGGTCCGTCAACTTCACCAAACTTTGGAATGCTGAATAATTTTCTAAAATTAAAGAGTTTAACGGTCTCCGAATCGGACCGACTAAGAACGTTCACCATGGCGAACTCTATGAGAGCAGCAAACACAAACACCAGACACGTTGACGTGTATATGTCTATGGCTTTGGTATATGAAACACGAGGTAACGAAGCGTTGATAGTTGAACTCTGAGTTGTAATGGTAAGAACTGTGAGAACACCGAGTGAAATACGTCCGGGCACGGAATTCACATTCAGCCAAAACGAGATCCACGATAATGTAACGACCAGAATGCATGGAATGTACATTTGTACCACGTAGTATCCAACGTTGCGAACAAAAGCAAATCTTGCAACTAGACAGCTATGGTTTTCTGTAAAAACAAAGATAGAATAAAGAAAATATAATTATTTTGTAGGTGTTGTCCCATTTCGCTCTAAGATATTTGCGCGAGTTAGTGACTGGACACGTGTTCAGCAGAATTTACCAAGTAAAACTAAATTTAACCATCTGATAATAAAATATTGGAAGACATTTGCAACTTTTAATACGACCAATACAACACTTGTGATACATAGGAAAAACTTATATTCTCAAAGAAAAATTATAAAATGACATAAATGTTTTTCGAGGAATGGGACTACAGCGACAGAGGTTTGTTTTTCTACTTTCACGCGAAAGGAATTACACGTCTGTTACACCTATTCTTTTGGCAACATGAGAGGAGGCTCTGTTTTTCCAAATTTGCCTTGGGTGTTTTTAACCCTTTACCCAACCCGAACAGCAGACGACACTCACAAACAATTTCTTGAACGACCAAACAATTCATTTTTTTGTCTCAAAATCATATCTTCTGACCCCCTCATTGGAAAGAACTCATTAAGCTAATTCCATTGATGGGCCTCGAACTATAACTTTGAGCAAAAAACTGAAAAGATAAAATTTGAATGGCGATTTTTTCGTGAAGAGTGCTTAGCGGATAGGGATGTTATGTTGGTTAAAGGGTTAAACGCTTTGAGAAAAAGATATGCCCTCTATAAGTCTTAAAAACGGCGAACGTCAAGACATGAAAGCGGATTTTCTTACACTCTTTTCGTCAATTGTCCACTAAAAAGTACATACTTGCAGTTGGTGAGAGGTAGCGTTCGATTTCAGCAACCTTGATGTTCATGATCTTTTAATTTGGATGTTTTTTTTTAATCAGGCGTAAATAGCTTAGATTACAAGATATGTTTTGTGTACTCTTTGAGTTTTCAATACATTGAAAATCACTCTCATCCTTTTGATCACAGTGGAAACCACCGAAAAAATTCTTACGCCTTGTAAGAAGAATTCGGTAAATTTCGAAGGAAATATCGACTTCGGGAATTTTATTTACTAAGCTATTATCAGTATTGAGGTGAATACCGGTATATGAAAAATAGTATTTTTTGAGTTGCGAGCGAACATTTTTTGCGCGGAATATTCCTGGGACTCACCCTTCGCAAGTCATTTAGAAAACACTGGATTCCAAACACACAAAAAATCGATTAATACACTATTTGTTGTGGAGATTCAGGTTGTGGAAACTTACACGATACTTTTAGAACATGCGTTTATTCTAATTCGCCTTTATACCCGGCATCACATATGATTGGAAGGAAAAACTCAGTAAAACTGACAACACTGTATTTTGTTGAAACCGCATGCCAACCTGTGTGAGTTTTGTGACATTCGGACCAAACTTTCCAACATTGTTGTTATGCAAATGGGTATCGATTGATTGAAACAGCAGACGTGTCTGTGATATAAACTTTCAGTTACCAGAAAATGTTTCCGCTTCTGACGCATCGGCATACGTTAATCAAACCATCGATTTCACCTACACACCGAAATATGCTTTTTCTAAAAGTATGGCCTATCTATTTTGTGTGTTGTTGGATGCCTGTGTGTTGCTCACCAAAATGATACAGCAGAATATTTTAGATTGCTTGTTTCAGAAAAATTGACTTAGAGACCAATGTTTTTAAAACTGTCACTTTTATCTGAATTGTTGTAACTTTGGTTCAACGCAATACATTTGAAATTGTACATCTATATTTTGTATCATTTGCTCAATTAATGTTTGTAAAAATGGAGAATCATGTATTGATGCAAACTTTTTCTTGTGATTGATCAACTCCATAATTTTATGCATATTTTTACAGACCTTAAAAAATCTTGATATAAACTTAGTAAATGCACCTCACTGATGAAGAGTATACAACCATAGCCAATAGTCGTTTTGTAAAAACATCCATCTTAATAAGGCAGTAATTACACACCGGCAGTAATTATACACATACCATGTACTTTCCCTTTGTTACTGTTGCTATTGTACTCCACTCTAACTAAACAAAACCCTCTGAACATCTCTCCAGTCTGTTAAGGATCCCCTTTATCACACAAACCATGTGACACCATTACTCCCGAAATGGCTTCTCCATAAACAAGACGAAGGAGTAAACACATGCAACCATACCAACAGATCTGCGCATGCGCAATGTCTTCATAACATCTGATGGCGTAATTTCTGGTGATAACGTCACTCATGACGCGCCTGACATGTTGAACCATAACAACCAAGATAACGTCATAAGCCATGCGACCTATTACATCACTTCGTTGGGCATCCCCAAGGCTCTGCTGAATTGATTAGATCCCTACATTACAATACTATTAATTTTCAACAGCAAACTAGAGCAGAAACGGTTAAAGGGTTTTCTTGATCGATTAATCGTATGGATTAACCTTGGTTAACTGATTAATCACTTGTTTTAGAAGGTAGCTAAATTATTGTCGCACCGTTGATTATTTATAGCATTAACCCTTTACCCAAAGTAACTGACAAAACCGGCAAGCGCTATATATAAAAATTTCCTTCAAATTTTATTATGTTTCCAATTTTTGTCTAGAAAACATAGCTTATGACACCTCATTGGAACAAGCTCGTTGAGCTCGTTCCAATGAGGGGTCATAAGCTATGTGTTTGAGACAAAAATTGAAAACTTTTAGTAATTCAAGAATTGATCTTGCAAGTATCGTCTGCTGTCCGCAACGGTCAACGAGTTAAGAATGACCATTTCCAGCTACTGAAACAGTACAATGACCCTGCAAGTGAACAAGTATGTCTGCACATAACTTGCATACTTTAATATGTTTCATAATAATTGATGCAAGTTAGTGTGACAATGTTTGCCAGTTTTAGAGCAAGTTTGTTCCTTTGTTAACCCATATAATACAGTAGTTTAAGACAACGGTAAATCGATCAGTTACGTTTTTGATCGATCAAGACATTTATCATTGGTTAATCGATTAATCGGTTAACCGTTTAAGTTCTACAACAAATCTGCACAAATCTCAGATTACAATAAATACATACGAGTATATGCGGCTGCGTTCAGCTTCGCAGTGTCGCATTCAGCTTGTGACACATTTTTCAACTCAAACTGTGGAAGTTCTATATTCCTGTTCGTTGTCACGTTCCTCCACGATATCACCATTTGTTCTTTCGTAAAGCTGACTGCAAAAGAGAATATTCATTGCAAATAAAGGTTTACAATCAACAATTTATCTACCCTTTCTTCATGAATTCATCCCAAAAGCATATCAACATGGTATACTCTGTACTCTAAAATCAACCCAAATCAGCTGGGTTGAGTGTATGTGAACCCAATTTGGTTCATATTCACTCAACCCATTTGATTTGGGTTAATTTTTAACCCAAATGATTTCAGAGCGTAGAATTTGCTTCTTGATATAAGAACAACAGGCCATTGAATTCGTACTTTTGTTCAGTTAATAATAAAAAACGTGGATAGTGGTGGCCGGAGAGGTAAAATCTCTTCCACTGCTGAAGATCATGTTTGGTGAAAATAATCATTAAGAGCAGGTGCAAAGTTTCAGCAATTTATGAAACAAATCATTCTCGTGCTTCTTATGCGTTTTTACATAATTTGATATATATATAGTAGAGCTGAAACGGCTAACCGATTAATCGATTAACCAATGACCAACGTCTTGATCGATGGAAAAAGTAATTGATCGATTAACCGTTACTTTTGAACTATTGCATTATATGGGTTAACAAAGGAACAAATTTGCTCCAAAAACAGACAAGACATTGTCACACTGACTCACATCAGTTATATAAGACAGAGTAAAACATGCAAATTACGTGATGACATACTTGTTCACTTGTATGATCAGTATCAGTAGCTGGAAATGAAATGGTCATTCTTAAGCTAACCTTTACCTAAAGCGGGTAACAGACGATACTTGAAAAATAAATACTTGAATTACTAAAAATGTTTAATTTTTGTCTCAAAAACCTTGCTTATGATCCCTCACTGGAACGAGCTCCAGCTCGTTCCAATGAAGGGTCATGAGCTATGTTTTTGAGACAAAAATTGAAAACATAATAAAGTTTGAATGGAGATTTTTGAAAATAGGCCTGGCCGGGTTTGTCCTTTATGTTGGGTAAAGGGTTATGCTGTAAATCATCAACAGTATACGACAATTATTCAGCTAGCTATTAGGGTAAGTGATTAATCGGTTAACCAAGCTTAATCCAAGTTATTAATGGATCAAGAAAACCCTTTAACCGTTTCATCTCTCATATACTGAGTCAAAACAAAAGTATAATAAACTTCGATGAGCAATTTTTTTCGTATTATCGACTTTAATCACAAACAAATTATTGTAAATTCATATTTCGAGTCTAGGTGTATGAATATGCATAATTTCATGTTGTTACTGTTGCCAGCGTCACGTCAGAGCGTCGCAATTCAGACATGGGGTGAAATGAAAAGTTCACACATGCAGTCAACAGCGTGTATGCCCACCGTTTGCCTCCTGGATGGCAAGATATCGACGGCGCATGGATCTTATAAGTCTCTGGATGTCACCTTGTGGTATTGCGTTCCACTCCTGCCTTAGAACATTACGTAAATCGCCTAACATCTGAAGATCATGAAGTCATACCCGACGGTCCTGTTGATCCCAAAGATGCTCGACTGGCGACAAATCTGGCGAAAGCGGGGGCCAGGGAAGAAGTTCGATGCTCTGCTCCCCAAGAAAGTCACGACAGATACGCGCCACGTGACATCGGGCATTGTTTTGCTGGAATAACTGCAATCCGACGTTAGCGTTGAACAACGGGACAACAACAGCGTTAAGAATTTCGTGCCTATATCGCTGTCCATTCAGATTACCATCAATGAAGATCAACTGCGTTCGATGGTGCAAGGAAATTCCTGCCCAAACCATTACACTACCCTCGCCGAAACGGTCGCATTCCCTCACGCAAGCATCAGAAAACCGTTCTCCTCGTCGGCGATACACTCTTGCCCTATCAACAGCGCGCCGTAGACAAAATCGTGATTCGTCACTAAAAAGAACTGTGCTCCAACGCTGCTCAGTCCAGCGAACACACTGACGTACCCATTCCATTCTGGCGGTAGGATGACGTTGGGTAAGGATTGGTCTGTGGTATGAACGCCTACTTCGGATGCCGTTTTCAGCGAGTCTGTTGCGGACAGTTTGTGCACTAATTCTATTGTTAGTTCTACCAGGAGTAATTGTTGGTGTCCACGTCGCCGGAAGGAAGCGAACCCGCAAGTGAGACGTCCTAATGTGTCGGTCTTGTGCGGAGGTCGTAATTCTTGGTCAGCCTGAATGCGGTCGGTCGGCAGTAGATCCAGTGGTTCTATAGCTTCCAATGAGACGGTAAATAGTGGCCACAGTGACTCCAAAGTTAGCAGCGAGCTCATCTGGAGGTATCCCAGCCTCATGCATACCAATGGCACGCAACCTCTGATTTTCGGTTAACCTTGGCATGTTTTTAAATGTCGGAAGACAAAAACTAGCGTGTTTTCTCAATAACCCAGGCTCTCTAGCACAACATAATACAAAGAAAATCGTCGGTCACCCATTCAATTTGACATTCTCGGGTAGCACGTGCTATTTTGAAATCCGTAGAAAAATTGTGTACGATTGGGTGGACAACAACAACATGTTATTAAACTCTTTGTACGACTTCTTGTCCACAAACATGCAACATTAGAACTATTATGTTTCATCCTTTATGCTATTTTTTCACATTTGTTTCTATTACACTTTCTTTTTTGACTCAGTATATATAGTCTTGGGAAAAACTAGATCCATGCGTGTGTTTTCATGGAATACCACTCCGTGAAAAAGGTGTGTCTAAGTTATAAAACCAACCACTTACTATCTGATTTCTTTTACTTTTCGGTCATTCTCAAATCGAACATTCAAGGAGAACTCACCCTCGGGCAAGATCTCAGTCCACCAATCTAATTTTGTAAGGAATTCAGCGCTGTTATGACCTGGAACAAGTCTTGTCTATAATACTCCATCACATATGTTCAGATTCACTCGTCTGGGATATATTCGGTGAATCCATCAAATACCATAAATATTTATTTTCTTTGAACCAACGAAAGAATTGTTGCCCAACTGAGACCTCATTTCCCCGAATTGTTCATGACAATATCATTAGGAATCAAGACTCACCACAGCCGTAGCTTTTTATTACGCCGCGTAGATCCACTAATTGCGTTAATATCTTGACGGTTTCAAGGTTAATTAATCACTTATTGAATGGAATATCTATAACTGAGCACGAAAGAATATCTGTACATCTCTGCGAATGAAGAAATATCACATTACATCAACGGTAGGCTGCGCGCAAAAAAACCAGGCCATAATATCGTCGAATTCACCACAGAATTAGACTGGTGGCCCGAGAGCTTGAATCTCGAGTGTAAAGAATAGAGAGATTCGCAGTCCATCAGTCACGGCTCAGGCGTCTCTCTAATCCCACCCAGAACTAGCTGAATACAGAGACCCCCGGACCAAGTGGGCCGACAATGATTGTGCCCAGTGTTAGAAAATATTAGTGAGAATGGTCGCCAAATCCTTGGCTCTGAAGGCCTTAACAGCAGTAATTCACACCTCCGGATTTTGAATATGTTTTCTTCTTAAAGGCCCTCTTTTCTACAAATCGCGACACCTCGAATAGTTAACTAATGCAAGCATACCAGGACATCTTTTCATGTTGTGTTGTCTTGATATCTCTAACTTTTAACTTTTGTATTCCATTTCTGTATTCCCTTTCTTATCACTTCTCGCTTTCCTTTTGCGAAAATGTATTCATACGTGACCACCCGAATCTTGGGATTGAGGGCTTCCCGAGGCCATCCCACTCAAGTTACTTCGAATAGGCGAGCCGCCACTGCAATCCGTTCCGTGCTGTGTTACTAAATGGATTTGTCCCCTACTAAGTCATGAAATGCAAACGATGGACTCCGTTTGGCATTGTCGTAATAATTATGTTAGTAGGAGTATACCAGGCATGTCAAAGTACCGCCGGTACCAACATAACCGGTACCGGGACGGGACAGAGCCTGTCCCGTCGAAACCGGTACCGGTAACGGGACAAGTCAACAATTGGGTGACATCACAATCAGATGGGACCAATTCGTATTTAAACCGAACCAGTCCCCAAGATCGCAAAGCCAAACATGGCATCTTACCAATCATTCTGCGGCGACATCACAGTAATCATAAAGCACGAAAATTGTGCTTTTTGATTACTTTGATGTCGCCACAGAATAATTTCTTTGACGTAGCCGATGACGTGCTTTCATTGTCTTTGATGCCATGTTTGGAAAGTTAAAATGATTGGCCTTATCGAGGTGGTGGTGCAGACAGAACATGCCCCTTTAGAGTGTTTTGATATATTCATTCACAAATAAGCTGAAAGTATGCCGTGCTGGTGTGCCATACACAATTCGTCCCCTGAGTTCCAATGTGCTCTATGTGCCAGTAAGCACATGGGACACAATAGAACTCAGGAAACGAATTATTAGCCCGTTTACCTCATTCAGTTAGGAATTTCCCCATAAAATAATTTTGTCCCCGGTACCGGCGAGACAAAAGCTTCAGTACTGGTCAGTTTGGTTAACAGAAATTTATACCATGATTACCTATTCTACTATATATGAAAAGTCCATGACATAAATTTTAGCTTTATACACCAACTGTGGTGAACACGCCAGCAATGGGATTTCAGTAGTTAAAATTTACACCTACAGGAGAACTACATCCAAGCTGAACTTTGGTGACGTCGACCGGAATACGAACTTGTCTAAATTTATCGTACGTCGCATCACGAAGAAAGAAATGAAAGTGACAATCATTTATTGCGTTTTTAAATGAGTTTACCCCATAAGACACCAAAACTTAAGAAACATGCATTGTCTCATGTTAATAAAGCACCCATAACTCGAAATGGTATGTTATTATGCTATTAAAATGAAAAAGGCCCCGTTTCATTTTCCATTTCGTTTCGGCGATAAAATTGACAGGGGAAGTACCGCCCACCGATGCTCGTGTAAACAAAAACAGATTCGTGCGTATGTACGTCTGGTACTCAGTAAAATCGAGAAAAAATAATAGCGACTCTTAATAATCTGACGATCATGGTATAAATAAAATATACCCAAAGTAGCTTGGTGTACCAAATGTTCACCACTCGTGGTGAAGTGGTGTTAACCGTGCGCCGAAGGCTCACGGTTAACACCACTTCACCACGAGTGGTGAACATTTGGTACACCAAGCTACTATGGGTATATTCTATATTTATATCACGCCTAAACTGGAATTAAGTGAACGAAGCTGTTATTTCTAAAGACAAATATCACCTTCTGCGGTCTCATAACTTTCTTGCTTAAGACTGTTTTGTGTCGAAGCATCTCATTCACGTCACAACGTTACTCAGACTCACAGCATCCAATCAGATGCGTTCTTACATAACGTTCTTACGTGTATTCCAGATTCCACGCCTGTCGTACCTAAAACCATTCCCAGTGTCTGTATCGAGTGACGTTGAATAGAAACAGCAATCGTGGTATAACTTCTTTTGTAATAAAGCGCAAATAAAACATAAATCAAAGTAGAAGCAATCCTTAGCCCAGGATTCAGATTACTTGCCCAATACATTTTATCCGTAGAACAAACACGATACGACATTTTCGAAATTGTGTTTTTGTGGGGCATGTACTGACTGGATGCACACGCCAGAGAAGTACGCATTCAAAGTTTTCCAATTCTGTCAAGAATGGGCCACTTAGCAAAACTTCGGAAGTTTTAACCCTTTTGCAACGTATCGGTCATATCCACACAGCGCCATACTTAAACAATTATAATCCCCGGCTGTACTCGACGAGCTCGTTCCACCAAACAGTGGAAGAAAATTATGCTTGTGTCGTCTTCGAGTCATATTGAGTGAAAGAGTCAATTGTGTGTACCACGGCGGAACAACACCACGGGTTCCGTTCGTAAAGAGATACAACACTCTTGGAGTCTGCATCACCACTGAACATTCGCTTAATGAAGTTTTCGTCGAGGCCCTGACACAAATTCGGCGAAGAAGCAAAAAAGAGCAATGAATGACATCAAAACTTGAATAAAAAAAAATCATTTGCCTAAAATGATAGCATGAATGTGAATTGCGACGTCTGTGAATAGCGCAGGCCGGATATGGCTCTTATTTCGTAAGGTAAACAAGATCATTGATTGAAACTACGCTCGTGCATCTTTTGCTTTTTCATCGAACATGGGTTTTGCTTGCGTCAAAATTCCATTTCGTAAGTGTATAATTGGTCATTTTCCAACCACATGCTGTAAAACTGTGCTAATGCTAAAATTACTTCCAAGTGCCGACAAAGGAACAACCAGCTGACTGACTTTCAAACTGGGGACAAGGATTTCACCTTCAAGGTCATGGTAACGTTTCTGGTATTTTTGTATGCAAATCATATTTGCCTAATCAGGCGAATAAAATAATAACACCAAGTTTTAGTTACATCCGTCTGGGAGAATTTAAGGTATAAACAGTACTAAATATTTTCTCATAGGCGACCATTATAACGTTTGCATGAACAAAATATGGTCGCATCAGTTTAATTTGTGCATTCAAATATTTTTGTCACTAAGTGCCATTCACACAACATTTTTTCTGACCGAAAAGCAAAATTCGTTGCCTTTCAATAAATAAGAGAAACAACTGACAGGAAGGAAGGTCACCGTGTCACGTGCTCATTCTTTTACGGGGAACTCCCACCAAAAACACACCAACAGTCAATTGTTTGCTTCACGTCCAAAAATTCATAAAATCAACCCTTTTCTCCGGAATATACAGCAATGAAGCAAGATTTAAGTAGTATGCTTGAAATGTTTCTCGAAGTAATATCCTTTTTCAATTCCGTTTAGTTTTGAGATTTCATCACGTCTGACTGCCAGATTTCAAGGCAGGCAAGTCTCATTCAATTATTTAGCACTGTTATACCTTACTATAACGCGATCAGTGACCGTATGTTTCCAAATCTAGACCTCTGGCCTTCAGGGAGAGGGGGAGGGGGGTTAATTAAGTTCAAGTAACCTGCACACATAATATGACATTGTTTACTTACAACTCATTATCTCTATTTTACAAACTTGCTCATCAAATGGGTAATGTTTCAACCTCATATAGCAGTTGAGCGTTAATGATAACCTGAAAGAAAAATAGGCGCAATATAAGTATAGATACACAGCAACTGTACTGTGGTCTCAATATCAATATCTCTCTCTCTATCTCTCTCTCTCTCTCTCTCCTCTCTCTCTCTCCCTCTCTCTCTCTCGATTGGACCTCGATAGGATGCTTTCTCCTTGCACCACATTTACGACAGTAGGTCTAGGGATGTGGACAGAGCAGAACATTCCGAGGAGGGGGTGAAGAGCAGTGTAGCTTTCCTGGGAAAACGCCATTCCCTTTCTTTACTGTAAGGGAATACGACGTTCCCCTACTAGTTCAAGACCTGAAATGGCTTGAGTTTCACGAATATTCAACACAAGGGGAACTCAGTCACCTTGCCAGCCGCACTTAACCCATTTTAGCTGTGTGTAGCCCACAGCCCCGCACAGATACTAATGTCTACCTCTTTTGAAGAGCGGTGAGTACTAAATTTTCCGAAAAATTCCCGCATGTGGACCACACACCCCTCCTACTATTACGACTGGAGAACACGCTTTCCCAGCGAGGTGTCCCGCATTGGTCATCGCTACGCGTTGCGCGACAGTTCCAAACGGGCTCTCAACTTGCAGCGATGGACGACACAGGCCCTCCCCCTTCCAAATGTCGAAAAGCATCACTGGTGAAGAGGTTTGAATTTGTAAATACGGTGGGTTGGGGGTAGTGTGTAAAACAGGAGCTGGGTTGAAAAAAATTTCAATGGAAGAATCCCGATTTTTAGAGCACCGAAGACATGAAAACGACCATGGTTCTGTCCCGTGTGAGAAAATTTTGATTTTCCGGAGCGAAGAGCTGCAAAAGGCTCGCACCTGAGGAACTGGTCTATGCCTAAAATGGTGTGTGACAACGAAAGAACTCTACCGCTGGGATAAAATTCCGTTTTCAGATCAGAAACGAGGCAAAATCGTCGCATCTGAGGTGGTTATCGATACCAAATCATTGCATTTGAGACTTTTGTCGATGCCCGTTTTCTGTGGTATAACGAAATAATTTCAGTATATTTTGATTTTCAGGACCGAAAAAACGCAAAATCGTCGCATCGTAAGGCAGTTGTCAACACACCCGGTGGTGTGCTATAACAGGACGGTGGCCCATCGGGAAATTTCACGGTGGGATAGCGGGAATTATGATAAAATATCCCAGCGTACATCCCTGTGGCATAAAATAAGAAAAAAAACTATATCTGCCAGGCGTCCCGCTGAAGTGGAGTAAATAAGGTGTTTTTTCACGTATATAACCCATTGCCGAGACGTGGTGGGGGTGTGGCAGGTGAGATTGAAATCCCCCACCCCAAGGCTGGGAAAGGTAAATTGCCACCTTTATTAAAACACCAGTGATTCGATTCGTCCACTTCTAGCCATAGATAGGGAATACAATTCTGGAAAATACAATTGTGATTGTTTACAGTATTGCAGTATTGACCCCAGATGAAAACTCAGCTTTATGAGTGTTTTCGTGAGAATCCAAACTTCACGTAGTGTATAACATTCGTAACTTGGATTCATTAAATATCACTTCCCCATATTGCTTAATGCTTTATGCATTTTATACTGGGATTGTTTATAATACTTAATCTGTTTCTGGACATAATATTTAGTGGTGGTCAATCAGCTGCAAAAATCGTCCCTCACTCATATCATCATGAGAATCGACTTTCGATAAAGTTATCTTCCTTGAAATTAGTAGATGATGGGGTTTCCTTTTGTTACTTCTAATAAGCAAAAACAAAAGACAGCTCGGAAGCTGTCTATTGTTTTCATTTATAAGAAGTAACAAAAAGAAACTTGGCTTTTATCGCAAGCCAGTTTACAGATAATCCCTCATATCCATCAGTATCACATCTACAAACCCAATGTCTGAGTCCACTTTGGTTCTTTGTTTAGCGAATGTGTTTTTACAGTAATTTTGCATATTTTTATTCTTCAGGGGAAACAATTAGCAAATCTCACCTCCAAGACTTTTATATTAACGGAAAGGGCAGTATCTGTATTATACGTCACGATGCACACACTGTTGATATAATAACCCTTTACCTAACGTAACGGCCAAAACCGGCCAGCGCGATTCTCAAAAATCGCCAATTAATTTTCATTATTTTTTTCATTTTTTGTCTCGAAAACATAGGTTATGACCCCTCGCTGGAACGAGCTCGTCGAGCTCGTTCCAACGCGGGGTCATGACCTATGTTTTTGAGACAAAAAAATGAAAAAAATTAGTTATTCAAGAATTATTTTTGCAAGTGTCGTCTGCTTTTCAGGTTAGGTAAAGGGTTAAACAGAAAAAAAGATACAGAACATCAAAAGATGGTGAAAGGTCCGTTTTCGAATTTTAAAATGGGTTTCAACAGAGAATAAAAGTCAAACGTTCAAACTGATGGGGGAAAAAATTGTAAAAGGGCGGTTTTTGTATTTTTATATTTTTCTACATTTGAAAATTTCAATTTTTATATGACATTCTCATTCCTTTAGTGCTAAATTTACTGACAACTTTAGCAAATTAAGGGGAGCTTACTTTCCTGTAAATCTCTTCCAATGACGAAAATTGTCAGCCATGTATGATTTTCAACCATGAACAAATTTTACTGAATGTATTCCATAATGTACACATGAAAAGCAAATTACTTTTTCAAAACTCTTTATATTTGAAGGAAGAAAATTGAAATCTTGAAACATTGCGAAAAAGTGTAGGGAACAGAAAAGTGATTCTAAAAAAATTCCGTTTGTTGGATTTTTTTTACTTTATATTTAATCTTAAGATATATATTTGGAAGACAGCGGAAGCAAATTAATTCTTTTGCAATTGGCGGCTGAATGGCTATTTTTCTTTCGCTTCGATTAAGACAAAGGGTTTCTGATACCTTCTCCCCTATCTAATAGCCCTAAACAATAGGGCCAAAATATAGCCAGATAGGAATAATAATATTTCTTGTTTGTAGATGTTTATTATGACGATAGAAACTTCCAACTTTACCTGGTTAGAGTGTTAAATTATTTCTGGTTGTAAAAATGTGTTCATGTGTCTTCGACTTGTTTCAATTTATGGGAGAGGGTCTATAGCAGTGTCTCATAAATTGTACTTAGACATGTTCGTACAGACTAAATATTTTCACTTCAAAGATAATATCAAGCACGCACACAGAGTATGACACCTTTCGGTTATTGTACCTCCACTTCATAATAAAGACCAAATATGGAATCCCTGCACCCACCCAGTTAGAGAGATTAAAACATCAGAATAAAAGAGGTGAATGCATCCTTGTTACCATTGCCATTGCCTTGTTCGGAAATTACTTCCACAGGCGCTTGCTTTCCGACAACGGGCATTGCCGAATATAGCCAAAATTATGTTGGCGGGGCGGGGGTGCAGTAAGTGGCGCTCGGCGATCTCCGGCGAAGAAAATGTTTAAAAAGGCGTGTCTGATGAGCTCTGTGGTTGCATTTGAAAAACTATTATGTGAAATTTAGGATAAAAATATAAGCACTTTTGCGCTATTGTATGTGAAAAATTACATGCAACATATACTACTCAAAGTTTGCTAAGCACCAAATATTTGACACATCATTGTGAAATTTGCTTGTGACATATTTGCGATATTTTTGGTGGATATGATTGAGGAATGTATTGAGATGGTCCGCAGTGTTTACATTAGCTCTCTTGACAGACAGACTTTCGTGACAGTCATGGAAAGCACGTACCCCTTGATTTCCATGGCGTTTTCGTGTACTGTCTACATGTACATGGCATGTGTGGGGTTTTCAATCAATCTTCATTTCAACACAAACCCTTGTGATTTAATGATTGAATATGGCAAATGCAAATGTAAGAAGACATTTGTCTGAAGCATAAATGTGGTGGGCTGTATGGATGGTGGAGCAAGGGGCTACCCATCGTCAGGCTGGTGTAGCCCTTGTTGTGCACCATACGGTGATCACCAGAGCCTGAGCAAGACGGCATGGTGATGGCAGAGACAGAGCAACATCTGCAGCTGAAAACCGGTTTTTGATCATTCAGGCCCGTAGGAACTGCTTTGCCACAGCAACCTAGGTTCGCAATGACCTTCAGAATGCATCCGGGGTAAATGTTTCGACGCAGACTGTCCGGGTAAGGTTGCACGAAGGTGGTCTCCGATCGAGAAGACAATGTATCTGCATTCCACTGTCCCAGAACAACCGCCAGGCACGATATAAATATGACATGGACAGCGTTGGATGAACCAGAGAAGATTGGCAACCTGTCCTTTTTACAGGTGAGTCAGGGTACTGCCTAGACCACACAGATAGGCGTTCTAGGGTATGGAGAAGACCAGGAGAGAGATTCCATGCAGCCAAAATTGCTGAGCATGACCTCTATGTCGGAGGGTCAATCATGGTCGGT
This sequence comes from Pictodentalium vernedei, assembly GCA_031216915.1. Taxonomy (NCBI): domain Eukaryota; kingdom Metazoa; phylum Mollusca; class Scaphopoda; order Dentaliida; family Dentaliidae; genus Pictodentalium; species Pictodentalium vernedei. Next base: position 442,438,000 of record CM062297.1, on the reverse strand, counting down.
GGCGGCATCAGCAGGGATGGACGTACAGAGCTCTGTGTCCTTGAACGTGGAACATTGACTGCACAGCGGTATATTGATGAGACCCTGGATGTCCACGTCAGATTGTATGCAGGTGCAGTGGGTGATAGATGGACGATAATGCCCGTCCTCATGTTGCCCATGCTGTCGGGGAGTACCGACAGAGGGAGGGGATTAAGCGTGTGGACTGGCCAGCAAGATCCAAGATCCCCTGACCTCACTCCAATCGAATATGTCTGGAATGAGTTGCAGCTTGCAATTTCAGCCCGTTCAGTCCATCCAAGAAGTGTACAGGAGCTTGATGCCATGCTGGTCCAAGAATGGAACAACATCCCACAAAGGACCACCAGGAACCTGATTGGGAGCATAAGAAGGCGTTGTCAAGCTGTAATTAACGGTAATGGGTCTCATATTCGATATTGAACCCATACCAATTCGCTCCGTCAACTTTTTGTCTAACTGAAAAATTTCCTCTTTTAACAATAATATCCATTTTCCATGGTTATCGTATTGAAAAGCTAAAAAATAATGTCAAACACAAATAAAATCTTAATTTCTGTACTTAAATCATTAAAGATATAATTAAATAATATATATATATACACTTTTCATTACAATATTTCAACTAAAACGTAAAACAGGTAGTTGGATATTCTTTGTGCTTAGCATACTTTGAGTAGTATATATTAGCAGCGCTTGGCTCGGTGTAACACCGGGATCATGCAACTAGTTTCTGTGAAACACCTAGTCACTTTTGATACTTTTTTAGAGCAGGGGCTATAAAAAAACTGTCAGAGTAGTGCCTAAGCATTTCACAGATACTACATGCAAACAAGAACATTTATGTTTTAGCCCTTTTCCTAACATGAAATGCAGACGACATCTGCAAACAAAATTCTTGAATAATTTATTTTTTTCATTTTTTGTCTCAAACACATAGGTTATGACCCCTCATTGGAACGAGCTCGACGAGCTCGTTCCAAAAAGGGGTCATAACCTATGTTTTTGAGACAAAAAATGAAAATGAAAGAGTCAATGACTCTGTAGCTCAACTTGGATATGACAGGAATTAGTACTTGCTGTGACCAAGACAACTGAATAATGAATATGACAGGAATTAGTATTTGTTTTGGCCCAGTCAACAATAATAAAAGAATTACAAGGTGACTGTAATGGACTACAGATTAAGACCAATCATTGTAGATTATTATTTTTGTGTGGAAATTTTCAGTCCCAAACAAAATATTTTCAGACTAAAATTTTTTCTTCTTCTTCTTAAAATTGACCAAAATGCATCAAAACACAAAAAACTAATTTCCGGATTTTGGTCCAAAATTTTCTAAGTCCCACCCGGACCCCTAATTTGCATAATTTATTCACAAGAAAAACTCTGTATTATATGTAATGTATCCCATGGTACTAAACATTCATACAAAAATTTATTCAAATCAGATCTTTCATTTGGAAGTTCTGCGCAAAAATCTGATTGCACTTAATTTTGAACAAAATGGCTGCTAGCGGCCATCTTGAATTTCAGACTGGACCCAAAAACACTCCTTCTCGTCCCACAGTGATAACAAAGGTACCCAAGAAGTTTCGTGAAGATCGGTTCATAAATACGGCCTCTAGCCCGAGCCGTATTGGGATTTGCACTCACAGTGCTGAAAGTAACACTAAATAAATCAAAGTTAGCCTAATTTGCATAATTTACGCACAAGAAAAAAACCTGTAATATATGTAATGTATCCCATGGTACTAAACATTCATACAAAAAATTATTCAAATCAGAGCTTTCATATGGAAGTTCTGTACAAAAAACAGATTTCGGCATCGTCGGTACAAAATGGCTGCTGGCAGCCATCTGGAATTTGGGACTGCACCCAAAAACACCCGTTCTCGTCCCATGGTCATAACAAAGGTACCCAAGAAGTTTCGTAAAGATTGGTTCATAAATACGGCCTCTAGCCCGAGCCATAGCAGCTTGGCACTTACAGCTCTGAAAGTAACACTAAATAAATCAAAGTTAGTCTAATTTGCATAATTTATGCACGAGAAAAAAACCCGCATTATATGTGATGTATCCCATTGTACATTTATACAAAACTTTATTCAAATCAGAACTTTCATACAGAAGTTCTGTACAAAAAACTGATTTTTGCATCATCGGTACAAAATGGCCACTGGCAGCCATCTTGAATTTTGGACCACACCCCAAAACACTCGTTCCCATCCCAGAGTCATAACAAAGGTACCCAAGAAGTTTCGTAAAGATTGGTTCATAAATACGGCCTCTAGCCCGAGCCATAGCAGCTTGGCACTTACAGCTCTGAAAGTAACACTAAATAAATCAAAGTCAGTCTAATTTGCATAATTTACGCACGAGAAAAAAACCCGTATTATATGTGATGTATCCCATGGTACTAAACATTTATACAAAACTTTATTCAAATCAGAACTTTCATACAGAAGTTCTGTACAAAAAACTGATTTTTCCATCATCGGTACAAAATGGCCGCTGGCAGCCATCTTGAATTTTGGACCACACCTAAAAACACTCGTTCCCGTCCCAGGGTCATAACAAAGGTACACAAGAAGTTTCGTAAAGATCGGTTCATAAATACGACCTCTAGCCCGAGCCATAGCCAATTGTTGACGTACGGACAGACGGACAGACGGACAGACGGCCAGACGGACAGACGGATGACGGGCCATGACAATAGCTCAAATTTGTCTTCGTCAATGTTGAGCTAAAAATAATGAAAATTAATTGGCGATTTTTGTGAATAGCGCTGGCCGGTTTGGCCGTTACGTTAGGTAAAGGGTTAAAACAACTTACCCCGATACATCGTTGTGTGGCTAAGCCACATAGAGGACGATGTATCGAGGTAAGCGAGGTGGGCCCATTTTATGCGAATATTAAGAATATTCAGATCACAAATGGAAGATAATGCTTCAAGTGGAACTCCAATTTTGCGCGGAAGGTGCGTTCGCATCCATTGCACCGCCCCTAGCTATGCGCCTGGACAAGGACGCATTTTAGATATTTGCATGTAAAAAAAATCGCCTGAAGAAGACATGAAGGAACGGCTTCGTTTCCCATCCATTATTCCATTTTTCAGTAGGATTTTCATTTGCCTAAGCATTTCGACTGTAGATTCTCGTGGTTGCTTACAACTTACAATTTATTCAACCACATTGTGACGTAAGCGCAATTGTTTTCATAACCATCAACAGACCATGGTATAGATCTATCTTAGGAAGAAGGGATGATGAAGCAATAACAAAGAGGTAATTAATTTAGAAATGCAACATTGACTTTCGCTTTACTGAACTGTGGGCGAATTTTCGAAAATATTGTTATTCCCTTTGTCCGCAAGCTTCTAAACTGTCAGATAATTTAATTACGCATTATTATGAGGAATTGCCTGTCAAACATATGTTATGATAAAGCTAAAAATATGAATGTGCCACGTTTTTCTGGCAATAAGAAAGACATTAAGATGGCTAAGGTCCACAAATCGCACATATATCATATTTACCGCTCCATCGCGATGTAAAGATTTTTTCTTGATTGAATTATTCAACGAGCAAAAGGTTAGGTAAAGGTAATCTTAACCCTTTACCTAACATGAAAAGCAGACGACACTTGCAAAAAAAATTCTTGAATAACTATTTTTTTTCATTTTTTGTCTCAAAAACATAGGTTATGACCCCTCATTGGAACGAGCTCGACGAGCTCGTTCCAATGATGGGTCATAACCTATGTTTTTGAGACAAAAAATGAAAAAAATAATGAAAATTAATTGGCGATTTTTGAGAATAGCGCTGGCCGGTTTTGGCCGTTACGTTGGGTAAAGGGTTAATGACGGAAAACTATACTCTGTTTATATACTGAGTCTAAAAAGAAAGTATAATAGAAACAAATGTGAAAAAATAGCGCAAAGGATGAAATCAGGGACCGACCTGGACATGCGCCAGTGCGTATTTGGTTCTGAAACATCAGGACCTGGCTCTTAAATCTCAGAAATAGGCTTCTCAGTTGGCGCGTAACTTCTCAGATCATATTTTGATATTCTTTCGATGGATAATCGAGAGAGACACTCTTACATGTATTATATATATGATTATCATTTATCATTGTTGTAGAGTGCTTAAGTTAATACTTCAAGTCTTAATTACCAAGCTTGCTCGGTGGTTCTCTCCGGGTACTCCGGCTTCCTCCACCCGTAAAACTGTCACGTCACGATTAGCCATTGTGCATAAGTATGTGACCTTAAACACCAATAAATAAATAAATAAATAAATTAATTACCAAGCATTAATCTTCACTGTGGTTTCTGATCAAGTCTTGGCTGCCTAAATAGGCAGCCAAGACTTGATCTGAAACCACAGTGAAGATTAATGTTTGCTCTAGTGTACTAAATGAAAATGATGAGAGCTATTACATACTTGCAGTGTGTGTTACAAACAGCCGTGACTCCGTAAATTGAAATCTGGCGCATGAATTGAAAAAATAGGCTCCGAGGCTAGAGCGTATTTTGAATAGTCCTGATCGGTCCCTGGAAATATAATAGTTCTAAGGTTGCACGTTTGTGGACAAGAACTCGTGCAAAGAGTTTAATGACATGTTGTTGTTGTCCACCCAGCCGTATACCATTTTGCCACGAATTTCAAAATAGCACGTACTACCCGAGAATGTAAAATTGAATGGGTGACCGACGATTTTCTTTGTGATATGTTGTGCTAGAGAGCCTGGGTTATTGAGAAAACACGCTAGTTTTTGTCTTCCGACATTTTAAAAAAATGCCAAGGTTAACCGAAAATCAGAGATTGCGTGCCATTGGTATGCCTGAGGCTGGGATACCTCCAAATGAGCTCGCTGTTGAGTTCGTCGGAGTCACTGTAGCCACTATTTACCGTCTCAATGGAAGGTACAGAACCACTGGATCTACTGTCGACCGACCGCATTCAGGTCGACCAAGAGTGATGACCCCTGCACAAGACCGACACATCAGGACGTCTCACTTGCGGGATCGCTTCCTTCCGGCGACGAGGACAGTAGCAATTACTCCTGGTAGAACTAAGAATAGGAAATCAGTGCACAAACTGTCTGCAACAGACTCGCTGAACACGGCATCCGAGGTAGGCGTCCATACCACGGACCAATCCTTACCCAACGTCATCGTACCGTCAGAATGGAATAGGTACGTCAGTCAGTGTGTTCGCTGGACTCAGCAGCGTTGGAGCCCATTTCTTTTTAGTTATGAATCACGATTTTGTCTACGGCGCGCTGATGGTAGGGCAAGAGTGTATCGCCGACGAGGAGAGCGGTTTTCTGATGCTTGCGTGCGGGAATGCGACCGTTTCGGCGGGGGTAGTGTAATGGTTTGGACAGGAATTTCCTTGTTCCATCGAACGCAGCTGATCTTCATCGATGGTAATCTGAATGGACAGCGATATAGGAACGAAATTCTTAAAGCTGTTGTTGTCCCGTTGTTCAACTAACGTCGGATTGGAGTTATTCCGGCAAGACAATGCCCGATGTCACGTGGCGCGTATCTGTCGTGACTTTCTTGAGGAGCAGAGCATCGAATGTCTTCCCTGGCCCCCCACTTTCGCCAGATTTTCGCCAATCGAGCATCTTTCTGATCAATTCGACCATCGGGTACGACTTCATGATCTTCAGACATTAGGCGATTTACGTAATGTTCTAAGGCAGGAGTGGACCGCAATACGACAGGGTGACATCCAGGGACTTATCACGTCCATGGGCTGTCGATGTCTTGCCATCCAAGAGGCAAACTGTGGACATACACGCTATTGACTGCATGTGTGAACTTTTCATTTCACCCCATGTCTGAATTTCGACGTCCAGAAGTGACGCTGGCAACAGTAAGGACATGAAATTATTCAAATTCATACAGCTAGACTCGAAATGTGAATTTACAACACTTTGTTTGGGATTAAAGTCGATAATACTAAAAACATTGCTCCTCAATGTTTATTATACTTTCTTTTTTGACTCAGTATACTTCAAGGGGCGACGCGCAGCGAAGTGGCTCCCATCGTCACTCGGTGACGGACTGTACCGAGACCATCACGAAAGAAGGCGAAGTTGTCCGGAACGATCCAACACAACTAACAGAAGAAGCTTGCAGAACAGTTTCTTTGTACTTCAGATTTTTCAATTTTACATAGACAAAGCTTATGACCCCTCGATGGAACAAGCCTGACGATACATGATTATTGAAAAAGAGGCGGGAAAGGGTTGGGTTAGAATACTTAATGGCCATAGACAGGAAGAAGGTAAGTCAGAAAAGAGTTTGTCAGGGCGATTCTTCGGAAAGTAACTGACAGAGGTTTCCTCACAGTATTCCCCGGTGGAACATTCATTGACCCAAACGGTAGTGCGTTTAATCCACCGATCTCCATACAACTGGATTGCTGGAACGCTCATTTGCCACACACTGAATGGAACTTTCATTCACCCAAACTGTAGTGCGTTGAATTCATCGATCTCCATACAGTTGGATTTCTGGAACGGTCATTGGTTACACACTGAAAAGTGCCTCCGCCTCTTGGTAGTGGTGGTGGGGGAGGGGATGGGAGAAGGGGGGGGGGGGGGGGTCGGAAGTTGCGAAAAATGAACAATGCTTTAAAAAAAATCTCGAAGGTTTTTAGAATACCGACGCCTCGCAGTATCCGATATCTTTTTAAAGAATATAATTTGATTTATGCGAAAACAAATATGTTGATGAAGTGGAGATTTTTCGTATCACTTAATATTTACAACATATTTTATTTATTGTTTACAAAAAAACAAGTGTAGAGATTGGAAACTTCATGCAAGGTAAACGTCATGGCGTTTGACGAAGTTAAAGCTGTCTCGCTTCCGTGTAACAGCTTTCACGTCATCAAACGTCATGGATTGGGGGAGTTATTACGTTGATTGACTTGACACCTTCGTGTGGTTTGGGGGGGGGGGGGGGGGGGCAGTTTGAGTGATGACTTTTTTCGCCTACGTTCCAGCAATCCAGTTGTATAGAGATCAGTGGTTTAGTCGCTTCTTTCGATCGAATATGCGAGTCGATTGGTCAATTTTGTTTACGTGCATGCAGACCACAGGCCGATTACGTTCGCCTAACCCAAGTCGATGTCAGTCAGTGGTCACGGTCGGCTCACGTTTTGCGGTTGTGATTGGCTTGCGGACACATGCACCACTAATCGATCAAAAAGAAACTGAAAAGTCAATCGCTATAAAACATACAATTCAAATACAACACTGTACAACTTACGTGGCGTAATTTATTTGGGAGCGCGGTTGGACTTTTTCGAACCTTAGACCATGTTACCGTTCATTCGTCACAATAACGTATATGTTCTAATAAGACCCCAACCATAGCTAAAAACCCACATCGTGAAACGAGCCACGAAACTATCAACGATAACCAGTTTAGTAAATAAAACTCCCATGTACTCCACGACGTCACTGTACAAATAATCAATAAATCAAATAAAGGTCGAGGTTACTCCATCTTAGTTCAAATTGTAAACTGATTTGAAATTTATACAATACATCATTCGGAACATCGTCTGCTCCACGTGTGCAAAATCTAGAAAAATGAAGCGGTTTTCAAGTTACTCCCTTGAGGAAATAATTTCGCGTGATGACGTCAAACGGTAACATTTGCTACTGGAGCGGTAAACATTGGGGAAAAAAATACAACGCGAGCTTTCGTCCAGTCAGAGGGCGAGGATTTCAGTCTTATTGGAACATAGTTTTATAGACTACGTTATAGTCAATGCTAACGTATTATAGTTGCCAGCATCATACATAATTAAGGTCGCACATTTTGACCATGTATCATAAGGTATGATCTTCATTTATTTTTAAATCCCGTTATGGTGTGATATTTTATTTCATATATTTTATTTTAATTTATATTATACTGTTCGAGTTTCTCAAATCTGCCAGATATCTATCACTGACATTGCTCAAATGCCATATACAAACTTAAGTCGACGAATTGCATGGGCGCAGATATTTTAACTTGCATTAATGTCTCTGGAAGTTATATGTAATGTCTAATCTCAAATAGGTCTCAGACCACTTGATTCCAGAACAACATCTCTTCAAGATTAGTAAGTGATAAAAAACCTCCAAGAAAATAAATTGCAAATGTCCCAAAAGCACCCAAAACACACACCAGGACTAGCGTCCGCAATTATTTAATGACTCCCTCCGCCTCATCTGTGACAGCTGAATTTGTGAGAACGTAGTCATCACTAGTTAGCAATGGATTTCATATCGGAAGTTCGGAGGTACAATCTTCACCCACATCATCTGCATTGTGCTCTTGGGTTTAGATGATCTCCATTGAGTCTTCAGTGTATATCGAAATTTGCAAACGGAGTTCAATTAGCATTGGGCCGAGCTTTAGCGAGGTCCAAAACTAATTTACTGGACGACGTTCGTAAATTTCTTCATAAACTACGGACGAGTTGAGGATTATATTTATTATATGATCCAAAACTCCACAAAAGACACTTAAATACATTAAAGCGAGATTTCTGTTAACCCTTTACCCAACGTAACGGCCCAAACCGGCTAGAGCTATTCTAAAAAATCGCCATAACATAGGTTATGACCCCTCGTTGGAACGAGCTCGCCGTGCTCGTTCCAACGAGTGGTCATAACCTATATTTTTGAGACAAAAAATGAAATGAAAGTGTCAATTACACTGTAGCTCAACTTGTTAAGACATGTGCATGTATAGTTTGTGACACAGCAATGACAAACATCTAGGTAATGACCTGATAACAAAGGTACATATAAAGTATTATAATGGTCTGTACATAAATACTGACCGTAGCCTGTAACAAATGTATAGGTAAAGTATTGTAAAGGTGGGTGACAGTCAGATGCTAAACTAGAAAAGAAATCTTTGAGTCCCAGAGTGGGTCTGACTGAACCCCAAAATATTTGTTCTCATAGCACAGTGATAAGAAAGGCACCCCAAAACACACTCGTTCCTGTCCCAAGGTGATAACAAAGGTACCCAAGAAGTTTCGTGAAGATCAGTTCATAAGTACGAGCCGTATAGAAGTTGTGACAAAAAACTGATTGGACCTAATTTCGGTACAAAATGGCCACTGGCAGCCATCTTGAATTTTGGACTGCACCCAGAAACACTCGTTCTCGTCCTAGGGTGATAACAAAGGTACCCAAGAAGTTTCGTGAAGATCGGTTCATAAATACAGCCTCTAACCCGAGCCGTATTGACATGTGCACTTACTGTGTACAAGTAGCACTGAATAAATCAAAGCTCATCTAATTTGCATAATTTCTGCACGAGAAAAAAACTCGTACTATATGTGATGTATTCCATGTTACTAAACATTCGTACAAAAATTTATTCAAATCAGAACTTTCATACAGAAGTTCTGTACAAAAAACTGATTGCACTAATTTTGGTACAAAATGGCTGCTGGTGGCCACCTTGAATTTCGGATCGGACCCCAAAACACTCATCCCACGGTGATAACAAAAGTACCCAAGAAGTTTCGTAAAGATCGGTTCATAAATACGGCCTCTAGCCCGAGCCGTATTGAACTGTTGACGGACAGACGGACGACTGGCCATGACATAAGCTCAAATTTGACTTACGTCAAAGTTGAGCTAAAAATTAGTCATTCACGAATTTTTTTGCAAGTGTCGTCTCCTTTTCATGTTAGGTAAAGGGTTAATGCACCTCGAGCATTACTATTTCAATGAACTCAAAGAAGGGTCAGATCAAATAAAAAAAGACATTTGAGTCCAAATGCCTTAGTTGGAGCTCTGTGTCGCAGTCTACCATAGCGCACGACACGTTGATGCTACAACCTGCTTGTATTAGGCTAGTGAGGTAGAGAGTCTGACATACTCGTCGCTGCTCGGTGTTGTTTTCCACGATTACTATACAAACAAACAAACAAACAAAAAAACAAGTAGGCTGAAATCTATACACGGCTAACAACAAGATTGATCCCTCTTTGAAGAATTAAGCCTCTTGAAATTAACATGAATAATCAAGAATTTAATCATAATCATATTAAAAACTTCTGAACCGAGTTCACTAAAATCGATCTGCGCCAAAATGTACCGACACTCAGACCGATTTTTGTGAACGACGTCCACAAATTACATCTTGAATCGTGATGAATTTGAGATTACGTTAATTAAATAGTGTGTAATTAACCCTTTACATAACGTATCGGATAAAACCGGCATGCGCTGTTAAAAAAACCCTAACGAAATTTTATTGTTCTTTCAATTTTTCCCCGGAAACATTGCTTATGACCCCTCATTGAACGAGCTCGTCAAGCTCGTTTCAATTAGGGGTCATAAGCCATATTTGTTAGGAAAAAAATGAAATTTTTGAATTACTCAGGTGTTTTTTTGCAATTGTAGCTGCTATTCGTATCAAGCAACAGATAATGAAATACGAGAGACGATTAATTCAATTCTACGTACGAAACCAACTCACTCACAATGTTACGTCGTCCTCTTACGTCACGCATTTATTAGACGTGTTGAGAACGGCATTTCAATAATGAGCTATTTCATAGTGATTATGTGATAAATATTAGTTCGTCCAACATGGAAGTTACTTACACTGTATATATCATATTAGGTCACTTATAAACTTCGCCGTATATCATTGTAACTAATAGCATAGTTCAAAGTTGTGTTGTCATGCAAAGTCCTTGAACAGTCGACAATAAAAATGATGCTCAGTTAAAAAATCGCTGGAGAAGTTTTATTATTTTCAATTTTTCCTCGAGCTCGTTTCCAGCAGGGGTCATAAGCCATGTTATTGAGACAAAAAAAAAATGAACTTTTTAATTATTCAGGTGTTTTGCAATGTTCGTTTGCTATTCGTATCAAGTAAACAGTTAATGGAATATAAGAGACGATTAATTTAATTCTTAAGAAACCAACCCACTCACAATGTTACGACGTCGATGTTGTCTTCTGATGTCACGCGTTTATTAAACGTATTGAGGGAGATATTTCATGGTGATTATGTGAGAAATATTAGTTCGTTCTCACCCAGCATGGAACTCACTTACACTATATATACCATTTTAGGTCACTAACAAACTTTGCCGTATATCATTGTAACTAATAGCATAGTTCAAAGTTGTTGTGATGCAAGGCGTTAAGCATCTTTGAGTACTCGTCTCTAAAATATTGTCTCCTGAATGACAAAGAATATAAATGTTTTGCATATTAGATAAAAGCAACAGCTGGTGACCTCATTCCAATTTTCCAAGAAGGTAAATGCAAAAGGGCATTTAACAATGTTGATATTTTTACTGAAGGAAGATGAGACACCGAGGAGTCCTTGAATACGAACTTGTGTGAGTAGGACAAACTTAAGAGACTTTGTCGGGTTCCCAACCTTGAACGAGTTTGGAAACCAAAGTGACGAAGGCTCTTGCCTCTTGGGGCTCCATACTCGTTGCTCGAAACATATTATTACCCAGCTCGCACCTTTACACATTGTATCAAATACTAACCGAGAACTGTAAATACTTGTTCCATTATGATATATTCGCAGCATCTTGTTCGGCATCATAACATTGTGGTAGTAAGCATCCTTCTCGTTCGGAAAGAATAAATCAGGAGTCCACAACTGTTCAACAGTCTTGGAATCAAATTCCACGTAAATTGTTCTTCCAAAATCCAGTGATCGAACAAGTTGGTGATTATTCCACCGAAGTTCCATTAACACATTTACTTTAAAATCCTGAAAGTAAAAAAGTATATAAACATTATAATATTCATTGTCCCTACATCCCGATAAATTCTGTCTTTTGATTGGTCAGAATGCCTTGGACAAATAGCCATGGCAAAGGGTGCGCCCAGCATCCAAGGTATATGAGAGCGCGCAACATCCAGGGTATAAGCGCACGTGAAACATCGGGGTATATGGCTTTGCGCTTCCGCTCGCCTCATTACAAAACTCGAACCAAAAAAACCCGAAAAGAGTCACAAATATCATCAGATTTCCGACAATACAATCATAAAAATAAAATAAGAGCAAATAATTCCTCCCCTGAGTACCAACGTGTTCTATATGCCAGTAGGCACATAGAACATATTGGAACTCTGGGAACGATATATCAACAAAATACTGTTTACTCGTTTCCTTAACGACCCAAGGGATGTAACTCTATCTGTTGTCTTTTGCGATCACAAAAACAAAATTATTATCACGAATTTGGTCCAAATGATTGTAGAGCTGAGAAATGCGTCCACAAATTTATTTCCACTAAGTTGTCCCTATATCCCGATAAATTCTCCCTCGGTGTTTAAAAACCGACATCAAGGTATTAAATCTCCATATAGCATACATGTTGGCGGAGATAACTTATATTAATACCTCGATCACTAATTTGGCAAAACGGAAAATCATATTTATCAATCCACAAATAAAGTTGTGCGCGAGAAAAACAATAATCCGCACTTCCGAAGCCTGTCTTCCCTGATATAGTGCGGCCGCCGTGAACTGGTCATTTTCCACGGGTGGGCAATATTTCCACGAACGCAATAATATTAGATTCCAAACACTACTTATAGGAATAATCATCAAAACTTTAAATAATGAAGCACAGTGTACAACCCGATGCTTCATTAATTAAAATTTTGCTGATGATGATCTTTATTACCTGGTAAACGCATGCGTGGACATCACTACCCACGCGTGGATTACGACCTGTCCCCGGCTACTGTACTGTAACAATGTTCATGCTCGCCAGAATATTTTTTGTGCCATCTGGAATGTTTGTATGGTGCAAAATAAATTTTTTGGTCGCCAAATGGAAGATTTTAGTACCAAATGGATTCTGGTTCGAACAAAGTAACCATGTATCGTCCTTTGAGGGCAACAAGGCGCCATCTGCAATGCTAAAGCATTGCATATAGTGCCTTGTTTCACTCAAAAGACGATCTTTTAATTTAGAATAACCTGGCTCATTTTAGTATTTTAGTTGCAAAAAGAAACACAAATGATTAAAATATAGATAAAAAACAATAAATAAATAAATAAATAAATAAATAAATAAATAAATAAATAAATAAAGCTATTATCAACGTTTATTAAAATAATATGATGGTTATTATTTACTCATTGTTAATTCACCCCAAATAAAAAAGCAGCAAATAATTTATTATTTTCCAGAAGGCTTATTAAAAAAAATAATCAAGACAAAAACGATTAAGTAACAAAGAAATGTTTTGATAAGAATCAGATTCAATGGATAAACTGCTAATCAGATGACCAAAACAAAGAGCAATGATTACAACTGTTACCAATAGATTACCTTACTCTTTGCACAGTGATGTCAAATATCGAAGCTTCAAAGAGCAATATTTTTACCTTTTTACCACAATGAAAATAGAATTTAACCAATTGAATCTAGTTACACAGAGCTCACTGAGGTCTGTCGACCAGGAAAGAATCGGTTATATTCTCAGTTGCAGTATGGAAAGCCCTTGCGGCATAAAATTTCAGAATTTGGACATCAGTGTACAGAGAATTTTATAACATGGTTACCTATTCTACTATATATGAAAAGCCTATGTCGTATATTTTAGCTTTATACACCAACCGCTGTGAACACGCCAGCAATGGGATTTCAATAATTAAAATTTACACCTACAGTGGAACTACATCCTTGACCTTTGGTGACGTCGACTTGAATGCGAACTTGTCTAAATTTATCGCACGTAGCCTCGCGAAGAGTGAAATGGAAGTGGCAATTATTTTTTACGTTTTTAAATGAGTTTACCCCATAAAACACCCAAAATTAACAAACATGCATTGTCTCATGTTAATAAAACATCCATAACTCGAAATAGTATGTTATTATGTTATTAAAATGATAAAGGCCCTGTTTCTTTTTCTATTTCGTTTCGGTGATCAAATTGACAGCGGAAGTACCGCCCACCGATGCTCATGTAAACAAAAACGAATTCGCACTAATGACGGGCTGCTGCTCCGTAAAATCGAGAAAAGATAATAGCGACTCTTAATAATCTGACGATCATGGTATAAATAAAATATACCCAAAGTAGCTTTGTGTACCAAATGTTCACCACTCGTGGTGAAGTGGGGTTAACCGCGCGCCAAAGGCTCGCGGTTAACACCACTTCACCACTCGTGGTGAACGTTTGGTACACCAAGTTACTATGGGTATATTCTATATGAAAACGACGCACTGAAATAATACACCACAAAGCCTTTGAGAGCTACCAAAAGCCTATTTTTTATACCATATGCTGTATTTGTGGCCCCATACGAATTTTAGTGCAATTAGCACCATTGACACCGAACAACGTTAACACTGCCTGGTAATAAGTTTATTGACAATGCGTTTTATTACACATTACGGCCTGCTCTCAAAGCAGAATAACTTTCTTTGTCTTTTAGGCTTCATTTGAAGTCTTTGTTAGCAAGATTTTCGTAAATATGAAACACGCGCGACATGCCGAAAACCGTAACAGAAAAGCTAAGATCTGAATGGAGGACAATTGAGCTGTTTCTCGTACATAGACTTTATCAACAACTTGTCACGTGAGGGGGTGGGGGGGGGGGGGGCATGCGACGCCATTATGTCCAAAACAATGAACACATGTGAAGAGGGGTGGAGAGGCAACGAAGACAGTTGCCGTCAATCGCTTTATATTTCACTCAATTCCTAACGTAAAACGCAACTGTGCAAACACCTAAATGGCCAGTGTTGACAATACTTTATTAATTCAATATATTTTATCAATGTAGTTAGAATGTTAGATTTTCGTTCCGATTAAGCCTGGAAATAAGCAATCTGTTCCCAGAGGGTGAATTTGTGGATGCTATACCACACAGTGGACTATAATTCCCCGTTTCATCCTTTGGGTACCTCTTTCTGTTATGGCCTGAGACCTTGATTCAGATTGAGGTTCACAGAGGGTAAATTTAGTAATTCTATCCTGCTGTGCAGGATAGCATCACCACATTCACCCACTGGGAACCTCATTCTGCAGATGGCAGTCGCTTTATTTCCAGACTTGGTAATGGTAGGTCATAGTTTTGTTTTGCAAAGTAACGAAAATGCGCAACTTGATTCAAGCAACGAAAATACGCAACTTGATTCAGGATATACGCAGTCATATTTCAATGTTACTCCAGCTGAAGTTTCGCTTTCAGTTCGGATTTACCATATAATTAATATATACTGACGGAAAAAAGAAACGCAAGTTCACTTTTCGTAAGAAAATTTTTATCCATAGACCAAATGTTATAACACTTGACTCATAACTATCACAGTGTGCTGTCTAAAGAGTCTTTGGTTCCACGTGCGACGCTGCATGCTTTCAACAGATTTTTCGACAAAGCGTGTACCCAGGGAACTCCACGTGATATGGGCTTGAAGACCATACCAAATCGAAGGTTTGAACAGTACACATCGATTGCACAACATTCCATTTCAACTCGATTGAAATGCAAAATTCCGCGAATGTCCGAAGTTGATAGGGGTAGGGCTATTGCTCTAATTAGGCAGGACAAATCGCAACGTCTCGTCGCTCAGCAATTTGGGGTGCATGAGTCAACGATAGCTCGTTTAGTTGGGCGTCTTGGAGCCACAGGAAGATTAGCTAACCGTCCCAGGAGCGGACGTGCGCGTTACTCAAGATAGAGGCATACCTCTCTCACACCTCCGTAACCGATTTCAGACGGCGACGGAAACTGCAAGTCAGTTTGTAGGCCCTCATGGTCGCCGAGTGTGTCCAAGAACAGTTAGGAATCGGTTGCGGAGTTCCATTTAAGGCCACGACGTCCCTACGTTGGTTCACAACTTATACCCAGGCGACGTTAACGTCGATTGCAATGTCTGCCGGCACATGCACCAAATCGGTTTCACTTGGCCCACTGAAGACCTGTGTTATGCACTGATGAGTCTCGGTTCACGTTTTACAGGCCAGATAGACGACAACGTTGCTATCGACATCGAGGTGAGCTATATTCTGACCCGTGCGTTAAGGAAAACGACAGATTCGGGGGAGGGTCTGTTATAGTTTTTGGTGGAGGGGATTTCTCATGGCGTGAAAACACCTCACGTGGTCATCCAGGGCAATCATGCAGCCGTGAGATATCGGGATCAGGTCCTTATCCCTCAACTTATCCATGCGCATAACCTTACGTTGCAGCAGGATAATGCGAGGCCGCATGTTGCTAGGGTTTGCCGTGACTTCCTAAACCAAAGCAATGGCCCAATTCTCGACTGGCCACCCTACAGTCCAGATTTGTGCCCACCGAGCTGGACAGAAGGGTCAGGAAGCGCGTAAAGGTCCCAAACAGCGTCGCTCAGCTCGCGCAGGCCCTTCTTCAGGAGTGGAATAACATCCACAAAGGACCATAAACAACTTGATGAGGTTAATGGTAAGGAATATTAGAGTGGGAACTGAAGCCCGCTATTGATTTTGATCAGGAAATGGCGTAGGGTACCCACGTTTGAACGATGTCCATGCAAACGCCGTCTGTTATTACAACAAAAAACTCGTCAAAATTTAATCAGTAATGAAGAAATAACATCAAATCCATTATATAAACGGATAAGCGCTTAATATAACAATATCGATTTATTTAACTTTTGAGTCGAGCTCACGTTACCCAATTTCTGACTGACAACGATTGGCATGGCAAATATTCCAGGTGTAAATTGTTTTGGAAACAAAGGTCATGCAGGAGTGGGTGTTGACAGGTTCGGTATAAGCAATGCATGTAATGGTATGCGGTATCGCCAACAATGAAAATCGCGGTTCACATTTTTATCTCGGTTTGCAGTAATAAGGCTAGACTTTATTTAAAATTGATGAACTGCACGCAAGCGTGTCGAAGATGAACGAGCGTGGGCGGGGGTATAAAAGTGATTTGTCCCAAATGTGTTGGTTCAAGTCTCGACTGTATAAATAATTCCAACTACATGTTTAGGGTATGCCTCCGTCGAATGCATGAATCCTCGATGTAAATTGGAATGTTAGCCCGTAAGGATTATAGTTCAAAACTTGGGAGTTCTAGGAAATTTAATTTTTGGTAAAAATATTTAGCAGTCGTGACGCATGAAGGTTGCTAATTTCTCATTTAATTAGTACGCACCGTATTCCAATTTGATATGCAATATTACAATTTGTACTTATTGTAGAAGTTAATTTTAACACAAATGGTCAAACGTAGGCCCCTATGAATATGGATTTTTCTTCGACTCGACTTTCGAATCGAACTTGCCAAAAAAAATGTTCGAGTCGACCGAACATCGAATTCGAACCAAGTTAACCGAAACTAGGTGTCCAAATGCGGTTTCGTACGCGATATTTCCAGTTTAAAATAGCCACATTAGGATTGTTTTGGCGTTACACTGATGATTTATCTACATATTCATGCTAACAATCAGCAGTTCGTACGTTAACAATACAGCACACTTGAAAGTATGGTTGAATAGGAGACAAAGAATCTGTATGTACGTGCGATTGCTTTGCTATTTAAGCTTGGCACCGTCCGGTTTTCTTTATCTTGAAGCGATGGACGCTTCTTGCTGAAGTGTACCAGAGGTGAGATGTGGTCCATGTCGCTTGGGTGTTGTACGAAGTCTTACATCTGTTACACGTGCATGTAGCCGTAGCTTTATTCACTGTAAAATATGGGTGTATTAGCGATGTTCCATGTTGACGATGTGTGCATGCGGTTCGCGCTCAATTTCTCCCATTGTTTTGACAATTCAGCCAGTATTAAATGTACGAATGTTCGTATACCAAGACATTTCTTGATAAGATTTTTATATTCGTGATTTATTTTCGACTCGAATTCAACTCGAATTTGTTGATCGACTCGACTTCGACTTCAACAATCGAATATTCGCGGCGGCTTATAGTCAAACGCGTAATTTAACAATATCAATTTATTTAACTTTTAAACCTAGCTCACGTTAACCATTTTCTGACAACGATTTTACACTGCAAATTTATTTATTTGTTTGTGTTTAAGATTATATATCTCTGAACAATGACTAATCGTGACCGCAACATGGATGTAAAGTCAAGTCTATCTAATTATTTATACCCTATTTGCCCATTTTAATGGAATTCCACCCTTAGCATTGGTGACTGGGTCCTATTTGAATAGTAAAATCGTGCTCGTTTGTCACTGTAAACAAGCATTGCTTCACTTCCCGGTGTCCCCATGGGGATGCACTGTAAATATTCCGCGTGTAATTTATTTTGGAAACCAAGGTCACTAAGGTCACGTATGCCCTCCCCCCTCACGTAACCCACAGCAGCCTGAGTCGGGTATCACAGTTCTAAATTTGTATGGATGAATGTGTGTGTAACAAAAGTCTAATTATCAAATCTTGTCTCGTAAGAAAGTACATGATTACGAGCAAGAGCGAATGGATGTCTCAGCCTCCAGTCCAGACAAAAATATCCCAACTGGAAAAATCATTGAGGTGGGGTTTTTTGATGAGGTGAATCGTATAGTGCAAACTCGACACTTCCCAATACTTTATTTAATTTTCACTTTATAGTTCGGAAATATTTCATAACAAGCAATGTCGAGCCCGGTCAATCCTTGGATGGGTGACTGTTCGGCGATTGATTCGGGTGCTTCCCGTGGAAGTGGCTGGTGTGCGATCAGCGAAGTTTGAATGTGTGATTCTGCGACGTAGCATCACGTGCCAGCTGTGAACGTTGGGAATGTTCACCAATACTACGCAATCCACACCGTACCTAGGTGAAAAATATGGACATGTTGAGGTGCTTGCTCTGTGTGCCCGTCTGTGGAGCACTGGCAGTATGCTTCGTTGAGCTGAGCTGAGAATGTCA
The DNA here is from genome assembly GCA_031216915.1 of Pictodentalium vernedei. NCBI lineage: Eukaryota > Metazoa > Mollusca > Scaphopoda > Dentaliida > Dentaliidae > Pictodentalium > Pictodentalium vernedei. The sequence goes on along the minus strand of CM062297.1, from coordinate 442,419,075 downwards.
TAGAATGAACAAAGGGTGTGAACACCTGTGATACGGGGTAATAATGTTAGTCAGAGAGCACTGCGGTGGATTCTAGACGTTAACATTGCATTATTATTATTATTATTATTATTATTATTATTATTATTATTATTATTATTATTATTATAACAAGAACGACGTTAACCTCATGTTACTTGCGAGCACTACTGTATTCACAAAAGCGGACAGAAAATTTAAACCAGTGGGACCAATACTATAAAACTTTACAATTGTATTTTCTGGAATTGTATTATCCAGTTATGACTTTGAATGGGTAAAAATGAACCATTAGCATTTTCAAAGATCTGGCAATTTGCCAGTTGGCAAATTGCCATATCTTTTAAAATGCTAATGATTCATTTTAGTCAGTTATATTAATAGGCAGAAAATAGAATTCTAGAAAATACAATTGTAAAAGTTTTATAGCATTAAAAGATATAGCAAATTGCCATATCTTTTAAAATGCTAATGATTCATATTAGTCAGTTATATTAATAGGCAGAAAATAGAATTCTAGAAAATACAATTGTAAAAGTTTTATAGCATTGCCTCCAGGTCACGACGCACTCGAAATTATCTATCTGCTTTCTTCCTCACAACATTTGAATATTACAAGTCGAAATAGAAATGTGAGAAAAGTATATCTCAGATGCGATTTTCGTTTCTTATTCTTGATACGGTCTCGATTTCGAAGTATTTTATTCGTGAAATCTCGACCCGCTTTTGTGACTCAGATCACAAGCTGATCGATAAAGAGGCCACTTTTGGGATCACAGAACTGTACATTTCGGCCGCCGTGGACTGATCGCTTTCCACGGGTGGCCAATATTTTCATGGACTCAATAATATTGGATTCCAAACACTAATTATACGGTCACGATTAGCCATTGTGCAGAAGTTTGTGACCTGAAACACAAATAATTAAATAATAAATAAATATAAACACTAAGGTTCCGCTCCACAATTTCGCACTATTGCACAGGGGTGAAATTCTAAAGAAAGTGCGTATGTTGAAACTAAGGCCATGTAAAATAGAGATATATTTTTAGTATCAGATATATGATTACATTAGGCTTTTTGTAGGACAAGAGAATTTGAAGTTTTGGTCCCAAAGTTGGAATCTGATACATAGGGGTAAATTACCAGATGAATTATGGGAAACAGTGGCTTCGAAAAATTGGCTATTTTTTTAAATGTAATTTTTACACGGGTTTGTTACCAGACAGGTAACTAAAAAATGAGACGGAAACATATAATTTTTTTTTGCATTTTAGAAACAAGGGATGCTCTGCTCCTGGGGTGGGTAGGCGGGATTGGTGGGAAAATTCTGCTTTTGAGGCTGCCAGGTGGCTGAAAATGACTGGTTTCGGTATTTTTTCAGGCAATTTTCCAGGTTGAAGTCTTGCCTTTGACAATAAATAATTCCACCCACATTCACATTGTTTATTTCTACTTAGTCAGATAGTGTTATATGTTTTTTTGTGGATTTGGGAAATGTAATACATGTAATGGGTTTGATAACTAAGTTACAGGATATTTGCATTTGAAGAGAGTGTATGGCATGTCACATTTGGAAATGCCTGGAAAACTGTGGAGCGGAACCTAATTATAGGAATAATCATCAAAATTTAATTAATCAAGGAGGAGTGGGGCGCAGTGGCGTTCTCGTCAGATCACCCAAGTAAAGCAACGTCGAGACCGGTTAGAACTCGAATGGGCGATCGATTCGGACTCCCGCGTTGTGTCCTTGGGCAAGGCACTTAACCCCGATTGTCCGCATGGGGGCACGATGACGCCGTGTACTAAGGCGTACTGCACGTCGATGGTGCGCAAGTCTTCAACCAATCTAACCCTGCCTGTGCTGCAGCGCGGAGTTACGATGTTGGAGAGCTGGCAGCTGCTCGTCGTTGCTCGGTGGTTCTCTCCGGGTACTCCGGCTTCCTCCACCCGTAAAACTGTCACGGTCATGATTAGCCATTGTGCATTAGTATGTGACATTAAACACAAATAAATAAATAATAAATTAATGAAGGATACAACCCTGTGCTTCATTAATTAAAATTTGGTTGCTGATTTTTATTACCTGGTAAACACACGCGTGGATATCACTGCCCACGGGTAGACTGTACTGTACTATACTGTCATTTGGAACAAACTTTGGAATCAATATTTTTCAAAACATCCGTCGTACTGTATGTAACTCTGATGCAAAATACTAACACTTTACAGCATTATTAACCCTATACCTCACATGAAAAGCAGACGACACTTGCAAAAAAAAATCTTGAATAACTAATTTTTCCATTTTTTGTCTCAGAAACATGGGTTATGACCCCTCATTGGAACGAGCTCGACGAGCTCGTTCCAAATAGGGGTCGTAACCTATGTTTTTGAGACAAAAAATGAAAAAAATAATGAAAATTAATTGTCGATTTTTGTGAATAGCGCTGGCCGGTTTTGGCCGTTACGTTGGGCAAAGAGTTAATAGTCTACGTGAGATGCGCCCCGCCCAGACCTTCCTGAAGTCATATGAGGTAGGACTGAATGGGGGCGGGGTGTTGCATAGACAAATGACACTGCTTCGAGTTTCTGATATAAACTGCGATGCCGGTATGACCGGACAAAATGTCCATGGACAAAATGTTCATGAACCTTGTGTCTTTGGAAAAAATGACCATGAACATAATGTCCATTATTACCACTCAATCTATAAGTTACTAGTCGATTAACATAAGTTTGGAGGCCCGTTAAAACACCATAATTTCAGTGACGTCATTCGACGGAGCCGGGCCGCGGGCTATAATGGTATAAATAGCCATTAGCGGCTCGCCTCCCGGCTATTTTTAGATTCCATGGTCTAATGAATTATTCCCATTCGGATGACGTCCCTTTGTATTTCTGAACTGAAGTCGAACGCACGATCGAAACAGAAATATCGAACCGACTTTAGTGAAATGAAGCACTATCAGCTGGAAACAAGTTTCATTGCACTGTGAATCGGTCGCACTCTAAGTATACTGATAAAATCATCGTTCGTTCGTTACAACGGCCTGGTAATAATGGTAATAACATGATTGTTGTCAGGCATCACGATTCATTAGCGGCCCTGCAGCAATGATAAACAGCCCTTGGGCTTATTAACGGCCATCGACTTCGTCTAGGGCCTTTAATAAACCCTCGGGCTGTTCATCATTGCTGCAGGGCCGCTAATGAACCATAATGCCCTCCAAAATCATGTTATTGTTATATTAACCCTTTACCCAACGTAACGGCCGAAAACGGCCAGCGCTATTCACAAAATTCTCCATTCAATTTTGATTATCTTTTCATTTTTTGTCTCCAAAACATAGCTCATGACCCCTCATTGGAACGAGCTCAATGAGCTCGTTCCAATGAGGGATCATAAGCTATGTTTTTTACGCAAAAATCAAAACAATTAGTGCTTCAAGAATTTTATTTGCAAGTATCGTCTGCTTTTCGTGTTAGGTAAAGGGTTAATTATACATATATAATCAATAGATAATTGAGTTGGAATCTTCTAATAAAGCACAGATTTTGAAATAAATCTTGATGTTCTCCATAAAATAAACAGTTCTGTTTTTTCGTTCACGAATATTCATGAAACTTCTTTACCAACAATTCAACTTTATTTGACATTTGATGTCGGCATGGCATCCTTGTAATGTTTACTTTGGAAATTGAATCTTCAAATATATACGTTTGCCATGGCAACGGAAAAAATACACAATGGTTTGAGACAAATTTGCATTACGCTGTTGACCAATATTAATTTATATATAATTGCAAAATTTCAGAAATCAGATCCACGGAATGTCTGCCTTCTGTATGTGTTAGTTTTAAAGCAAGTGAAAGTCGTTTCCTCAAAAAGTGGGTTTTTAAAAAAAATGGATCTTTGAGCCGCGTTTTCACCTTAAAGTAGGAGGGGTAGGTTGTCTTCCTTCGGTATACAGTACGTGGAGAGTGTATTGTCACTAAATCACCCATAGAGTGGAGATTCCACCTAAGCAAAAATTGCAAATTTGTTGCAAAGCTTAATAAGCACAAGCAAAATTCCAGCCAGTTGAACCCGGCGGTCCATTAGCTGAGGCATTGCTTGTGTTTTTGTCCATATGTACATAATTTGAAAGTGATACTTTGGGTGATAACTCCACTCCACGGGTGATTTAGTTACAATCCACTCTCGAGGTACTGTAAGACTAGAAACAAAATTTTTACTAATCATTTTTCAAAGATTTAAATGTCTATTTGAATCAACTTAAAAGATATTACAGGATTCCAGGACCTCCTGTTTTTGTGTTTACATGGTAACCAGGATGATAATAAGGAATAAATCAGTATAAAACATAGTCCAGTACAAAGTGGTCACTGTTATTTATATATGTACTGCATTCCGATATTATGCTAATTTCTATTTCTGTGAACATTCCTGCAAAACATTGAGAAAAAAATGTGGGAAGAATAACATAGAAGAATAATAATTCAAATCGTTCAATTAGGCCAAGCAAAATTAAATAATTGATCCTCAGGCATTTTTTTAAGCGAATGAGAGAGGGCGCTTTTTACTTTTATTTTTTATTCCTGATGGAATGGTCGTCAATGCCTAAAATCCAGTTGTGAGAGCTTAAAATTAAATACCAGAGCTTCCATGTTGATTTGATCGATAGTTTTTTTTGTAACAGTGATCATACAACACAAAATATATATAGAGCAACTAAAATGGTGATAAAAAATAAAAAGGAGTTTTTTAACAGGTTGAGTGCCAGAAGCCAGAATCAGACCTTTCAAAAAAAAAAAAAAAAAAAAAAAAAAAGAGGGTACCAGTACAAAAGCCAATATTTTCTTTACCCATGTTTCGTATTCAGTCGAACGTAAATAATAGTTTGTTTACACAAATTTGTCCTATTACAAATTATTGGAGAGTGCCTGTTGGAACTCTCCAATAATTTGTAATAAAACAATTTTTGATGAACCAATTTAGACCACTAAAACTAATCTAGCTCTCAACCAGTTAAATAAATATTTATTTTGTTCATACATATGAGAATCGTGTCGCTTTTCGCGAAGAGAATAACGATACTGTATCAATGTATACGACATTTTGCATCGCAAATCGGGATGTGATACCGCAAAAATCACACCCTATGATAATTATATATATTTTGAAGTTTGCCTGCAAAATAAATATGACGAACGCTGTCGAAAAACGAATGCGCCGGTGCCTGAGTATCAAAAGATTAATTTTCTTTAGCCTTACATAGCTTTAACATTGCAGATGGCACCTTGTTCCACTCAAGTGACGATATTGGGTTCGGTGGAAAGTTCGAGAGGAAAGTGACATATTGGTTTGTGCGCCAGATCTGTGGTCGAGATGATGAGGTATTTATCCCGATCCGCGTCACTTGTGAAGTGCTCGTGAGCATGGCGCTTGTCCCCGCTTGGTCAAATGAGAGCACGGTGGCAGAATGTACCTTCAACCAATGCGACGTGGACTCGAGCCTAGCCTGTGCTCGTTAGTACGTTGGAAAGTCTAAATGTTGCTCGCTGCTTCGCGACAGTTCACTCAAGGTATTCGGGCTTTCGCCACATACCTGGATATCCTTCAACCAACAGAAAAAATATCCACCAAAATACCGCCAGTGTGAGTTGCAATGGGGTGAGGCATATAACTTGTGGCTCAGAGGGTCTACGACTCTTACCCACCCTCCCAAATCCAATTCAGACAAATGATTAACAACTTTGCGATAAAACATCAATTTGTATTTCAATTGAATATTATAAATAAATTTCAATGAATGGTTTAAAAAAACCGCCCAGCACACATTTAAGAAATGGGTCATTATACTAATGTTCTCGACCGCCAGGCTGAACATCAGAGGATGCTTGAGCTTACATCACCGGAATATAAGTCTGTTGATTTTGGCAGGCGGGATGTGCAAAATTCACAAAGAATGTCAATAATGAGATTACAAAAGCCGCATTGTGTACCTAATTTAGGCAGACGAAGGGATAAGAAGAAGTATAGACCTTCTTGGCTACCTACTTTCCACAGCGCCAGAAGCTTTTTTCTGTTTTTTACAGGGGGGGGGGGGGGGGGGGGTCTTCCAAAAAATTCCGGACACAAGGCCTAAAATATTTTTTTCACCACCCACCCAGCCACGTGCAAAAAAAATATTTTTTTCCTCTGACCACTTGGACACCCACCCCACCACCTTTATTTTTTCAGTGTATCACCACAGTGGGTAATGAAAATTATTGCACCGAGCTTCCAGTTGTCAATTCTTGCCTTAATTTGAATCCTAATCTGATAACTGTTTTTTCACATCTTTTTGTTCTGGTGGTTCTAATACCTGTTGACAGAACTTTCAGTTGAGCATTTGTAATTCATGCATTTCAATAATATGCCTATATACACTATGGCGTAGTGTATACTGGCATATTATTGAAGTGCATGAATTACAAATGATGAACTGAAAGTTCTGTCCTCAATGCTCTCATAATAATTATCATTCATGTGACCTGACTACAGGCTAAGTGTCTAGGCTTGAGGTTTCAGCCAATTGTCATTACTCAAAAGATAGTAGATAGCGTAGGAAAGCTGAAAATCTGTCACTTAACACTATTGTAAATCTCACTGTCCGTCCTGGTCCGTCTCCAAAAAAAATGTCAGCATTGACTTCTGCATATAAAAGCATATAATGTTAGAATTAGACTATTTTTGTGAACATCAAATAGAGGATTAAAATAATCTTCTTTTGCTGCATAGTATTATGCTCAGCTACTCATCTATATACTCTGGCTCAGTCAGGGTCAGTTTTCAATTCAAATATTAACTGTAACTTTTGTTTCATGTTTTCACGAGATAGCCAGACAAACCCTCCGTGAAAACCCTGGTACTGTCACTATGAGCTTGAATTAAGTAAGTGGGGTTTTATATCAAAGATGCACAGTGAGAATTTTCATTAGTTTCAGGTTACAAGAGGTCTACTCAGAGAAACTGGGCATTTAGATTATTTTCCGTAAATTTTTTACATTATTTTAGATGTTCTGCTAAACACATTGCTACTCATTGTAAAATCCAAATTGTGACGTGATGATTCAGCTATGAAAATTATGTTAACCATTCCCAAATTACAATTCATAAATTTCCACTGATTGTTTTTAGTCAAACTGGAGTACACAATTCTTTAATGCATCTAATTTAATTTACATAAAAGAGAACAAATCCCCTAATCAGCCTAGTGGGGCCTTATTCACTAACCCTACCTGACAAACAGGTGCCTATTAGACTACTAAACAACAATATAGCCTTGTTATGTGAAAATAATTTGAAAAAAAACCACCAGGAAAAAAATTGCAACTCCAGGAAAAAAGGTGTTTTGGCCCCCATCCGACCACCCACCCACCCCGGCCTTGTGTCCGGATTTTTTTGGAAGACCCCCTCCTGTTTTTTACCCTGTTTTATGTCAATGCCAAAAATGCAATGTGAGTTTTCATTTGACAATGACATTCACCAAACACTAATGTTAAGAACTCCACATCAGTGTTTGATTTCCCATTTTTAAAAGTGGCGTATTAATTTATCGGTATCGCCATGTCTCGACAGTGTTGACTAGAACGTTGGTACCTTCCTGTTTTATCCTACCCTCAAAACTGATCAACTCAACCAACTCTTATCTGTAACATTTTTTCTACATACAAGGTATTCAACAATTTCAGGCACTAAACTTAAGGACTTTCAAAAAAGTTTCTTCAGTAATGCGACAATTTTAGAAATATGTTCTGAGACCCATTTTCAAGAACTTACACGTACAAAGGCCCCCAGTAAGATGATACAAAACAAAACGCATGCGTACGCCCATATCTGTTCAGCGTAAAAATTCGACATTCGAATTTTCTTGTTCAGTTTTTGGCTTTAAAACATAGCTTATGATCCCTCACTGAAACAAGTGTTGTTTGTTGGTCGTGTTGTGCAAAGAATTAACCCTGTACCCAACATAAATAGAAGAGGGCACTTGCAAAACAAAATAAAATAAAATAAAATAAGAAAATAATAATAAATAATAAAAGAAAGAACTAATTTTTTTTTCATTTCTTGTCTCGAAAACAGCTCGTTTTAATGCGGTTCATAAGCAATACAAAACAGAACAAAATGACTCATAGTTTTTGTGAATAACCCTCGCCGGTTTTGGCTATTATGTTAGGTAAAAGGGTAAAGGAACTGGCTGACTGGATACAATCATAGTCCTAGCTATGACCTTCCTATCATTACCCCCAATCTTCGGGGAAAGTAAGTAAGGACCTGCGAATGACTCGAGATTCTATTCGGCTCGAAACCAGTCACCGAGGTTCGACATTTTCGAACGCAAGCCCGCTTCCATTTAACCATTTACCTAACATGAATAGCAGACGACACTTGCAAAAACAATTCTTGAATAACTAAATTTTTTAATTTTTTGTCTCAAAAACATAGGTTATGACCCCTCGTTGGAACGAGCTCGACGAGCTCGTTCCAACGAGGGATCATAACCTATGTTTTTGAGACAAAAAATGAAAATATTTTGAAAATTAATTGGCGATTTTTGAGAATAGCGCTGGCCGGTTTTGGCCGTTACGTTGGGTAAAGGGTTAAAAGACCAGTATGTCCGTCATATTCGACATGAATAACGTTAATACGTTAAATATACCCGCCACTTTCATGAAAGTAAATAGCGTTCAGGTAATTGCTTGCTATTTCTGTCCTGCACGGATCCACGAGGTTCAAACACAGAACTTTCTATCGCAAAAAGCAACAGATTGTAATTTCACAATTTTCATGGTTTTCACCACCACTCTAACAGTTTTAGGATCGTCTAATTTATACCACCATGCGTATGCTAGAGTACGCCTGCCTCTCACAGTATCACCCTACTGACTGACTGGTTTCAGGATTAAAGATTGGATTCGATTCGAAACTTTAGCGGAGGTTCGATTCGAGCCGAAATCGGAGGTTTACATGTCTCTAAAAGCAAGTGTTAGAAGTATTGGAAGATTCCAGTCGGTCTGATTCAATGGTCATCGTGAATGTCAGTCCCTAGGAGAAATCCCTGCTGGATCAATTCTTTGAAACGCCCTCGCTGATATTCAAAACTGCAATCCAACAGAAAAAGTCACAAACAAGTACCCGTAATCCGAAACACTTATTGCCTTTTGTCAACGTCCAACCCGCGATCAGATGTATCTGGTAGTACACGACCAGTCTAGATCCCACATGAGGTCATGGTGACATGTTGGTGGGAGACAAAAACCCATTTACAATAGTGCATATATATTTTAGATCCTACATTTCACATAGTATTTTGCCAGATGCTACCACGGCGCTCCATTTGACACTCATTTGTCAAAATTTGGTAATCGATCGCCACTTAGCGTACCTCCCAAACAAAATTGCTGGCTCGCGCCTGTTTAGGGTATCTGTAGGTCACTCCCAAGGCAAGTGATACCGCAAGACACTCGGTAGGTGAGTGCATTGCTCTTATACCCTGGCCCACTCGGATGAGAGTTCTTGATACCTCACACATCCACCAAGGATAATAAAAGTTTTGCTTAAAGCGTGATAATAATTTATTATTTCCCGTGCTTGCATAACGCGGCATGCAATATTATCTAATAAAGCGTACTTACAAATGCAATATTTAAATTCCCAGGTTAATATTTTTCAACTCATTGCATAAAGCATAGCAAATTTGTAACATTTAATCGACTTTGAATCTCCCTCGAGAAACAACACAGCGGTTACCTTTTTAATGATGAGGAAAAGGTCTAAAAGAATTTTATGCATGGAATGAAATCTGAGAGAATTCTTGGAGCGTACAACAACTTTGAGCATATTTACCAACAAGGGTATAATTCACTGTAACTTAATAGAACCGAATTGCTAATGCAACACTTTCTATCACCAAGTTTTTATTGATAATGGCGTCTCCAAAGTCCCCGGAACAGGAGTTCATCTGTATTGCGTTATTAAATTTCTAATATCATTTAGCAATCTTCAGTCATAACAGAAATAATATAGCAGAGAATAGACACCAACAGATCCATGAAAAATTTAGTGCACAAATTACAGCCCGCTGGGAAGAAAATGTTGTCATCACAATCCATGTATATCGAGAAATGTTAAGAGAGACTAGGGCTTAAAATTGATACACAAATTGGATCCGTGCAAATGATTCTCGAAAGAAAAACAACGAGAATCAACTTTGATCCGCGCGAAATATTCATTTGATTGAAATTGATTCTTGTCCTTGATTCTAAAAGTGGCTTTAAAAAGCCAGAATAATTCTTATTCTTTGTACCCTCATAATAAGGTGACAAAACGTCTCTTATCAGTGGTGTCCAGTGAAGTCTTGGCTGCCTATAAAGGCAGCCAAGATTTCACTGGACACCACTGCGACGACGCTGTAATTTCCATCAGCAAGAGAGCCAAAACCCTACATGTTGGAACATGTGTTCTACACGTACATGTATGTCAAGAAACTCACCGAAATTGAAACTGGGTCCTTAAAAGTTAAACCTTTGTAAGTATATAAATATAGACGTTTGCTTTTCACTATTGCATATGTACGTGATGCACTCACATGGGTATTCATTCATTTCACTTATTAGGGTTTAACGACACATTAACAGCCAGGGTCATATCATGTCGGTGACAGTTTTACGGGTGGAGGAAGCCGGAGCACCCTGAGAGAACCACCGAGCAACGACGAGCTGCTGTCAGCTCTCCAACATCGTAACTCTGAACTCTGCACCGCGGCACAGGCATGGTTATATTGGTTGAAGACATGCGCACCTTCGACGTGCAGAACGCCTTAGTACACAGCGTCATCGTGCCCCCATGTAGGCAATCGGGGTTAAGTGCCTTGCCCAAGAACACAACGCGGGAGCGCGACTCAGTCGCTAAAATGGTTACCCTTGCAACTACCCACCGCGCTCGACGTTGCTTAACTTCGGTGATCTGACGAAAACCGGTTACACCGACGCCACCGCGCCCCTTACTCACATGGGTATAACAGCAGTCGTAAATTCAGTGTATCTAACCCTTTACCCAAAGCAGACGATATCAAAATTTATTATTTTAAATATCATTTTTTCAAATTTTTCAAAAAATCTCAACAAAACCATATCATGTGACCCCTCGTTGGAACAAGGTCGACGAGCTCGTTCCAACGGGGGGTCACATGATGTGGTTTTGTTGAAATTGTTTGAAAAATCATATTTTTTCAACTGCTGAATTTGCATATTTCGCGGTCGGATGCGGCCGATTCGTCGGGTAAAGGGTTAAGAACTGAAAACTGATTCTCTCAACAGGGATTCGTGGAAATCTAAACTGATTCTCATAAATCATGACAAATTTTATGGCCTGGTAACCCCGAATGCCATTAGAGCCTTAAACAGCAAAATTGATCTTAATCTCATTAACCCTTTACCCAACGTAACGGCCAAAACCGGCCAGCGCTATTCTCAAAAATCGCCAATTAATTTTCAAAATATTTTCATTTTTTGTCTCAAAAACATAGGTTATGACCCCTCGTTGGAACGAGCTCGTCGAGCTCGTTCCAACGAGGGGTCATAACCTATGTTTTTGAGGCATAAAATGAAAAAAATTAGTTATTCAAGAATTATTTTTGCAAGTGTCGTCTGCTTTTCACGTTAGGTAAAGGGTTAACTGTTTGAGTGCTAGTAGCCACTAACATGGCATTCCAAAAAAAAAAATGAGAGTACCAGAGCAAAAGCCAACATTTTCCTTGCACATACTCATTCAAATGCAAAACCATATTTTGTTTACATAAATTTGTTCTATTACAAAGTACCTAGTGTGAGTAAATGATATCACATAGCATCAATGGTAGTCTACGCGCACACCCCAGGAAAGGTGGGTAAACAAACAGAATTTGACTGATGGCCCGAGAGCTTAGATTTATGTAGGGATTTTGTAAGAGCTTTGTGCTGTCCCCGTTCTTTTCCCAAAGTTAAATGCTGAAAGAGGTCTTATACGGAAAAATCCATAAACCTCACTCAGCACACACAGGTAATACATCTTTCCGTGTAATTGGTACTAACCATTTCAACGCGTTATGCATAAACTTTTGCGTGAAGAAAATTTGGGCAGTGGACGAGTAGACTACACAATGAATAATAAATTGGAGGTGAACTTCTGCAAAAATAAATCCAAAAGCTCTACAGAGCTGTTGGAATAAAAGTTCACTGAGCATTCCTACAAATGAAGAAAGGATTCGCCGATTTCGCAATAGACTCCAATGTATGAGACGGTACCACCCAGGAGATCAAGGTTGAAAGTATTTAGTATCTTTGCTTCTCTTACTGCGAACATGTTTTCAAAAATAGAGAGTCCACATCTTGGTTTGGATTGAACCTTCTTATAAATTTCATTTTCTCATCAGGAGTTCTTTATATGTAAACCCTGAATACACCCAAACAATGCTGTGTTATAATATCAATCAGCTACCCCCAAAAGATGTAGCTGATAGCTTCAGCTTTGTATTAAGTCTAATATAACGTCTTCAATGACACTGACATTGACGAGGACACTGGGCTGAGCGGTATCGTTGCCTCACTCTGGCGCGACATGCACAACTGCAATTGGCTAGCATATCACTGTTAAACTAACTCATATGCGTATATCCTTCTACTAGTTTACTCTTTAATAGTAGCTTATGTATTCGATGAGGTTGGTGAGCAGCTTAACGTGTAGAACACTGGAAATCCATATTTGGGCTTTATTCTGAAGTGCAAGTACCACTTAAAGGCGCCATGTTTCATTGATCTGCTTCATATTATATTTGAAGTGAACTTATTCCATTTTGGCCCGACTGTATATCAGCTTAAAGAGATCTCACCAAAAATACTGCACTCTGAAGTCGGTTGGTTACTCAAGAAGGATAGCCGGGTTTGCTTTCTCTTATCCTTTCTGGCGATTGGCCCGGATCGCCTGGGTTGAGTGAATATGAACCCCAGTTGGGTTCATGTTTACTCAACTCATGTGATTTGGTTTAGTTCTTGACCTCGCCGATTTTAGAATGTACATTAAAGTAACAGCTTATTTGTTTCCGGTCTGTGCATTGGGAACGTTCCACTCAATTTGAATCCCTGAAGACAAAAATAAAAAGGCATTGATGTCAAGAAAAAAAAAATTGTGTGCGGTAGCAGGAAGACAGCCTTTCCGTCTATGCCATCTCCGTGCAGTGTGCACTCACTTTGTAATTTGTTTTATTTGTTTCACATTGTATATCTGTATGCAAAATAAAATTTCATTCATTCATTCAGTCTCTGTGGATTTGCCTTTTTATACTTTATGGGAGAGTGCAGGCACTCTCACATGAAGTGTAACAAGACAAAGACATCATATGATAATCAGACCGCCTGAACAAATTTGGGCTACCGAAAAAACCCCAAAACCCTCCCAAAACAAAACATTACTCTATCAGTTCGTCACGACGCAGATGAAAAGAAATCCTCTCTAGTGGCTTACACTGCTCGAATACCATTTCGCAATTTTTATCCTGGACAGGAAGTTTCTCTATCTTCATAGCCGTTTTTTGTTCCCTTTCATTAAAATAGTATGCCATGACAACATCCACCACGTTGTTTATGCCGCCAAACTTTCCCGACCGTGCAAATATCCAAACTGGATTGGGCATCTGGCTCGAAAGAGCAGCATACTTATTAAGACGACTCACCTTTTTCTGATTTAGTGTGTTTCTGGGATGTATTTAGATATCGAATTGATCTCCTCACTCTCACCCTTAAACCTGAACAAAGTGTCCTCTAACATCTTATTTAGAAGCATCTAATTCTTGTTGTTTTGAGTCAGAGGACATACTTAATCGCCTGGTCCATATCACGCCGAGAGAAAATGTATTACCTTGCATTCCAAGTAACTGTAAAGTTTGTTCTCCACAATGTGCAACGCAAGTGATTCTAAGAGATCCCAAAGTTGCGATAAAATTATAATCAAGGACTTTTCTGTTAAACTCGCACTTTGAACCCAACATGACTCCAGCGGTTCATGTTCTGCTGTAAAACAAAGATATGCCTATAAATGAATACAGTAAGCACGTCGTCGTTTGAGAGGCTTTAAGAGCGTGTTTCAGTGGAGCCCATTTATGCCAGTTAAATGCATCATTTCACATCAATCCCACCCCAGCCCTCCCCAAATGCCCTTCTAATGTTTATTTTTGGACCTTAGAGGAAACATACATAAATAAAAATAAATAAAATGTGCTCTAAATTTATTTGCGTAAATTGAATGGCAGTCGTCTTCCCGATGTTTTTGGTGTTTCGTTTTCCTAATATGATGTTACATGTTGTATATTACAAGAAAACCATCTATGAACATAAACAGTCTTTTATCAATGACAAACTTGCTGTTGTAATTCACGATAGTGGAAAAATAAAATATTTTGTCTGTAAGATTGAGACACTAATATTTCTCCTCCACTTTAAAATTTATTGTATCACGTCAACAAGTTATACCTATAAATCAGCCCCAAAATAAAATATATTGCAAATGCAAAACCTAGGAGTGAAAATGTATGTAAAACTATCAGCTAATGAACACAAGATCGATATACCGATGTTCTGTCACAAAGTTTTCTTGCCGACAGAACATCGGCTGCAGGCGTCGTGTTTGATTTGGCCAATCTGATCTCGTCAAGGAGACGGGATTTGACAAGCCAAAAAGATTGACTTTGGTAATAACTCCTTTATTTTATGACAATGAGCAACAATACTCGAATACGACATTTTAAATATAAACACAAAATAAATCATATTTTAACAACACACTGCAGTAATGCATTTATATATGTATATCCGCCTTGTAGTAATATTTTACAATACTTCAAACCGAAAGGTCCACGGCTCGATCCTGACCAGCGGCAACTGAATGTGTCCTTGGGCAAGCACTTAATTTCGATTGCCGTCGTGTGGAGTACTTTATCGCTGTGAACGTTTGCGTACTTCACTTCGATGGTGCATTTGCCTTTATTCAATGCTAACTAAACCTACTTGTACAGAGTGGTACATTGGGGAATCTGGCGGTTGCTCGCCTATGCTTGGTCGTTCTCTCCGGATACTCCGTTATCCTTCGACCGACACGATGTGACCCTGTCTGTCGAAAGTTTCGTTATAAATAAATAAATAAATAAATAAATAAATAAATAAATAAATAAATAAATAAATAAATAAATATTTACATTTCAGGGATATCTAAATTCAACTTCATTGCGAATTGCTTTCAAGACACAGATTCTCTTACTGTTTGATGGGTTAGCTCCCCGACAACCGTCGAGCAACACATTATCAAACATATCGATTTATATCTGTGTCCAGAGTATTCAGCGCCAAGGCCGTCGGGGATTTTATTTCGTCCCTCATGTCAACTGCGTCACATGAGTCTCGTTTAAGACATGCCACAATATGGATTTAAATGTCTGTCCAGAGTATTCGGCGCCAATTGCCGTCGGGATTTTATTTCGTCCCTGTAAAATTGTCGACGAAGAAACTACTCTTGTCAGTAGCGTCACATGAGCCTCGCTTAAGACATGCCACAGTATGGATTTAGAAAAATTAGGACTCGTTTTCCGGCGAATCAGAAACATTGCCTATACTGTAGTGGTATTGAGAAACTATTTCCGACAGCCACAATAATAAATCATGATGTGATCTGTGGAAAAGATCATAAGCTCATTATGTAGGTTTTCAGAATGCTGAACAAATTGGACGAGTTCACAATAAGAGTAAAATTGCCCTAGATGAGCCACCAGTCGAGCCGCCAGACGAGCCAGATTCGATTTCATCACATCGCGAGCGGGTATAATAAGGCACTTTGCAGATGTATATGAAAAGTTTCTGATAAATAGATCATGTACCAGTTTTATGAACCCAGGTCATTAAATTCGTTTAGCGCTGAGCTTTTCCGAGTTTCAAATTTCCCCACATCGACCAGGAGACAAAAAAAAACGGATTTCGATTCCTTGCCCACTTGTTATGACAAACGCATTTTTGTTTTTCTCCTTTGTATAATCTTCGATGCAAGACGTGTCGAAAGTGACCCCATGACCAACCCGATTCTCGTCTGATGCTGCCTGACCAATCGATTCCGACGCCAATGTTGTCATCCAGGTAAATGGATAATGAAAAGGAAACAGATCATTTTGCTGACGTCTACAATTTCAAACCAGTTCAAGGTTATATTCAAATGTTTTGATTTTGTCCATTACCAAGGATTCCCAAAGAGTCAGTGCATTACTTACAATTAGTTTGAGAAATCACCTTCAATTTGAGGTGCATTGATCAGCTTAAACCTTCTCCTTTCTATTTGGAATTTAAACAAAAATCAATTTTATTTTTTAAACGCTTAGTTTTAGTGAAACATAAAAATTAATTTAGCCATAAGTTTATGCGCATTTCTCCAATAAAAATAGAACTGTATTACGGAGGTGACAACCGTTACTTTTCTCAGTTCCTCATCCGACATTCGTTACCAACTGATAAAATCAGTTAATAATGAATGTCGAATAAGGAACTCGGAATAAGTAATGGTTGTAACGTGCACAACTGTATTTAAAATCCAACAATTAAGGAATGATCGTTTCGTGCGGTTATCGTCGCATTTGAAAATTAAAATGTCAATGACACTGTAGCTCAACTTGACAAACTTGAACTTGGTAATTTATAAATGAAATGGCAAAATTGAAGATCATTGGTACCAATGTTATTTGATGAAATTTCAACATAACAGCACTGTGTGTGCGCAACGTCAGAGTAATCCATGCATTTTTAAATGTAAACTGTAAGACTGGCTAAAGGAAGAATGTTGATACACAAATGCAGTATGTTCAGAGGTTATTGTAAATGGCAACTTTTTTCACAGAAATGAATGCTAATCTGTATCTGTATCTGTATTTGTACAGTGTAGGGCCGTTTGGCGTAAAAACACCGGGTGGGGAGCCGTTAGTGGCTTTTCGAGAGGGCAGATTGAAAGCCCTCCACTGTCTGCGCATGCACTATATTGTTGCCTAAGTGGTTCCAATCAACAGCGGTGCGGATAAATAATGCCAAATGAATACGTCATAGCGTGTGTTATAACAAAAAGTAACAACCATTATAATGGACTATCACACATTGTCAAGAATCAGTGGAGTCATCAAGCATGATCACGTAAATTAGTAAATTGTATTTGTCGCTTCAGATGTCGTCCATTGTCTAGTTTTATTCATGAAGTATAATAAAGCAGTATAGCATAAATATGAGATAAAAAAACTCTTCATAGAAATTTACTACATTATCAATTCATTTATATTTGCTAAAGAATTCCACTCCCACATAGAATAACCGCTGTGATAGTGCATGTATATACTCGGTGATATTGTTTTATTTACATTTTATTTCTACATTTCTGTATTTCTACCTTAAAAAGATTGTTATGTTTAGATGATTTTAATATATTTAATAATAATAAACATATCTATCAGAATTTTTTGTTTTCTGTTTCTTGTGATGATGCAGGGGTTTATCCAGGTAGCCATTTGTTAGCTCACATGCGCAAAGCTCAAGGACAGCTTTACTACTCAATTTCCATCTGTCGCCTGCATGGCTCGAAGTTTACATTACCAACTTACCACAAACTACTGGACTACATTGAACCAAATCTGGCGTGCATGTACTTTATCATATCTCAAATCAAGTTTGCTCAAATAACGTTACCATGCCCACTGTGGGCATAGCACCCATAATTTTCTTTCCAACTTAAAAAAAATTCTTCTTCAGATCTACCAATTAGAATCTTTTCATATTTGGTATACAGTATCTCTAGGGGGTCAGATTCAAGTTTAGTCAAATCATGTTCCCGAGTTATTGTTTGAGCTCCCTATGGGAACCCAAATTTTAACTTAGTGCAATATGTGGAACTAGCAGGGTTACCCAGCAGTGCTCGGGCTGAGAAGAGTATTCTCTTAATATACTGGATAATTGAGAATTGTTCGCAGAAAATATCAAGGGGAATACTCTTTCCAGCTGCAAAACTTTTAAATACCCCTTACCCTACCTGTGACCCCACGGCAGCACCTTTGAAATTTTTAAACCTCACAATGACTTCACCCCCCATAAAAATTACCTCTAGTAGACATGTTTTGGGCACTCTGGCTGGCCTTCTATAGTAGACAGACAGACATATATACAGTCGCAAGTATAGCAGAGAAGCAGGGTTCCCCAGTGTTGCTCTAGGAGAGAAGTGCCTAAAAGGTAGACAGTGTTAGTGCAATGGTTTGTTAGTCAGAGTGTTCGAGTAGTCCTGTTACCTCATTCCTCACCCTCCCAGCAGAAATAAGAAATTTGTTAAAGGTGACAATCAATTAACGTCATAAGAATTTTGACAGACAACAAATATAGTATGAAAATAGCAGGGATACCCAGCATTGCTAAGGTGACGCTTTGAAGATAGCAGGGTTACCCGGCATTGCTAAGGTGACCCCTTTGAAGAGGTATATTGGTGAAAGAAATTTGGTCATAACTTTTGATGGCCCTCTGCACTCCTACCCCTGGGACTTTTTTTTAAGCATATTATGAGATTCCAGAGAGGAGAAATTACCCCTAGTAGACCCCTTTGAAGACGTATATCGGTGAAAAATGTTTTGATCATAACTTTTGGTGCCACTCCGCACCCCTACCCCTGGGATTTTTTTAGACTGCATCATGAGATTCTGGAAAAATCCCCCAGTAGACCCCTTTGAAGTCGTAGATCAGGGATAAAAATTTTTGGTCATAACTTTTGGTGCCCTCCACCCCTGGGATCTTTTTTAACCTGACGATTACCTCTGCCATAAAAAGCACACCTAGCAGATCCATTTTGTGGGTACTCTGGAAGGACCGTATTTTTGGTCATAACTTCTGGTGCCCTTCGGCACCCCCACCCAAGCCTGGAGACTTTTTAAAACAGCACCATCAGATTTCCGAGAAAAAGATATCCCTAGTAAACCCCTTTGAAGAGGTATATGCAAGAAAAAAATTTTGGTCATAACTTTTGGTGCCCCACCCATCCTTGGGACTTTTTTTAACCTGACGATGACCTCCACCATAAAAAGTACCCCTAGTAGACCCATTTTGGATGGTCCCATATTCATTTGGGCAGACATCCTAACTTTTGAAGCTCCTTCGCACCCCACCCTGGGGACCTTTTTAAACCGCACTATGAGGTTCCTGAGGAAAAAATACCCCTAGTAGACCCCTTTAAAGACGTATATCCGTGAAAAAAATTTTGGTCATAACTTCTGGTACCCCTCTGCACCCCCGCACCAGTCTGGGGACTCTTTTTAAACCGCACCATCAGATTCCTGAGAAAAATCACACCTAGTGGACCCCTTTGAAGAGGTAAAGCCATGAACAAATTTTTGTTCATAACTTTTGGTGCACCTCTGCATGAGCACCCCCACCCCAGGACTTCTTTGAACCTGACGATGACCTCTGCCATACAAAAGTACCCCTAGTAGACCGATTTGGGGTACTCTAGATGGCCCCCATATTCATTTAGACAGGCATAACTTTTGGTGCCTATCCGCACCCACACCTTGGTGGACTTCCAACAATACCTGTAGTAGACCCTTTTGAAGACGTATATCCATGAAAAACTTTTTGGTCATAACTTCTAATGTCCGTCTGCATCCCCACTCCCACCACTGGGACTTTTTTTTATCCTGTCCATGACCTCCACCATAAAAACACCCCTAGCAGACCCATTTTAGGTACTCTTTGGGTACTCTGGATGGCCTAATATTCATTTGGACAGACATAACTTTTAGTGCCCCTCTGCACCCCCACATCCCCCGGGGACTTTTTTAAACTACACCTGAGATTCCCATGGAAAAATAAATACCCCTAACAGACCCCTTTGAAGATGTATATCCATGAAAAATATTTTGGTCATAACTTTTGGTGCCCCTCTGCACCCCAACCCCGGGACCTTTTTGAACCTGGCCAGGGCTTAAAATTTGTCTGGTATCATGCAAATATATTCACGCGAATCCATTTAAACCATGATATGAAATCCTCGATGGGAATCCATGAAGTAAAGCAGTGCTTGTTTACTGTGGTAAACAAGTTCTGTTTTCTGGGTAAAATAGGACCCAGACGCCAATGATAGAGGTGGAAATCTTCTAAAATGTGCAACATGGGGTATAAATGATTGACAACCCTTGACTTTATCTCCATGTTGTGGTCATGAATAGCCATTGTGCATAAATATGTGACCATAAACACCAATAAATGATATGAAATTCTGTAAAACACTAGCTGAATTGATGCTGGAGAGATCACAAAATAAGTTAACATTTCTACCCATGATTTACCATATGCTTCACATTTTCTTGAGTTTGCAGGAGCCATGACTGGATTTGATGTCAAACTCACGAAAATGTGAATGGACAGTTACTCATAGTTATATATTTCATGATACGCCCCCATCAGAACGTCATTATGAATCAAAACCATTTTATGTAAAGTAAATCCAAGCGGTAAATTGACGGCGTAGACAGACAGACAAAAATACAGTCGCAAGTATAGCAGAGAAGCAGGGTTACCCAGTGTTGCTCTAGGAGAGAAGTGCCTAAAAGGTAGACCGTGTTAGTGCAATGGTTTGTTAGTCAGAGTGTTCGAGTAGTCCTGTTACCTCATTCCTCACCCTCCCAGCAGAAATAAGAAATTTTTTAAAGGTGACAATCAATTAACGTCATAAGAATTTTGACAGACAACAAATATAGTATGAAAATAGCAGGGATGCCCAGCATTGCTAAGGTGACGCTTTGAAGATAGCAGGGTTACCCGGGCTAAGGTGACCCCTTTGAAGAGGTATATTGGTGAAAGAAATTTGGTCATAACTTTTGATGGCCCTCTGCACTCCTACCCCTGGGACTTTTTTTTAAGCATATTATGAGATTCCAGAGAGGAGAAATTACCCCTAGTAGACCCCTTTGAAGACGTATATCGGTGAAAAATGTTTTGATCATAACTTTTGGTGCCACTCCGCACCCCTACCCCTGGGATTTTTTTAGACTGCATCATGAGATTCTGGAAAAATCCCCCAGTAGACCCCTTTGAAGTCGTAGATGAGGGATAAAAATTTTTGGTCATAACGTTTGGTGCCCTCCACCCCTGGGATCCTTTTTAACCTGACGATTACCTCTGCCATAAAAAGCACACCTAGCAGATCCATTTTGCGGGTACTCTGGATGGACCGTATTTTTGGTCATAACTTCTGGTGCCCTTCGGCACCCCACCCAAGCCTGGAGACTTTTTAAATCTGCACCATCAGATTTCCGAGAAAAAGATATCCCTAGTAGATCCCTTTGAAGAGGTATATGCGAGAAAAAAGTTTTGGTCATAACTTTTGGTACCTCACCCACCCTTGGGACTTTTTTTAACCTGACAATGACCTCCACCATAAAAAGTACCCCTAGTAGACCCATTTTGGATGGTCCGATATTCATTTGGGCAGACATCCTAACTTTTGAAGCTCCTTCGCACCCCACCCTGGGGACTTTTTTAAACCGCACCATGAGGTTCCTGAGGAAAAAATACCCCTAGTAGACCCCTTTAAAGACGTATATCCGTGAAAAAAATTTTTGTCATAACTTCTGGTACCCCTCTGCACCCCCGCACCAGTCTGGGGACTCTTTTTAAACCGCACCATCAGATTCCTGAGAAAAATCACACCTAGTGGACCCCTTTGAAGAGGTATAGGCATGAACAAATTTTTGTTCATAACTTTTGGTGCACCTCTGCATGAGCACCCCCACCCCAGGACTTCTTTGAACCTGACGATGACCTCTGCCATACAAAAGTACCCCTAGTAGACCGAGTTGGGGTACTCTAGATGGCCCCCATATTCATTTAGACAGGCATAACTTTTGGTGCCTATCCGCACCCACACCTTGGTGGACTTCCAACAATACCTGTAGTAGACCCTTTTGAAGACGTATATCCATGAAAAACTTTTTGGTCATAACTTTTAATGTCTGTCTGCATCCCCACCCCCACCACTGGGACTTTTTTGTTATCCTGTCGATGACCTCCACCATAAAAACACCCCTAGCATACCCATTTTAGGTACTCTTTGGGTACTCTGGATGGCCTAATATTCATTTGGACAGACATAACTTTTAGTGCCCCTCTGCACCCCCACACCCCCGGGGACTTTTTTAAACTACACCTGAGATTCCCATGGAAAAATAAATACCCCTAGTAGACCCCTTTGAAGATGTATATCCATGAAAAATATTTTGGTCATAACTTTTGGTGCCCCTCTGCACCCCAACCCCGGGACCTTTTTGAACCTGGCCAGGGCTTAAAATTTGTCTGGTATCACGCAAATATATTCACGCGAATCCATTTAAACCATGATATGAAATCCTCGATGGGAATCCATGAAGTAAAGCAGTGCTTGTTTACTGTGGTAAACAAGTTCTGTTTTCTGGGTAAAATAGGACCCAGACGCCAATGATAGAGGTGGAAATCTTCTAAAATGTGCAACATGGGGTATAAATGATTGACAACCCTTGACTTTATCTCCATGTTGTGGTCATGAATAGCCATTGTGCATAAATATGTGACCATAAACACCAATAAATGATATGAAATTCTGTAAAACACTAGCTGAATGTTTCTGGAGAGATCACAAAATAAGTTAACATTTCCACCCATGATTTACCACATGCTTCACATTTTCTTGAGTTTGCAGGAGCCATGACTGGATTTGATGTCAAACTCACGAAAATGTGAATGGACGGTTACTCATAATTATATATTTCATGATACGCCCCCATCAGAACGTCATTATGAATCAAAACCATTTTATGTAAAGTAAATCCATGCAGTAACTTGACGGAAATCCACTTGGATATGCACTACTGTAGTTTGCCAGAATCATTACAAGAATCGATTCGCGTGTAATTTTAAGTCCTGCTGGCGATGGCCTCTGCCATAAAAGAAATACTCCTAGTAGACCCATTTTGGGTACTCTTTGGGTACTCTGGATGGCCCCATATTCATTTGGACAGACATTATAACTTTTGGTGCCCCTCTACACCACACCCCCACCACAGGGACTTTTTTAAGCTGCATCATGAGATTCCTGAGAAAAAAATATATCCAGATGGCCTCTTTGAAATAGTATATCGGTGAAAAAACATTTGGTGTACCCCTACCCATTGGACTTTTTTAAACCTGACGATGGCCTCCACCATAGAAAAGTACCCCTAGTAGACCCATTTTCCGTACTCTGTATGGCCCCATATCCATTATTATAACGAACAAACAGACAGACATATCTGAGGAACAGTCTTTGAACAATCCTCTTCTTCAGATCAAACCATCAGAATCTTCTGATACCCAGTATACAGCATCCTTAAGGAGCGGTGAGGCAGGGGTTGATAATAAAGTTTGTTCAAATCCATTCTTAAGTGTTTTTCCATCAAATATGCCCTTCAAGCTGCAGTGACTGCCATAATAATTCTTGGAAGTCTGGCAGTGCTCCCCTCTCCCCCTTTATTAATAACAAATCGCAGCAGGTCTCCTTATTGATGGTTTCAGTACCTTAATGGTCTTAAATAGACACCTTCCAAGTATGGTGCTTCAGATTTTAACACTGAGAAATGGGGAAAACTTTCAAATTTTCATCTGCCAAACTACTGGTCTGCATTGTTCAACAGTACCGTTCAACAGTACTAACTCAATAAGCCTGTTTCGAAACTGCCATCTTGGACTTTACTAATTCATGGGGGTGAATGTACACCACAGAAATGTGTCGGGGGATTGCTTTTGAACGTCATCGCGCTTTGCTTTCAGGTGGGTATCCGTTGATTATTTCTGTTCTATTTTGACCTCTACCAAAATGAAGACGGCGTCAAAGACATCATAATTTTCCCTAAATAATGGTTTATCACTGGTTTAAACATTTTCAGCCAACTTGTCAAACACTTCAACACAATTTTAACGTCTCCTCTGCATCTGCAGGATACAAACGTGAAACTTGTGTCGAAGTGTTTGACTAACGTTCGGGTGTAACATTCAGTTCCATATTGATCGAAGTAAACATTGTGTACATGCGATGTCGATTAGGACAAAATGGAAATATCATATTTCATATTTAGATGATACAGAGCAACCCGAAACTCAAAAATGGGCTTTGCATGCACTTGGGATAAAAAATAATCGCTTATATCGTGGTTGGGATACAAGATACGGCCCAGATTCCACCACCAGTCATCGCGCAATCAAATTCCGGTTCCAACTGTACTCGAACCTTAGTTTCGCCCAAAATGTCACTTGGGACAAACTGGAAAGCAGGTCGCGAAATGACAATTCAGATTTGTTCAATACCAAAAACTTTGCCCTTCACCCTTCATGTTATCATATCCTCAGAATGAGTCCAAATCTTAAAAACGCTTCTGATAAACCAACGCATATAATGACTAGCTAGCTAGTATTTAGGTTGAATTTGAGGTGTATATTAGTTTGTTCAAATGAAATTCAACAAGGCGAGGGACTTCCGGCCCCGTGGGGCATCTTGTTTATTTGGCTTTACTACACTTCTAACAGCCAGAGTCACATCAGGTTGAGAGGATTTACAGGTGGAGGAAGACAAAGTACCAGGAGAGAACCAACAAGTAGCAGCAAGTGTCTGCCAGACCCTTTAACATACTAACCCAAGCCACATTAGAATTGGTTGAAGACCTGTGCAGCATCAACTCGAAGTACAATTTAGTACATAGCGCCACCATGCCCACAGGAAGGAGATGAGGATGAACTGTCTTATCCAAGGACACAACACAGTTTCTGCAGCTGGCATTCGAATGCAGGGTCTCTCGGTTGGAAGCCTATATCTCTACCAAGGTGTTAAAGTATCATCAGTAAATGTTCGTAAGATGTAAAATGAATAATGGATATGACAGGAATTAGTATTTGTTGTGGCTCAGTCAACAATAATAAAAGAATTACAAGGTGACTGTAATGGACTACAGATTAAGACCAATCATTGAAGATTATTATTTTTG
Organism: Pictodentalium vernedei; assembly: GCA_031216915.1. NCBI lineage: Eukaryota > Metazoa > Mollusca > Scaphopoda > Dentaliida > Dentaliidae > Pictodentalium > Pictodentalium vernedei. The sequence goes on along the minus strand of CM062297.1, from coordinate 442,393,933 downwards.
TGTGGAAATTTTCAGTCCCAAACAAAATATTTTCAGACTAAAATTTTTTCTTCTTCTTCTTAAAATTTACCAAAAAGCATCAAAAAACAAAAAAACTAATTTCTGGATTTTCGTAAAAAAATTTTCCACCCGAAACCCAAATTTTCAGTATAAAAATTTTTTTTTTTTTTGGTCTTAAAATTGACCAAAACACAAAAAAAAACAAAAAACTAATTTCCGGATTTTGGTCCAAAATTTTCTAAGTCCCACCCGGCCCCCTAATTTGCATAATTTATGCACGAGAAAAAACCCCGTATTATATGTAATGTATCCCATGGTACTAAAAATTCATACAAAAATTTATTCAAATCAGATCTTTCATTTGGAAGTTGTGCGCAAACATCTCATTGCACCTAATTTTGAACAAAATGGCTGCTAGCGGCCATCTTGAATTTCAGACTGGACCCCAAAACACTCCTTCTGATCCCACAGTGATAACAAAGGTACCCAAGCAGTTTCATGAAGATCAATTCATAAATACGGCCTCTAGCCCGAGCCGTATTGGGATTTGCACTCACAGTGCTGAAAGTAACACTAAATAAATCAAAGTTAGCCTAATTTGCATAATTTACGCACAAGAAAAAACCCATATTATATGTAATGTATCCCATGGTACTAAACATTCATACAAAAAATTATTCAAATCAGAGCTTTCATATGGAAGTTCTGTGCAAAAATCTGAGTGCCCCTAATTTTGTACAAAATGGCTGCCAGCGGCCATCTTGAATTTCCGACCAGACCCCAAAACAATCGTTCTCGTCTCACAGTGATAACAAAGGTACCCATGATGTTTCGTAAAGATCGGTTCATAAATACGGCCTCTAGCCCGAGCCGTATAGGGATTTGCACTTACAGTGCTGAAAGTAACACTAAATAAATCAAAGTTAGTCTAATTTGCATAATATAAGCACGAGAAAAAAACCCATATGATATGTAATGTATCTCATGGTACTAAACATTTATACGAAAAATTATTCAAATCAGAGCTTTCATATGGAAGTTCTGTACAAAAAAAAAATTTTTGCATCGTCGGTACAAAATGGCTGCTGGCAGCCACCTTCAATTTCGGACTGCACCCAAAAACACTCGTTCTCATCCCACGGTCATAACAAAGGTACCCAAGAAGTTTCGTAAAGATTGGTTCATAAATACGGCCTCTAGCCCGAGCCAAAGCAGCTTGGCACTTACAACTCTGAAAGTAACACTAAATAAATCAAAGTCAGTCTAATTTGCATAATTTACGCACGAGAAAAAAACCCGTATTATATGTGATGTATCCCATGGTACTAAACATTTATACAAAACGTTATTCAAATCAGAACTTTCATACAGAAGTTCTGTACAAAAAACTGATTTTTGCATCATCGGTACAAAATGGCCGCTGGCAGCCATCTTGAATATCGGACCACACCTAAAAACACTCGTTCCCGTCCCAGGGTCATAACAAAGGTACACAAGACGTTTCGTAAAGATCGGTTCATAAATACGACCTCTAGCCCGAGCCATAGCCAATTGTTGACGTACGGACAGACGGACAGACGGACAGACGGACGGACGGACAGACGGACGACGGGCCATGACAATAGCTCAAATTTGACTTCGTCAAAGTTGAGCTAAAAATGCTAGGCTCTTGTGGGAAATTGTCCGCACGTCTCCATGTCCCATTTTTCGATTCGAAACGCTAAACTTTTCTATATGTGTTCAACAGGGCAGTAAATTTTCCATTTCTTGCTTAAATAATACCAACCTATGTTGTTCAAAGTTTAACAACTGCACCAGGGTATTTTTGATACGGTCTGTAGTGTTTTCTTTCACCGTTTCCAACAAAAAAAACGTCTCGACTATACAATTCGAAACGCAAAAACCATGCTCAAATGTCGCAATATGGTCTTTGGATGTGAATGAAGGTCACGAATTTTCCATGTGCCACCTAGCCATGCAACTCAAGTGTTTGCTCAGACGAATTCCGTTGAAAGGTTTCTGGGGTTTGCGATTTGAAACAATGTTGCGATAGAATCAATAAATGAGCCAGAAGATTTCGAACTTTTATGTGCCACTAATCCGTGCTGTCTGGGCGACTTTAGTGTTTTGTTACCCCTTGCACGACGAAAGGCTTCAGGGTTTGAAATTCGAAATTTTAAAATCATGCTCAAATGATTCAATATGTGGATATAAGCACGAGGGATCTATGAATTTCTATGCGCCGCTTTGCTGTGCCACTTTATTCTCCTCTTAGACCATGTCCGGAGAAAGGCTTCCAGAGTATGTTATTCGAAACGCTAAAAGCATGCACAGATGTTGCGAAGAATTTTCCATGTGTTACTTGGCATTGCAACCTGAGCCACTTTATGTTTTGTTAGTCATTTTCCTCTGAAATAATGCTCGGGTATGTAATTCGAAATGCCAAAACCACGCTCGTATGTTGCAATAGGGGCTGTCTGTAGGCGTGGCGAAAAGTTTTTAATTTTTCGTGTGCTACTTTGATGTGCCACATTAGTGTTTGGGGAATCCTTTTCAAGCGGAATTCCTCTACGGTTATAAATTTCAAATGCTAAAACTGTACTATGTTGCAAATAGAGTCTGTATATGCTCACGAAAGTTGTAGATATCCGATGTGCCACCTGACTGTGCCATTTGAGCCAGTTCAGCGTTTTTTATAATCATTTTATGAAGAAAGGATTATTGAGCCTGAAATTCGAAATGCTAAAATTTTGCTCAGATACTGCAATAGGGATCGTATATGTGGATGCAGGATTCAGATTTTCCATGTGCCTCTTGGCAGTGCCATCTGAGCTACTTTAGTGTTTTATTAGGCCGTTTTTGGCGAAGACTTCTAGAAAATGGAATTCGAAATGCTAAAATTTTGCTCAGATGCGACAATAGAGGTTGTAAATGTTGGGACGTTTCAGAGTTTCAGTGTGTACCTTGGCCGTGTCATATGAGCCACTTTATTTTTTTCTTAGATCAATTTCCGGATAAAGAATTCTGGGTATTTAACCTTTTACCCAACGCACTGGATATCAGGATTTATTATTTTTATTTTATCTTTTTTTAAATTTAAAAAAAAAACTTTAACAAAACTATATCAAATGACCCAGCATTGGAACGAGCTCGACGAGCTCGTTCCAACGAGGGGTCACATGATATGGGTTTGTTGAATTATTTTTTCTGTCAACTACTTAATTTGTAAATTACACGCGCGGTTATGGCCGATTCGTTAGGTAAAGGGTTAAAATGCAAAAATAATGCTCACGTGTTGCAATAGGGTTTATGTGTGTGCACGAAGGGTGTCGGATTTTGCACGTGCCACGTATCTGTAGCTCTTCATTAATGTTATCAAGTCGATCACTTCCCTCAAAACTAGATGAGCTTTGTTTTCAAACGACACAATCTGGTTGGTGTTTTTTGACTGAACGTCTGTGATGCCAATGATATATTATAGGTGATTATATGAGATGAAGTCACACTGGCAACACGGAAATAGTCACATTAGTTGTCGCTTCCTTTGGTCTCATAACTATTTCACTCTTCAGTTTTTAGGACCAGTCAGAGGGAAAGCGGACATTGGGCAGCAACGTTGCATTTTTCATATGCACACAACTGAGTCTTTTAGAAGATAATTCCTGCTAAAATTATAAACATTTTTTTTTTAAATCAGAAAGATTACGAAAATTAAAGAATGCGAACGCGGATCAACAACATACCACCACATTTAACCCTTTACCTTAACATGAAAAGCAGACGACACTTGCAAACAAAATTCTTGAATAACTAATTTTTTTCATTTTTTGTCTCAAAAACATAGGCTATGACCCCTCATTGGAATGAGCTCGACGAGTTCGTTCCAATGAGGGGTCATAGCCTATGTTTCTGAGACAAAAAATGAAAAAATAATGAAAATTTATTGGCGATTTTTGTGAATAGCGCTGGCCGGTTTTGAACGTTACGTTGGGTAAAGGGTTAAAATATTATTGTTTTTTCTTCTTTGACTAAAACAAACGCAATGAACACCTGTAAGATGAACGTGATCTTTGCTAATCGAAGTGTGTTAGTCAGGGTGATTGATGTTTTCAGGAATCGTGGTATCCGAGTGATTAAACTTTAGAAGTATTAACTGTCAGATGTACTGTGTTCTCTTGCAAAATCAAATAGAAGGTTAGACAGGTACGAGCAACAATTTTAGGTTCGATGAGTGTGGGAGATTTCTTCCAGTTCCTCGAACAACTCAAAACTGGTGATAATAACACCTTTTCCCTAACAAGCGACCATGTCCGGCCACATCTTTTCACAATAATCGCCATTCAAACATAATTACTTTTTCAGTCTTTGCTTGGTGTGTTATAGTTTGATTAATAACACTGAACTATTAATGTGCTATTTTAAAATGCCGAGTTGCAAGAGAGGTTATGTGATAACCGAGAGCAAAAACCTAACATATTTATCTGCCTTTACAACAAAGAGTTGAAGCAGCGACGAAAGAAAATAACAGCTTGCTTTTGCCGGTCTTTAGAATGTAGGTTCACCAACCAGAGAGGTTTTATCCCCCGGTGGATAGGACGAATCTACGCACTACAGGATAGACATGAAGGGCGTGGTTTGTAAAGTTTCAAGTTTCATGGATTCCCTTGCTTTTTGCTCAATGCTGTACATAACACAATAGATGGGAATCAACCTACGCACTAAATTGTTATTAGTTTACTGGCAGTTTGAGGACTAGACAGAGGGCTCGGTGGTTTCGGTGTTGATCTTCAAACCGAAAGGTCCATGGTTCGATCCTCACCAGAGGTAGCTGCGTTGTGTCCTTGGGCAAGGCACTTAATTCGATTGCCAAGGTGGGAGGGGGAGGGCGGGGCACGCGGGGGGGGGGGGGGGGGCAGTAGCCCCGTGTACTAAGGCGTACTGTACGTCGATGATGCTCTTGTCTGCTACTAATACTATCGCTGCTTGTGCGGAATTAGTGCGTTGGGGAGTCTGACAGTTGCTCGTCGCTGCTTGGGGGATTCTCTCTGGTACTCCGGCTTCATCCACCCGTAAAAACTGTCCGAAACTGGATAACCCTGGAGATCGAAGTGTCGTTAAACCCCAATAAAAAGACAACTAAATAAGCGGATTTCTAGTCCATGAAACACTGAATACAATACCCGGCGGTTCAGGAACTACAACATTCCTTATTAGAGCCCTATTGTTTCCAATAGCCAGTAAAGGCGGAGATAAATATCCACTGTCACATGATCAAGTATCTGCGCTTACTGCAGATGAAACAATATGAACCAAACCTATAGAGAGACTGGTGCACGATGGCCACCTATCTAATTCTGATCGGAATTCGACGCTTTTATGGGTCGTTTGTGCAAGCACTTTTCGTGGAAATTTGCGCGCAGTATATCGTTGATGTAATGTGATGTCCCTTTGCTCACAAAGATGTTCACATGTACTTTCGTGCTCTAGTGTTAGATATTCCAGTCAACAAGTATTTTATTCGCCTCGAAAACACAAAGATATTAAGGCAATTGATGTAACCACGTGGCGCTGTCATAAAACTACGGTTGTGGTAAGTCTTCCTTTCTAATGGTAATGTCATCAAACATTCTCTCAAATAAATACTTCCAGGGTTGATTCAAAGAAAATGAATATTTATAGTATTTTTTTTCGATTCAGTCATCTGGAATATATCAGTGGTCAGAAAAGCGAACTATAGGTTCGCTTTTCCGATCAAATGAAATATTCCAGACATGTGAATCTAAACATAGGCGATGGGCTATTTAAGGGCTAGACTGGTCCCCGGCTCTTACAGAAGTAGACCGGTGGCTTGAGAGCTTGGGTGGTACTGTGTACTAAGGTGTACTGTGCGGCGATTGGACACCTTCCTTCAGCCACAGCTAACTTTGCCTACACACAGTTCGTGAGTTGGAGAGTCTGACAACTGCACGTCGCAGGTACTCCGACTTCCGTCATCCGCAAAACTGTCCGACGCTATTTGATCCTTGTTGTTGAAAGTGTCGTTGAACCCCAATAAACAAATAGACCTACAGAAATTCTGACTACGAAGTAAAAGGGATTAAACAATTCCACCGCTGTGTGTATAACATAGCAGGATTTCCCCATCCCTATCGGACTTAAAAAACATGTCCCGCCTATGTTTTTCACAAAAATAGCCATTCAATTAGTTTTTTAAAAACAAATTCCTCCAACACATAGCTTATGACGTCTCATTGGAACATGCTCGTTCCAATGAAGGGTCATAAGCTATCCTTTTGAGGCAAAATATTGAGTTCATTTTGGAAAGTGTAAACCCATTGTCTCAGGTAAAGAGTTTAGTGTTAATAGATACGTGAACAATTTGAACGTGCGGACCTTTTTATGTTTTTGGCCAAAAGTCTCTCATCAATGCAACGAGACGAGGGGATAAATACGATTTTTCATTGTGTCACATTCCAAGTGTCGTCACGTTGTTACGTTTGGTAAAGTATTTGAACCCAACATTTAAATAAACTCATTCACTGGGTGACTTCCTTTGGTAGTTTTTAGTTTCTTTAAAATTTGGAGAACATAATTGTCAGGGAGAGGTGGAAACAGAGCATGTTTCTCCCTACACATGTAGGGAGGGATGCATCCCTTAGGATCTGCGTCCAAGATAATATAAAACAAACCAATATATATACTACTCAAAGTTTGCTAAGCACCGAATATTTGACACATCATTGTGAAATTTGCTTGTGACACATTTGCGATATTTTTGGTGGATATGACTGAGGAATGTATTGAGATGGTCCCCAGTGTTTACATTAGCTCTCTTGACAGGCTGACTTTTCGTGACAGTCATGGAAAGCATGTACCCCTTGATTTTCATGATGGTTTCGTGTACTGTCTACATGTATATGACATGTGTAGGGTATTCAATCTTCATTTCAACACAAACCCTTGTGATTTAATGATTGAATATGGCAAATGCAAATGTAAGAAGACATTTGTCTGAAGCAGCAATGTGGCGGGCTGCAGGGATGGTGGAGTAAGGGGCTACCCATCGTCAGGTTGGTGAAGCCCTTTGTGTGCACCATACGGTGATCACCAGTGCCTGGACAAGATTTCATCAGTATGGCACACGAGTAAGACAGCACGGTGGTGGCAGAGACAGGGCAATATCTGCAGCTGAAGACCGGTTTTTGATCATTCAGGCCTATAGGAACCGCTTTGCCACAGCAACCCAGCTTCGCAGTGACCTTCAGAATGCATCCGGGGTAAATATTTCGACTCAGACTATCCGGGCAAGGTTGCACGAAGGTGGTCTCCGATGGAGAAGACCATGTATTCGCATTCCGCGGTCCCAGAACCACCGCCAGGCACGATATGAATGGGCCATGGACCACGTTGGACGGACCAGATAAGATTGGCGACTTGTTTTTTTTACAGATGAGGCAAGGTACTTCCTAGACAACACATATAGGCTTTCTGGGGTATGGAGAAGACCTGGAGAGCGATTCTATCCAGCAGCCAACCTTTCTGAGCATGACCGCTATGGTGGAGGGTCAATCATGGTCTGGGGCGGCATCAGCTGAGATGGACGTGCAGAGCTCTGTATCCTTGACCGTGGTACATTGACTGCACAACGGTATATTGATGAGATCCTGGATGTCCACGTCAGATTGTATGCAGGTGCAGAGGGTGATAGATTCATTCTGATGGACGATAATGTACGTCCTCATGTTGCCCATGCTGTCGGGGAGTACCGACAGAGGGAGGGGATTGAGCGTATGGACTGGTCAGCAAGATCCCCTGACCGCAATCCAATCAAATATGTCTGGAATGAGTTGCAGCTTGCAATTTCAGCCCGTCCAGTCCAGCCAAGAAGTGTCCAGGAGCTTGGTGCCATGCTGGTCCAAGAATGGAACAACATCCCACAAAGGACCACCAGGAACCTCACTGGGAGCATGAAAAGGCGTTGGCAAGCTGTAATTAACAGTAATGGGTATCAAACTCGATATTGAGCCCATACCAGTTCGCTCCGTCAACTTTTTGGTAAATTGAAAAATTTCCTCTTTTAACAGTAATATCCATTTTCCATGGTTATCGTATTCAAAAGCTAAAAAATAATGTCAAACACAAATAAAATCTTAATTTCTGTACTTAAATCATTAAAGATATAATTAAATAAAAAATATATAAACTTTTCATTACAATATTTCAACTAAAAAGTAAAACAGGGAGTAGGATGTACTTGGTGCTTAGCAAACTTTGAGTAGTATATGTTTTAAATAAATTTAACAAAACATGGTTGTCAACCCCGAACAGTTACAGGAAGGGTATATCAAAGTGATAGATTTCATGTTTATGATAGCTGAAAGCGTTAACTCCTTGCATGCTGCAGAGGGATATTCCTTTCCAGGGCATGAAATCTCTTGCCTTTAAAATAAGTAAAATTTGATGATATTTAGCCAAATTGTGAATTGTGTAAACCAATATTTTCTTCAGTCAAATTTTCATAATTTTTTCATCAAATCTAGTCGTGGCTGCTTCACAGCAGCCATGACTTGATTTGGTGAAAAATAGTTTAAAATTACTCAGCGGGTTAAGAGTTAATAACACGACTAGAAGACGACAGTTACAAAAAATTCTTGAATAACCAATATTTTCATTTTTTGCCTGAAAACAATTTATTTATTGGAGTTTAACGACACTTTCGACAGCCAGAGTCACCTCGTATCGGACAGTTTTACGGGTGGAGGAAGCCGGAGTACCCGGAGGGAAAAACTGAGCAACGGCGAGCAACTGTCAGACTTTCCAACGTATTAACTCCACACAAGCAGGGTTAGCATTGGTTGAAGACAGGTGTACCATCAACGTGCATTACGTCTTAGTACACAGCGCCAAAGTGACCAAACGTGAGCAATCGTGATTAAGTGCCTTGCCCAAGGACACAACGCAGTTACCCCTGGCGAGGATCGAACCATAGACCTCTCGGCTTGAAGTTCAATGCCGTAACTACTTACTCACCGCACTCCCACCCGGATACAAGGCTTTTGACCACTCATTGGAGAGCTTTATCCATCACGTTTCATTGAATGGTTTTTAGCAATGTTTTGGAGACAAAGATTAAAAATAAGAATAAAATCTGAAAGGCGATGTTTTTTATTAGCGTTGGTCGGACATGACCTAATCTTTAACCCCCTGAACACTGATGTCAAAATATCAAAATTTCAAGTAGCCATTATTCCCATAATGCAACTAGAAATTTAATCAAATCAGTCTTGTTTGACAGCTCAATGAGCTCTGTCAAACAAGACTGAATTGATTAAATTTCTAGTTGCATCATGGGAAAAATTAGCAGCCTGAAATTTTGAGATTTTTACATCAGTGTGTAGGGGGTTAAGAAGAGGGTAAACATTAACAAACAAAATCGCGTATTTATTATCACAAAAAAGAAACCTTTACTGGAACGTCATTTCGATTCCCCAAACTTACTACATTTGTGTGTGTGTGTTTGTGTGTGTGTGAGGGTGTGGGTGTACGTGCGCGTGTGCGTGTATTGGTGTAGTGGGCGCGAATGGTAAATGCCCCTCTCCTGTGAAATATCCCAACCTGTGTGCCAGAAAAAAAAGGATAACTCAGTGAAGTGTTATTTCCGCTGCTATAAAATGAAAAGTTCGGCTTCGAGTTTCTTCAACTCAAAATATATCAATTATTGAGCTATTTTTAAACTGTTCACTTTGCGTTATGATTTAATGAAAAATGACGAGATCGTAAGACACACAATTAAACCAAATAATGAGAAAACTCTCTTTCTGTATTAAATCTGGAACAAAAACTCGATATGAAACTCAAGAGTGACTACATAACGCGGAACCGAGTTCATTCTAAATAGATTTCAGACTATTTTTACAAATATTTAAAAATAACAAAAATCGGATCGCAATCACCATTCACATGAAAGTCATTTAAGTTGACGTTCTGACTCCAGAAAGGTGAATGACATCAATTGGAAGAACCCATATTCATTATTTAGGGGTTGACCAACTATTTTCAACGTGAAACCTTGGAGCTACATGTTGAAAATATTGATTGATCAACCCCATAAACTCAATCAACAGCCATTTAGGTTAACCACCTGAACCCGAAATGCTGCTTTTCCGGCTCAGAAGCATGATACGTCATAAATTCCTTAAGTAGGATGGCTGCTGAGTGAATTGGTGGGGTGGACCAATTAATATTTTCAACGTGCACGTTGAAAATATTAATTGGTCTACTCCGAAATAATGAATGTGGACTCTTCCAACTGCTGCCATTGAACTGACATGGAAGGTACCAGCAGGGTTCAAAGGATTAAGGAAATGAACCTGCGAAGCTTTGAGATTTGCTTGAATTTCACATCTGCCAACAGATTTTGTTTTATACGGATTTAAAGATTCGGAGAATCTTAAAATCGACGCAGTAAACTATGATGATTGATGAACTCTGCTGCTATAATTTGTACATGTTTAAAAGCGTACTATGTGCGATCTGAAGCGAAAATTGTGTAATAGATCTAGAGAAGTGCGAGAAACCAGGCACACAAACCTGTCGACTTCTATCACACAGAGCGACCAATTTACCATGATACCAAGAGTTTTGGACCAACCACGCTGGTTGGTAAATGGCTCTTATACATCGACCGGTACACCACTCCCACGTTCACACATAGGATATATGTGTATGCATATGTATGTGTTTATATATACATATATGCGAGCGAGCGTACGTATGCATATGCGTGTATATATGTTTATATATACATATATGCGTATGCATCTGCTGGCTAACTCCGTGGGTCTGCGAGAACTGTTCACTAGCCGTGCTCACAAAATTCAACACAACTTCAAACTAACTATTGTTCTACCAAATGAGATAGAGAAATGTATACTGCACAACATTTAGCTGCCCGTGTCCAGATTATATTAACCCTTTACCCAACGTAACGTCCAAAACCGGCCAGCGCGATTCTCAAAAATCGCCAATTAATTTTTATTATTTTTTCATTTTTTGTCTCAAAAACATAGCTTATGACCCCTCATTGGGAGACAAAAAATGAAAAAAAATTGTTATTCAAGATTTTTTTTTGCAAGTGTCGTCTGCTTTTCATGTTAGGTAAAGGGTTAAATAAGCTATACATTTTAAGGATTCATGTCCTTATTTCCATTTGCACCTGCACCATTCTATTAATGTATCGTTTATTGATGTAGGGTGAGGTTATTTATAGGCATAACCTGTTTGCCAAACCCATTTCTGTTTCAAGAAATAAAATATTGTTTAAAAAAAAAACGTTCACACCCATGCAAGCTCTTGGTTTACTAAATTTGAGTACAAGATAGTATTCAACTAATACTATACGTAGAGTATATACTTAAATTAAAGTTAGCCTTGCTACGGACATACGAGACAATAAAATGTTAAGGCAGTAAATAATCTTTCAAAAATCATCATCGAATCATGCATACTACGACTCTAATTTTTATAATTTCTGTAATCTGAAACAATTTACACGCGCCTAAGTGCATATGTCGAATTTTTTTTAACTATATGGCCTTGACTTTGACCTTCAAATGAAAGGAGACTAGAAGTTCATCTGCGCCACATTTAAATTTGGTCATTCTAACTGAAACAGGCGTGTGGATGGATCCGAAAATTATTTTAATGAAGTTTGTGACTCTGTTACTTTGACATGTAACCTCTAAAACAATAGGTGTTCAGGTCAAACTAAGTCATATACAAAGTTTGTCGAGGAAGATCTGATCGATTCTTTCAAGTTCGCAAACAAACATGCACTACAGTTTGTGACATTACCTTGATTGTTGACCTCCAAAAACATTGGATGAGCTGAGATCTTACCTACTGCCATTCCTGTACCGAGTTTGGAAATCAAACATGTAAACAGCGCGAATAGACAAACACACACACACGAAACACATTTTGTGACCCAGTGATGTTGTCTTAGACTTACAATGAAAACACCATGCCGTCACCACATTTGCTAATCGAAGAGGCCACCGTTTTTTCCTGAGCTTAAACACCCACACACTGAATTTTGTGAACACGCGGCCTTTGATATCCAGACCACTAGGGTCAGATGGTGCCAAGTACCTTCCCAATACCTAGGATGGCAATCTAGGTTGTAGCCACCGGGACCTGAAACAGACATGAACGCACAGAAATACATTAAATTTTGTAAATCTGTGACCTTGACCTTTCACCTCCTCTAAAAACACCGGTTGTTCATATCGTAATACAATGTAACATTTCTGTACAGGGTTTGGTGACGTATGGCGTAACCGTTTACTGTCTAGAACGCACACATAAAACACTTCGTCACACAACCCCGCAAACCCGCACACTGACACCAACACACACATAGAGTCGTGTTTAGCAGGTTTTGTGGGAAATTTACTTCTCATTTTACACATCCCCTCGTCCACGTGAAGCATACTGCCCACGAATGCCATCACAAAAACACTATCATCCACATGCAATCTGGGTATAAAAAAAAGAAAATTTGTCACATCTTTGATCAATAAATGTTCACATGGCAAGGAGAGGGCTGTCAGAGGCACTAAGATGGCAAAGCGCTGGCATACGTGCAACAGGCATGTCATTCAAAGCCATTGGAAGGCAATTTGGCTATAGTAATTCTGTCATCAGCAGACTTGTCCACAAAAATCAACAAACCAGCGATGTTAAGGACCGACCGAGATCTGGGCAACCCCAAAGACCTCTCCTCGGAAAGATCGGAGTCTGGTACGTCTCATTAGGTGTGAACCCTTTGCTTCAAGTGGGGCTTTAAAACGCCTTTGGCTCCCCAAACAGGCGTTTGTGCAACAGAACTGTCCGAAACCTCTCAAAGCTCTGGGTATGAGGTCCAGAAGGGTCATCATGCATCCAGCTCTGTCCGATCAGTATCAAAGACGACGTTTGGAGTGGTGTATGGAACGACAACACTGGACTGTCAGGATGGGGAGGAGAGTCCATTGGTCAGACGAGAGTAGGTTCCTGTTTCACGTCACAGATGGTCGCATGAGAGTGCGGAGGCATAGCAATACTGCTTACGTGCCCAGGATCATCAGACCTACTGTTCCTTATGGTGAAGGATCAGTAATGATCTGGGGATGCATCTCTCGTGATTGTAAACTTGATATGGTGATTGTACGTGGGAATCTCTATGGTCATCAGTACATCCGGGACATTCTCAATCCGGTTGTCGTGCCTCATTTTGACAACCACCCATTGTCTTCTCGCCCTGTATTCATGGACGTCAATGCAAGGCCACATCGTTTCCATGCTGCTGTGAGAGCATTATTCAGAACAACGCTATTAAACACTACCTTGGCCTGCAATGTGCCCCGATTTGAATCCCCCAGAACGCATCTGGGGCTTTCTTGAACGTCGTGGGCAAGCAAGGAATCCGCCTGTGCAGAATTTGGCCGATTTGGAAACTGCATTGCATGTGGAGTGGCAGCAGTTGCCTCTGGACCGTATCAGAAGGCTCACTGGTAGCATTAGGGGGAGTGTCCAGGCTGTCATCCGGGCACGTGGTGGATACACTCGCCACTGACGTCAGACACTGCTATTGTGTTAAGGACATTACAAGTTAATTTTTTTTGTCAGTAATTACCGGCATTGTTTCATCATCGACCGTTCCAGCACCATACTTGTCGAGAGAACATTTTTCCACCAAAAACATTACCGACAGATACGTGTAATTAGCGCCATTAAAATACTGCATATTTTCATCATTGTGCTGTCTTTCATTTGTCAATAGACCATTCTTTCCGCAAACAATCACTTTTGACCATCTGAAAGATAGCATGAAAGTAATGACAGTTTATATTAACACCACTGCGACAAAAAACAGGGGGTGTGTCAGGGAACACCTGAGGCCCCGTAAGGCCTGGGCTGACGTGGGGTTATTTAGTCCCGCTGATGAAGTTGCGGGAAAATTAGACCAACGTGGAGGGTCGGAATCCAAGTGTCGCGAACTCGGCGCAGAGAGCTGAGTTAGACCGACGCCGTGATTCCTTCTCTGCCAAATTGGCCTGAAATAGGTTCGATTTCCGTTAGGTGTGATTCCTAATCACTTCAGGCTGTATAATGGAAAGAATGATTTAAAGTAACAACGATTCTTTTATTTACACATAAAAAAAATAAATCCGTTTCAATATTTCAACAATCAACAATTCAATTCTTTTCACAGAAAATGGGTCACTACGGTTAAATAATTCTAAACAATCATATAGTCATTCTATAGCCCTGTACTGGCACTATAGTCTACACACTGGAAATGTTACTACCGTGAGCTCGCCATAAGAGCTTCACAAATCTGAAATGTTATTACTGTGAGCTCGCCATAAGAGCTTCACCCGCTTAGGCTCAAATGTCAACGTCTGCGCGTAACTGTACCTCTGGCTGTCGGAGGGTTCCGACCAGCAATGTTCGTCTTCTATAAACCACCGTACTTCTGATTTGGGTCAGATATTGTCTACTCATACCTTATGTGCCCTTTGAAAGTCCTCCGTGAAAGTCCTATTGAAATATCCACCGTTCCTGGTTGAATTCACGATTCACAAATGCCCCTTTTGTGCTAGGGCGAAATTGTCACTCACACCGATCTCCAGTCGGTATTACGATGTTCCGACAGCAAAATAAACTACTCAGAACGCAATCAGTCTGACGCTTCAAAGGGTTAATACGCACAATACAATTAACCTACACTTCTGACTATTGCAGGACGATACCTGCTACTCGACAATCTAAACTTTAACGTTCCACCTGGGGTGTTCCTTCTCACGAATTCGGCCCCGTAGCCGCCTATCAACTTTAAGCTAAATCAATCATGGAATGCCCTCTCTGGCGATTCCAGCCGTTTCAGGGTCCTGTGATCGAAGGTACCCTTATGCCAGGAAACAGAGTCCGCCTGTCCTGGACTTCACCAACGCGTGTGTGACCCCAAGTGTGTGTCTAATGCTCTGCCCTTCCAGGTATATATATACTTTTTACCCTAAACTGTCAGGTGGACCGGCGCTCATCTGTCCACCTGTCAAAACGGTGGGGGATGACGTATATCGAGGCAGAATCAATACAAGTCATCTCACGCGTGACTTAACGATGATTCGTTCCTGACACGCATTGCTATAACTAATGATCGGGTGACGACACGACAGACATTTCTATCGTTTTAAAATCTCGTTTCTCAATTGGCCGTGACGAAAAATGAGATTAGACCTTATCTAACATACCGTTTCTCCCCTGGGTCCCTGCGCTAAAGCTGGATATACACCACGTGTGTTTTTTCTACGTCCAGCTTTACAGAGAAGTGAAATTCACGTGGGTTTTTCGCCTTGATGCGGAATATATTTTGAACTTACAATATCTTTACATATGAGGCCCCTTGCCCCTATATTTAGGCTGGCTTTGCCCTGACAACTCCCTTCCCGAGAGAAACACCCTGTGTATCTCTTAAAACACAAGGGGCAAAGCCACGCACGCTCGCCTCTCACACCCTTTTACAATCTACCCATCATGTTTAAGACTACAAAACTGTGCCCTAGTGGTCGTGGGGTTCATGACCGGGCTCATGCGTCGGCCATACCGATTCCCACGACACACACGCTACCACATGCTCCCGTCTTGCGGGTTTACATATGATATGGGGAGTAGCCTTATCCTCAGATTTGCAGCACTCCCTCTCTCTCTGTAATACTATATATTTACACCTAAACACACACATTTTTATACACGTTCGCCCATTTTGCAAACAGTTCACTTGGCACTCACTCCGACGAGTAACACCGTCCGCGCCTTTGCGTCAGATGGGTTAATTCCAACGGAGTGTAACTTCGTCTCCCATTCCCCTATGACTTGTGAAGGGGCAAACGACCCGTGCATTATGTTGAGCCTCACCCTCGCAAAGCTCAACCAGGGGATTAAAATTGTGCCTCACACACTCACACATTCAACACACAGATTTCCCGACCGCGCCTTTGCGACAGACGGGGTTAGTGTGCCTCGCACTCACAACAAACTCTCGTCAATAAAAACAAGCGCGGTTTCCCCGGGCCTTAACACCGGGTTTGTGCACCCCATACTTACAAAACTCGACACACAGGCTCCCCGTCCACGCACACGCGACAGACAGGGCAGTGTATCTCACATTCGCACTCACAACCAACTCTAGTCAGCAGTTAGAGCAATAATAATACTAAAATAAGAAAATTTCTTCCGGGCCTTAACACCGAGTTTACGAAGCCCATCACCTCACCAACAAAAATATTTGCGACTGGAGCCCCCGTCCCAGACACCAGGCCCGCAGCCACCCAACTATTGCTTCTTTATAACCACCGACCATTGGTAGGGGCCCGGTTCCCAGAATCCCCTTGGGTAACCCTCGACACACCCCTACTTCTCGCCCCGTTATTTCTACGGGTATTCCACCAGGGTCCCCATACCCTGTCATTTTCGCATTCCCAAGAGCTTCCCTTGGCGCTATATACCCCAGGCTCGCTCGTCCCGGCGATTACCGTCGTTCGAACGACACTGGCCGTCCTTGGCCCTTGTGCCGTCGACCCCCCGGTCCATTGCGACGACTTCTTGCGCACATTGGGCGCTGTGCGCCCCCGGCACTCTCTACGTGGTCTCCGCCACCTAGGATGCTTCTCCTTTGATTTGTGGACCCTTTTCTCGGTCCCCTGGGCGCCCACCTTAGCGGTCCCATCCACTTTAACATACTCAACTTGTGTTGACCCGTGCCCTCTCAATTCTGGGGAAGTTTGCCCAGCCATTTGCGTGGGTCTGGCCTCCCCTCTCAACACGGGTGACACCGACTTCTTGGAGCGCTCAACTCCCCCACATAAATTTGCTTGAGGGTCTTTCCCCAATGATCCCATTGGGTTCCCTCGCTGTTTGGCGTTTCGCCTGGACCGCCTGCGGCCCCTTCTCCCTAATACGACAGGAGTCGTCCCTCCTGAAACTTCCCGACATTTCGTCGTGTAGGGGCCATCCCCTGGACCATCGGATTGGTTCCCCCTGGGAACCTTCCCTTCGTTACTCGTTGGGCCCTCACTTGGCCCCCTATCCCTGGACCATAACTCATCAGGGTTTGCCCTCACCCCTGGGATATTACCTATGACCAGGTCATACACAGGTGATTCAATGCACATGGCTTCCACTTCGCCACAATAAAATGGGGTATCCACAGTTATCCTCGCGATGGGAAACCTTCTAACGGTCCCATCTATCAAGATACACAAATGGTCGCGCCCCAACAATTGCTTGTCGTCAACCAGTTGCTTTCTAACCGCTGCAGAGGAGCACCCAGAATCCCGGAGCAGACGGATCTCCCTTTGTCCCACATACCCTGGGTACACTGGCATATCAACCTTCTCCTGCGAAGTTGTGAGCCTCTCACACATGCCACTTATTATCGGGACAACCTTCCCGTCTTCCAGCCTTAATTCTCCCTCTTGTATACATTCCCGGAGGGGACTGTGTTCTGGACCGATAGTTTGACAGAACGCTGCCGTCTGCCTACTGGGCCCTGGATCTACGCGGTCACCTTGCTTCCAACCCCTTGGCGCTGCGTTCCCGACCCCCTGCTGAGGTGGTCTAATGTTCCCAGTGGTCCTTACGTGCTTCTGCCAGCAGTCCCTGGCAATATGACCCCGCTTGTTGCAGATAAAACAAGTGGTGTCCTTGGGAGCGCTCCCCTTCCGGCTGGCCTGCGACGCAGGAGGGTGGTGTTGCCTTACGGGTGCCATTGCCAACCCGTTTGCACCACCCCTAGCCAATTTGGGTGCGTTTACACTCCCACCGTGGGCCTCGATGTAGCGTTCTGCCACAGTTGCCATCTCGTCATAGGTGGGCGGACCCCTTTCCTTGATGAACAGGCCCAACTCCTTGGAGCATGTAGTTAAAAACTGCTCCCAGAGAAATAGATCTCGCAGGGCTCCATATGACTCATTCACTTCTGCGAGATCAGTCCAGCGGTCAAAGTACCGCCTAGCTCGGGCAAAATACTGAGGTACTGTTTCTCCCTTCTCCTGCTTAATCTCTCGGAACTTGGTCCGGAATCCTTCTTCAGTGAGCTGGTATCTCCGAAGGATGGCATTCTTCAGCTCACCGTAGTCATTAAGAAGTGCAGGAGGCATACTGGTATAAGCCTCGAGGGCTTTACCTGACAACAGAGGGCTCAAGCACATAGCCCATGTGTCTTCTGGCCACATTTGACTGGAGGCAAAACGCTCGAACCTCTCCAAGTACGAGTCCAAGTCATCTGTGTTTTCATTAAAATGAGCGAGGTGGGGGCGTGGGGCATGAATTGCTACCCCTGCACTCCCGTCCCCCGAGCGCCGACTTCCATTCTCCACATCGGCCCTTGCTCTGAGGAGCTCTAATTCTCTCTCGTGCCTCTGTTGTTCTAATTGGGCTTCTCTCTCTCTCGTCTCATTCTCTCTCTCCCTTTCTAACTGAATCTCTCGCTCTTTTGCCTCTCTTGCCTCTTTCTCGCGCTCTCGTTCTAATTGGATCTCTCGCTCTTTTGCGTCATTACGTAAGGCAATCTCCTTGGCCTCACGTTTCTGCTCATCTTTAACGAACTTCTGAAGTTCAGCTCCCTCAAGGCCCATTTCCTTGCCTAATGATACCAGTTGGGTGAGGGGTGTAACAACATCCATTTTGATTTTTTCTTTCTATCTTCAACACTCGTCAGAAAGAATGAAGAAGGAAAAGAAAGAAAGAAAAAAAAAATATTGCAATTGATCCTAATTTACCTCTGTAATTTAACGTAATTAAACGCACCAAATATTCTGAAACCTACCGCAGTTATAGTGGCTATTAAGTATCCTTTTGGGGACTACTGTATTGCGATATTAAACCCTCGAACGGCATCGACTGACCGAACGCGTCAAAACCTAAACAGAACCGCCGTTAAAATAAAACAAAATTTCCATATAGCCATTTTTTACCTTTTTAGAAATATCCTGGTTAGCGCTCGCCAATCAATGTCAGGGAGCACCTGAGGCCCCGTAAGGCCTGGGCTGACGTGGGGTTATTTAGTCCCGTTGATGAAGTTGCGGGAAAATTAGACCAACGTGGAGGGTCGGAATCCAAGTGTCGCGAACTCGGCGCAGAGAGCTGAGTTAGACCGACGCCGTGATTCCTTCTCTGCCAAATTGGCCTGAAATAGGTTCGATTTCCGTTAGGTGTGATTCCTAATCACTTCAGGCTGTATAATGGAAAGAATGATTTAAAGTAACAACGATTCTTTTATTTACACATAAAAAAAATAAATCCGTTTCAATATTTCAACAATCAACAATTCAATTCTTTTCACAGAAAATGGGTCACTACGGTTAAATAATTCTAAACAATCATATAGTCATTCTATAGCCCTGTACTGGCACTATAGTCTACACACTGGAAATGTTACTACCGTGAGCTCGCCATAAGAGCTTCACAAATCTGAAATGTTATTACTGTGAGCTCGCCATAAGAGCTTCACCCGCTTAGGCTCAAATGTCAACGTCTGCGCGTAACTGTACCTCTGGCTGTCGGAGGGTTCCGACCAGCAATGTTCGTCTTCTATAAACCACCGTACTTCTGATTTGGGTCAGATATTGTCTACTCATACCTTATGTGCCCTTTGAAAGTCCTCCGTGAAAGTCCTATTGAAATATCCACCGTTCCTGGTTGAATTCACGATTCACAAATGCCCCTTTTGTGCTATGGCGAAATTGTCACTCACACCGATCTCCAGTCGGTATTACGATGTTCCGACAGCAAAATAAACTACTCAGAACGCAATCAGTCTGACGCTTCAAAGGGTTAATACGCACAATACAATTAACCTACACTTCTGACTCTTGCAGGACGATACCTGCTACTCGACAATCTAAACTTTAACGTTCCACCTGGGGTGTTCCTTCTCACGAATTCGGCCCCGTAGCCGCCTATCAACTTTAAGCTAAATCAATCATGGAATGCCCTCTCTGGCGATTCCAGCCGTTTCAGGGTCCTGTGATCGAAGGTACCCTTATGCCAGGAAACAGAGTCCGCCTGTCCTGGACTTCACCAACGCGTGTGTGACCCCAAGTGTGTGTCTAATGCTCTGCCCTTCCAGGTATATATATACTTTTTACCCTAAACTGTCAGGTGGACCGGCGCTCATCTGTCCACCTGTCAAAACGGTGGGAGATGACGTATATCGAGGCAGAATCAATACAAGTCATCTCACGCGTGACTTAACGATGATTCGTTCCTGACACGCATTGCTATAACTAATGATCGGGTGACGACACGACAGACATTTCTATCGTTTTAAAATCTCGTTTCTCAATTGGCCGTGACGAAAAATGAGATTAGACCTTATCTAACATACCGTTTCTCCCCTGGGTCCCTGCGCTAAAGCTGGATATACACCACGTGTGTTTTTTCTACGTCCAGCTTTACAGAGAAGTGAAATTCACGTGGGTTTTTCGCCTTGATGCGGAATATATTTTGAACTTACAATATCTTTACATATGAGGCCCCTTGCCCCTATATTTAGGCTGGCTTTGCCCTGACAGGGTGCTGAATTAAGTTCCAGGTGTATATAAAAAAACCCCCACAAAACGACTCACTTATTAACACAGTAACTTGTCATATCGTTGTTGAGGCACAATATAATATGATTTAGTCGAGATCTTGTAGCGTAATTCGTCTTCCGAATGGAAGCAATAAACACTAATTCCGATAATTTGTCACCATCTTGTGATGCTTCAGCACCCAAAGGTTGCATTAGTTTAATACCTAATATTTTAGAATATTTGTCGGAGCCACAGCGTCCAATCTCAGGGGTGTAGCCAGCATTGTTTTAGGGGAGTCGCCCACAATGCAACCCAAGGACGAGAATGTCTGGCAACTAAAAAGACTAAAATCTTGGTCAGAGGCCAAGCCTTGGCCATCGGTGGTGGTCCGGTGGGGGTTGGGGGAGGGGGGCTCCCTCTGAAAAAAAAGATTTCATGCTGAGTGAAAGTGGATCAAATTCAATGTAGGCATGTATTAGATTGCTGTGGAGAATATCGGCCGCGGACCGTTGGCATTCGGGGTGGGGTGGGGGTGCCATGCAACCCCCATGACTCTCTTTGGCTACACCATTGAATTCCAATATAAAAAACCAAAATTTGCAATGCTTGATTTCTTTCTCGATTAGACTGACATAAAATACTTGCAAGGACTCTTTTCACAGAGACTGACAACGTATACGTAGTGCTGTATAGTAGTGCGTATGTTTGCACGTGTCATTAAGGTGTATAGGATTAGTATTTTAGCAGATGTTATCTCCACCATTTGGGTCGAGACCTTGTTTCTGGGCATATATCGACGAGTCCGTCAGGACGAGTCGATACATGATCCAGAGACGAGGTTGAAACTTCGATACATCATCTTGGAAACCTACTTCGTGGTGATAACCAATTTATCTTACAATACCCCTCCTTTTCTTGACGTGTTCGCATATATTTTGACATTCATTCAGTGTCTATGAATTGAATTTTTTTATGAATAAAGACCATGGGGTCATGGTATTACGTTCTTGGGCTGTGCATGACGTAATCCCTATTCATTGCTCCACTTGTTCTATAACCCCTGAAATTTATAGTAGTGTTTCGGCTGTTTGTTTCTTTATTTTATTTTGCAGGTTTAACGCATGGTAGGCGTACATAAAAATGACAAAAAATAATCTAGTCTGATTTATTTTGCCGAGTTGGTGATTTATTTATCATTTCTTTACTTTTATCAAAACGGTGGCCTCGACATGTGTAATCAGGTTTGGATCGTGCAAGTAAAAAATGTTTTTCTGAATCGAATTATCGCACGTGCGGTTAGCATCCTCTATACAAATTTGTATTTTGTCTTGGTGTTTTTTCTTGTAATGGGTGAAATTATGTTCTTGTTGTAATACATATAGCAAGAGAATTTTTTTTCATGTTACTTTCCCCAAAATACTGACATTGCATTAAGGTGAGTAACTCCCATAATGCGCACATTACGTCAAAACGACGCCGATTGGCTCATTGAGCTTGTTCCAATGAGGGTTCACAAGACAAGG
The DNA here is from genome assembly GCA_031216915.1 of Pictodentalium vernedei. Taxonomy (NCBI): domain Eukaryota; kingdom Metazoa; phylum Mollusca; class Scaphopoda; order Dentaliida; family Dentaliidae; genus Pictodentalium; species Pictodentalium vernedei. The sequence continues at coordinate 442,371,792 of CM062297.1, read as the reverse complement.
AGTTGTTGAAATGTTTTGAAAATTTAACAAAAAAATAATAATGGAAATACTAAATTCTGATATCGTCTGCTTTAGGTAAAGGGTTATCAGAAGTTGTCCATCCCAGCATTATACGATTAACGTCCTACAGTTGAAACTAGAAGTCTCGTGACTGTATTGTGCACTATTTTGAAGTTATAGCGCGCTTTGTAAGTGAACGTTTCTTCCTGTCAAACTGTATCATATCGTAACTCAATTTCTGTAGAAAAACGGCGTGCTGAACTCTGTACAATTCTATACTGGTAAACAGAAATCAGTAACATCATTCCTAACCCCTATCGAGATATATGTACACGTAATGACGTAAACAGATATTAAAATTCGACGCCATCTACAGAATGAAGAGAGTGGAGTACTACTTAATCGCAGCGCCATATATTCTCCACTCGAAAAATATTTATAATTATTCATAACAGCAGAAGAAGAACTTGCAAATTTTCATCACATGGACCACCGGGTGTAACCCGGTGGTCCATGTGATGGTAGTTTGCAAGTGCTTCTTGTGTTTGTCCTCAGAAATTGTAAATAATTACTAAGTAAGAAATCTATCTCACAGCGATTTAGTAGTAATTCACCCGTCACATACTGTAGTCTCAATATTTTCTTTCTATTCGATCGGTTCAGTGCGTGATTTCACTACCGGCCTCGCTAATAGCGCGTTTTATTTTGCATTGCACAGCGCAAACGCTTGTGTATTTCAGACTACTTCACACTTATGAAGTAAAGAGCGCGTTCACTTACGAGCATTTTCTGCGCTAATTGTGACAAGACTTCTATTTTCAACTATATCAGGTTTTGAACTTCATGTTTCTCATTTGTGGACTTTGACAAAATTCTGCGGTTCTTAAAAATGGAAACATAGAGGGTTAACCACAACATCAAACCTCTATTACACAGATTAAGATCAATAGAACTCCCCTGTACTGACGTCCAAAGCAAGCGTGTAATTGCTTTAATTGCCTTGAGTGGTAAAATATATTCTTTGTACGAATGTTTAACGCCACTTCTACTTCCCACGTAATTCTCGACTTGAAATGATAACAAAATAACAAGGTCTAACATGAATGTGTTGCTTTCAAAATTATCCCTGTCATGGAATAGAATTTAAAGGGAATCTAATTTTAGTGCTGTTGTTAAAACTCTCTGAAACTGATAAGCAAAGGGAGATCATTGTGCTCATTAAGGATAATCGCCAGCTATTTCTGTTCTGATTGATATTCACCGTAACTATTCACCTCACAAAATTGGCCAAACTATCAGATGCATTATGTGGAAAATCACCATTCAAAATATTTTCGATTTATCCCTAAAACGAAGCAGCGTCGTACTGACAAGGTGCTGGGGAGGGGGGTAGTCCCTCTCTTTCCCTCAGAAATGTCAACCTTATATAAATTCAGTGTCTGAAATCCCTAAAACTAGTTTATGAACTATCACCCTGATATTTATTGGATTATTTTGCTATTGTTATTCCTCCACTTTCAGAATACTTAAGCCTCCCGCACGTACCCATGGTGCCCAACGCTCACCGGGAGTTATTTTTCCCCCGAAGAAGATCCCGAAAATCCACCTATGGGAATTTTTATTGGGGTTTAACAACACTTTCCAGGGTCACCTCGTGTCGCATAGTTTTACTGGTGGAGGAAGCCGGATTACCCGGAGAGGACCACCTAGCAACTGTCATACTCCCCAACGTACTAACTCCGCACAGGCAAGGTTGGAATTGGCTGAAGACAAGTGAACCATCGACGTACAGTAAACTTTAGTACACAACGTCACCATGCCCCGACGTAGGCAATCGGGATAAAGTGCCTTGCCCAAGGACACAACGCAGTTACCCTGTTGTGGATCGAACCGTAGACCTTTCGGTTTGAAGCCCATTGCCGTAACCACAGGGCTACCGCACGCCCACCTATGGGGAATACACACTCTAAACACAGGACGAAGTCAAATGAATTGGGGGATAAAATATTGTTCTGCTGCCGATATTTTTCCCCCACTTTATTTGGCCTGGGCACGCCCATGGAACGTAGGGTTTGTCCTCACGGAAACGTGCTAGACGAGTGCGTTCCAAAACCTTAAAGGCAGTACTTGGAAGAGAAAAAAAGAACACCTGGTGTTAATTAGGCAAAATATATAGATGCTGTCATCGCGAGGTTGTATTTTCAAAGGTGTATGTTTTTTACCCGTTTTTGCCACTGCAGTGTTCCCATCCAAATAAAATATATTTAAAAAAATCAAAGCATTCTTGTTGACGAGGTTCAGATAACCGCATCAAACTCGCTGCCTGCGCGGCAGAGAGTTTGATTCGGCGATCTGACCCTCGTCAACTCGATGTAATACTACGACCCATATCCCTTCACTAAAACGATATTATAATGCGTATTTGTTATACACTTACCACAAACATTAATTGCTCATTAATTCTGGCTCCCCAGAAAATGCAACTCATCCTTTCTAAATTCATATAATACCTAACACAAACGAAGCCTACGTCACTACGTGACGTTACTGTTTGCGGAGAATTTTGAGGCGACCATTTTACAAACACGAAATAAACCTCGACTGCTTATATACTGAACAAACGCTCCATATCATTTTTTGTTTACATTTTAGGTATCGAACTCATTTTTTAACCCTTTGAGAGATCGCACGTGCTGCCCAGGAACATGATACGTCATGATTTCATCAAGTCAGATGGCTGATAGGTGACTGCGTGGGGCTACACTTGTAAATATGAATTGGTCTATCCCCAAATAATGAATATGGACTCTTCCAATTGCTGCAGTTGAAGTTGAACTGGCATGGAAGATACCACCATGGTTCAAAAGGTTATATATTCACTGTCATAAAATAAAAAGAGTTCGGGATAAGAGCACTGGTCTCTCATGACAGAGATCCCAAGATCGATTCTCGGTTTGAAAGAAAAGTTCTCGAGGTGGATGCTATCACCGCGTATCGACCAAACGGTTGGGGAGGTAAACTGACTTCACCCTATGCGGAGAGAGACACGCGCCATGCAGACTAAAGATATCTTTCTAGTATTCGAGGAGAGCGAGGCCACGAAGTTGCTGCTGCAGAAGTCACCCCCATACCCGGGCGAATGGGCGATGGTTGGGGAGATGTTAAAATTACTTATATAACTTGCGCGTATAACCCTTTACCTAACTTGAAAAGCGGACGACACTTGCAAAAAAAATTCCTGAATAACTAATTTTTTAAATTTTTTGTCTCAAAAACATAGGTTATGACCCCTCGTTGGAACGAGCTCGTTCCAACGAGGGTCATAACCTATGTTTTTGAGACAAAAAATGAATAAATAATGAAAATTAATTGGCTATTTTTGAGAATAGCGTTGGCCGGTTTTGGCAGTTACGTTGGGTAAAGGGTTAAAACAAATAATCTTAAAACTAAAAATAACAAGTTAATTAAAAAATTATTAAAAAAAACCTAAATTATTTCAACACTTAATCTGAATTGTCATATTCCGTCTCGAGACCAGATCAGCCAAATTGAACATGACGCGTATGACGCCTTGTTTAATCTGGCTTATTTGATCTCGTCAACTGGACGGAATATGAAAACCCTGGTTAACAGACTTGTAATTATGTACCAGTGAGTATAGCATATTGATGGTAGACGAACTTTAACCCTTTGATCCCGAGTGGCCTTTTTTCCGTCCAGGAACATGATACGTCATTAGGCCATTAAATAGGATGGTTGTTTGGTTTTTGTGTGCGGTAGGCCAATTAATATTTAGGGGATAACTATGCTGTATTTGATTGTTTGGGGCCGTAACGCTAACGCGTCGCCGGTAAAACGGATATTTGCGACAGTAAAACCATCGTTTACGGCCCCAAACAATCAAATACAACATAGTTATCCCCATTCTAATATAATTCGGCTGAAAACAGAGATAGATTTGATCTCCCAACTATAAAACAACGCCTTGTTGAAGACAACATTGTCAACAATTTAAAACTTAAAATACAGACTTCGTGACGTCATTTGGGAGTTCCGAACCAAATCACGAAATATATTTTACGCTGCCACATTACAAATAATTCCAAACGTTTTAGTCATTTTATCACCAATAACAAAATATATTTATATTTGTACTGACAACATTTATCATGTTTAAATGTTTGTGACAATCTGAAAACAAAATACGCCGGCCGCTTTCTCTGTTTAAAGTTTAGAGTTCACCTTGTGATGTTTCAACTTTCAGTCGGCGTCGGAAAGCACCCGAGGATTTACCATTAACGTTAAAAAATTTGAGATCTTTGATTGGAAGCCCTTGTTTAACCGTAATAATTACTTATGGTTACAGAACAGTTGTTCATTTCAAACTGTTTCTAGGAAGTTATGTCCTGTGGAATTGGGCTACTGGTATTGACATAATTGTTGCAGAACGAATAGTTCACCTCTCTCACTCGGTGGTGAATGCGTTTCTCTGTAGCTGTACATACATGTGGTGCCACGAACGCAGGTAACAAATTAGAAAATGAAAGGACCGCTTGCACTTGAAGTCGATGTTATAACATCGCTAGCGGATCTGTCAGAAATATTTGGCCTTGAACAATTAAAATTATTATTGCCAGTTGTCGAAATTTTGGTTTTCTATTTCGCACACAGCGTCGATAAATTCTTCATCGTACGAAAAATGGCTATTTATAAATTATATTTTCATATCGCTTACTGGTTCCACACGGTTTCCGTGAAGACCGTCGAAATCAGTTTTTTAACACTCATTTCATTACTCAGCAGTCTCTGCCAAACCCCTATTCCACAATAATATTAAACTTTCCAACTTCATCCATATTAAATACAGTTAATTACAAGAAAGATAGAGAACGTTTTTTACAGCAAGTCAACGCGTTCACAGCGTTTGTTTACATTGGATACGGTAGTCAATGACTCCAAATGCAACGAAAATAGAACGCCCACTAATACATCTTGACTTCCTGAAATAGTTTTCGACAACATAAAATTTGCGACAGGTTACGCTGATTTTATTGTCGCAAATTTTTATTGATTAACCAATCAAATTTCGAGATTTATAGTAATTGTATTCGAATTTCGGTTCTGCACGTTGAAAATATTAATTGGTCTACACCCAGATAATGAATATTGACTCCTCCGATTGCTTCCATCGATGTGACATGGAAGATACCACCAGGGTTCAAAGGGGTAAATCAAGGCGAATCAGACTTGAGCTGAGTGTGTGGTCGGTAAGTAAGTTGTAAGAGATACGAGAGAGTACTCGATTGCCCTCTATGGATAAACCAGCTTCCCATACCAGCAGAGCTACCCGACACTAAATAATCCTGGGATCACACTGTGTCCATCCTACCAACTATGAAGTAAAATAGATGGTTATTACACTTTCGCGGTGCTACCGTCACGTTTTGTGTTAAAACTGTTGTTTGTCTTCTAAAACATAACCAACCAATGGTATTATCAGGCATCTTGACCCAGACGATGTTTCAAAAAGATCAGGTTGAATCAAACAGTCGACGGAAAAATCATCCAGTGGCCAGATGATGTTTGTTGATCGCATATTATGCTCGGAGGTTTTAATGCGTTTTGTTTTGATGTTCCGTTCAGAACGTGTATTTGGCATTTGGTGTATATATAATATATAAATATGTAAATGTCACATTCAATACACAGTTGTTCAAGACGCAAGCCCTTTTCGTTTTTCAAACGTCAAAACCACTTTTTATATTATAAATATACAAATTGTAAAACTGACAATTTTTTATGCAGCGAATCACCTGCATGCTTTATATTATTTATTATTTATTTATTGGTGTTTAAGGTCACATACTTATGCACAATGGCTTATCGTGATCGTGACAGTTTTACGGGTGGAGGAAGCCGGAGTACCGAGCATCGACGAGCAACTGTCAGATCCTCAACATTCTAACTCTGTTCAAGCTGCGCTCAAGCATGATTACAGGAGTTGAAGACATGTGCACCATCAGCGTGCAGTACGCCTTAGTACATGGCGTCATCGTGCTGCCTTGTGGGCAACCGGGAAAAGTGCCTTGCCCAAGGACACAACGCTGGTCGTCCCGGACGAGGATCGAACTCGGGACCTCTAGCATAGAAGTCCAATAGTCTACCACTGAGCCACAGCGCTCCCCTGCATGTTTTAGAAACTGGAAGAATAAATAGAAAGTTTCATAAGTACTTGGACTTGTTTACATCTCCATTGGTGCTGTAGTTTAGTGTAACACTTTACCTTACAGGAAAGGCAGACGACACTTGTAAACAAAATTATTGAATAAGTAGTTTCTTTTTCTTTTTTTTTTGCGTCAAAAACATAGCCAATGACCCTCATTGGAACGAGCTCAATGAGCTCGTTCCAATGAGGGGTTATAAGCTATTTTTAGAGACAAAAAATGAAAACAATAATGAAAATTGAATGATGATTTTTGTGAATAGCGCTGGCCGATTTTGGCGTCACATTGGGTAAAGAGTTACAGAATATGTTTTTCAGATAATCATGTCAAAGAACAAATGTAATGTGAACACAAAAATACATAAACTGAAGTGGATTAAGCAGTAAGCTAATGTCTTATATAAGGCTCTCTCCGAAGTATTGTTGGATACAACAAATTATAACGACTGGTACAGGAATATTTATTTTCTTGACATGATGGTATATTTATATGCGTAAAAAAGAGGAAGTAGTAGAGCAGATAGCTCGAGGAGAATGGGAAGACCCAAGAGGAGACCGTGACCAGAGTGGCGCGCACCGTTAATAGTATTTGTGATGTCGTTACCGGCTTTGGTTATAAGTTCATAGAAACGTTTACCCAGAACAATAAACTGATGGATCTACTTGAATATGGATTTGTTAGTTTCTGAGTCACTTAACCCTTTACCTAACATGAAAAGCAGACGACACTTGCAAAAAAAATTCTTGAATAACTAATTTTTTTCATTTTTTGTCTCAAAAACATAGGTTATGACCCCTCGTTGGAACGAGCTCGACGAGCTCGTTCCAACGAGGGGTCATAACCTATATTTTTGAGACAAAAAATGAAAATATTTTGAAAATTAATTGGCGATATTTGGGAATAGCGCTGGCCGGTTTTGGTCGTTACATTGGGGAAAGGGTTAAAGGCGGTCATAATGGGGTGGCACATGATGCCTAAAGTATCTGCATTCTTGTTTGGTTTTACATGGGACAATGAAAGAAATAATGGTTCGCGGTTTCGTGTTCGACACATCTACACACGAGTCGTTTTCGGAGAGAAAGTTATTGTACAGGTCGCTGTTACAGTTGCAGCAATTTCGATGAAGACGATAGTGTAAAATTTCAGCCTGACATGAAGTCTGATTGTAAAGGGAAGCGGGCGCGCGGGGTCTGTGGCTATTTAGGTAACACTTGTAGTTTGTGCCAAAAAATGTGCGAAAACAGTTAATGCATTTTTTTTCCTTTTTCACTGTTATGGTATCTTTTGTTTCCCAAACTGTAACAAAATGTCACCAATTGATCATAAAAGCCCATTTAGAAGCATTATTAACAACACTACCCCCTTAATATAAGAATATTGGAGAATTTCATCCAAAACTGACTTATGGATGGAGGTGGGTGCCCAATATTGAGCGGAAAAAAATTGCCCGACAATTTTCTCCTAAAGTCAACAAAAACTTGCATTCAGAAGATAATTCATTTAAATCAAGTTTTTTTTTAATAGAACATTCTTTAAAATAAAGCATAGTATATATAATATTGTCTAATGAGTCATAATAGCTAGGTGGGACTGATTTTTCGAAATGAAAAAACTGAAAATTTTTATTTTTATTTCAACAAAAACAAAAAAGTCTGATTTAACAAAAAACAAAAGTCTTTTTGATCACTATCCTGGTATGCAGATGCGATAACAAACACAAAAACATAGGGTTTGCCCTTCTTGAGCCAGAACAAAAACAAGTTCCCATTTACTGAACCAATATTTGCAACATATCCACGGTTACAGTATAAGCAATAAGTTAATTATGGGCACAACAGATACAGTGCTCACATATGCCTGCATATGCCATGATTTACAGAAACTAGACTGTTCGAAGTGCATATCACTGCATATCAGAGATACAATTAGAAAAAAGCTTATTTAAATTTGGTTTAAAATCAAAGGTTAAAATCAAAGGTTTATGGAAAAAAGAATAATTGAGATTCATTTGCAAAGAAAACACCCAGAAACTACATTTGTAAGAATATTAAGCTACACATTTAGTTTGTCTCAATTGTCTGAACTGGTTTGATTGGGGTTTTACATCGCTTTCAACAACTATGGCTATATGATGTCTATATCACAGCGTTTTTAGTCCCCAAGATGAAGGTAGAATTTTTCAAACAGATCCACTGGATGGCCTAAGGAATTCACCAACCACTGGAGGAACTAATAAGCTCATCCACACAGACACCTCAGTATAAGTATAAAACAAATTCCTTAGAATTTGCTACACCAATATAGTATTAAAATGTCTGAATGAACAGCCAGGTCATCGCTGCTGTGCGTTAACAACCTGGCTCCCAAATGTGGACCTATTACACTCTAAAATCAGTTGGGTTAAAAATCAACCCAAATCGACTGGGTTGAGTGAATATGAACCCAAATGGGTTCATATTCACTCAACCCAGTCGATTTGGGTTGATTTTTAACCCAACTGATTTTAGAGTGTATACCTGGGCCCACACGGGGTTCAAGCTATACAGTAATGTGTCTTTGTGAACTGATGTGAATGTGATAACTCTTCAAAAATACATCTGATAGAGTAAATGGAAACATGTTTGGACATACAAATGTGCATTGAATTAATGTAAATAACGCGTTTCGAGTTAGTGTTCAGGTGGCAATTTTTTGTATATAAAATGTGTGAGAAGGGGGTGGGTCCCCAAAATGTTATGGAAAAAATATGCAGGAAAGGGTGGGTGGGTCAAAAAATCTGCAAAATAAAATTTTCCACCTATGTTCACGCATGCTTTTTCCGCCCCCCCCCCCACCCCCCGATACGTTTGGAAGCAAAACGATCTGTTAAACACCATGTTGAAGAGAGTTGTGACGGGTTGATGTAAACTAGGCGAACTTTTTGAGTGGATGTCGGCTGACATTGTCAGGCCCACAAGCTCTCAAAACACTATCGATCGAAGTTTATAGGCGCAAAAGTTTACTAGGAGAACGTCATTGCTCTTGAGCTCATGGCTCATCAGAAGAATTTTTGTAATGATGCATTATAGCTTATTTGGACACGTCTCTTTACCTGTCGATGGAATATCGTGGATTGAAGTTAATGGGCGAAGTTTTTGTTTCAGCAGTTTAGTCCTGGATTCCATGGTTTACGCATGTAAGTTTTTTGCATCCATTAAAAGTCCAAGAGTATCCAAACTAAATTCCTCCTCGTTTCCTTTTGGAATTGAAAGTTCCACTGAACTCCTTGTGCGTGTGAGCTAAATAAAGATGCCTAAACTGTCACAAATTCGGCTGCCACGTAAACTCTTACTATACTTGATTAGTTGACATCCATAATTTCACAGTCAGAAATTTCAACATCACAGACAGTTTGTGGTCTCAATTGGCTAAACACAGAATGCAATGGCATTTTAAGACTTTCGCATCCAGCCTCGCAAAGCGACGACTGCAAACTTCGCTAAAGCACTTCATACAGGGAAATACATTCGGATTGCCTGTACTCGAAGTCTGTGAAACTAGCTGGGCGTTGGGCGTTAGACATTCGTTTGACATTCACATGAAATTAGTTTAGCGTTTGACATTCGTTTGATATTCTCCTCTAGTCAATCTCCTCTAGTGACTTTCGCCTGTAGTCATTTTCACGTCATGAAACGAATGTCAAACGAATGTCAAACTCCGAACGTCAAGGTAACTTCAGGCAAATGTCAAGCGAATGTCCAGTGCCCAGCGTCAAACTGACATAATATGGATGTATATAATATAATATGAAATATGGATGTCGAACGAATGACCAAAGCCCAACGTCAAGCTAACTTCGCAGACCTATGTGCTCGCTTAACTTGATTTAACCCTACAGTTAATACTAGAAGTCCTGTCATGAACTATGCGTTTATCTAGGCTTAATTGCGTGTAGGAATTGCGCGCAATTGCCATATCGAATGCATCCAAAGCACGGCAGGTTCTCCTGGTTACTCATTGCAGACACAGGCAATGTTTCTGCCAATGGACCTCCGGGTTACCCGGAGGTCCATTGGCTGAAGCATTGCTTGTGCATAGACCATATGCACAGAATTTGATAGGCTTACTATGGTCATAACGCATAGATTAACGCGCAGATCGAAGTGCTATTTGTGCGCATTTCATGACAGGACTTCACACGTCGACAATACCGTCATATGGTCAAAGTCTGGGGTGTATTCTCCTGATCTATCACGGAACTTTATAAATATATATCTTTCAATCATCTTTTACAGGCAATTTATCAACGATAAAAATTTAGCATCTTGACATCGTTCAAACTTAGAGACTCTTGCACAAACATCGTTAAAACTCAAATGATCCTGTCCGCTTGAAGTACCAAGTTACAGGAAAGTCGTCGTCTGATAATCGAAAACTGATCTAACTAGCAGCAATTAAACTGCTTATCTTTGTCGTGGAATCGAATTAAAAGTGTGTTTCCACAAAGCTGGGGCCCAGGGATGCTTCGAGATTCGATTCGATTTCGAATCTTAAAACGATATTCGGTTCGATTCGAAATCAGCTGCCCGATTCGTTTCCTTTCGACCTTTTTTCATAGGAGTATAGCTTGGTATCAGTCATCTTCATCGTCTCACAAAACGTCTAGTTCAGATGAGAATCGTACATAAATAATGTTGAAATAAAAGACTGGGTGTAACTTCCGCTACATTAACATAAATAACATCTTCACTAATGCCACTAGCTCTGCCAATTCCAACACCACTGTTAAATGCAAATTTAAGGTTTCCAAGCAATGTCGAGGATGAACTATAATTCTTACAGCGTAATACTCCAACTACATCACCAAGGCATGCCTTCGACGAAGGCATGCCTTGATGATGAAGTTGGATTATTTTATCAGTCGGGACCTGAGCCATCACAGTTGGAAAAATATCAGGTTTATAGCCCCCCCCCCCCCCCCCAACCCCAATCGGCGATCTTCAAAACGTCACTGATTCGATTCGAGGTTCGACTCGATTTCGAATAATAGACGTGATTCGATTCGAATTGAAAATATGTGATTCGCATAGCCTTACACAAAGTACATTTTGGAGCCCGTGGAGACGCACAAATATGGCCTAACGTAATAGCTCTTTAACACGATAGACTCGGGATAAGAACATAAAAGTAACATCAAAGCTAAGTGTCTTTATTTTGATTCCGGTTTTGTGTTTACATCACCGATTGATATGTCCGCCATCCAGATTCATGTAACATTAATCGAAATTCGTTGTTCAAAAAGGCACACATTAAACACTATCTGCCAATGAAGGAAACAACACCGACAAAGTTGTCTGGGAAATATCATTTAGTCTATGGAAATAAAACAGAATTCACATTTTTCAACTCCTATTTTCCCCATCGAGGTCACGAACCCGGCATTAAATATAATTCCTTCTATTGACTGAATATCATCGTAAGATGCATTTCTGGTTCATATCTCTTAATGCTAATATTATAGACTCGTATGCCATTCATCAGCATTTCATGCGAAATTAACATTCGCGAGTTTTACACCACACAAACATACGAAATAATCTTAACCCTCTCCCAAACACTACCGGAAGACCGGAAGACGAACCTTGCTATCAAATTTTTATTTTCTTAAACAACTGAACACTCTCCATTCTTTTGTCTCACAAACATTGCGTATTTACTCTTAACTGGAACGATCCATCCCTGACTAAATATCGTCATGAAAATCGACTAATGTTATCTCTCTTGAAATTATTAGAGGAGTGAGGAAGGTCCATTTTTTATTTATTGGGGTTTAACGACATATTCGACAGCCAGGGTCACCTCGTGTCGGAGAAGGTACAATTAAGAAACAAGTAATTGGTGAGAAACCACCTATGACATGAAAACAAAATAAAACCAAGTTTCCCTTTGTTACTTTTAACAAACGAAATCGATAGACAGCTCTCGGTGCTGTCTGTTGTTTTCGTTTATTAAAAAAAGAAACTTTTCTTTTTACGACAAGCTAATTAGGACTACTTCACAGATAATCTGCCATTAAGAGTATGTTTAGCAAATGCGTTTTACAGTAATATACAGTTTTTATTCTTCCCAGGAAAATCGTAGCTCATATATTTTTGCATTAACCCTTTACCCAACGTAACGGCCAAAACCGGCCAGCGCTATTCTCAAAAATCGCCAATTAATTTTAAAAATATTTTCATTTTTTGTCTCAAAAACATAGGTTATGACCCCTCGTTGGAACGAGCACGTCGAGCTCGTTCCAACGAGGGGTCATAACCTATGTTTTTGAGACAAAAAATGAAAAAAAATAGTTATTCAAGAATTTATTTTGCAAGTGTCGTCTGCTTTTCATGTTAGGTAAAGGGTTAATGGAAACGACAGTTTGTGTATGTGTCACGATGCGCACACCATTGATATAATGAACAGAAAAAAACTTAGGAACAACAAAATATGGAACTTATGTTCAACCCTTTACCCATCGTAACGACAAGCGCTATTCACAAAAATCACCAATTAATTTTCATTATTTTTGTTTTGTCTCAAAAACATAGGTTATGCCCCCTCTTTGGAACGAGCCCAAAAATTAAAAAAATAGTTATTCAAGAATGTTGTTTACAAGTGTCGTCTGCTTTTCGTGTTAAGTAAAGGGTTAAATGGGTTTCAACAGAGTATAGTAGTGAAACGTTCAGATTGACAAGGGAAAACTGTAAAAAGCCAGCTTCTGTATTTTTATACTAAGCTACAGGAAAATGCCTGAAATTTGTGAAATGATGCGCACATCGATGATACAACCTCGCTAACATTTCGAAATTTCAATATTTACATGAAATTCCCATAACCTCAGTGTTAAACTTAAAATTAAGGGGAGCTAACTTTCATGTAAATCTCGTCCAATGACGAAAATTGTCAGCAATGCTTAGGACCCACAAAGCAAATCTTCTGTTTCTCAGCCCATCTTTTGTAAAATTGCATGTTGGCGTGCGTTTTTTATTTTATTTTTTATTTTTGTAATTATTTATTTGCCATCAGAAGTTCATGGTCTTGGTTTGTTTGGGTGCAAGAAGGCTTTGCAGTTTAAACGCATTGCAAAACTTTGTTGCATTCAAGTGACAAATTTATCAGTTTATTAACTTGGGTAAAATATTTTTATTTTTTCAAGTTTGCATCGGTTATAAACAGAGAGCACGCGGCAGACAAATGAGCCACGCGCGAGGATCTGAGAAAGAGATTTTAAACTTTTTTGGCTTTAACGAGATCATTTTAAATGAAGAAGTTCTAAACTAGGTCTTTTTTGTTAAAAACGTTGCCCGGATTGGACGGCTACTTTACGTTTAGAGTTAAGGGAGAAGTGATATTAGTCGTGGGAGTATAGGTCATAACTCATACATGCCTTTAGATTAGTGTAATTTGGATATATCACAGACTTGCCAAGATAGTTGCAGTTCAGACCCATTGGAGAAACGTTTTTTTTGTAATATAGAATACCCGCTGAGTCATTTATTTGACTTTCCTGCGGTGTTTTGATACCTACGAATACCTGTTAACCCTTAGAACACAAGCGGCCGCTTTTCCGGCCAGGAACATGATACGTCATAACGACATTATACAGGATGGCTGTTCAGTAAATACTGTGGGGGTAGACCAATCAGTATTTTCAACGTGATTGGTCTACCCCAAATAATGAATATGAACTCTTCTAATTGCTTCCATTAAACTGGAATGGAAGATACCACTCGAGTTTAAAGGGTTAAACCTATGAGGCCCAATTTCAATCTTGATCACTTTTTACTGGAACAGAACATATGCCCTAAAACGCAGCGTCTGGGGAGGGTCGATATTATATTTAAGTACCTTGGCAGCAGAGCTCGGCGAACGTTCGATATTCAATTCGTTTTCGAATCTTTTCGCTGATTCGATTCGAAACCATTTGCACCATTCGAAAAAAATCGAATCTCGGTTATTTTTGGTTTTCGTACATTTCTTTATTGTCGACTTTGTGAAGATGACAAGTGATCATACAGTTTTCTGACGAACGAGATTGACCGTGTTCAGCCTAACTAGATAACACGAATTTGACTTTTCTGGTCCGAATACTCCAACAAATGTCATTTGAAGCTGTCGTCTGTTTTGCACAAATATCGCCCTTTGAGTGGAATAAGACACTATCTGCAATGCTAAAGCAATGCAGATGGCGCCTTGTTCAACTCAAGGGACGATATATTGCGTTTTTCTTCGTCACTCTTAATGAAACCTGGTCGGTTCTCATTTGATCTAGTCCAGTTACTAAGATAACTGCGGGTGAGTTGTCACCACTAGAATATTTAGAACAGAAAATGTCAAAACTAAATTTGGTTGTGATACAATCTAAGTGATATATTCGAGTAATTTGAATACCAATGCATCAGAGCCCCGCCCTTTAAGGTTCTAATAGTGATGAAAGTGCGTTGCACATTCGGTTCATGCGCTGGTCCAAATTCCTGCATGGAATACCCCTTGGTTGCCATATGAACCTTTCAGAAACAACTGACGGGTCCATCTACTTGTACTTGCAGTTCGGTTGTACGATATAGTCTACCTGTACGCATACTAATACTGAGATCACATGGGAGATATACACCACTAGAATCGTAAGAATTCGAAAGTAGATTCGATTCCAGGTTTGATTCGGTTTCGAACTTTTTGGCTTGTTCGATTCGAGCGAAAAATCGTGATTCACCGAACCCTACTTGGCAGTTGTTTCCAAAAAAGTCTTGGCTGCCTGCCTAGGCAGCCAAGACTTGTATGAGAAACAACTACCAAGCCACAAGGTGTAGAGTGTCATTGTGTAGTAAGAATGCAAACAAATCTTCAGGCCTTCTTGGGTTAGATCACTTTTTATGAAATTAGGACAAAAAGGATACCCCCCCCCCCCAAACCATACTAAGTGTTGTCCGCGCTAAATTGGGAACATTTTTGTAATTTGTGGACACTGGTTTCTGGCGTACATGTGGTGAAATTTAAAGGCCTGCTCAGAATTGATGAAGATTAGAACTGAAATGATTAACCCATTAATCGATTAACCAATGATCAATGTCTTGATCGATCAAAAAAAGTAATTGATCGATTAACCGTTGCCTTAATTTACTGTATTATATGGGTTAACAAAGGAACAAACTTGCTCTAAAACAGGCAAACATTGTCACACTAACTTGCATCAATTATTATGAGACAGGTTAAAGTATGCAAGTTATGTGCAGACATACTTGTTCACTTGCATGAACATTGTACAGTATCAGTATCTGGAAATGGTCATTCTTAACTCTTTGCCCGCTGCGAACAGCAGACGATACTTGCAAAATAAATTCTTGAATTACTAAAAAATTTCAATTTTAGTCTAAAAAACATAGCGTATGACCCCTGATTGGAACGAGCTCAACGTGCTATGAGGTGTCATAAACTATGTTTTTTAGACAAAAATTGAAAACATAATAAAATTTGAAGGAGATTTTTATAGCGCTTGCCGGTTTTGTCCGTTACTTTGGATAAAGGGTTAATGCTATAAATCATCAACGGTACGGCAATACTTCAGCTACCTACTAAAACAAGTGATTAATCCGTTAACCCAGTGTTAATCCATATGATTAATCGATCACGAAAACCCTTTAACCGTTTCAGCTCCAAAGACGATGTGCCTTGATGATGTATCCGGAACATTTTGTAAATCGGGACTTGAGACATAACACTCAGACAAATCAGCTTAACACCCGTTCGCCTTCGCGCCGCCTCTGGAACGAATAAAACAACTTCAGTCGACCCCATGAAAAAGATCGCAATTTTCCAATGGCATAGATACCTTTCTTTCTAGTAGGGCCGAGATCATAAAATTCGCGACAGAACTTGGCAATGCAAAGCATAGCGAGGTGCTCTTCCTTGCACGGCTGAATTTCAAGGGGGATGTCCGCCGCCTATGTTAACTCAGAATTAAATCAAAAGAGAATGGTATGTTTAAATGACGTTATCCCTTTGACAATAATTGAACGTTGGCAGTCAGTTTGAGAGTGTGGAACCAGTGATGGGTAGAAAAAGGAACTCGACAGATCTAGAAATTCACACCCTTATACTGGGTGGGCAAGCTTACCTATAACTACGCCAGTTGGTTGTGCTTGGGTATAAAACTTATGGTCGGCGGTGTTGTGTAGAAGTTATCCCAAAGAGACAAATATGGTTCCTCTTCGTGTGGTATAAAAGATGGGAAAAGATAACTATTTACTATTTTCTGACAAAGAATTGTTCATTACTCTAATATCAAGAACCGGCAGGAAAAAACAGTGGGGGATATAAACATTTTATCTCAGCTCTGACCAAACAACTGCTTGATTGGCTATGAGGTGTCTTCCCACTAGATCAATTCCCCTTAGACCAACTACATAGTGTTTCTGATTAAGTGTTGATTTAGGATAATTATAAAAATCTGCCCAACATCTATAAAATATCGACAAGCCAGAAAATGAGCAGACTATCATCTGAAAAATGAGGTCCCCAGAGGGAGAATTTGGTGATGCTACCCTGCACAGCAGGGTAGCATCACTAAATTTACCCTCTGTGAACCTCAACCTGAATCAAGGTCTCAAACATACTCAGAAACAGATACCCAGAGGATAAACTGGCCCACTGTATGGGATAGCATCAGCAAATTCCCTCTCTGGGGACCTCATTCTGCAAATGACAGACCGCTTATTTTCAGGCTTCAATATCAATAACATTAAATACATTAATAAATATCTATAAATATATCAAATTATTGATATAGAATTAGTTTTAAAGTAGAACACACCAGTTGATCTAAGAGGAATTGGTCTTTTGTGAATTGGCCTTGTGGGAGTTGGTCTACAGGGAATTGGTCTAGTGGGAATGAACCGGCTATGAATAATCACGTGCCTATTTGATATCAGCTCCTGCTGCACCCCTATATTTTCAATACTCTGTCATGTCCTGGAATAAATCTTTCTGTTGAAATGAAGATTTTTGAAAACAGATATGGCATCGTGTGACCGTTAGTAAAGGGATGATGTAACTTATGGAACCCACAGGCGAGGAATCACAGTATTTGCCGACAACAATTATAGCATTTTATGTAATTTAATTCAACACAGATAATGATGGACGAGTGCGGGCAGACACTTTAAGTAAACAAGTACGTGGAATTATCGTTTCACCAAAGTATCTGCACACGTTAATCAATCGATTATTCTTTCTCTTATACATAACGTTCTGATGAAGTTTAAGAACTGATGTAGTTTCTAGAATTGATCATGCAGAATTTAGAATTCACAATATTTTCTTGATCGTTTTGTTCCAACCAGTACATTCTTGTGAAAACACCTCTTCTCCTGCTGCTACACTCTAAAATCAGTAGGGTTAAAAATCAACCCCAATCAACTGGGTTGAGTGAATATGAACCCAATTGTGTTCATATTCACTCATACCAGTCGATTTGCGTTAATGTTTAACCCAACTGATTTTAGAGTTTAACAGAATGCTGTTAAAAAGCAAAAACAAAACCCTAAATACCCCACCCCCCACCCGCCCTTCAAACAAAGATAAAATAAAAAAACCAAAACGTACACACAAAGAGTAAAACATTTTTAATAATACGCATTTTACAGATTTTCATATAAAAGTATCATGGCATTGATTGTTATTGTAGGAATGAGTAGCTCGGGATGGGGTACGACAGGCAATGGATCAAAAAGATGCAGCGTCATATTGACACGAGGAAGACACCTATTTTGTTCGTTTTTTTTCAGATTTCAGGTGCCAGAGTATTTACAAGTTTGGGCTGCTCGGCGTGCTGAAATATAGCAATGGTTTAAAAAAAATTAGAAGGAAGAAAGCAGAAAAATAGCGTTGCTCACCATAGACGTTTCACTGATTGCATCCACGCTATCAACATACAGATCACACTCTATTGCTGTAGGTATGTCTGAAAATATAGTACAAATTTCTGATCAAACAAGTTACAAAATAATGTTACACTAGACTAGGCACTTTCCACCCGTCACCAAATACGTTTTCAGCTCGTTCTAGTGAAGAGCCATCAGCTATATTTAAAAAAAACATTGGAAATATTCAATGGTTATAGAAAATGTCTGGGGCTGTCGTCTGTAAATCAGGTCAGGAGATGGGTTACATGGTATGTCTAATGGCGCCACTGATGAAGTGTTTGTATTGGGCTTGTCGACACTTTGACACTCGGACAGCTGTACGGGCGATGAAAGCCGAAGTACCCGGAGAGTACCACGGAGCACTGGCGATCAACTGTCAAACTCTCCAACTAACTCTGCACAAGTATTTAGCAGTCGTTAGTACTATGTATCGTATGTTCCATTCCACAATAGGCGGACGACGGAGGTGCATACCGGAAGTGACGCCATGTCATGTGACCTAGTTACGTCATGGTGGGTTGCCGTGGTAACCCGCGGGGGCAGCTATGTTGTGAAGTCATTACCATAGTGATGCGTGGTGTCAGTGCGCATGCGCAGCGCGTGTTGTCAGGGCTTCGCGTGTTACCATCGTCCATTTTGTGTACTGGGGACCGCCCTCTTGGTTTCTATGGTGGCACGCGGTTGCTATGTGACCCAAACCCTCTAATGGGATGGGGGGGGGGGGGGGGGTATGTTCGAATTGTGTGTTTCTCTGCACAAGAGTCAATCTAATTACCCGAAAATCTTCTACTAGAATTACCTAAATAGACCCGACAATCACTCCAAATCATCCAAAAACTGCCGAAACGTACTCAGATTTCATCTAGAATCCCATCTTTTCGATAATAGGTACGTTCCTTTGTATAAGAGTAGTTTTACTAGTTTGGATTTTTCCAAAATCCATGTTTTCTTCGTAGAATTACCCAAATAGATAGTTTTATTAGTTCTAATTCCTTCGGATTCTCCTGCATCTGCCTTCCTGATTTATTCTATAGCTTATTCTCTACATTCCTTGGCCTGTCCTGTCTATGTTATGACTTCCCCATCCCCTATGAAGTATTCTGACTTTCCTAGATGTGTTTGTGTGCAAGTGCACAATGTGCGCACAACACATACTGCTCTACTCATCTCGGTATTTGAGGACAAGTGCCACATGGCTCCTATACATGGCTCCTAACTCCTAGTTCCTATATAGCTCCTATATAGTTCCTATGCAGCTCCCAGTAGTTCTGGCATTGACCTCCACCATGACTTAAACTATCTATCCTATGATCAGCGTCTATTGTAATCACCATTACTGTAGTCTTCTACCACCCTTTCAGCCTTGAACCATTACTGCTGACTTGTTGTACTACTACAGGCTTGCTAGCTATGTCTGGCCCTGTTCCAATCTCTGCCACAGGCCATGCCTTTGATGAGTTCATTCAGAACCTCCTTCATTAAAAAGTGCTTCAGCCTACACAGTTGCTTGACATATGTATGCATGCTAGGGTACCTTACATCTATACCGAGATGTGCTTTTGTGATATTGCACAATGTGTCACAATGTGTACGCATTACACGCTCGCATGAACACATGCTGTATGTGTTGATAAACGCTTGTGTGCTAGTGCACAATGTGTCACAACGTGTACACATTACATCCAGCAAATGGGGTCTACCAAACGAAAATATGTTGTTTCCGCATATTATTGGAAAAAGGAGGATTCTGGGGGAATTCGTACCAAATAAAGTGATTTTAGATAATTAGATGTGATTGTCGGGTTTATTTGGGTAATTCTAAACGAGGATTTTGGGTAATTAGATTGACTCTTAAACAAAGGAACACACCATTTGAACATATTAGACAGTTTTAGGTCACATAGAAACCACGTGCCACCATAGAAACCAAGATAGCGACATCCAGTATACAAAATGGACGACGGGAACACGTATCACCTAACAACACGCACAGTGCATGCGCACTGAGACCACGTATCACAGTGGTAATGACTCCACAACATAACCGCTCACGGGTTACCATGACAACCGACATGACGTAACTGGGTCACGTGACCTGACGTCACTTCCAGGCTTCCGCAAATGTGGCATGAAGCATACGAGGCATACTACTGTCGTTGAAGGCAAGTGGACTATCGGCGTGAAGTACTCTTTAGGACACAGCGCCACTGTGCCCCTACATGTACAATCGGGATTAGATGTCCTGCCCAAAGACACAACGTAGTTACCGCTGGTCATGATCGAATCGTCGCCCTTTGTTAATCTATTACCAAGGTAGCAGCCCTACCAACCAGCGTTATATAGAAAAAAATACCATGTAGTTTTCAAAAAACATTTTCTTCTTCCAAAACACAGCTTATGACCCCTCATTGGAAGGAGAATAACACACTCATTGCAATGAGGGGGTATAAGCTATGTTTTGGAAGAAAATTTTCCTTTTTTTCTTTTTTTGAACAAAGCGAGCAGTCAAAAAGTTAATTGCACCACATTACTGGTACGAACCGCTAACTTGGATTATTGACATGAGCAGAAGACAAATTTTGAATCGGTCGGCAAGGGTAAACAAAACATTTCCCCCAAACGGAACTGTGTATTCTAGACTCGCGAATGAAAGCTAAAAGTTTCGAAATTTGACAACGCAGTTTGATAATTTCCACACATTTGTCACACATATACATTACCGAATGGGTCAGTACGGGATACAAAACTCCGAAGATTCAAATGAATTCCATTATTTATTCGTTTACTGCTCAAAACATACAATTAAATGTAAGTTCAAAGTGGAGTTATCCATTTTGGGCAAGGTTTATGTTTGTGAATGACTTTGGCCTGACACCAATCCGCTAATCAATCTGTCCAAACAGAACAGTCCAAGTTCTGAGATGCTGTCGGGATACATATACATGTACTTGTATGAAGGAATATACCTGCTAGTTAGTCGAGTCTACTTCTGGGAATTTGACTGGCTGCAACAGGTGGCTATTTTAGAAAGCACGCTATCCACTCTCTTTGTTCTCAGCCAGGAACCCGCTAACATCTTTCTGGAATTCTCCTGTTAACTCACACATATTCTGAGAGCAAAGATCATAAAACATTAAAATAAACAACGAAACTAACAACAGAACTGTTGCTATAAGTCGTTCTAATGGCTTCTAGTACATCCAGATACATTCACCAGGGGAATTCGCCGGACACAATCGAAGTTGAGGGACTAAATGCTGCCGAAAACACAACCCCGTCTCGTCGAGACGGTTCACCTGACTCGTGTTATGATGGTTCATCGGACAGCAATTGTTCGGGATCAGAGGGCAGTCTGACATTAGTAGATCGTGCAAAACGATCCCAGGTAAAAAGGAAACGTTCAGGAAAGTTCTCCAATTCGCAACAACAGAAACAAATCGTCATCAAACAAACCACCATCACATCGGATTCAACACGAAGAAGTGACAGAGACGACTGTGGTGCAACAGTTGAGGTTGGAGATTCTGGAAATAAAAAGGAACATTATGAACTTAAGCCAATCTTTCCAACAGACGTTTGCCTTTAATTCAGAAAACCAGGTAACCCGACAGCCGACATTTAACTTTATTCCACAATTTCCAGACAACACGTCAATCCAACAGCCGAAACGGATTCACATTGGCAACAGCACTTGGCCCACCACATAACGAGGACAATTTCCCTCACCGACAGCCTTTTGGACAGAACGACATATGTACACGCCCAATTGTTCGTCCCCCAAAAATCTTCAGACTTCAATTTCAAGAGGAATGCCAGGACCACAATTCCGACCAGAGACACAACAAAAAAGCACTTTTGTCCAAGATGAGCCGTTTTCGACAGCTAGCACCACAGGCAGACGCAGATCCGACACCCGTTCCTGCATTCAACGACGTTGTGCTCATCTGAAGCAGTCAATCAACTTTTTTGTGGGGAGCAGCATTAAGCAGTAACACGCAGGCAGTGTATAATTCAGGAGTTTGTGCCTTCCAGAGGCTTATTTCCATGAATCGAATTTCTCTTGATCCCTTCCCTGTTGTCAATGAAGATACATTCATATATTTTATCGTCCATTGTTTTTCCATTTCCAAGTTAAAACATTCCACTGTCAAACTTTATCTCGCAGGCATTAAATATAGCAACCTCCAAGCCGATCTAAGTAATCCTTTGGTTCACTGGAACAATTCGCCTATGCAGAGAGTTCAGATGATATTACGCGGCTACAAAAAACTAACCTCCACTAGTTGTAGAACCCGGCTCCCCATTACATTCCTCATCTTGTTTCAGATCTTCAGTCTCTTACAAGCTGGCATATTTGGGCCATTTACTGACCTTTTGTTACAGACAGTGTCTGTCACTGCTTTCTTTGGTTTCCTTAGATGTGGTGAATTCACTACATCTTCAAACACATTTAATGAAACCAATCTAAACATCAGGGACATACGATTTGAATCGTTAGAAGATATGGAATGTTGCCTGCTTTCAATCAAAGCCTCAAAGACAGACCCATTTAGACATGGTGTGGTGATTAGATTGTTCAAAAACTCTCATCAGGTCTGTCCTGTGAAGCTTCTGAAACGATATCTACTTGTAAGGGGTAGCCCCACCCAGGGCCACGCCCTTTTTGTGACCAATGAAGGACTCCCGGTAAGTCGAAAATACTTTCCAGACCACATGCATACATTGTTAAATCGTTTAAATCTATGTTCAGAACGTAACTCATGGCATTCCTTCGGGATAGGGGCGGCTACTTCTGCTGCTGGTATGGGGATAGAGGATCACCTGATTAAGGCTCTTGGCAGAATGGTCCTCGGAATGTTACACCCGCCGTGTGAGAACACCCTTAAATACACTCAGAGATGCTCAAACCTCTCTGTGTTACCACAAATAACTCACCGTACGTGTATTTAAATGGCTGCCACCATTGAAACATAAACCTGAATTAAGTTGATTGAGATAGTAGTTGCCTGGTTGCATTCGTCGGGTGGTCCTGTTCACATAGCAGGCCCATTTGATCTTTGTTGCCGGGCAGGTCCTGTCTCAACAGCCAGGATACTACATGTACGCACAACTCTTCACGTTTCCCATCTAGTTAATACATGTAGGACCCGTTAATTATTGCATCTCGGGTGTAATTTCTCAATAGTGAGCAGCATTCACGGGCATAAACGATAGCCTAACTTGACTTCATACCTATGTGGCGCCATGATATAGCGATAGGCTAACTTGACTTCATACCTATGTGGCGCCATGATATAGCTGATAATGATGTTTAACATCAATAATAAGATATTAATCTCATCCCCAAACCCTCTAACAGAGGACCAGCTATAATATGTGGGTATGTTTAGGGAATCATCAACATTGAAGGGGGAAACAGCTCAGGGAGTACAAGGTACTACATGTGATTCCTTTCAGGCTCTCTATTAGAAGCCGAGAAGTGTTTGTTTTGAGTAACAAAAATGTGATTGTGAACTTGTGATTCAGCAGTTATGTATCAACTGTACATAGTTTAATATACCAGTGTAGTGTTACTAGTGTAATACATGTGCACCTGTGTAGATTCTGCAATCATCATGCCTATATGTCCTGAAGACTATGATACCATAGGACATATTTAAAACCTCATTGTGTAGGTTTTTGACATTGTAACTTGATCATTTCATGCATACATGTGTGTATTAAGGTTTGGTGACTCAAGCTTAATCGAAGACGTGTCGTACACGTAGGGGCTATTATTGTTGTGCTACCATAAACATAGACTGATAGACATAATTGTTCGTACAAGTACTAGTGAACTTTATTCTCTTTGTCTTACTCCCAAATACATGTACATGTAGAACTTTAGAACTGAAGAAGGAGAATTCATTGATGTGACAAGATGCATGTACAGGTATTACGTGTCTTACTGTTGGAATATTCACTCTTTTATTTGTTTCATATCTCCCATTCATTTTTGTTTACATTGTTCTTGACCATGTTCTCCGAAACAAGGAGGAATACAACTGTAGCGTGGAATTAAATATTTCGCAGGTTCTTACACTTGGGGCCTATTCACACCCTTCGCCACTTCATTAGATGTGGAAAGTGTGTAAATGGTCCTTACAAATATTTCAGTTGGAATCACAACTACATACCGCTATGCCATGCACTTGGCTCTCCGCAACGCTAATCAAAGCTTCACAATGCCCATATAGCCACTGGTAAGGAATGGTGCGGCTCCCGGGACGTTATACATGTACAGGGGTATGAAGCCGACAAGACACTGCATCCCGGTTTCGTATATCAACACATACTAACCCACATGTAGTCGCACTATGTCCAGCCACGGTTCCAGCCCATGGTTTCATATGTGGGCAGGGCTCGAGCTTCCCAGGATTTCGAGGTGTACACGCACATGTAGCCAGGGCAGATCATTTATATTCACACACAGGTTTTATATTGGTGCGTGTATTCTTCAATGACTGGCTCCTCCAGCCCAAACCTCTTTGTACACAATAGACCTTCGCTATGGTCTCACCACACAGGGTTTGTAACCACATTGGATACTGATTCCAGGTCACATGCCAGCCTCTCCAAGAGACATAGCGACAGGTGCTAAACAGCGGTGGTAATCAATTAACTTAAGATGGGTAGAGTCGGTCGCCCTTCAACTTGCGGGGTACATGTATGCGGGTACGCAAGCCTCATTCTTATATTAAGGTAAAATGTGCTCTCCTGGAATCGTGGGAAAGGTGACCTGCTGATACCAGTTGGAGTGTTAAGAGTTTGTCTCATGTTTGGCCAAAGTCATTAACAATAAATTATTCTACAACAATTTGCGTTTGCGTCATTTCTAACATAAATAGCGAAATAATATGAGCAGCGAAACAAACGATTTTTTATATCCGGACGCGTTCTCATGAAAGTTGTACCCAGGTTTGGATCATTCTCTTCGAAACGAGATATGGATCATCTTCTCAAGGAATAAAATGAACGCGACTTCAACAATGGAAAAGCGATATATTTTTCCACAATGATTTCTTTCCGGGTCGTTTTGTGGATGTTGTGCCTCTGTGAATCGATATTTAAATTTAGCCTGATTAGTTTTATTCGCCCAGTATGAAAAGATAACTGATATAGTAGTGTGCTAAAAATAGAAAACGTGTAGTGCCTGGGTGTAGTGCCTTGTCAGTTCTGTGGATGCAAACTATACGAAATAGGGGTGCAACATTCGTCCAATCAGGAGCCTAAAAGGTCACGTGAGATATAATATTGGACAATAGTACGCTAGTACAGAGACGCCACGAAGATGACCGATGGGGGAGGTGGAAACCTGATTTTTCTCGAGTGTGATGACTCAAGTCCAGTGTGACCAGCATTCCAACTACATCTTTGATCACAACAGGCGCATAGCCAGGATTCTATAAGGGGTGGGGTTTTTGTTTTGGTGGGGGAATGGGGAGGAGTGGAGGGGTTAGATGATATTTTAACGACCATTATGTGGGGTTTCAGGGGCCTCCCAATGTTCTAACTAGCAACCTCCGGACTTTGCCCTTCCTTCCACTTCCGAGAAAATTTTGTAAAAGCTAGTGCTCTAAAAGCGAATCTAAGGCATTTGTAGCGTTTTTTAGCCCTGTATTTACGACCATTTGGGAGCTCTATGCTGTTTGAAACTGGCATTGCGCCATTGTTTGGAGGAGGGGAGGGGGAGCAGCGAAGAGTCTAGATAGCCGAGACCCCAAGCCCACCCCCACGTAATAACGCCACCGCTTAATGATATAGTTACAACATTTGTCAGGCTGAGTTAACCCTTTACATAACATGAAAAGCAGACGACACGTGAAAAAAATTCTTGAATAACTATTTTGTTTCATTTTTGTCTCAAAAACATAGGTTATGACCCCTCATTGAACGAGCTCGACGAGCTCGTTCCAAAGAGGGGTCATAACCTATTTTTTTGAGACAAAAATGAAAAAATAATGAAAATTAATTCGTGATTTTTGTGAATAGCGCTGGCCGGTTTTGGCCGTTACGTTGGGTAAAGTGTTAAAAAACTCAAAACCTCTTAGATAGATAGATATATTCTTTATTTTCGTGACATGTGCATACAATATCAAATAAAGTACAAAATAATCCAGAGCACCCGGCCAGCTTGACCTATATGTCACAGTTAATTACAAACTTATTTTTCGCTATGCCCCCATCTTCTCTCTCTCTCCCTCTTTCTCACTTGCTCCCCCCTCTCTCTCTCTCTTTGAGGTGTTTAGTGCCTTTTATCCCCCGGTGAGTTTCTCCTCTTCTCCTGCTATCATGCGCCTTAAATCAAAGTTTATTGCGATTAAACATTAAGTATTTTGGACCCCCTAAAATGGGATTTGTACACGTTTATAATGAAATTGAATTGTCCAATATAAATAGAGAGGGAGGCCCTCTCTATAAAATGACCACAGGCCGCACCGTTCATAGCATTTTATTAACATACAGAGAGACTTTATAAGTTGGGACAAATACCGGGCATTCGCGTTCAAAAGGTTAACGAACCTAAATTAGAAGCCTATGTTGACTGCAACTCAGAAAGATATAAACACCTACATAATCATTTATTTTACTCTTTCTTCTGTTAAATGCCTCAACAATGAAAGTAGAACACTGTTTGGGATAGTTTTCCAATAACAACAACAAACTTACAAATTTATTAGAGAGTAAATATAAATAAAATATACATGCAGCAGTCGCGACACAATTTCTTATTTTCTTAACACGTACTATACCGGTTCTGCTTGACCCCAGGAACATGAAACGGGTACTACAGACCTTTGTTTGTATGGTCGACTGTGTGTGTGAGGTGGTGTGTGTGTGGGATGGGGGGGGGGGGGGGTGGGGGCGGGTACACAAACCCAAGTATGAAATCTCGTCTTTCAAGAAAGCACATGCTTACTAGCACGAGAGAATTAATATCTTCGACGCCAATCCTGACGAAAATGTCCTGACTTAAAAAATTATAGGGGTGCCACACCTCCTACCCCCCACCCCCACCCCCACCCCCCAACCCTCAGCGACGCCCCTGCTCCAGTATTTATTACATAATGCATTGTGCAAGTCATTTTCAGTCGGATGACCTATCTACAACGAACCAAATGCACTCAAACTCTGTTTCTCATGGGTAATGCTCGCTCTGACATTAATTCACATCTTATGTTTTATGCATGAAAAACATTATTGCCCCAGTGAGACTCTCGAACAAAGTCTAAATGAACAACATGATAGGAATGCCTTGCACGTCATAGACAGATATTTTTAAGTCACTAAGTGCATGTAATCAATCTTACATAATTTTTAGATTACTTCAAAGCTGGTCACTCATTCTTCGCCAAACTTTTTGATGATTATTAACTTCCATTTCATCACCAGCGCTTTAGATTTTAATTCTTCAGACGGCCAATCATCGATATGCACTGCAACGAGGAGGGACAGTCATAGATTGCCGGCCGGGGCCAACCTTATACCCAAGCATCGTGAGTATTTTTTTGAGAGGAGGTGGGGGTGGAGGTGTTTGAGGTGGATGGGGGGGGGGGGGGGGGGGGGGGGCTTTCATATAGACCGCTGGATTTCATGGCTTTATTGACATTTTCTTTTAGATATTTTGCCGCCCCCAAGATTTGCCGCTCTATCGCCCCCTTCGACTCCCATTTTGTCTGATACTCCGTGCTACAGTCTAACGAATACTTGAATCCCATTGCGAATCTCAGAAGGGTAGGTCAGTCCCGTACACCCAACTGAAACACCGTGTGACGAATTTATTGCTCTGCCCCGTCAGTTTGTCGAGTTTTGTTTTATTATTTAATCCCCAAACGGTACAAAAAACCTTGTTAAAAGTAATAACTAGAGAAACTGAAAGAAACATGTCTTTCTTTATCATTGAACCAGAACGATTTGGAGTTACTTCCCTTTGATTGAACTCAAACATTTGGGAGACTTCAATGCTAGGACATTGGGAAATGACGCGTCGTTATTATTGTGGAACACCCGACGACTTTCAAGTGTTTTATTCGATACAGTGGTGCGGTGTGTGTCTTGGAACATCGGGAACACTATATTAAAATTTGTACAAGTGCTTTAATAAGTTTCACTGAAGAGACAATCCATATTATGAGAAAGGTTGTTGTGCAGAGACACCACAACCGAATCCCTGTTCTCGACAGTAAAATCGAACAATGGTGGTATGTACACATGTTTTATTTCAAGTTTTCGGAATATTCTATTGAAACAATATTGTTCTCATTTTGTCTGTGAGTCTGAATGTTTATTATTAGTGACGAAAATGTTTGAGGCGATGGGTGAAAGGGAAATCTACGAAGCGTACCATAGAGTATCTGTACTCCCCTTTTAGCTGTCCCGTGATATTCTCATACGCGCCGTTCAATGTACCGTACTGGATGCATTGGTTACTGACCAATCAGGAAGCTTGTATAATTTCAAAAAGTTAATAAATAAATAAATAAATAAATAAATAAATAAATAAATAAGTTATTGTTCTAATTCAGCCTGACTTGATCCAGTTTTTACCCTGAGTTTTTCCTAAAAAAACGTGCTGCGCTACTGTTGTTTTCGATGACTTTTCTCAAACAATTGTTTCTCGAACAATACATCACTGATTAGACTGTTCACATTTTCAATATAAAGTCTCCTCAATGTGATAAAATTATTTCATTTCTTTTGTATTAACTGCTAGAGTGCTAAAAACCACTATCAGGGCTTTCATAAAAAATGAGGCTACCAGAACAAAAGCCAGTATTTTCCTTGATCATGTTTCATATTCAGTCAACTGCAAATAATATTTTGTTTATATAAATTTGTTTTATTACAAATTATTGGAGACTGCCAACATGCAGTCTCCAATAATTTGTAATAAAACAAATTTGGAATAAATTCAGACCACCAAAAATAATCTAGTCCTCAACCAGTTTATACTATTTATTTTTATTAAGGTTTAACGACATTTTAACAGCCATGGTCATATCGTGTCGGTGACAGTTTTACGGGTGGAGGAAGCCGGAGTATCCGGAGAGAACCACCGAGCAACGACGAGCAGCTGCCAGCTCCCCAACATCGTAACTCCGCACTGCAGCACAGGCAGAGTTAGATTGGTTGAAGACATGAGCACCATCGACGCGCTGTGCGCCTTAATACACGGCGTCATCGTACCCCCATGTGGACAATCGGGGTTAAGTGCCTTGGCCAAGGACACAATGCGAGAGTTCGAATCGATCGCTCAGATGGTCACACATCCATGGACTAACCGGGCTCAACGTTGCTTAACTTCGGTGATCTGACGAGAACCGGTTACCGCAACGACCCCCCCCCCCCCACCCTCCACTCAACCAGTTAAAACCAATAATTAATATAAAGTGGGTTACAAGAGTCAGATAATACACTCGGGCCAAGATTTTCACCCTCGACAATTATCTGACCGAATACCCCGGGTCGATTGTGCGATCCTTCCTTTATAAATTTTAAATTACTGACTTACGCTATGACACATGCTCAGACTTTGCATTCACGGCCTCCCGTGCCCCAAACTTAGCGAACTAGATATTTCAAATGCCAACAGCAATACTGAGATTTTGGTTATAGATTGTTTCACGGAGCCACACACGCCACTCGGAGGGCGAATTATCAGTTAAACACACATGGCGTTGAGTTGCTACTCAAATGATAACGCCCATTGTATATAAAAACAAAATATACGTGACAAAAAGTTTCAAACAATAATAATAAATCTTCAGCCTTCCACTGATTTGACGCGGTCCTCTAACGAGAAGGCCAATATTAACCCAGTGCCCCACCGGGGTATTCCTCCCCCACTCCCCCTCCTAATCTCCCAGCATTCAGTTAAAGCTATTTCATAATTTTCCCCACTAGCGCCTTCTCGATCACCCCAACTGTAAAATTGCCCCCTTTTCCTCATGTGCCGATTTGCTGAAACATTCAGGATTGCACAAATTTGGTGAACAGTCGCCTCGTTCTTTTCAAAAGAAATGGGGCGAAAGATATTTCGTTTGTATCCATTATTATATCTAATATTCAAACAAATAACTAGAAAGCTTACATTTTAGCTTTTTGTATTCAATTGGCAACGCCTGTATAACTATGATTTATTTTATAAGGACGGCTGATCTTAACTCTTGGCATCCTGGTGGCATATCCCATGCCAGTTCAGAGCCCTCAACTGGTATAGTCTATGTCACAACCCGTTGGGGCAGGTATGTGAGATTTATGATCACTCCAGAGCTCGGCCGTACTCAGAGAGGACAGCCAGGCTTTCGAGTGAACATACGTCTCTCGGCCTCGCGGTGTTGTGGTTTTTGTTGGGGCAGATTCGTCATCTTAAGGTGTCCGTGACATGATATTTAAAAAGATAACCGACGGTGGATTATTTGAGTTTAATTTAATGGAAATAAAAATAACACTGTGTACTCACATATACGCATCAATGAACAATCCAAGAATATACACTACACACAAACAAAGCACATATGAATTTCCCTCATAGAGTTCGAGCTCTTTCCGGGGTACCCCGTGTTCGATGCTGTTGTCTAGATGCTTGTGGTTGTTCCCCACTCCTGGGTTTCCTCTTCACTTTTCAAGCGATTCCGTACATAACGTATTGTCTATTTTACGCCGCCCAACCTCCAAATACGTTGAATTGTCAGTCAGCTGTAACCAACTCTGTCCAAATAAATTTTACACATTCGACATCATAGTCACTTCACTCCACAGATTTAACAACTCGCCTTCTACACCAATCTCCGTTTACACCAATCTCCGTAAGTAGTATGTAATGTGGTTTTGAGGGACAGGTTGCCGAACCCCGCTGCCGGACCCCGGAAGTGACGTCATGTCACGTGACCTAGTGCCGCCATGTTGTGTTGTCATGGTAACCCGCGTGAGCGGCCATCTTGTGACGACATCCCCATAGTGATACGTGGTGTTAGTGCGCATGCGCAGCGCGTGTTGTTAGGGTGATAGTGTTTCCGTCGTCCATTTTGTATACTGGCGGCCGCCATCTTGGTTTCTATAGAAGCACGTGATTGCTATGTTACCGATGGCTTCTAACAAGACAGTGGTATGTTCGGGGTGTGTTCCGTTGTAGAAGAGTATTTTCCCGATTCGCAGAATTACCACAAACAACCCGACAATCCTTCCAAATCACCAAAATCCACAGAAATCACCGAAATTGACTTTATTTCCCCAATTGATCGGCTTAGCACGTAGTGCTATAGTACCGAGAGGGTATCGGGGGTGCATTCGACTGAAGTGGAGTAATGTTCTGGCTTAGAATTCTCCCAGAATCCCTTTTTGGATCTCTATCCCATGACGTTTTTCCCCTATTAAGAATAGCACGTAGTGCTATAGGACAAAGTTACCCAGAATTCTCTGCTTCCATCTATATATGCAATAGTTTACGTCTATCTGGCCATGTTCCTTTGTTCTAGAGTATACTCCAGTAGCGTAGAAGAGCCTATTATTTGGAACAGTTTACCTTATTATTGCTATATTTAGCAATTTCTGGTCTATTCTTATTAGTTCTGACCCTATTCCGTGTACTCTTGTTGTTTCATTTATCTAACTAACCAATCAGCTTGCTTGATTTCCCATAACCTGTATGCAGAGTTATCTCCGTTGTGTATAACAAAAGCCTATATCCAATGGCACCCCAATTTTAGCACCCCTTTTTGAAAAACATATGACCTTCGGCACCCCTTTTTGTCATATGTGCTTATGTGAAAAGGCACAATGTGACAAAATATGCCCTATCACATAGGCACATGCTTTATGTGCCAATATGTGCTTATGTGAAAAGGCACAATGTGACACAATATGCCCTATCACATAGGCACATACGGAATTTGAGGATACCTATGGCCTGGTATTGTATTATTCGAGGATACCTACTAGATAATCCCTTTTTTGTCATATGTGATTATGTGAAAAGGCACAATGTGACACAATATGCCCTATCACATAGGTACATGTTTTATGTGCTTATGTGAAAAGGCACAATGTGACACAATATGCCCTATCACATAGGCACATACGGGTATTTGAGGATACCTATAGCCTAGTATTGTATTATTTGAGGATACCTATCTAGGATACCTTCTTGAGAATCCCTTTTTGTCATATGTGCTTATGTGAAAAAACACAATGTGACACAATGCGACCTATCACATAAGCACATGCTTTATGTGCCGATATGTGCTTATGTGAAAAGGCACAATGTGACACAATGTGCCCTATCACATAGGCACATACGACCAAAATGGGATTCCATAGCCACAGGCGTTTTCGAAAAAGGGATTCCACAAATGGGATTCCAAAAAGGGATTCCACAAATGGGATTCCGTTTCCATTTTGTCGCCAAAGCTCCACCGTCACTACTAGTCTATGGTCTATCTGTCCTATCATTAGCTTCAACAACAGTCTTGTTCCACTGCGGCCTTGTACCAGTACTATTGGCTAAACTACCATCAATTACTTCCTAGCTATACCTTCGCTGAAGCTTTCAAAATGTTCCATCTGATTTCCCCTGTATACATATAAGACATTCCGTAAGTGGCCCAGTCCGTAAAAATTGGATTCCGTGTTTTTACATCGACACTCGAGGGTATTCCCATTCCCTATCGGAAAAATTCAGTTCAATGGGTTGTAGTTTAAAAATGCAGATCACATTTCGTTAAAATTTTCATTAAGTTTAAAAATTTATTCAGTTCAAAGGGTGTTAACATTGGGATATAGTTAAAAAATATAATTCATTCAGTTCAAGGGGGTTAATACCTTCATTTAGGTTATAGTTAAAAACTTTCTGGACTTCAAAGGGGTTTTAATTACATAAAGTTCATTCAGTTGAAAACTTTGTTCAGTTCAAAGGGTTCATTCAGGTTTGTTCAATTTAAGGGGGTTAACATTGGGTTATATTTAAGGGTTATAGCTCATTCAGTTGAAAACTTTGTTATGGTCAATTCACTTCGATAACTTCATTGGGTCAGTTCTCTTCTATCTGTTCAGTTCGATTTTCGTCACTTTGTTTGGATCACTTCGATCTTAGTTGTGTTGGATCTTTGTTCACTTTGTTCTGTTCAGTCTGTCAAACTTGTTCGATCAATCCGACTAGTTTGACATTCTTTCACTTTGTTATGTTTACTTCGATCTTGGTTATGTTGGATCTGTACCTTTGTTATTTTGTAGTGGTTGGTTGTCTCTGTTCAGAGTCTTGTAGTCATTGAGTGTTACCAATCCCTTTCCATACCCTCGAGTGTCGATGTAAAAACACCTGTGGCTATGGAATCCCATTTTGGTCGTATGTGCCTATGTGATAGGGCACATTGTGTCACATTGTGCCTTTTCACATAAGCACATATCGGCACATAAAGCATGTGCTTATGTGACAGGTCACATTGTGTCACATTGTGCTTTTTCACATAAGCACATATGACAAAAAGGGATTCTCAAGAAGGTATCCTAGATAGGTATCCTCAAATAATACAATACTAGGCTATAGGTATCCTCAAATACCCGTATGTGCCTATGTGATAGGGCATATTGTGTCACATTGTGCCTTTTCACATAATCACATATGACAAAAAAGGGATTCTCTAGTAGGTATCCTCGAATAATACAATACCAGGCCATAGGTATCCTCAAATACCCGTATGTGCCTATGTGATAGGGCATATTGTGTCACATTGTGCCTTTTTACATAAGCACATATTGGCACATAAAGCATGTGCCTATGTGATAGGGCATATTGTGTCACATTGTGCCTTTTCACATAAGCACATATGACAAAAAGAGGTGCCGAAGGTCATATGTTTTTCAAAAAGGGGTGCTAAAATTGGGGTGCCATTGGATATAGGCTTTTGTTATACACAACGGAGATAACTCTGCATACAGGTTATGGGAAATCAAGCAATCTGATTGGTTAGTTAGATAAATGAAACAACAAGAGTATACGGAATAGGGTCAGAACTAATAAGAATAGACCAGAAATTGCTAAATATAGCAATAATAAGGTAAACTGTTCCAAATAATAGGCTCTTCTACGCTACTGGAGTATACTCTAGAACAAAGGAACATGGCCAGATAGACGTAAACTATTGCATATATAGATAGAAGCAGAGAATTCTGGGTAACTTTGTCCTATAGCACTACGTGCTATTCTTAATAGGGGAAAAACGTCATGGGATAGAGATCCAAAAAGGGATTCTGGGAGAATTCTAAGCCAGAACATTACTCCACTTCAGTCGAATGCACCCCCGATACCCTCTCGGTACTATAGCACTACGTGCTAAGCCGATCAATTGGGGAAATAAAGTCAATTTCGGTGATTTTGGGTGGATTTTGGTGATTTGGAAGGATTGTCGGGTTGTTTGTGGTAATTCTGCGAATCGGAAAAATACTCTTCTACAACGGAACACACCCCGAACATACCACTGTCTTGTTAGAAGACATTGGTAACATAGCAATCACGTGCTACCATAGAAACCAAGATGGCGGCCTCCAGTATACAAAATGGACGACGGAAACACTATCACCCTAACAACACGCGCTGCGCATGCGCACTAACACCACGTATCACTATGAGGATGACGTCACAAGATGGCCGCTCACGCGGGTTACCATGACAACACAACATGGCGGCACTAGGTCACGTGACATGACGTCACTTCCGGGGTCCGGCAGCGGGGTCCGGCAACCTGTCCCTCAAAACCACATTACATACTACTTCCGTATACCGTTTAAACAAATAAAGTTCATGCATCTAATTTGCCTGTCTCAACTAAGCTCACTCTAAGCTCTTAGCTTAAATCAAATGTTCGAGCTCTCAACAGCTTCGATTAAGTTAATTGTTCGAGCTCTCGACAGCTCTTTACTACTCCACACTTCGCCTATGCGTCGCGTCACTTAACCTAGCAACCGCTCGCCTACTTAAACGGAGCCCGCTTAGTCTCTACAATCCCCAATGACTAGAGCTCCGAGCCCTCTTTCCGTCGGATTACTGACTCAATCCGAGGTCCACTGACTACTGATGATCAGACATTCATTATATAGCATTTTCGTGTCTAATTAATCATTCCTCTGTGATATAGGACACCGTTATTAAGATAGATGAGATATCTCTTTGTAAGCTCGTGAGTCTGACATTTAGAACTACGGGGATGACACTTATTTGAAGGCCACATAGCGTGGAACACCATCTGCGGCTGACAGTAACGAATTACTATTAGGGACTTTTAAAGACAAGTTGTGTAGTAGTTTTAAACGTCGCAGCGGGGAACCATTAGTCCTCTCAACGAGAGATAAACACCCACCTGCTCAAGCAGTTAATTAATTAGCCTTCAATAATCTGTACCCAGTGTCTATTTGCGGCTTTTACAAGCAAATGTATCAAATTAATTATTTACAACCCCTGACCATTAACCCTTAACTCGGACAAATTCGAATCGATCTTGACAACCCCCAACCAAAGAACATACTCCCAGTTGTTTCAAAACACACAAGATCGAGTCGCATTCACTCTTAACCCTTTACCTAACCAGAAAAGCAGACGACACTTGCAAAAATAATTCTTGAATAACTAATTTTTTTCATTTTTTGTCTCAAAAACATAGGTTATGACCCCTCGTTGGAACGAGCTCGACGAGCTCGTTCCAACGAGGGGTCATAACCTATGTTTTTGAAACAAAAAATGAAAAAAATAATGAAAATTAATTGGCGATTTTTGAGAATAGCGCTGGCCGGTTTTGACGTTACGTTAGGTAAAGGGTTAATCAATAATTAACAATTTAGACAACTTCCGCGACTTATACGCACAAATAGGTATATATACAACTTGCATTCCACACTATGTACACTCTTCCTCGCACGTTGATGCTCCAGGCAATAAAATGCGCGCTAATAATTACGGGGCTCATGACAGGGCTCATGACAGGGCGCATGCGTCGGCCATGTAGACACCCACTGATACCCCCACGGTATACACTCCACCACATGCTCCCGTCTTATGAGTTTACATACGGAGTACATCTTTAACCCTTTACCCAACGTAACGGCCAAAACCGGCCAGCGCTACTCACAAAAATCGCCAATTACTTTTCATTATTTTTTCATTTTTTTGTCTCAAAAACATAGGTTATGACCCCTCATTGGGACAAGCTCGTAGAGCTCGTTCCAATGAGGGGTCATAACCTATGTTTTTGAGACAAAAAATGAAAAAAGTAGTTATTCAAGAATATTATTTGCAAGTGCCGTCTGCTTTTCATGTTAGGTAAAGGGTTAATCTCATTCTCACTGCTGGAAACACCGTTATCCCGCTAACATACACATTTTATATATACTCGTCCTTTATATACACGCTTCGCCACTCACTCGGCACATACCCGACTACATGCTCCCGTCTTGTGGGTTTACATGCCAGTCCACCGAGACCCTGTGCCCCTAAAAATCTAACTAAGGTCCCCATAGAGCCCCACCGGTGACCGACCCCTTGTCCCTTTTACTACGTTGTATGACTTCGCACTCACTCAAACACAACTTTCCCGTCCTCGTACATGCGACAGACGGGTTAACCTACTGAGTACAGCTTTACCAAGTGCTTCTGCCACCACCAATCGGGGTAAGGCCCTCACTGGCTCTCCTTAGGTGACCTACCCTTGGCCCCTTACGCCAAGTTATAAGATTCCGGTCC
The DNA here is from genome assembly GCA_031216915.1 of Pictodentalium vernedei. Classification (NCBI taxonomy): domain Eukaryota; kingdom Metazoa; phylum Mollusca; class Scaphopoda; order Dentaliida; family Dentaliidae; genus Pictodentalium; species Pictodentalium vernedei. The sequence continues at coordinate 442,334,857 of CM062297.1, read as the reverse complement.
CTACTCCACCATGGGCCCCACTGGTCCCCGTACCAGTTTCCCAAATTCTTCTCAACACTGTCCACCTCGGCAGATCTATTTATCCTACCTGCTGTTCATGTTCAGGCAGTATTTACCTGGGCACTCTTGCCCTTTGATGCCCCTACTGGCACCCTAATCCATCCCCCTGGGTACCTGGTTGCTCTCAACCCTCTTTTCCTTTGCGCCCCTTCCGACCTTACCCTGGACGGTGGGTTTTTTCTACTTCCCCATCGTGGCCTATGCCACCTGGGCTCACGGACCCCTTGGTCCTGGACCTCCCTCTGGGTCCCTCTAGAATCCCGATCAGCAGACGCCTGCTCTGCTCGACAAACTTTCCCAGACTTAACTCATCCATGCGAGTTGGGATTCCCCCGTTCGGGCAATAGCTTACCAGCATCAACCATGATAGACCGGCCTCTACATCCGGCCTCTCTTGACCCCGGCTGACCCCCTACCGTGTCCTTGCGAGTCGGGGTTAGCCCCTGTATTTGCTCCATCTGTGGGATCAAACCAGACCTCACGTCTGTTTGTGTCACCTCCGTGTCGGCTCTATATCTACCTGGGCCCATTTTCCTCGCCACTTCGGGCTCACCTTGCATGGCCTTCTCCTCACACTTATCATTTGAGGACCACCTGTTTGGGCCCCTCCTTGGTTCCTCCCACGAACCGTCGCCCCCACATCCACCTTCACCCTCCGTGACTGATCGGGCATTTCTCCCTTGCAGTTTGGGCCTCAATCGCCTCTACTGCCTCAACGCCAGTTAGGTTATTCTCTAACCACGACCTATCGGGGTCTGACCTCGCCCCTAGTATGTTGCCTATGACCACGTCATACATGGGCCTGTCTATGCACATGGCCACCACCTGACCTGTGTAGAACGGTGTATCCACCCTCACCCTCGCAAGGGGGAAACTCCTGACCATCCCATCGATCAGCACACACAACTGATCTCGGCCCGTCAACTGATCGTCCCTGACCTGTTGCCTCCTTACCGCCACACTGCTACACCCTGTGTCTCGCAGCACACGGACTCCTTGGTGCCCCACATACCCTGGGTACACCGGCATCTTCCCTTTGTCCCTCAAGGAAGAAAGTTCCTGACACATCCCACTGATTACAGGGAGAATTTTTCTCCCTTCCAACACTAGCTCTTCCTTGTCAATGGCATCTCTAAGCGGGCTGCTCTCGGGCCCTATAGACGGGCACAGTGCCGCTGTCTGCCTTTGCCCCAGGGTAGGTGTCCTCCTGCACCACCGCGTCTCCGGTTTCTGGGGAAAGGGTGCATCTGGCCATTCCTAGGTGCCCCGCCTTTACCTCTTACTGTAGTGGCCCTCCGCCAGCAATCCCGGGCCAGGTGTCCCCGTTTCTCGCAAACGAAGCAAAGCACATCCTTGACATCCGAGCTATCCTGGCCACCCCTATTGTGGTTCGGGGCGGATTGGTTAATATCAACTAGTTCCTTTGCAGCCGCGTGATTTCCATTCCGCCCTGGCCGTATAATTGGGCAAGCTCTCCCCCACGGGCCTCTATGAACTGCTCTGCCATCTTGACATGTCATCTGCGTTCCCCGGTTTCCTTTCCTTTATAAATATGGCCATTTCCGGAGCACACGTAGACATGAACTGCTCGCGAATGAGCAGATCTCTCAGAGATTGATACGGCTCGTCACTCTCTGCCAGTTCGACCCAGCGGTCAAAATACCTCGTGGCTCGAGACACAAACTGAAAAACACTTTCACCCTTTCCTGCCTTACACTCCCTGAATTTAACCCTAAAGCCATCTTCGGTGAGTTAATACTGTTTGAGAATAGCTTTCTTCAACTCACTGTAGTCGTTGGCTAGGTCCGGGGGCATACTTGCATACACTTGGAGAGACTGGCCTGTTTGTAACGGGCTCAGACTCACCCCCAAGAATCTTCGGGCCACCCATTGCTCCGAGCTAACCTCTCAAACCTTTGCAAAAAGGCATCGACATCATCTGCTTTTTCGTCAAATTTCGGCAAGTTCGGGTACATAGCCCTTACGTGGCCTCTCGAATTGTTGCACACAGCCCCACCATTACTTCCCTGTGTTTCGTCTCTCACTTTCAATAACTCTAACTGTTTCTCGTGCTCCTTATCACGTGACTCGCGCTCTCTTTCATGCTCTCTTTCAGCCTTCTCTCGCTCAAGCGCTGCTTCCCTCTCACGTGACTCGCGCTCTCGTTCAGCCCTAGCTACTTCTCCCTCTCTCTCCACTACCCTTGCAGCAGCCTCTTCCCGCTTCGTGGCTACTTGTCTTTCTAATTCCCGCTCATGCCTTAACACTAACTCTTTCTGCTCTCTCTTCTGTTCCTCACGGACATATTTTTGGGGATCTGCACCCTCCAATCTCATTTCCTTTCCTAGCGCCACAAGTTGTGCCAAGGGGGTAACGGTATCCATAACTACAACTTCTATTAGATGAACCACAGGCAAATAATAATAATAATAGTAATTTTGAAAAAGAATGCCTGCTCAACCGCCTCCTATTCCCGTATTTACATCTGCTATCTAAGCCAATTTCCCCTTACCAATTTACCAAGAGCTTATTTAACCCTTTACCTAACATGAAAAGCAGACGACACTTGCAAAAAAAATTATTGAATAACTAATTTTTTTCATTTTTTGTCTCAAAAACATAGGTTATGACCCCTTGTTGGAACGAGCTCGACGAGCTCGTTCCAACGAGGGGTCATAACCTATGTTTTTGAGACAAAAAATGAAAAAAATAATGAAAATTAATTGGCGATTTTTGAGAATAGCCATGGCCGGTTTTGGCCGTTACGTTGGGTAAAGGGTTAAAGGCAAACTGCATGAACATTATAAGTAACGCGGCATGGCATGCCCATAAATTATCTCAGCGATTCCGTCGGTTTTTAACTTTTCAAAAGGTTACCTCTTTAGATGAATCCAATCTACTCATTTCTTTAATCCAGCAATAATGTTGATTGTCACCCTCGGAAATTAACAACAAATTAACAATATTTTCTCTCTCTTTGCGCGAGAGACTCGGTGTTGAATTTGTGAAAAGTGAATTTGTCATTCCGGTGAATTTTTTAGACGTCTTTGACAATTCCTGTTAAAACGTGGTCCAGAAATGCTCGAATTTAAACATTTTCCGTGAAAAATCCGAGGTTTTCGGGGAAAAGTTGAATTATTTTTGAAAAAAACAACATTTTCCGAGAAAATCAATTTTTTTACCGGAAAAATTGGGATTTTTCCAAAAATAACTCAATTTTTCTGGACCACCAAAATTTCTGGACCATCCGATTGGAAGTGGTCCATAACCCCCCGTTTACCACTACGGTGGATTAAGTCTGATACTGGAAACCACTCGAATATTCTAATAGGTAATGTGTACATGCCTTTTGAGGGTTCAAGATATGACAATAGAGACAGCCACGAGGCACTGTATGTATCGATCTTAGATAAAATGTCGATGAGCGATAATGGTGCCCTCGTGAATGATTTCAATTCCCAAATCGGAAGAGGTAATGAACTGTTAGATACCGTGTTGAGAAGGATTATAAAAAATAATGCGCCTAGCAGATAAAAGGTACACTCAAGATGGATTTATAAATACCTTTGGGAGAAAATTAATAGAAGTTTGCAAAAACAACAATCTAGTGGTAATAAACGGTCGATTTGGTGGAGATAAAAATTTGTGAGCTGCAACTTGTAAATGGGTGGAGTGTTATCGATTATCTTATATGTACCGTTGATTTTATCGAACACTTGACAGATTTCACAGTCGATGAGTTTAGCGAACTGTTCTCAGACGTTCACTCCCCAATTTGTTTCTTCGTTAACACCGTTGTTTGTAACGATAACAAAAGACTTGATGACAGTGAGCTGGAGTAAAGAAATAACGGGTTTCTCTCTAACGGTAATAACCCAAAGTTGAATGCTGAACCGAAACAAGATCCGTCATGTGAAGTTGACCCTGTTTGTAACCTGAACAGGTGAGGTCCTTCAAAAGCAGATGGATTCCGTGATAATGTGGACACAAAAATGATTGACTCGTTACTGGAACGATTGGTGGCCCTAGCAACAAAAGAAAGAGCCACAAACAGGATTTTGACGAGGTAAATACCAGTTTATGTTCAATATACTAGAGTGTGGCAAAAGAAACATTTGGTGTCAGAAAGAATGATAAACCTCCGAAAATTAAAAAAAACAACTATATAACGGACTTGGTTCACATCTGACTGCCTTTCGGCTAGGAGAAACCTCAGGAAAGCAAGAAATAACATTCCGAATGCTCCCTAACATTGAGAACAAACGCCTCCTGTGTAGGCACAGAAACATCTACAAAAGAGCTCTAACAAGTAAATTTACATATATTACCACATTTAACAAAAACTTCGTATGTGTAAAAAAACAGGTAGCAAAGAATTCTGGAGAATCATACAGTTCCTGGACAGACCGACGACACATATCCCTACACCTTCTTTGGGAAAATTCTACGAATTTTATAAAAGCAATGATAAAGTAGTTATAGACTCTCCTCAAGATAAAACACACAGTAACAACCCTCCAGTATTAGTGAACCCCTCATTTGATACCTCTATGTTAAACGACAACATTGATGTGGAAGAAATAGAGAAAATTGTAAAAAAATTAAAAAACGGAAAATCACGAGGAATCGAAAGTATAATTAATGAATATATTAAGACAACCATCGACCTGTTTAAAACAATATACACCAAACTCTTTAATATTATACTCAATAGTGGAAGTGGAAATCTCCCCGTCGGCTTGGACCGTCGGGCCATGCGAACTATTGTCTATATATATATTTTTTATGATCTATACATCATAACCATCACTTTGATGCATAATTTGTGTATGTTAAAATTTATATATTTTTTTTTTTTTTTTTTTATTTACAGTTTTCACAGTAAATTACATCAAACACACACATTATATATATATAACAGTACTGGTTTATTTTGTCTCATTGTTGTTCGTCTGTCACCTGATGAAGGCTTTGAAAGCCGAAAGCTCGTGATTAAATGACTAAAATAGGTCTTCAAGGTGTTACTTACTAATATTTTATATATATATATATATATATATATATATATATATATATATATATATATATATATATATATATATATATATACAAAACAAAAATACAATGTGTAAAAAATTCTTCCGATCAAAATTCAACATGGGCTTGTGTGGTTATAGAAGACACTTAAATTTAGCTAAATATTTTAGATTATGTCTCCCATCTCAGTTTGATTTTGTTTGCCTTGCCGAACGAGTATAAATAGAGTGAGTATATATCGATAGTTCTGTAATTCTTTAAAACTTCTGTATACGCGGTGTAGTTGGGTAGCCGGTTTTCAAGACTACATGAAAATATATATTTTTTAAAAATTTGTAAACATGTACACGGTATGTCGGATAACTGAGCTTATGTTTGCATTCCTAATATTACTTCCTTAGGGCTGACCTGAACATTTGAATTACAAACAGTATTAACCTTTTCTATGAGTTGAAGTAAAACTGTTTTTGAATGTGAACAATCGTAAACGAGATGTGTTATTGATTCTTTTGAATTAAAACAAAAGCGGCAGAGCCGAGTTTCTGAAAGACCACTACGAAATAGTTTAGAATTGGTGTATAATATACGGTGATGTATTTTGAACTGTAGTGTCTGTAAATATGTGTCGCTGGTAGAAGTAAATGTTGTCTTGTATACATATTGCCATTCGTCTGTGCTTATATCATATCTAAGCTCATCGCTCCATTTTGCTTCGGATTTTCTTGCAGGTACAGCTATCTTGTTCAGGAAAAGGCCGCAAAAATCTTTATTAACTTTGGCAGTTGACTTTAAGCGGGATACTAATGCATTCTCCACAACATCAATTTTTTGTGGACATTCTTGGATTATTTTTTTCCAGTTTTGGGGTATTGAATTTATCAATCCCAAACATGTAGTGAACGGGATATCTAAGTTGTATTTGGTTTTAAATACTCCATGTGTTAAGAAATTTCTGTTAGAATCTACAATATCGTTTATAAAAAACACAGCAGCTGCAAACCATTTTTCTAAATGATAGCATGCATTATTTAATTTGATACTTTTATTATAAAGTATTGTTTGTGATAAAATATCCTTATATGTTGATATAGAATAGTCTTGAAGGAGGGACCACGAAATTACAACATTTTGCCAGAATGGGGGCATTGATTCCACTAATTTTTGTAGACCGTCTTTTGTAAAATGCCAAACATTGTTGAATCCAAATTTTTCAAAGTTATCAAGTGCCAGTGTTTTCCACTGTGATGAATTTTCCGGGTCTAAGAGCTTCTTAACCCAAATAATTTTTAATGAATTACATAGGGTTTTAATGTGCGGGATTTTGAGACCACCTTTCTCCACTGTGTTTATCATGGTAGAGCGTTTGATTTTGTCTTTCTTATGTGACCAAAGGAATGTGAAAACCATTTTCTGGAGTTTAGCGATAATCCAATTGGGTGGGTTGGGAAGGACTGTGAGAGAGTGTATGATAATTGGAAGAGCAAGAGTTTTTAACACCGTAGCTTTTCCAACAAGGGTAAGATTTTTTAACGACCAATCATTTAATAGTTTCTGCATTTTTTCTAATTTTTCTATAAAATTTTTATCCAGTAGTTTGTATTACTTAAATTGTATTTTATTCCCAAAATGGTAAAATCTTCACCGTGATTCCATTTTATGGGTTTGTCCGTTTTTGGTTCCACACCGCAACCCTTACGAGAACCGATCCATACTATATAAGTTTTGTCAAAATTTACTTTTAGACCTGATAAATGAGAAAACTCGTCAACAATATTTAAGGCTGCGTTGAGTGATTTTTGATCATCGTCAAGAAATAAGGTGCTGTCGTCTGCATACTGGTTAATTATATATTCAGAATTGTTTATTTTTATACCATTTATTTCCGGACTAAATTTTAACCTAGCACTCAGTATTTCTACACACAGGATAAATAGGTACGGGGAGAGTGGGTCCCCTTGTCTTACACCTCTTTCCACATTGAAAAATTCTGAAAGATGACCATTGTTTAAGACACAGCTGGAAACGTCACCATAGAAAGCCTTAAACCAACGAATGATTATTGGACTGAAATTGTAAAAGTTTAGGGTTTTCTCAATGTAGTTCCATTCAAGAGAGTCAAAGGCTTTTTCGAAATCCAATAATACTAACATTCCCGGGATATTACTCGACTTGCACTTGTCGATCAGGTCAGTAATTAGACGTGTAGATTCCCCAATAAACCTCCCTTTTACAAAACCCAACTGACTTTCAGAGATGAGTTTGGGTAGGACCGTTTTTATACGAGATGCTATTGCCGAAGAGCCAATTTTAAAATCAACGTTTAGACGAGAAATAGGTCGCCAATTTTTAATGTACAGTTTAGATTTTCTTTCCTTTGGAATGCATGTTATTATACCTTGTCTTTGTGTAATTGAGAATGTACCGTTTTCGTAACCAGCATTTAGCGATTTAACCAAAAAGGATCGATATCTTTCCAGAAATATTTGTAAAATTCGGAAGTAAATCCATCTGAGCCGGGCGATTTATTGCATTTCATGTTTTTCAAAGCAGCTAAGCATTCAGAGGCTGTCAATGGACCATCTAGTAAAATATTGTCTTCGTCGTCAAGTTTCTTTAGAAACGGGTTATTATTATCGAAAAACATGTCATCTATATATACTGACGGAGAATTTATCTTGGAACTATATCAATTTTTGTAAAAACGTTTTTGTTCTGAAATAATATCTTTAATATCTGTACATTCTGTGTTGTCATCTTTAATTAATTTTGCTATTAATTTTTCTGTATATTGCTTTTTCTCCAAATTACAAAAGTATTTTGTCGGTTTTCCCCCTCTACTTTCCACTTTGCTTTAGTTCTTATTATAATGCCTTGCACTTTTTTGAATCGCAGTTGTTTCAGTTCGGAGTCCAAAGATAGAATCTCACCTCTGTTTCATCCCCACTATCTAATTTTATATGTAGTTCTTTTAATTTACTTTCTATATATATTTCAGAGTTTTGATTTTTTCGTTTCAAGTAAGATGCATATGAAATTGTTTTACCGCGTATCATTAATTTTAGTGTTTCCCAAAAAAGCTGATCATTTATAGTGAGCTTAACGTTATGTGGGTTGTAAGATATATCACTTTTACTATTTATACAGTATTGTTTTATTGTTTCAAAAATGGTATTTCTAACAGCTGTTGCATATTCTGGGTCAGATAATAAGCTATTATTAAATTTCCAAAGCCCTCTACCCTTTTCTTGTTTTATAAATTTGAGAGCGACGGATTCAGGAGAGTGATCTGAGCGGTAACTAGGCTCAATGTCATTTGACTGAACTAGGTCCTGCAGGTCAGAAGTTATTAAGAAATTATCCAATCGAGCAGATTTATTATTTGGACCCCTCCACGTGAAACGTTTGCAGGATGGATTTTGTTGTCTTCATATGTCACTCAGATCTAAAAGTTCCATGTAATTAGATACACATTGTTGGGCTTTTACATTGTTCTTATTTTTGTAGTTTTTGGTGTCGAGGCGATAGTCCATTGGGATGTTCCAATCACCACCAATTATTATTGAACTGTTCCCTACGCTTTCTATTTTATCGAAAAAATCGTTATAAAAATCGGGTGAGTCATTGTTTGGGCCATATACTACTGCAATTGTCATACAATTATCCTGAACCACGATGTCTAGTATAATGAAGTTTCCAGAAGTGTCATAAATCTCATTTTTTATTTCGTATTTAAATGTGTTTCTGAACAGTTTTGCTGTACCTCGCTTGTGACTTGTATTCGAGCAGAAAAAGGCATCTAAACCCCATTCGTGCTTCCACGGTAATTCGGTCTTCTTACTGGAATGGGTGTCTACTAAAAGAGCAATGTCGCACATGTTCCTGCAGCGGGAGAAGAAATCCCTTCGCTTTACAGTATCTGAAGCGAGACCCCAGCAGTTCATACTACAGAAGTTGATCTGACTCATATTTGGTTAGTTTTGTAAATAATCACAACTCTTTCGGCAAGGCAAACACTTATAACATAAATGAACGAAGGATTTAATTTACATTTCACATCGAGGTATACTGTGTTTGGGTTTTTTTTTCGTAAAATAATAACAAGAGGGAAGAAACCCATAGTGGGACATGTTTTACCACTTTTACGTCAGCTATAACTTTGCCATTTGGGAGAGTTTAAATAAAAACTCAACAGCACCATCACCTATGTGATACGTGGTCCGGTTGAGAAGGCAAGAGATGGAGGGCGAGAGAGATGTAGAGAAAGAGAAAGAGAGAGTAGAGAGAGAGAGAGAGAGGGGGGGGGGGGAGGAACGTGTGAGAGCGAGGGGGAGATAGAGACGGACAGACAGAGAGAGGATGAGGGAGAATGGTAGGAATATTTTAAGTCGAGAAAGTGAGAAAGAGAGGGTAAGGACCATACAGAGTGATGGGCATATAGACAGAGAGACACGGGTATATTTGGAGTGATGTGATTAAGAGAAGGGCATATATACATATATGCTTGCATACTTATACCCAACATAGATATATACATGGACTTCTCACATGACATCGACTATATACATATACATATACGCTACATATCATATAAACATATAGATGCTATACATTATATATGGATTATAAAACTGTAACTTGTACATATGAAATTAACTGTATCCACTAAGGCGCGTTAGCGTCACCGACTGTACGTTTAAGATCGTTGCAAGCGACTAAAATAAGCTATGGTAAACTCGCGTCGGACAACCTCAGCCATTCTGGACCGAGAATAGAGAGTATAGCAAGTTATGGCCTGTAGTCCTCCAGTCTATAACCCGAGGGACTGGCCAGTAACTCATCGTGGAAATGGACTGGCACAGGGTAAGAGATAGGTAGAAAGATAGAGACCGAGACAGAGACATAGAGGGAGAGATACAGATGGACGGGGGGGGGGGGGGGGGGGGGGGGGGGGGCAGTAGGAGAGTGTAAACTGTAACTTGTATCTATGAAATTAACTGTATCCACTAAGGCGCGTTAGCATCACCGACTATATGTTTTAGATCGTTGCCAGCGACTAAAATAAGCTGTGTTAAACTCGCGTCGGACAACCTCAGTCATTCTGGGCTGAGAATAGAGAGTATGGCGAATTATGGCCTTCAGTCCTCCAGTCTATAACCCGAGGGATTGGCCTGTAACCTATCGTGGAGATGGACTGGCGCATGGTAAGAGACAGGTATAAAAATAGAGACCGAGACAGAGACATAGAGGAAGAGAGACAGAGAGACAGGGGGTTGCAGTAGGAGAGTGGGGGAGATGGGTAGGTACCTACAGAAGGAAAAAGAAACGGTAAGCGACGAACAGACAGAAGGACAGGCAGACAGACAGAATATTTGAAAATATCTAACGAAAAGCATATATATATTTATATTTATGGAATATCAGACATGGGAATTTCAAAATAAACTAATTTTCCTCCCTTGTATCGCACCATAAACTTGTTGATAAGCTCCAATATCAAACTGAACCTGTAAACTAGAGTAAAGACTACCAATCGTGATCATATGAGGATGAGTGTGGGTGGACCGATATGCAAAACATTGTCTGGAACGATTTTTTTTGTTCCAAGGGAAAATGACCCTTAATACTTTGCATACTCATTTATTTTTTTAGTTTAACGACACTTTCGACAGCCAGGGTTACCTCGTGTCGGGCAGTTTCACGGGTGGAGGAAGCCGACGTGCCCGGAGAGAACCATCGAGCAACGTCGAGCAACTGTCAGACTCTCCAGCGTACTAACTCCATACAAGCAGGATTTAGCATTGATTGAAGACAGGTGCACCATCGACGTGCACTATGCCTCAGTACACAGCGCCACCGTGCCTCCACGTGGACTATCGGGATTAAGTGCCCTGTCCAAAGACACGGCGAAGTTACCCCTGGCGGGAATTGAACCGAGGACCTCTTGGTTTCAAGTTCAGTGCTGTAACCACAGAGCCATCGCGCACTCGCATACTCATTTCGACCTTGGAGTAAAAACCCTTTTCTTATGGTAAATGGCATTGTCGGCCAAGACTTTTAACAAAAATCCCCATTCCAATTTTGATAATGTTTTCAATCTTTTCCTCCCAAAAATTGCTCATGACCCTAACAAGTTCGTCGAGCTCGTCCTCATGATAGAAAAGTCATATAAGCTGCATCTTTTAACCCTTTGAACCCCAGCGGCCCTTTTTCCGGCCAGGAATATGATACGTCATAACGTCATTATATAGAATGGCTGTTCAGTGAATATTGTGGGGTAGACCAATCAGTATTTTCAACGTGCAGCCCGAGGCTGCACGTTGAAAATACCGATTAGTCTACCCCAAATAATGAATGTGGACTCTTCTAATTGCTGCCATTGAACTGGAATGGAATATACCACTAGAGTTTAAAGGGTTAAACCTATGAGGCCCAATTCCAATCTTGATCACTTTTTACTGGAACAGAACATACGCCCTAAAACGCAGTCTCTGGGGAAGATCGATATAATATTTACTCTTCTAATTGCTGCCATTGAACTGGCATGGAAGATACAACTAGAGTTCAAAGGGTTAAATAAAGAATAAATATTTAGTAGTCTAAGAAACAAAACCCACAAGCATCGTCCATTATTCATGTCATGGCTGACAATTTTCGTCACTGAAAGAGATTTACCTGAATGTTAGCGCCCGTGATGTTTTTAATCTGTCAGTAAATTGAACACTAAAAGTGTGGGAATTTCAAACATTGAAATTTCGGAATGCTTTATCCAGATGAGCACATCATTTCACAAACTTCTCGCCCTTTTCTGCCGAGTAGTATAAAAATAGAGAAGCTGTGTTTTTTTCAATTTTTCCAATTATTTTGAAAGTTTGACCATTATTCTCTGTTTAAACACATTTAAAAATAAGAAAACGGCCCTTTCACCATCTTATGATGTTCCGTATTTTTTTGTTTCTGTTCATTTTTTCAACAGTTTGCGCGCCGTGACAAATAACACGACACTGTCCTTTCCATTAATATAATAGTCTTGGAGGTTGGATTTGCTAATTGCAGTCCTGAGAAGAATAAAAATTTGCAAATTATTGTAAAAACACATTCGCTAAAGAAAAAACCAAAGTGGACAGTTACTTAGTTGCTTCTAATTAGATTGCCATAAAAAGCCACGTTTCCCTTTGTAACTTTTAATAAACGAAAACAACAGACAGCTCCGAGAGCTGTCTGTTGTTTTCGGTTATTAAAAGTAATAAAAGAAAACTTCGCTTTATTTTCCATTGATTTCATATAGGTGTTTTCTAAATAATTACACGCTTCTTAACTGGACATTCTTCGCCCGTCTAATAATTTCAGGGGAGAAAACTTTATCGAAAGTAGATTTTCATAACGCGATAATTTAGAGATGTAGACGAAGGGTTAAATGAGACGGGACTGTTTACTACGCATTGCAATATTATCAAAGATCCAAACTCCCACCATGCACTAGAAGTAAATAATTACCAACTAGATGCAAAGTGATGAGAGCCATCACCGTGGGCCCCGCATTTGAAACGGTTTGAAATTCGAAGAGTGTACAGTTCAGTAAACCCTCCATTAAGAGACCTCCTGTTTTTCAGAGGCCAGTGAAACGATGTACAGATTAGCTCTTTTGGGTTCCAGGGTATTTATATCATTATTATATTATTATATAAAAAAATATTTTTATGAAAAATATTGTCTTCCAATCAAATTTCCAACAATAGTAGTCTATGTGATGGATGAGGAGCTATAACCGTAATTAATATGTGAGATTTCCAGGTTCAAGGGTAATCACTCTTCGATAAACGAAAGAATCGGAATGAAATTAAAAACTTGATGTGGAGGTACCCATTGGCAAGCTACACACAAAAAAATATTTCAATATTTCCATCCATAACTCAAAAAAGTGTGGAAAACCTGTTATAACTGTCAAATTTCCACAAATTCAAGGGCTATAATTCTATGACTGAGTGAACAACCGAGTGAAGGGAGCAAAACCAGAACTTCATCCGTATGTTGTCACAGAGAAGGTACATACTAAAAATCATACATTTATCTCTAACATCAGTGAAGAGAAGTATGGGAAGTCTGTTATAACTCTCAAATTTCCAAGTTCAAGGGCAATAACTCTGTAATAAACCATCTGAGTGAAATGTAATTGAAATTTGATCTGTAATTACCCACCAGGAAGCAACATATAAAAAAACATTTCAATATTTCTATCGATAAGCTGACAAAAATGCGGAAAAATGGGAGGAACGGGCGGACGGATGGACGGACGGACGGACGGATAGGCTCAGTAAAGGCCACCCGCTGTAAACAGCGGAGAGCCAATAAAACATCAGGAGACACTTCTATAAAGATAACGATTGGCAAGAAACATTTTCGAAGTGAAATGAGTTATTTTGGAGTCTTCACTATTTATTGACAAAAGTACTGGACAACGCATGGGCGGGATGGGTACAGTCAATTTGATAATGATGTTGGAATCAAGCCAGCACCTCCTCGTTCGAGATACTCGCCTTGTATTAGCATATCACCTCCACAGGTTAGCATCTCTTGGAACTTCTTAGCTGAAAATGTGCATTTGCCACCCACCCTAGAATACCGTTATTGAACGTACATACCACAATGCAGAAAACTCTCAATTCTGTCGGCCAAGCTAAGTTGCCCCGTTGAATAATGTTTAACTTTTACGACAGTAAATATTGCACCTTTGTACAGTAAACATCAATTCAGTCGTTCTCCAAATCGTCAGATGAAAACGGAAGCGGTGGAAGGATGTCGCATTCGTTACTCATGTTTACACTGTCTATTAGCACCCAGGTGTGAATGAATCCGCTTAATTTCTGTTTGTAAGACGAAAAATCTGGATGCGCAGCACATAACGCGAAGGGTCAACGCGGGCTCTGCCTGAAACACAACAGACATATTAAAACAGTTTCACATAAAGACGAGTTAAGAGGTGAGGGTTTAATTTTGTAGCTGACGCAGGCGCGTAGCCAGAAGAAGTGCGACGGGTGCCAACACACCTTCCCACCAAATTGAAGGTCGACTTGAGGGATTATTTCCATTGTGATTTGGAAATATTGATAAGATGGGGCGACATCTCTTACCCTGATACATCGTACTCTCTGTGGCTTAGCCACAGAGAGTACGATGTATCTGGGTAAGTTGTTTGGAAATCCAAAAATTTCTCGTTTGCATGTGATAGTGATATGATCTTTATTCACCAATACACAAAAAGTACAGGTGATATAATTTGTTGCAGAGTCAATTTGTGTGTATCGCTTGGAGATGGCATAGCCATTGGCTGTCTCACTGCCATCCCTGCCCTGCGATTATACAGTTAATACCGGGCTAAAGCTTGTGGCATTTTAATTTTCTGAAAAGCACTTAGAGGTTTCAAAACATTTTCTCTTGCATGTGTAACTCGATACGTCAAGCAAGGTATTCAAATTAGATTGTCCACGAATTCAATCAAATTTTCATTTTGTTTACAATAACAATCAGTTACCAGTCATTTCAAGTTTCGTCCAGTTTGTTCTAAAACATGTCTACTTTTGTTGTATATTTTTATAGTTGTTGATAGTAACCACAATGTATATAAACCAAGTTATTAACGTAGCATAGGGAATTTTGAAAATACCAATTTGTACGGCGAATCTCGCTCTTGGTATGGAGATATCCTGCTTGTGGCGGGTCGACTGGGATCCAATACTGTTTTAAATGTAACAAAAGACTTGATCGGAGTTGAAAACTTTGATCCAGGTAGAGAATTGTAAGTGACCGACAACCCGGTTAGACAGTGATGAGAATTATGTCATAGCAAAAAAATTCTCTATCCGCCCTTCTGTTGTTTTTTTTTTAACTTCAGCACTAAAACATCGTAATATAGTCTGTTCAACATTATCCTCCATGTCTACAATCTTCAACATCACCCCACAAGATCATGGAGTCATCTGCAAGAACGCACTTTCTTTTCCATCCGAATATATCGTCTCTTGAATGCAAGAAGACGCCATCCACAATGCTAAAGCATTACAGATGGCGTCTTGTTGCAATGAAGAGACGTTATATAGCTACCCAGGACGAATCGAGTGACATTTGCACTGGTCATATCGCGTTTCAGTTTTCAAGGATGGTGGAAGCGGAAGCACTCAGACAGAACCACCGGTGTAGCAGCGAATAACAGCCGGACTCTTCAACGTGCTTACATGACACAAGCAAGCTCGGTTAGCACTGATTGGAGGCATGATGTCATCAACGCGTTGTGCACCTTATAGTACACCGTGCCACAGTGCACCCACTTTGGCAAGTGGTACTGAAGTGTCTTATCCAAAGACATGTCGTAGATGACGAACGTCAGTATTGAACCTGCTAATGTTATTTTGTTTTGAAGTCCAATGCGCTAACTACTGATCCACGGGATGTGGGGAGGGGGGGGGGGGGGCGGTAGCGTTGTGGTAACCGGTTCTCGTCAGATCACTGAAGTTAAGCAACGTCGAGCCCGGTTAGTCCTCGGATGGGTGGCCGTCTGGGCGATCGACTGGGATTCCCGCGTTGTGTCCGAGGGCCAGGTACTTAACCCCGATTGTCCGCATGGGGGCACGATGACGCCGTGTACTAAGGTTTACTGCAAGAACATCGAGGGTGCGCATGTCTTCAACCAATCTAACCATGCCTGTGCTGCAGTGCGGAGTTACGATGTTGGGGAGCTGGCAGCTGCTCAGCGTTGCTCGGTGGTTCTCTCCGGGCACACCTGCATCCTCCACCCGTAAAACTGTCACGGTCATGATTAGCCATTGTGCATAAATATGTGACCTTAAACACCAATAAATAAATAAATAAATAACTGATCCACCGAACTCACGCCTTAGAGTGGTGGATTATCTTTCCTGTCAAAGTGTCATTCACACATTCATCGTTTTTGAGTATACAGTACAGTCGCCGTGGTCGTAATCCACGCGTGGACAGTGATGTCCACGATTGCGTTTACCAGATAATAAAAATCATCATCACCAAAATTTTAATTAAACCCGGTGCTTCACTGATTAAATTTTTGATGATTATTCCTATCATAAGTGTTGGAATCTAAAATTATTGCGTCCGTGGAAATATTGAACACCCGTGGAAAGTGACCATTCTACGGCGTGCCCACTGCACAGTACATGGAGAGCGACTTACTATTAAACACACACACAGAGTATAGGGTTTTCCACACAAAGAGAAATAATTTGCGAGACAAACAAGAAACAAAAACAAGACGTTTCATCTAATGGATCCCTGGGTTTAATCCAGTGATCCATTAGCTAGTGGAACTTATCTTGCGCGCCGTTGACGTTTTACAGAATTTGAAGTGTTGCTCCAACGGAAACCCAACTTTGCGAATGTTCTAGAAATAAACCACTCCCCACGTATTTAAGGCCCTGCGATACTCAAATGTCAGATCCAATCAAATCCCGAATCAAATCACGCAGAGGATTTCGAATCGAGTTGAATCCCGAATAGAATCTTAATGCTCATCAAGTTGTAAATATCATACCTTCGTATAACCGTAAATATAAACATTCTAGCCGTGGGAACTCCGGAAAGTGAAATATTGCTTGTTGTGCCTGTACTGTGGTAAGCAAGCTCTATTTTACTGATAAAATAGGACTCGTTCACCAGTGCCCGGAGAGGAAGTCCTCTAAAATTGGTAACATGGGAATAAACGATTGTCTGGACTTGACGTTATCTGCATGTTGCGGTTACCATTAGTCGCTGTGAAGAAATATATGACCTTAACCCTTTACCTAACACGAAGAGCAGACGACACTTGCAAATACAATTCTTGAATAACTATTTTTATTCATTTTTTTTGCGTCAAAACATAGCTTATGACACCTCATTTGAACGAGCTCAACGAGCTCGTTCCAATGAGGGGTCATAAGCTATGTTTTCGAGACAAACAATGAAAAATAATGAAAATTGAATGGTGCTTTATGTGAACAGCGCTGGCCGGTTTTGGCCGTTACGTTGGGAGAAGGGTTAATGACCAATAAATAAAAAAATGTGTAGGAGAATCATATGATATGTCGCTCTTATTTTCTACTGATAATACCAGCTCCGCGGACCGATTCTTAGAGAGCTCCCATTCAAGGTTTTCCAGGAGTCAGTTTCAGGAACTTATATCATAAGTAAAGAGAAAGAATGAACTCATATCATCATCAGAGAAGAGAAACCACGAACTCGTTCCATGACCTCTATCATCAGTGAAGTGTAAACGCGAGCTCGTTTCATGAACTCGTATCATCAATGAAGAGAAAACGTGAGCTCGTTCCATTTGCTCGGATCATCAGTAAAGAGAAAACATGAGCTCTTGCATGAACTCGTACCAAAAGAGAAGAGAAACCACGAGCTCGTTTCTTGAACTCGCATCATCTGTGAAGAGAAAATAGGGTGCAGTGGCGACGCGAGACCGGTTCTCGTTAGATCACCGAAGTTAAGCAACGTCAAGCCCGGTTAATCCCTGGATGGGTGACCATTCGGCGATTGATCCGGGTGCTTCCCGTAGTAGTGGCTGGTGTGCGATCGGCGAAGTTTGAGTGTGCGATTCTGCGACTTTGCATCACACGCCAGCTGTGGACGTTGGGAATGTTCACCAGTACTACGCAATCCCTACCGTACCTAGGTGTAAAATAGGGACCTGTTGAGGTGCTTGCCTTGTGTGCCCGTCTGTGGAGCACTGGCAGTATGCTCCGTTGAGTTGAGCTGAGAATGTCATAGAATGAACAATGGGTGTGAACACCTGTGGTACAGAGTAATAATGTAAGTCAGAGAGCACTGCGGTGGATTCCAAACGTTAACAATGCATTGCATTGCATTAAGAGAAACTAACACTCGGCGAAGTATCGAAATTCGAATCGATTCAAAATCGTCTAGATAATTCGGTACGATTCGATTCGAGTCGCGCCGAATTAGAAAATTTTCAAATGGTCGAGTTATTTTCGAACTCCTACCAAGTCTCTTCTCTCGAACTCTTTTTCTATCACCAGGTCTCGTGTACAGGAGGCCTGATGATAGAACAAGACTTCAAGGGTGCGCGGTGGCTCAGTAGGTAAAGATGCAGGCTGCAAGCCGAGAGGTCCTCGCGTCGAATCCCACCTGCGGCAACCGCGTTGTTTCCTTGGGCAAGACACTTAATCCCAATTGCCCACGTGGGGGCACGGTTGCGTGGTGTACTAAAGCGTACAGCAAGTCGATGGTGTACTTGTCTTCAACCAATGTTAACCCTGCTTGTCTGGAGTTAGTACGTTGGGGAGTCTGACAGTTTGCTCGCCGTTGCGCGGTGATTCTCTCTGGTACTCCGGCTTCCTCCATCCGTAAAACTGTCCGACGAGGTGACCCTGGCGGTCAAAAGTGTCGTTAAACCCCAATAAATAAATAAATAAATAAATAAATAAATAAATAAATAAATAAATAAATAAATAAATAAATAATTAAATAAATAAATAAATAAATAAATAAATAAAATAAATAAATAAATAAATAAAGGAGGTTCCGCTTCTAAAACCCCTTTGATTCCGTTCTTGAATATTCTACCTTTTGGATTGATTTACACAAACACACGAGACGCCGTTACATACAATGGGTGAAGACTGATAATATTTACAGCTGTGCAAGAATGTACAATATATTCAACCTAAAGGGCGTTGAGATTCGTGTCGAGATTTGATGTCATTCGAAATCCTCTACTGATTCGATTCGACCCATAATTTAAGATTCGCTAGGCCCTATAACGCATTTTGAGGACTTCTATTCGGAACTGCCTGTTTCATGATCCATTCTGGTATCGTGCAACGGGTTCTAAATCACGTGATATATAAAGATAATCTTCTGCTCATCCAAAGACTTTTATGGCTGACCATTTTCGTCATTGGTAGAGATTTACCTGGAAAGTTAACTCCCCTTAATTTACTAAAGTTGTCCGAAAGTTTAGCACTAAAGGAATGGGAATTACTTATAAACATTGAAATTTCGAAATGTTCGAGAATTTGTATCATCGATGTACGCATTTTATACAAACTTCGGGCATTTCCTGTAGATTAGTATAAAAATACAGAAGCTGGCTTCATACAATTTTTCCCAATCAGTTTGAAAATTTGTTATTATTATTCTCGACTTAATCTGATTTAAGAATAAAAAAAACTGCGCTTTCACCATCTTTTGATGTTCTGTAACTTTTTTTCTGTTCATTATATCAACAGTATGCTTATCGTGACATATAATACAAACACTATCCCATTCATTAATATAATAGTCCAGGAGGAAAGTGTTGCTATTTATTTCCGGGAAGAATAAAAACTTGCAAATTGAAGTACCTGGATAGATCTTTATTTTGCAGTATACTAATGCATTGATTACAAAATAACATTACAACAAACAGAAACATAAGCTAGTATACGGCATGAAAATGGCATAGCCTATAAGGCTGTCTTCCTGCCATTCCCGTCAAAAGAAAGATATCAAGTTTCTTTGGCATCAGTGTATCAAGTAAAAAAACATTCACTGAACGAAGAGCCAAAGTTGACTTTTACTTAGTTGCTTCTAATAAAAAATCCAAGTTTATTTTTGTGGCTTTTAATAAGCGAAACCAACAGACAGCTCTGAGAGCTGTCTGTTGGTTTCGTTTATTAGAAGTAACAAAAGGAAAGTTGGCTTTAATCCTATACTGGTGCCATAGGTATTTTCCCAACAATTACTTGCTTCTTAACTGGACATTCCTCGTGCATTTACTCATTTCAAGGGAGATAACTTTATCGAAAAGACGATTTTCATGACGAAATTGGCCAGGGAATAGCGGAAAAATGCTACGGACTCCTTGGAGGTCCTCTTTGTAATACACGTTTCAACCAAACGAACCCGAAACAACATTCAAACAACAAGTGAATTCCTCTTACACTAACACGCTTGCTTAGTTTTTAACGAGTCAAGGTGCACACCGGATATCTAATGAGAATCAGAAAGCTGATTCAGCAGAAAATATTACAATGAACTGCAAATAAAACATTAATAATTTAATTAGAACCATAATTAGTAAATCCACTATACCAAAGGTTTGTTAGTACACATAACAATGCCTTAAACTTCATGTTGCAAACAGTTCGCTGTCTAACGCGTTTATCAATCGAATCATAAGTGCAAGTTCGTGATCTCTCTATAGGCCCCAATGTTAGTGAACATGAACGATATCATTAATTATTTGGTTGCTTCATAAAGAAAATGGGTTTCCGTTCCGAGGTAGTTTTAGATGTATTAAAGACACAGAAATTCAAAAGTGGTACTTGAGGTGGAATCGAGTGGAGACAACAATCATAAATTGAACTTGTGTTTACAGGTGTGAGTATTTGGGGGTGGGGATGGTGGCGGTAACAACACTTTCGACAACCTGGGACATTCGTGTCGAAAAGTTTTACGGGTGGTGGAAGCTGGAGTACTTGGGAGTAAAGCACCGAGCAGCTGTGGGCAACTGTCAGACTCCCTGACGTTCTAACTCTGCACCCGTAGGGATGGTTGAAGAAAAGTGTGCACCATCAACGTACAGTACGACTTAGTACACAGTTCCACCGTGTCTCCTCTTGGGTAATCGGGATTAAGTGCCTTGCCCAAGGCCACAACTCAGTTACCCCTTTTGGGGATCGAACCAAGGACCTTTCGTTTTGAAGTCCAATGCCGTAACCACTGAGTCACCGCGCTCCTCCAGGTGTATGTATACTGTTTTATACCATGATTACCTATTCTGAACAGCCTATGACATACATTTTAGCTTTATACACCAACCGTGGTGAACACGCCAGCAATGGGATGTCAGTAGTTAAAAGTTACACCAACAGTGGAACTATATCCAAGATGACCTTTGGTGATGTCGACCTAAATGCGAACTTGTCTAAATTTATCGCATGCCGGCTCGCGAAGAGTGAAATGAAAGTGGCAATTATTTATTACGTTTTTAAATGAGTTTACTCCATAAGACACCAAAAATTGACAAACATGCATTGTCTCATGTTAATAAAGCACCCATAACTCGAAATGGTATGTTATTATGTTATTAAAATGAAAAAGGCCCCGTTTTTATTTCCATTTCGTTTCGGTGATAAAATTGACAGCGGAAGTGCCGCCCACCGATGCTCATGTGAACAAAAACAGATTCGCACGTATGTACGTCTGCTGTTCAATAAAATGGAGAAAAATTAATAGCGACTCTTAAAAATCTGAGAATCATGGTATAAATAAAATATACCCAAAGTATCTTGGTGTACCAAATGTTCACCACTTGTGGTGAAGTGGTGTTAACCGCGAGCCTTTGGCATTTGAACATTTGGTACACCAAGCTACTATGCGTATATTCTATATATAAATCTTACACGGCTCGGAGTTGACTATGCCAAAGCAGTGGTTCTCGTGGAAGACCGGTCCACGCGCCGCAGACTATTCCCCTCGGGAACAACTATTTTGCAATAGCCCACGACTTACAATAATTATTATATTCTATAGAACACACAGAGAAATGATTCCAATCTTAAGTACGTTGCCTATTGCCAAGGACCTTGCCCAAGACAGGAATTTTCATTCTTGAACTTAGAAATAACGAAATAACGAAAAGGAATTCCGAAAAAAGAAATCGTTTAAAAGGGCGCGTTGTGTTCCGTCAGTCGTATTTACTTGAATATTTCACGTGGAAGAGTGCCGGATTATTTTTAGAAGCCCCGATTTGTAAATCTATCGGAAATAGTACAATAACTCCCAGCCAATTCGAGGAAGGTAATGCCACTTAAGATATAATCTATTATATTAATGGGAAATCTGTGATTCTGTGATTCCATTCAGCTATAAATTCGTGAAATTCCGTCTCGTGGACGGGGCTTCTCGCCCTGGGACGGATGGGACAGCTAGTATAGTATATAAGTGTTCGTAGATGACATTTGGAATGAGAATTAAGTATTTGTTTAATGATTTATAGGGGAGATATCAATATTCTCGTGTTTTCCCTGCGGAACGTTTAACTTGCTAATCACACTGTGACGTCGAATCACGGACGCAAAGTTATTGAGACGTTGACTTCTGTCGATGTCCAGAATGGAATTCCACATTTCTTTGTTCGTCAAATTTATAATGATTGCTTCACCAGAGACATTAGGACTGTTTTACAACGAGGCCGTAATTATATACATTTTGAAAATTACGAGCTGAAACAGAAAATCGTTGATTATATTTTTACCACATCATACGCTACGCTCGCATAAATACGGTGTGGAACAGTCTTGGCCTGTCATAAAAACACTCCAGAAAGAGAAAACAATATTCTTACAATATGGAATATCTCCAGTGAGCAGAAACTCTTTGTTAAGTTTATGATTCGAGATCACTAAATTGGATTCAAGTTGAGCTTTAGTAAACGCTGTTCATAAATTTTGTTCAAATTCGAAAACGAATTTGAGACCGTTTGGAACGCCGTTGAAAAGGTACCACAGTTTCATCCCATAGTTCTCGGTAAAGAAAAAGAAAACACGGCCACATTTTAACAACGACATTGCGCGTATTGTTGCTTTTGCAAACGCGACACGGCGTTTGGGCAATGATAATGTGATAATAATTCTAAATAACACGGCATTTTGGGCGGAAATTCTGAATAATCCTATTGAATCGCTCAACACACAGTACTGCTTTCTTTATGGAACTTCTTGGGTTGGACCTTTTACCTAACAAATCGGCCGCCTCCGCCCGCGTATTTTGCAAATTGAGCAGTTGAAAAAAGGTTAAAATAATTTCAACAAAATCATATCATGTGACCCTCACTGGAACGAGCTCACTGAGCTCGTTCCAGTGAGGGTCACATGATACGCTTTTCTTGACATTTTGAAAAAAAATTGAAAAAATAATATTTAAAATATTTTTTTTATATCATGTGCGTTGTGTGAAGGGTTAAAGTCAATATTCAAAAACTAATTGTACCGCGTTATTTTTAAAGAAACCCCAAGACTCTATTAATTTCCCAGTTTCAGGATAATTGCTTGAAATCTTGGATGCAGAGAATTTTTCTTTTTCCATCATACTGCTGATATTTTTATCAATTAAAATAATTTAGTATTTGATCAAAAGTTTTGTCGTAGCGATACAATTCTATTTAAGAGTACATGTTATTACGTCTCACACGGATTCGTGTGGCATCATGTAGAGAATATCGTTTATCTATGACAGTGTCGGGGGAAATGTGTATATTGAATTCCAGGTTCCCCCATTCATCTCACGAACTTGCCTGACGTGATGATTTAGGCGGAGAAAAGAATCTTAAAATAGTTGTTGATGGAAAAGCTGCGTTTCTGAAATATAAAACACAGACAAAAATCGAACTCTAATTTTCGTGGCGAATCTTTGATTCTTCGGTATTGATTTTTTAAACCTTTTCTTAACCTAAATTGCTAAGACTGGTATCAATATTTCCCACAAAACATTTGAAAAGAGGTTTATTTCAAAGGCAGCGCTGGGACGGTGGGGGGGGGGGGGGGGGGAGGGGGCATCGTGTGGGGATTGGGGGGTTAGCGGGCACGTAAACTTTGCCCTCTATTTGCTTCCTCCGTCAACCACACACACACCCATCGACACACATACACCCTCTTGTCTAGTCGAAGTTGTGGGGACTTGTGAAAAACAGTAAAGGAAATCCTCTTTGGGAAGTAAGCACTATTGTCTATTGTCTAAAGTTGGCAAGACTCTCCCCTAATCAGACCCCCCCCCCCTACAGTTCTACCCACGCATACAAGACGCTCATCCTGTCTCTCTTTACTTTTATTTTTTGGACGTCGCGCCTTTTCATTTTCGACGTCCAAAAACATTTACCCGTCATCCGAAGGCTTCGTTTGAAAGTACAATTCAATTTTTCTTTTCTGGGAGGAAGACCCTCTCACAACCTTCCCCAAATAAACCCCCTCAAACAATACTCCTATGATTGCTCGTGCCTCAGGAACTCGCGGAGATATCTTCAGCATCTGAATGCAATGCTTTGATGCTATGATCCTAAAAGGGCAACGTGCGGACTCCCCCCCCCCCCTTCATTGGGAACCTGTCTTCTACATAGCCCCCTCTCGTGAAACATTTTCTGGCGCCGCCACCGTTTTCCGCCTTTGTCCAAAACTACATCTTCAATACGGCACATGAACATTCCCTGTAGGGTACCGGACAATTAACAACCCACGAACTCAACTGCAATATAGCTTTTGAATATAGGCTCATACTCCTCTACTTTGTAAGAATGATTTCTTTTAAAAAAGCATACACGGTTGTGCGATTCCAGGAAACTCTTCGAGATTGAGAAAAATTGTAGTAGGTGTTATGGTTTAACCCTTTAACTAACAAATCGGCCACATGCGCTGGCTTGATTTACAAAAATTAAAACAAATTCCACAAAACCATATCATGTGACCCTTCACTGGAAGGATCTCATGAGCTCGTTCCAACGGGGGGTCACATGATATGGTTTTGTTGAAATGTTTTTCGAAAATCTGAAAAAAAATTAATGAAAAATTTTGATATCGTGTGCGTTGGGTACATGGTTAAGTAGGAACGGGATATTACACTTATGAAATCGAATAGAACTCTCAGACTGATGCTAGCTCCCACAAATTCGATGAAAAGCAAACATCCATTACAGGGAGATGGAATAAACTACAGCATTCATATAATCTTATTTGCTTAACACTTACGCTGCCGAAAGCGACTTTTATCACCTATTTTCTGATGATTATCTGTACGTTCTGGTATGCGCAGAACAAACCTACTATCTGATTAATTGTTGGAAAGGGCTCAGAGAGTCCTTTCCAGCAATTAATCAAATGATAGAGTTTCAAATATGTCATACATCTTATTAAACTTTCTCGCGTACATAGAGGTCCTCCATATATGGATAAAGTGGGCGTGGCAGTAAAGGGTTAATATAAAGGCGGGTAGGACACGAACTTCGTCGATTCTCAGTTTGTGTTTACATTTTAGACTCTTTTATTTTCTTCTCTTTCTCTCTATCTCTTTTCATCAAGGACTGAAGATTTGCGACAGAGCACACTCACGTCCCGCTATCGCAACACCAACACAATATCTTTGCAACTCGCAGGGTAACATGCTCTCATGCTTCAACCAATTGCTAGATCAGCTATGCTTTATACGTGAAATGTTTGCAACTGAATGTATTATGCGTTCATACACAGTACAGTCGCCGTGGACTGGTCACTTTCCATGGTCGGATAGGGGGCGTGGTGGCTCAGTAGGTAGAGCTGCTGGCTGCAAGCCCAGAGGTCCTCGGTTCGAATCCCACCTGCGGCAACCGCGTTGTGTCCTTGGGCAAGACACTTCACCACCTTTGCCCACGTGGGGGCATGGTGGCGTTGTGTACTAAGGCGTACTGCACGTCGATGGTGCGCCTGTCTTCAACCAATGCTAACTCTCCTTGGGGTTGATATGTTGGGGAACTAACATTTGCTCACGGTTGCTCGGTGATTCTCTCCGGGTACTACGGCTTTGTCCATCCGTAAAACTGTCATGGTCATGATTAGCCAGTGTGCAGAATTATGTGACCTTAAACACCAATAAATAAATAAATAAATTCCATGGTTGGATAATATTTCCACGGACCCAATAATATTAGATTCCAAACACTAATTATAGGAATGATCATCAAAACATTAATTAATGAAGGTACAACCCGGTGCTTCATTAAGTAAAATTTTGCTGCTGATGATTTTTATTATCTTGTAAACGCATGCGTGTACATCACTGTCCACGAGTGCATTACAACCAGTCCACGGCGACTGTACTGTACAATGCATGCAGTATAACGCTGTAATCTTTACATATTCTGTATTGCGGTTTCTTCACATAATTTCCGAATTAAAAATTGGAAAAAATATTTTTTCGATGACGAACAACTGTCACCTGACACACTGTGAAAAAGGACTCATTGAGATATTTTCAACCCGGTGAACAATGGGACGGCACATCAGCAACTTTATGAAAGAAACGCCGCGAATGATCAATGGTCAATCAAATTGGAGTCGCCACTGAACTAGCTGAGTGTTGGAAGCCCAACTTTGGGTTTTTCTTATGAGTGCAGGTACCACTCAATAGCTCATATTCTGTGGATGTGCTTCTTAAACCTTTGAACTCCAGAGGCCGTTTTTCCGGCCGGGTCACAAGCTACGTCAGAATGTCATTGGGGGGGGGGGGGGGGTGACTACAAGGTAAATGTGTGGTGTAGACCAATCAATATTTTCAACGTGCAGCCCTTAGGCTGCACGTTGAAAATATTAATTGGAATACCCCCAAATAATAAATATGGACTCTTCCGATTGCTACCATGGAACTGACATGGAAGATACCAGCAGGGTTAAAAGAGTTAATTATTATCTTTGAAGTGAATCGATTTGCCTAAATGCAATTTATGGGAGAGTGCCTATCCTATAGGCATTCTCTCATAAATTATAACAAAGTAAAAAAGTCATGTGAACTTGTTTTGCTGGCCAAAAATAATTTAGCATCCTTTCCTTCAAAAGTTAGCAAAACACGATTCTAGCAGAGGACAACCACCACAATGATCATCCCGTGCACGAAAAGTACTTCTTTTGAGTTACCTACCTAAATTAATTTACACTCAATCAGATTATAATGTTCATATATTACCCGTTTTGTAACAAGTCAAATAACAAATTGAATTTAATCAATGACGTGGATCGCATTTCGTTGTTGCTGACGAGACGGAGGAAAGGGGGGAGAGGCATGAGCCAAATATTCCAACGGAAACTGAGTAAGCAGAAAATCTCCGGGTGCCCACGACGACATGCGCACTCTCTCTCTCTGTTTTCTATCAAGAGTGCAAGCCTTCTCTCTATCTAGACAATTTCTTTAACCCCTTACCCACCGTAAAGGCCAAAACTGGTCAGCGCTATTCTCAAAAATCGCCAATTAATTTTCATTATTTTTTCCTTTTTTGTCTCAAAAACATAGGTTATGACCAAAGAGGGTTCATAACCTATGTTTTCGAGACACATAAATGTAAAAAATTAGTTATTCAAGAATTTTGTTTGCAAGTGTCGTCTGCTTTTCATGTTTAGGTAAAGGGTTAAAAGTGGATATCTAAATCCTTTTAACTCTAATGGATAACTGATAATTATTTTAGGGTGAATGTACAGTTTCATGATAAAAACATTCTGACACAACTACAAGTTCCCGCCAAACTTATACCAATGTCACTGCATTTCTTGTAGTTAACATGGGTTTCGAAAAGCGTTTAATGTTTGACAGTTCTGTTAATCATTTTTATGCCTGCAAAGTTAGGCGTCTGCCAGGAAGCAACTTATCCGAGCATCTCATTTATACTAAGACTGTCAACTGTATGGTGCGAAATAATGCCACAGTTGGAGCGAATCCATATAACGATGATGGACCTTAATTTGCCACCTTCGTTCGATGTTACTTGCACTTACATCCCAAGTGAATGTATTCCGCAAACTTCTAGAAAGGGGTCTAAAAATAAAAATGATTTTGCATTGTCTGATGAAAAGGGTCGACGCGAACACGGGTGAGAACGTGGTGGAAGATGCATATTTCCAATCTAAAACGAGACTGTGTTTAGAGACGACGAATTATCCGATGTTTACGAAGTGATGAAAGACAAGATGTTGGAATCTATGGCTCATTATCATCTCAAGGGAAGTGGTTGGACGTTCGAGAAGGTATTGAATCTCGAGATTCACGTGGACAGACACGACCCTTTGAGAACGTCTTCCTATATAAAATTGCCTTATTTCATATCTAATAAACATGCTGTGATTAACGTGAAAAATAAAGATGATAGCGAGTTTTTTTCCTGATATTTTTAATTATTTTATTTATTACTTTTTGGGGGTATTTTATTTTTTTTTTAATTATTATTATTTTTTCATCGAACGACGGATATTTATTGTCCGTCCAGTTCAAATTCTAACTCTCTATCCGACAGGACTAGGGCGAAAGCCTCGGTTCTCTTTGACACATTCCTGTCGAATTGCATCTTGATCTGAATGTCTAAGACGCTATCCTTAAGTCGCTCGATCTGTTTACAAATGTCGAATACGAACAGGGGATACATCGATTTGTATTCAGTGGGAGTGAAGTTAGGATTACCCATCAATTCGTCCACTCGATGATATTTCTTTCTGAAATCGGCGGCATCGCCGTATAGCCTGCAGAAATCGTTCTTATCGAAAGAGTCGTTATAATGGATGGCTGGATATCTCGTGGCATTTAGAAATACCTGCATGTTTCTCAAGTGACAATGATCAAACAGGGGGGATTTTTCTCTTGAGACCCATCCCTATCAGTATGAAATGCCACTACGGTGAATCATGGCCTTTCCGAAGCAGATTTTACAGTCAATCTCCAATCAAAGTGATTGGTGGACGATGGAATACTAGCCGTGTCGCACTGTCTCATTCGAAATCCCACCGGTAATTTACTCTTCGATTCTATGATCTTGTAGAGACGTACTTTATCCACGACTGAAGGCAGCACGTGCTGAACGAACCGAGATATCTTATTCAGATGTATCTCACCCGCATCGGTCACGGCCAGTCTCTTGATGGCTTCGTCGTTTCCTTTTCGAATCAACGTCAGATTGTGTTTGAATCCAAAGAGAATCTTATCGTAATCTTCTGCGAACCCGAATATGTTTTTCAGAGGTATCCTGAACGAAAACGTTCCTCTCGGTCTCGATGTCTTGACGACGTAGTCGAATCTCATGGCGCCACCGGCATTAGCTTCACTCATGTCTGCAATGATATCTTTCACCCACAATTGATTGAGTCCTTTAGATTTCGAAAAATAGTCCGGATACGTCAAGAGTCCGTAGATCGTGCTGGCCTGTCCGGGATGAAACACGGATTCTATCTCTTGTCCCGCGAGCATGTATTTTATGTTACTGAACAGATGCATCATGCCATTATTGGCTAGAGTGACTACGTCGTCATCGGCGTAATCGTTTCCGTCTTCCTTGGCGAGACGTCCCTGTATCACTATGTAACTTTTGCTGGGGTGGACGAACAGATCTTGAGTTTCGACAGTGATTCTCATCTCACCGGTATTGTTCAGACTGGTTCCAGTCACAGGTTCGTACTCGTGAACTTCGTTTTCTTGGATGCTTTCGTCTCTCAATAGACCTTCGGTTATATCTAATATATTCGTCATGTTTTTTGTTTGTGTTAATTCGTTTGCTCTTTTTTATTATCAATTGTTTTTTTTTAATTATTATTTTATTTTTTTTCCTTACTATATATGTGTAAAAAAAGTGAAGAGTTGTTTTTGTTTTTTTTAAAACGCCGTCTTCTGCAATTCTTGTTTGTAAAATGTTCCAATGATTTCCCTGCTGCCATCTTCGTCATCCTTTAACACTTCTATTTTGTATGTCACTGGATCTGTGTAAAATATTCTAACGCTCTTAAAGATTTCCTCGGTCCATCGAGGAGTGTAACCTTTCGCGAAGAGTGACTTATTAGAAGTGATTCTCACTCGATCACCGACTGCAAATTTTGGTGATCTTTTGATCTTAATCCTTTTGGAATAGGGATTTGTGAAGATGTGTTTTTCATTTCGATGATTGCTAGCTTCTGCAGGCATCATCTTGATCGATCTGTGTCGCATGTTGTTGTATTCTTCGACCAGTTCATCTAGAACATCGATACATTTCTTGGTCTTATTGGCCATGAAATACTTGTACAATTTTTCCTTCAAGGTTCTATTCCATCGTTCGATCATGTTAGCTTTCCCTTCGTTTTCGACAGAATAGAGGTCGACCAATGGATGAACGTGACTGTTGTAAAATTTTTTCCCCTTGTCCACCCACAATTTATTTGGTTTTCGAGAAGAAACAGCGAATATGCTCTTCAGAGCCTCGGCCACGCAAGCTCCCGATTTATTCTTCAGAGGTCTCACCCATCCATATTTCGAAAACACGTCGATGACCGTCAGTATGAATTTGACGACCCCCTTCCATCTCGAATCCGATTTCATGTCGACCCGATCGACCGACCAGATCTGATCCAAACCCTTCACGAACACCTTTCTCCTTCGAAATTTATGCGTGACGGGTTTGTGTAGTTCGTTCGCCAATTTATTTGTTAATAATTTTTTTCTGGACACTTTTTTTATCACCCCCATCCGAATCGACCTTTGGTACCGATGACTTTACCAACCAGCGAACGTTTGATTCTCTCTCTCCTAGTGGGATTTGATATATTTTTCATTTGTGTCAACATGATTTTATTGCAGATTCGATTACGAGTCTCGACGTCGGTATGTTCAGTGTAGCACAGATCGTGAGCGTAAGCGGCCGAATCCACCCTATTAATGGGTTTGCACCAAGATTTAGGAGTTAGATCTTTATTCAATTTCGTTTTTAATTTCGTGCCGGGTCCCGTGAACTGATGTCCTGGCAGATGCATTTTGAAGGGTAGATTATTAATCATTTTATTCGTCAGGCTGGCACCACGTTTTACGAATTGCGTCTTGGTCGAACTGCACACTTTACACGTTTCGTGAAGCATGGGACTTTTATTTTTTATCAATACTTTTTTAGCGTTAACCATATTCGTAACTCTCTTGCATTTGACGCAATACATTTGTTTGTTTTTTTGTATATATTTAATTATTTATTTTTTCATATTTTTTAAAAACTTTATATATATAATTTATTTTTAAAATTTTTTTTTTATATATATATATATTTTTTCAATCGATTGCTTCTGGAATCTTTTTGGGATCCAACAATTTACGAAACGATCATCTCGCTTCTTCCCTACCTTTTTCCATGAGAGAATCCTTCAATTGTTCTTTGATGATTTGATGACTCTTGACTGTTATATTCGCTTTCATGACTTCGTATTTTTGTTTTTCGTTCAATATGTTGAGGAATTCGCGATCTGAAATCCTACCGTCTTTCAACGCTAGGGAGATCTTATCCGACATGGTGCCAATCTTTGCATCAGCTAAAACGCTGATGTTTTCGTGCTTCCTGGCCTTTACAGATAATTTCTTAGCAATTAAATTTCCGGTTGTACTAATGAATCCAACAGTCAATGCCAATCCTTCTATGGCCAACGTGACCGGAAGAGCAACAACAGCGGCTGGTAATAGATGGATTCCGTCAACATTCAAACCCATAGAGGCTGCAATGAGAGTCATACGAGCTTGAATAACATACATGTGGCGTTAGTCCTCTCATGGCTTATCTAACTCTTAACTACCACCGCAGTTCTGTCATCAACAGGCCCTGTCTTAATACAAACTCACACAAATATCTATTCTTCTCAACTGTTTTGATTTTTTTATCCTATTTTTTGTCCTCTCCCTTTTCTTTTCTCTTTTTAAATCTTTTTCACTACATATCATTCCCGAACACAGGAGTATCCCAACTAATCTTTATGTAAAACAATTTTCTCGTCTTGCTGATATATAAATTTTGTGTGTAAATACAACGGAGACAGCTCACATAAGCATATGCTTGCTGCTGAATCCATTTTCCGTTTTTGTTCTATATATATCATCTGTAATTGTTTTCTATTATTGAGTCTATTGAACTCGGAAATAAATATTGTTTAAACTAATGAGAGTCAAATCCACACCGTTCACAAATTTTTCTAATCTTGAATATTTCTTATTGAGTGAACGATAAGAATCTCTCTCTTGCGTCAGATACTATTGAATTCTATTGATTTGTTCAATTCGATACCTCTGCCACACATCGTCACTTTCTCTTCATTCAAGCGGTGGTGGTGGTAGAACAGGTGCCGTGGGCTCGACGCTCAACTTCTCTAACGATAGATAGATTTCTTACTTCGAGTTTCCATTTTCATTTTTTTTTATTTATTTATTTATATCTATTTTTATGCATTTGTTTTTATTTCCATCCCTTATTATTTAACAAAAAAAAAAGATTATTTATTGGGTCACACCCTTTTCAATAAAAATTCCAAAATGCGTCCCCTGTCTTCGGTGGTAAGACCTCGATGCGCTAACTTCAACTCTTCTGAATTAGTGGGTATGGTTTCTACGACATCGCATTGGACGTATTCTCCAATGCGGGCATGAAATACATGGTGACGATGTCTTCCCATTCCATCCTAAAACACGAATGATTAATGTGGTTACATTCTCTCTCCTCCCGACAGCCGAGGCATCTTTCGTGCAAGACACAAGCAAGTTGTTGGTTCATGAGACTTGCATAAGCTCTGCACAGCACCCTTCGAAGAAACCAAGCCCTCGATTCCATGGAATCATTCGTTTTACTAATAATTATTATATATATATAAAAACTTTTTATATTCTTATTATTTTCTCTATTATTTGTTTTCGTATTATTTTTTTTTCTTTTTTTTATATATTACGTTTTTTATAACAACCCATTCTATTCCTCACATCATCAACTGAATGAACGAATAGTTCTCATCTATTACGATCGCACATATTATAGGAAAGAGATGACATTTTTTTCAAAAGAAGGATTTTATGCTTTTCATATTTCGATAAAACCATCTGTTCATCGTCACCGTCATCGTTAGAATGATATGGGAAATAATCCATAATGATTTTTAACCTTTTAGCAAATTCGATTTATGATCTATTTGATCTGAACGAGTGTAATCTGCGAATAAATTCGACACATGCGCGAATGGATTTTTCAATATTTTCATCACCACCACCACGATCGAATACATTAATTTTTTTACACAATAAATAAAGTAAGGATATTTCACATAATTGTAACATTCTACAAGTTTCACTTCATATTTTAAACGATCTAGGATATCTATAATCATGTGATAATCTTGGTAAGACACATTTTTTTTTCGTTCGAACACTTCATCATTGCGATATTTTCGAAATAGCTTCGATTTAAAGATATGAATAACAACATTAACGAAAACAACGTTCCGTACACATTTGAACATGCATTGTGTACAATTTGTTCTAATTGAATTCTTTCGAATGCATACTCATGTAAATGTTTAGAAAAAGCTAAAAGCTTTTCGTAATACAAACGTCTTGTTTGTTGGAAGTTTTTTCTTCTTTTTTTCTCTCCTTTTGCTTCATTTTTTTATTGTTATTTTTTTTTAATTGTTATTTTTTTTATAATAACATACCCAAAAGGGGCATATTCTTAAATGGTGAATTCGGACCCAACAACAAACCTTCACCGATCGGTTCCACATTCTCTCCGGTCTTCATATAGAGACCGTCTCCATGGGAAGCATCACCACCACCCTTTCTCTTGGGTCATAGATACAATCCTTTACCTTTGACGTCTAGGTGACCCAAGGGCTCCTCCCTTCTTAAAAACAGTCTGTTTCCCCTCTTTTTTAAAAACAATTCTCTACCCATTAATTTGTCGACTCCCGAACTAGCGAGTCCCGAGAGAGCTCCCATGCCCAGAGCTGGTAACACAATCTTCATGAGAATGGGTAATACTTTGGTGGCGAGTCCCGCCAATAGCGTAAGAAAACACCTTTCATTCTCGGATTATATCTCAATTGAGTAGGACTCTGTCTCACTATCGTTCCCATTCAATTGCGAATCGCTTTCTCCACCCTTTGATTTGAGTTTTAGTCCAGGCAATTCGAACGCGACCGCCACTCTCGAGATCTTGAAGGCTGAATTTAAATCTAATGGCCTTGCCTCGATTACTCAATGCTCTGTGAAGTTTAGCTTTCTGTCCTTCAGATATGTTCAGCTTTATAATTATGTGTCGACTCATATTTATATTTTTTTTTTATTTGATTTGATTATATATATTTTTTTAAAATTATTAATATTATAATTTCTTACATAAAATATAAATAAAAACCTAAAACTTCTTTAAATAAATATATATATATATATATTTTTGAAGATATTATTTTTTTTATATCTCTCTGATGTGAAATCGTATAGTCACTCTCTCTCCGTGAAGATCTAACAGATCGCCGTTCTGATCCGTCAACGTGGTTTCGATGCTATACAACGTGTCCAGAATCACGGGTAGATAGGCGAGATTTTGAGGTCGCTCCACGATCTTATAACCCAGTGAAACGTCCGGAAAGAATAAGTAGATTGTAGGCTGAGCGCTACCATTGATGTAACTTCCCGCAATCACATTGACATTCAGTAAAATGATATTGACCGCGAGAATGTCGACCATATTTTCGGAAGCAGCGTGACCTCGATAATCTTTCGATCGAATCCCAACATCTTGCCTATCGAATCTTCTGCACTAAAATTCACTCGAAAATTATCTTCCAAGTCTAACATCGTCTGTAGAGTACTCGTATTGGGAGTAAGTCTTATCATCTTGCTTCCGTGACCATCGGTCTTCAGTCTTGTCTGGATGTGACGGTTCAGATCGTCTATGTCGTAACTCCCTTTGGTAATTCGAATTCGAACCAATCCACCCCGTTTGAATACTTAAACGTGTTATTCTTTTCAGTGATGTTGGGAAACGAATAGTAAGTCTCGAGATTAACCAAGGCTATCTCGTATCTCTTTTCCTTCTTCAATTCGATGGAAGGTTCGAATTCCGTCGTGAATGGAGTCGGTTCCTGACTCACTACGATTAAAAGGACTGTTTTGCAGCCGTATTCTCGACTATCTGTTCTAATAGATGTTCTGATATTTTTTATTATTTATTATTTATATATTTTTATATTTCATCGATATTTTATCGATATTTTTTTTATTTTTATTATCTTCTCTATTATTATCAGAAATCTAAAAAAATCGCCATATGCGCTTCAATATTTTCTGTTGTTAAATTCGCAAGTCAAATCGATCACCACGAAATTGTGAAGTCCTTTGTCCCACACCTTCTTACAGAATCTCCTGAATTCTTCCCTGCTTATGTCGTTGGCCACATGATCTCCATAGATGTGATTGAGATTCTTGAGATCCTGACGAAAGAGAGACAGAAAATTAGCATTCTCCCTTATCGTCTGTCTGGGCAGTCGAAAATAATTCTGAGACAGATAGAAACAATCCACGTTGCTGTGACGTCCTCGAATGTAATACAATTCGCATCGATTCTTCCTCTCAAACAGCAGATCATCAAAGATCATGAGATTCTTATTCTCCGACTTCAACTATCTGTGATTGGGAATGTCATCGGCATTCTCGTAAAACAGATATTTCACATTCGAACACTCGGCGTTTCTCCTAGTCAATTCTCTCGCTGCCCCTTCCAATATATTCGAAGTCTCGTGTCCTTCGAATTCGTTTCGATTGTCGAAGATTCTCGTCATGACGTCCTTGGGTAATTTACGATTCATGCACTCTTTACGAATAAGCAATCTTATTCCGGTTGAAAGAGACTCTTGCCGAAAACGAATAATCTGTTGTAATCCAACCAGTTGGGTTGCAACAATACATTTATCAAGAGATTGGTCTTTCCACAATTCGATTTTCCCACTCTCAGACCTCTTATGCTCTCGGGAAAGAATTTGTCATTCGTCATTCCAAGACATGTCTTCGATATCCATTTTTTTTCTCCAATTTTTTTTAACTATATTTTAAATTCAGTTTTGAACTATTTTTTTTTTATTTTAATTCCTATTTTTATATATATTATTTATAAAAAAGTTTTTTTATTCATAAATCACTTTCAGTCCCGATCCTTTCATCTTTTTAGCTAAGTCCTGTATTGGTACGGCATCATAATAGAAGTCTCGCCAACTTTTCGGTTCGATTCTCGATCGTTTGGCAGGTTGTGGAGTTATCAATTTATTAATCAACGCGTCGGCACCTCTCTTGCCAGCTTCCGGAGCTATTCTACCGCTCGCTTCGGTCGCAGCTTTCTTACCAGCATCGACCGCCGTCTTCTTTCTAATTTTTAGAACGCTCAAGGCAATCTGTTTCGCGGCATCGCCAGTGAATTTACAAGTTAAAAATTGTATCATCGAATCCACGATGCCCGATCCACCGTAGACGTAAGATCTAGCGTATCCCCAGTTATTTATAACTAACATTTTTTTTTCTTTCTTTTAAAAAAAATTCGTTTTCTTTTTTATTTATTGTTATTTTTGAATATATATATATATATATTTTTTATTTACTTAATATTTTTTTCTTTTCTCTTACTATTTTATTATTTTCAAATGATTCATCAACTCTTTATAAACCTTCCTAGTCAAGACCTTCTGCCTCAACAATTCGTCGCACATGTTCACTATCTCGTTATCCACTCCAGTGTTTCCGGCCTCTCTGCTGGCCATCAACAATCTCAATCTCTCCGACAAGGCATCGAGATCGCGCGGAAGAAATATCGTATTGGTCATTCCCTTTCCAGTTATCGATTTCTCAAAACTCTCATTCGAATCCCATATGCTTTTCACCACGTGCTTCCACTTGTAACCTATCCTATCCTTCGGTCTCATCTCTTTGGTATGTTATTCCACTTCATTGCGTGGGTCTGAACCAGAATGTCTCCGTAATTGTCGATATCCTCATCGGTGTGGATTCCGAATGGTTTCTTATAAGCGAGCAGATCATACAGTCCTTCAGTCATGTCGTACCTGCTCGAACCGGCGATCAAATAGTTGCCTTCGCGCAATACTTCCATGTCACTCACGAAAGTTTTATCGCCATCGTAACGAAATCCGTACATCGGATCATTTTCACGGTTTTCCCTTCTACCATCGTCAGATCTGACGCTGCCAACAGTGCTCGATGCGTCGCTATAGAAGTCGCTACTTCGATCGACCGGAGCAGCGTCTGTAGCATCGCTATAGATGCTACTTACTTGAATCAGTCTTGATTCCCATCGGACTAGCGTTGCTACTTCGATCGGTCTTGATTCCCATAGGAGTGTATTCGGACAAAGTTCTCGACACAAAACTACCGGGGAGCAAAGCCATCCTCTGAGAACCTTGTTTTATAGGTCTCAATTCCCCGACGATCTCTTTCCTGGCTCGTTCCTGAACCTCGGTGACGGTCTGAACAACGTCATCTCTCGTCTCAACACCATCTCTCCCAATCGCCTGGCCCTATTCTTACTCTGTATTAATTCGCGAACCTGCTCGTCCCTCCGCTTCGAATCTCCGATATGTAGAAACATTGTTTTATTTATTTATTATTATTTTTTTTTCTTTAATGAAAAACAGTTATTTTTGTATTCTTATTTTTTTTTAATGTTGTTTTATATATATATATATATATATATATTTTATTTTTATTTTTTTAAACGGTCAATTTTTTTTATCAC
Organism: Pictodentalium vernedei; assembly: GCA_031216915.1. Taxonomy (NCBI): domain Eukaryota; kingdom Metazoa; phylum Mollusca; class Scaphopoda; order Dentaliida; family Dentaliidae; genus Pictodentalium; species Pictodentalium vernedei. Next base: position 442,297,464 of record CM062297.1, on the reverse strand, counting down.
TCGTCTCACAACTCGTCATAATAATAATATATTACATACATTTGTTTTTTTTCAATCGCGATCCTCCTCTCCAATCCCCCAGATCGTCGTCGTCGTCGTCGAACTAATTTAATAATTTTCAGACTCGGACGCTCGATCTCAAACGGTCGAGATTTACCAGCTCAATTTCGAATTCGCCGGTTGAATCAGATTGTTTTTTCCCGTTGGAATCGACGTTCGATCGCGTATTTTTTTTTCCAACTCAAACCGCAAAAAGAATTTTTCCAATGGGAAATCTCGATGGAAATCTCAATGCTAATCATGTCTCCGGTCAAAACCCACTTCCGGAAAATTCGAAAAAATTCACCTCGATTGCAAGTCGATGTTACATTATGAAAAAGTGAATTTTTCACCGAGGTTTGTGTCAAATTTTTTTTAAAAAGTGAATTTGTCAAACCGGTGAATTTTTTAAACGATTTCGAGAAATTCCATCAAAAATGAGCAAGAATTGCTCGAAATTAAACATTTTCCGGGAAAAACCTAGGGTTTTCGGGGAAAAATTGAGTTATTTTTGGAAAAATCAACTTTTTTACCAGAAAAAATTGGGTTTTTCCAAAAATAACACAACTTTTCTGGGTCACCTAAATTTCTGGCTCACACGATTGTGACTGAGCCAGGACTCTCCATAACACCCTACTTACTGCAGACCACGTCGAAGGGTGGCATAGGAAGTTGTGTTTATTTATAGCTGGCTCTAATTGGACTACTGAACTACTTGGACTCCGTGTCTAACAGCACTGGATTTTAATGTATTTATATTTATATTCATAAAGTAATTTTCAATATACTGCACTTATGGGTTAATCTGGTTTGTCTCGCCTATCCGGTTGATTGTTTTGTAAAGAACACGAGTTAAGTTAAGCGCAAAAACTTTCTAGATACTGACTATAATCCGTCTCCTTTGAACTTCCTAATTTTCACACATTTTATCGAAACAATAGCAACCGAGTAAGTGAGACGACCCCAAAATCCCATAGAATGTTCCGATTGCGCGGAACCTCCAGCTTTCTGCAGCCGCGAAGTGAACTGTGTGTTGTTAATAACAGGGATGTCACCGTATGCAGTCTTATATCGTTCATCGACAGCACAGCGGTGCCAACCGTAATGTCATTCCTTGAAAACATATATTTGTCAACTGCAATGCTTTGACAATGCCGTTTGCACCTTTATGCTTTCAAGGTACGATATATAGTGCGACCGACTATTACATGATGGTATATAAAGTAAACGCATTGCTGTTTTAAATGAAATTTGACTTTTCTGTCTATCGTGGGTCTAATTGCTCGTTTCCAGAGGTATATATCGTCTCTCGGGTGCAACAAGGTGCCATCTGCAATGCTTTAGCATTGCAGATTGCACATTGTTACTCTCGAGGGACAATATATTCTGTGTGCGTGAGTGTAAATTTGGGGAGCGGTGGCTCAGTGGTAGACTGTTGGACTTCTATGTTAGAGGTTCCGAGTTCGATCCCCGTCCGGGACGACCCGCGTTGTGTCCTTGGGCAAAGCACTTTATCCAGGTTACATACATGGGGGCACGATGACGCCGTGTACTAAGGCGGGCTGCACCTCGATGGTGCACTTGTCTTCAACCGCTGTAACCCTGCTTGAGCGGGGCTTCAACAGAGATAGAATGTTGAGGAGCTGACAGTTGCTCGTCGATGCTCGGTGGTTCTCTCTGGTAACTCCGGCTTCCTCTACCCGTAAAACTGTCACGGTCACGATTAGCCATTGTTCATAAGTATGTGACCTTAAACACCAATAAATAAATAGTGTAATTTGAGTCAAAGTACATTGCAAACATAATTTAAGACTTTAAAACTACTATTGTTATGCATTTAATTGATTATTACAGTCATCAGTTTCAATAAAATAAACTGTTTCTTCGGGAATTAAGTAAAACTCGAAGACGTGAACAATATTAAATCCATTGAAATACTAAAGTAATTTACTAAAGCCTTCAGCGTGTTTCGTAAATCAATCCATAATTTATGGTTTTCCGTCTTAGTAAATCCATGTTGGATCCATACGAATTATGTCCCTGCGAAGCTTCTAAGTTCGATCCGATTAACAAAAAAAACTGGTTTTGATGAGAAATCCATACACATGTGCCTTAGAAATCCGACAAAGATTTTATAGTTACACAGTAATCAAGGTGCCATACAATGCTGTGAAGCAGCCGTGACTGGATTTGATGAGAAATAAATACAGGTATACATTAAGAATTTTAACAACGACTTTACTGTTTTTGGAAATAAAGCTTCTAAACAAAATAATTTCATGTCAGAATTTTACCCCTGGACTTCTCCTGGAATCACACGCTAGAACATTTTCCTTTATTCCATGGGGCATTGAAAACAAACATAAGATATATAAGAGCATCTAGCTGTACATTGTCTTCAAATGAGACTGCCGCTTTAAATTTTACTTAGTAATTGTTAAGGATGTTTCTGATCAAATCCAGTCGTGGCTGTTGTGAAGCAGCTTGACTGGATTTGATGAAAAACTCATAGACAATTACTTGAGAATTTCAACAATGGCTTTATAGTTACACAGTAATCAAGTTACAAAATAAAACATTATTTCTGCATCAATTATTTTCCATTGGATCTTCTTTCTTGGAACTAGACGCTGTGAAGCAGCCATGACTGGATTTGCTGAAAAATTCGAATTATAGTTACACAGTAATCATTTATTTATTTATTGGGCTTTAATGACTCTTTCAACAGCCAGAGTCACCTCGTATCAGACAGTTTTACGGGTGGAGGAAGCCGGAGTACCCAGAGAGAACCACCGAGCAGCGGCGAGCAACTGTCAGGCTCCTCAGCATACTAACTTCACACAAGCAGGGTTAGCATTGGTTAAAGACAAGTGCACCATCGACGTGCAGTACGCCTTAATACACAACGCCACCGCGCCCCCACATGGACAATGGGGGTGAAGTGTCTTGCCCAATGAGACAACGCGGTTGCCGCAGGTGGGATTCGAACCGGGGACCTCTCAGTTTGCAGCCTGCACCTCTACCTATTGAGCCACCGCGCCCCCACTCAGTAATCAATGTGCAATACAAAAACACAAACTGCCCTCTGGGACATCTTCCTTCCAACTCGCTAGTATATATTTCCTATAACACATTTCCCTGAGACACTGGAATTGACTGAGTGTTATTTATTGTTAAGCGTATTTCTCGTCAAATCCAGTCAGTCGTGGCTGCTTTGATGCAGCCATGACTGGCTTTGGTGAAAAATCCATACATATGTACGTTACAAAATCCATCAATGGTATTATATTCAAACAGTAATCAAAGGGTTACACGAAATATTTTTGATTAAACACTTTCCCCGGGTCTTTTCTCTAAAAATTAAAAGCTGGCATATCTTTCGTAGAACATATTTCCCTGGGACATTGAAACTGAACATTCGACTTCAAACTGAATATTGTTTTATAGAAGGATCTCAAAACTGCTGCAACCTTTAAAAACGCCGAGTAATTGAGAATGCATCTCCTCAACTCCGATCGCGGCTGTTGTAAAGCAGCCATGACTGAATTTAATGCGAAATCCATACAAGAATATATTAAGAATTTTAACAACGACTTGACTGTTGTATGGTAATAAAGGTACCTGAACAAAATATTTTACATCACAATATTCCTCTGGTTTCTCCTGGAATCAGACGCTGGAAGATTTTCTCTCAGAACTTTTATTCCATGGGACACTGATATCAAACATAAGATAACTGTACACTGTCTTTAAAAGGAGCTTTATGCAGCTTCAAATTTTGAAACACTTAGTAATCGATAAGGATGTTTGCGAAGCAGCTTGAGTGGATTTTATGAAAAACTCATATAGACAATACATGTAACTTAAGAATTTCAACAATGGCTTTATAGTTACACAGAAATCAAGTTGCAAAATATAGCATTATTTTTGCATCATTTTGTTTTCCACTGGATCTTATCATTTTCTAGTTATCTATAGTATTTTATAGTCAAATGTGTCATTGCCTGTAAACTATACCGTTAAATAAAACATCTATCTATCTATCTATCTATCTATCTATCTACCATACGAAACTCAACAATGATTTTATGGTCACACAGTAATCAAGGCGGTATACAAAATATTTTTGCAAAACTTGTTTCCATGTGTGTTTTTCTCTCTAAACTAGGTTTTGGGACATCTTTCCTTGATTACCTTTCCCTGGGACTTGGAAATTGAACATAAGACATCAAATTGAATATTGTTTTTAGAAGGAACCCAAAGCCGTTTCAACCTTTAAAGTGCTGAGTAATTAAGAATTTTTCTCATGAAACCCAGTCATGACTGCTGCGAAGCAGACATGGCTGATTTTGATGAAACATTCACATAAATGTACTTTAAGAACTTCAGAAATGACTTTCTTTTTACACTCTAATCAAGGTGTTGCATTCTGATCAAGGTTTTACACAAAACATTAAGAAATTGTTAAGTAATTGCACTCAACAACTCATCAACCCCGATCTTGACTGTGAATCAACCATGACTATTTCATACGAAATCCATACAGGTATATATCAAGAATTTTAGCAATGGCTCAGCTGATACGCGGCGATCATGTTTTAAACAAAATAACTTTACATAAAATTTTTTACCCCTAGTCTTCTTCACCTGGAACTTTTTCCCTTGGATCATTTTCCCAAGAGACATTGAAATCAACTATCCATATGCACATTGTCTTTAAAAGGTAATCAATAGAGCTTTAACTATTAAAACGCTGCGAAATTGTTATGGCTGTTCCTCAACAATCGAGTCACAGCGGTTGTGAAAAACATACAGACAATAACTCAAGAATTTCTAACAAGAACAGCTGACTCTGGTTCTTGAAATTCCAAAGAATTTCAACAATGGCTTTATAGTTATAATATAATCAAGGTGCAAAATTAAGCATTATTTCTGGATCTTTCCCTGGAATTGGACAATGGGACATTTTTCACTTAGAACACTCTTCCCTGAGACATCGAAATTAAAGGAATTGTTAAAAATATTTCTCAGCAAATCCAGTGATGGCTGCTGTGAAGCAGCCATCACTGGATGTGATGAAAAATCTATATATACGTACCTTACGATTTCCAACAATGGCTAAATGATAGTTACGCAGTATTCAAGGTGCTATTCAAAATATTATCTTTACATCAAATTTTCCCATGGGTCTTCTTCCCTCAAAATTAGACGCTGCGCTATTTTGTCCTAGAACACTGGGATATTGTAACTGGTTGAGAGTACTTATTAAGAATGTTTCTCACCAAGTCTCGTCATGTCTGCTGTGAAATAGCGATGTCTGGATTTGATGAAATATCCACTATGTTTTCCTTAATATTTCAATAGTGACTCCAGTAATCAAGGCGCTGAAGGAAATATATTTCAACATCAAACGTTTATATTAGGCCTTCATCAACGGAGGGTGGGAATTTCAATTCATCTGCAACGCTGAATCTCCACTTGGTTCAATTTTCCCTCTGAATGTTTGTTTTTTGATTTGCTATAAATGTATAGGGTGGGTATCCTCTTAACTTACAGTGATGATTAAAAATAATTTTCTGGATAAATACTTTCAACTGACAGGCATTTCCACTTGGGAATTATCAGTATCCAAGAGTAATAAATCACTCTTTCTGTTATATCCGCATTGGTGATTGGGTGTGCTCCACGCGGACCTCAATCTTCAAGCCCTTCTTTTTTAACAAATAGGGAAGAGATTCTGTAAATGTACCCCTACGCTCGCAAAAGCTCCGGAAATGAAATTTATATACATTACCGTTGTAAATATTTTATTGATTTTATCCTGTTCCACTGTGATGATAATTGCTATCCCCACGCCGGTTGCATCTTTAGGATTGACTCCCACTCAGAAATCGGCACCTCCAAGGTAACAACTAAGGACTCAACATGTGAAGGTCCTGCGTGTTTGGCCAGAACCCTGTTCATCGATGTCGGATAGTATACGTTTAGATGTTTCATGAAAGGGCTGAGTATGATTTTATCTCTAAGTATAATGAAAAAACTCGATCTCAGTTGGAAGACGTGAACGAATCTCTCTTTTATCACCACACAAATGATTGTACATGTAAATATTATATGACCTCTGACTTTCGTCAAAATATATCTCATAAAAATCCGATTCTGTCATTATTTTAATCTGAAGTGCCGAAGCCTCAAAGCCCATTGATATGATCTTAACACCTTACTCTGTGATCTCCAAAATAAAGATAATATTTTCGACATTATTGGACAAACGGAAGTTTTCAAATACCGGAAAATATATACACAGACTGACAGGCGTGCGTGAATGGGTTAATCGGTATGGCACGAGTTCCAGCGCGGAAGGATAGAACGAGAGGCCACAGGCCTCGAGTTTTATCCTTCTACGACGGCACATGGGCCATATCGATTAACCCATTCACACTCGCGTGTCGTTCTGTATTTATCACACGCCTTCACGTCTATAAAACCATTATTAGAAGGACACTCATCAATTTATTTGACAACTATCAACAAAAAGAACACATTTTATCGCTATCAACAAAAAGAACACATTTTATCGCCAGCCAAACTTTGAACAAAAACAAAACATTTTATCGCCAGCCCACTGGCACATAGAACACATTGGAACTCAGGGAACGATTTTCAGCTATCGCTAGGGAATCAAATTGTAATTGCGGTGCAAGATTTATGGAAAATTCCAGTGAAATTTCGGTTTTTTATAAAAATAGTCTGTCAACGATTTCTGTTCCGCACATATGTGCGGAAGAGATTTTCATTTTCCGCATGGTTTAGTGTTGCTGTAGATGGGGATTACATAGAACAAGCGTGTAATAAATCTTATTCCTTACGTAGTTATCAATATATTTTGACAAATATATAAGAAATGACGACGTGAGGGAAGGTGTGGGTCTCTTCATTAGAGATGGTATTGATTACGCACTCCGAAATGACCTATCTGTATTTATTCCTAATATATGTTAATCTCTGTTTGCAGACATTCGTCCAAAACACACCCAGCCAACCGTTATTGGTGTAGTCTATAGGCCTAACTCTCAACCCAGAGCCGATTTGAATCTATTTGTGACAAAAATGAATGCGGTAACTGATACTGTAAATTCTGAACATAAATGTTTGCTTATTGGGGATTTTAATATTGACCTTCTCAAAATTTCGTGCCAGAAAACAAACTGATGACTTCATTAACCCTTTACCCAACGAATCGCTCGAATCCGCCCGCGTAATATGCAAATTCAGCAGTTGAAAAAGTATTATTTTTCCAAAAAAGTCAACAAAACCATATCATGTGACCCCTCGTTGGAACGAGCTCGTCGAGCTCGTTCCAACGACGTGTCACATGATATGGTTTTGTTGAAATTTTTTGAAAAATTTAAAAAAATGGTATTTAAAATAATAAATTTTGATATCGTCTGCGTTAGGTAAAGGGTTAATATAATGTTTAGCAAAGGTTTTTTTCTGAACCATAACCAAGCTGACAAGAGGAAACGTCCTTTCTGCCACATTAATTGATCATATATTTTCTAGCAGTTTGACTCTAAATTATAAGACCGGTGTAATTATTACGGACTTGGCCTATCATTTTGTCCCATTTTATGTTGAAACAGGTTCTAAGTCTAACGTGGGTCCCAAACCTGAACTTCGAAGGTAGCTCAATAACGAAAACATGTCATTATTCAAGAATAGATTTGCAGAACTAGATTTTCAAAATGTATTGCAATATAACAGTCCCAATGGCGGCTACAATCAATTTAAATTTATTGATCTTTACCAGGAAAAATTTAATGATGTTTCCCCATTAAAATTAGTTGAAGTTAAAACAAAATACCTGAAACATCAAGCTTGGATGACAAGTGGCCTATTGAATTCACCCTTACATAAAATTAAACTATACAATAAACAATTAAAACAGCCTACTGCAGAAAACAGAAATTTATATAAAATGTTTTGCCAGTATTTTAGCAAGGTCAAAGGGAAATGTAAGGCAAAATATTATTCAGATGTACTCTTCGAGTATAAGCGTAATATGAAGAAAAACCTGGCAAATCCTACACGATGCAATAAACAAGGCACGGGCATAATAAAGATTACCTTCAAAATTCCTCGTGAACAATAAGAAAATCTCCAACCTAGTCAATATTGCCCAAGAATTCAATAACTATTTTTTTCTGAGATTGGTCTTGCACAATTCGCAATATTCTCGAACCTAGAATCGATTTTTCGAGTTTTCCGTAGGGGGATTTTCTAAATATTATTTTTTATCGCACCAACGACTCCAGAAGAACTCACCAATGTCACCCTTAATATCAAATCCAAATTCACAAAAGATTGTGACGCTCTATCTTCCCACATAGTCAAGACGACAATCAGATTAATAGCAGTTCCCTTAAAACATATAATAAACTTGTCCTTTTGAACAAGAATTGTTCCGAACAGAATGAAAATAGCAAAAGTTGTTCCTGTATATAAATCTGGTGATGTGCAAACTCTCAATAACTATAGACCAATCAGTATTCTCCCAGTTTTCTCAAAATACTATAGAAAATCATATTATCAAGACTTGTTGATTTTCTGGACAAAAATAAGGTTTTCTTATCCACATCAGGCCACAACACCCTCCAACCAATAATACATCTACATGTACTTAAACATATAGCGAAACAACATTATAAACCAACTAAAAATAGCACAGTTACAATTTTTTTTAGATCTATCTAAAGCATTTGGTGCAATAAACCACCCAATACTCCTTGCAAAATTAGGATTTTCTGGCATAAGAGGTATCGCAGGCCAATGATTGCAAAATTATTTGAGTGGAATGGTCCAATATGTAGAATATGCGGGCAATAAATCAGCTTATGCATACATCACTAGTGGAGTATCTCAGGGATCTATCTTGGGGCCTGTCCTTTTTCTAATCTGTATTAATGATTTTGCCCACGCGACAGATTTAAATCTTCTTTTATACGCTGATGACGCAGCATTGTATACAACTGATCTCGACATCGATTCTCTATCTTCAAAGGCAAACGATGAACTTAAAAAACATACAGTCATGGTGCATAGCAAACAATCTACTTTTGAATGCTCCAAAAACCAAATATATAGTAATTAACTAGGAGAAATTACTAGGAGAAATTGTGTTTATAGTTTTTCAACAGAAAGACAAATGACTGTCGACAATAAACAAATTACAGGAAAAGCTGACTTTGGGTTTTGAAATTCTTGGGGATCAATATAGATAGTAAACTCAACTATAAACACAATTTCTCCTAGTTGTACTCTAAAGTCACAAGAGCAAATTATGTAATTGATAAAGTTAAAAATATTTTGCCCCATAAAGCACTCTTATCCTTATACTATACACTCGTATACAGTCACATGTTGTACGGCAACCAAATCTGGGGCCATTCAAAATTCACCAATAAGCTGTTTCTAATGCAAAAACGTGTGATCTGTATCATAAATAACAAAAATATAATCTCATACAGACTCATTATTTTTTAAGGATAGAATTCTGAAAGTACCCGAACTACATTGGGTCAATCCATCAATGTTTACCAATGGTTGGAAAAATAACATTCTACTGTCCAGTTTTCAAAATTATTTCACTCTCAATACAAGACAATCAGGAGTAAGTACCAGACACGCAGAGCAGCTCCTGACCTCTAAATGCAGGACGAACTCAATTCAACAACTTCCAACGAATTTATTTCCTAAAGTTTGGAATGCGCTAAGCGAGGAAACACGAAAACAAAACAAAACAAAAAAAAAAAAAAAACAAACCCAGACACCAATTTAAAAAAGTAATAATTCATCAGCTAATCGAGTCACACGATAGTCCAATCTCTTCCAGTAA